>CM046855.1:36952645-37620708 GCA_025617745.1 Heliocidaris erythrogramma | reverse complement strand
CTAACTTTTCCTATGTTATTCTTTGTCTTGGGCTTTCTTTCATCTTCTCTTTCTGTCCTTATGTTATTCTTTGTTTTGATGTTTCTTCATCTTTTGTCTTCTCTCATGCTTTTTTTTTTGTTTTGATCTTTATTTGTTCTTCTCTTTCTGTATTTTGATCTTTCTTGGATCTTCTCTTACTGTCTTTCCATATATTGTTCTTTGTTCCCTTTCTTTATCTTCTCTTGCTGTCTTTCCCTTATAAATGTTATTCTTTTTTCTCTTTTATGTTTTCTTTTATTTTCTTTTATCTCTTTCATCAATTTCTTCATTATTCTCCTTTTATCTTCTCTTTTGATCTTTCCTCTATTTCTTATTTTTTGTTTCTTTTATAAGCTTCTCTATTCTGTCTTTCTTATTCTAGCATCATTTTCTCTTTCCTTTTCTAGCATCATTTTCTGTTTCCTAGCATCATTTTCTCTTTCCTTTTATGTTTTCAGTATTTTTCTTTTTTTTCTTCCTTTGTCATTTTGTATGATTTTGCTTTATATTTCTCTTCTAGTTTTCTCGAGAAGGGTGCGGTTTTTGCGAAGAAACCTGCCATAAACTGTGACGTCATTTAAACACAACTGAGATCTAGGATGCGTTCATAGGCGCCGGAAGTGGGGGGGGGGGGGGGGGGTGGGGGGACGATCGCTCCCAACAAAAAGGTGGGGGCAAATTGCGTTTCCGACCTCCCCATAGGTGTAAATGCATAATTTTGGGAGGGGCTGAAGTTTTTTGCCGGAATTTCAAGTTTCCCTTTTCTATGTATGAGCGAGCGAAGCGAGAGAGGACAAATTTTGACATTTTTGTAGTCAAAATGTACAAATATTACATGTATTCCAGTATTAAACTATTTAAATATGAGGATATTGGAGCACCTCGCTGCCCGTAATGAGGTGATAGTCGAGCCAATATTGCCCTTCTCAAATTCCTCAAGGGGCTGCAGCCCTTCGTATGCGTATATCCCCCTCCAAGTTATCTACGGAATTGTACAAGCTAGGGAGCAAAGCGATTTATTTTGGCATTTTTAAGGTGCAAAAACGTCATTTCTTATTCAATGTACTGAGGAAAATTCGCAAATAACCACTGCGATCTAGGCCAAGATCCAAGTATTGAACATTGATAAAAGTCCCTTTTCTCACTTCTTTCTCAAATGGGGGCACAACGCTGACGGAACAAATGAGAAGTAATCAAGGAATTTAGAAAGTCCACTGAAAGTTGATATTTCTTTCAAATGTATATAGAACATTTGAAAATGTGATTTTATATGCTTTCACATAATTATACTGGGGCAAAAATTGAAAAACAAAACAAAAACAGGGGCGTATACCTAATACTAACTACGAGGTGATGCACAGGGCACGTGCCCCACAAATCAGATGGGGGGAAAAAAGAAAATAATGAAAGAGGAGAAAAGAGAAAATGATGGGGGAGAGGAAAAAGAAGAGAAAATAAGACAATAATTGGACCCCTTTTTGTTTTGCTTTCTTTTTGTTTTGTTCAAGCGGACCCTGCTCGCCAGCGCCCCCTTTAATAAGGGCCTGTGTATCATGGATTTTCTGTGTTTGCTTTGAACTTAATCCAATTTTTCCCATTTCCAGCAAAGAAAATTCCTAGAAAATTAATCAAACTTAGACAGAGATATATATAAATTGTAAAACAATATGATACATTCTGCACGATTTGAGTTTTAGAACTATAGCTTTGAATTTATCACGTACATGATGTATACAATTAATTAATGTATAACTTTTCTTTAAAGGAGAATTAACCCCTGAGTACAAATTTACTTATATTGAAAGGTGTAATATATTCCTACTTATTGGCCTAAATCATTTTCTAATAAGATATTAGAAAAGGGTATAAATAAAGATATTCCAACACCCTGTACCGTCTCCTACTCATTTACATGGGGGCTGCCATTTTCTTGCTGATTTGGATTTGTACATGAACCATTGAGAAATGTTCCGGTCAGGAAGATATTTTGAATCCAAGACCTAAATTGATTTTCTTCATTACCTAAAATCCCATATGTGACGAAAAATATAAAGTGGGTGTTTACATGATTTATAAAAATTAAATCTTTATAATGATACTTTTAAATTGTCTGGTTTTGCTTAACAAAAATCTATTTTCTTGGGTTTGCCAAACAGAGCAGAACATAATATATGCAGCATGCATTCTGACTTTTGAAGTCCCATTATCCGAAAGCAGGTGAATGCATAGTTTGCCGCTATAGATGCTCAGGGAAGAAGCATCCATAAAATTTGAATTAATTTGCTCCGTCCATTGCGTCACAGTATCTAGAAAATAGATTTATATTAAGCGAATATCGATTTTCAACAGAAATATATAAGGAAATCTTCAGTTTAAAAATAAATTGACATATCTATTCTATATTTTTAATCTCAAATGGGTTTTTAATTTTGAAAAAGGCAATTGGGCATTTGGATTAAGAAAATCTTCTTGTACACATAAAAAAATGGCAGCCCCCATGTATTGCTAGCAGACGATACATATTGCTAGCAGATGATAAATTTTGCTCAGAAAATCTTGATTCGTATCGATCTCGTATATTTTGACGCGAAGCCATATAGTCTAACAAGTAGGAATAAATAACACCTTTGATCACTATCGTCTTTATTGTTTGAGGTTAATTCTCCTTTAAACTTCAGCATCAACCTGACATTATTCCATCAGTGCCAATGGTATACCGTAAAGCATACTGCTTGTATGTAAACAACCATAGGACCAACGGCTTTAAGTCCTCTCCGCGGGACTTGGGGTTAATGCCTTACCAAAGGAGACGAGTGCATCCTGGTTTCGATCCCGGGTCCTTCAATTACAAAGCCACTGCTCGACCACTGAGCTATCTCGCCCTTTCTGAGGATTATTGATATGATAGAACTGCACCTGATGGCAACACCTACTACAGCACCCCCCCCCCCCCCCACGCACACAGGCTATGCCATTTATGAATTACTTTGACAAAAATTGTCAGTACTATGTGCTTGTACCGAAGCAAGGTGGGTCGAATGGCTCAACGTGGATGGACTGATTGGGTGGGGTGGGGCACAGGGGCGTAGCCAGGATTTTTCAGTAGGAGGAGGGGGCAGAAGTGAAGAATTCAACCGCGTAGCGAGGATTTCATTTTTGGGGCCGTTTGTGAGCACGCAAAACGAATTTGGTGATGAGCACGCTCTGCGTGCTCCCCAGGGGGTGGGTGCAGCTCTGACGTTTTATAGCTAATATGAGATAAAGATAATGGCTTGTAGCACCTACTGTAGACGGAAAGTTAGTTTGACGTTGAGACTGCTTGTCAATTATTTAGACGCAATACTGCACTGTATGTAATAGGGTGGGTGCAGGGAGGGGGTGTCCCCCTTCCTGCGCAAGTACGTAAGCTCTGATGTTTTGTAGCAAATTTGAGAGAAAGATAAAGGCTCGTAGCAAACAATTCTTTTTAGGCGGAAAGTTATAGGCATAGTTCGACGGCCAGACATGGTTTACAAGTTTTTCCCTTCCCACGCGAAGCGCGAAACCTCTGACGATTTATAATAGCAAATTTGAGAATAAGATATATGTAGCACGATATGTTAGTTCGACACACGGACTGCTTTTCAATTATTGGACGCAATACTGCACTGTATGTATCAGGGGTGGGTGCAGGGAGGGGGAGTTACTTTTGCGTTTTAGCTAATTTCGTAGCGCCTTTTCAGGCTTTTTCCTCTCACTTCCTCCACTTTTTCGCTCTCGCCTTTATTGTAAGGGGCTGACGGGGGGGGGGGGGGGGGCGGGGGCATGGCCTCCTTTTGCCCGCTGGCTAAGCCAGGGGTGTATTTGTTTCATCGCCCCTCCCCATATTGCTTCGACACAGCCGTGGTGTCTCACATCCAATATTATCATTTTGTTTGCTAATTTAATTCTTTCATATTTGAGTGTTCCATTGAACAATGAAAATCATATTCCTATATTCTTTGATTATGAATAGCGACCCTCTTTTCCGATTATGAATAGCGACCCTCTTCTTCGATTATAAATAGCGACCCTCTTCTCCAATTATGAATAGCGACCCTCCTCTCCGATTATGAATAGCGACCCTCTTCTCCGATTATGAATAGTGACCCTTTTTTCCAATTATGAATAGCAACCCTTATGATTAACGACCCCGATTTGGTATTATGAATAGCGACCCTCTATCTGTATTATGTATAGCGACCCTTATGACTTATTATGAAAAGCGGTCCTTATGAGTATTGAACCTTTTCTTTGATTATGAATAGCAACCCTCTTCTATTATGAATAGCAATCCTTATGAATAATGGTCCTTATGCGTTTATGAATAGTGACCCCCTTTTCGCTTTATGAATAGCGACCCTACAGGTATAGGAAATTACAGGGTATGAATAGCGGTCCTTATGAGCCACTGGTCCTTATGACTAGCGAGGTTACCCCGGCAGGACAGTTTCGGGGGACTGGTCTCATCTTGGGACTCTACCCCATATCAATGTCCTAGAATTTATGGCCGTTTTCCTAACCCTGCTTCATTTCAGACGACGACTTCTCCGTCGTTCAGTTCTGATTCTCACGGACAATGTCACGGTTGCGTCTTATATCAATCGGCAGGGAGGCACTCGTTCTGCCACCCTAGATGCCCTAGCCGCACAATTGTGGAGGTGGTGTCGTCGCATGGCGATCTTGTCTGTTGTCTCCTTCATCCCCGGTCAGGAAAACCTCATTGCGGACTTCCTATCCCGGGGCAGGTGTCTTCCATCAGAATGGAAGCTTCATCCAGAGGTTTTTTCCCTAATTTACAATCTCTGGGGCCCGCTGGAGGTTGACCTGTTTGCGTCAGCTCTCAACCACCAGCTTCCGAGGTACTTCTCCTGAGTCCAAGACCGGGAGGCCTGGGCCCTGGACGTCTTCTCCCTCACTTGGGAGAACCTTTGAGGGTTTGCTTTCCCTCCCTTCCCATTAATTCTGCGAGTCCTGCAGAAGATCAGGGAAGATCGGGCTTGGGTTCTTGTGATAGCTCCCTTTTGGCCCAGGAGGAATTGGTTTCTGGAGTTGGTGAGCCTTCTGATGGTTCAACCGTTTCCTCTTCCGTTGAGAACGGATCTGGTGTCTCAACCCCTTTCGGGGATTCTGCACCACAGTCCAGCGTCCCTTCATTTGACTGCTTGGCCCCTATCGGGGAGACTGCAAGGCAATCGGGTCTTTCTGAGAGGGCCGCAAACTTTGTAATGTCCAGTCGTAGAGACTCTACTAGGGAAATTTACAATTCCCGTCTTTCAGCCTTTTTTCAATGGTGTCAGACCCGGGGTCAAATCCCATCTAAGGCTCCTATTGGTTCTATTGCAGATTTTCTAATCTCGCTGTTTGACAAAGGAAGGTCTATCTCTACTATCCGAGGCTACCGGTCAGCGATCGGCGCCATTCGTACGGGTTTTTCGGATGGTTCTGGGATCTCCAATTCCCCGCTGTTGAGCGGATTAATTAGGTGGTCTGTCGTAGTCGACAGACCACCTCTTAATTTCGTCAGAATTTTCTTTATTATTAGGTGATCTGTCGTAGTCGACAGATCACCTATTGTATTCGTACGAATTGCCTTTCTTGGTCTTTTTTTTTTCTCCCACTTTCTTGTTGCCACGAAATCTCAAAAACTTTTCAGTCAATTTTCATGACATTTCCGTCAGTCATCAGGTCATATAAGGTCAAGCTCCAAAATCTTTTTCAAGGTCATCAGGTCATCGTGACGTCATCCAGACGCCATTTTGTAAAATGACATTATCGATCATATCTTCATAACGAGTCATCAAAAATGAACCATATTTGACACACATGAACTTCAGGTCAAGGGTCAACATAAAATGTCATCAAAATCCGCGCACGCGTCATGACGCGCACGTACGCGCGCGTCAAATTTTAGAAATGCTCAAAATCACTTTTTAATCAAATTAGAGTACGGTTCAGCACATTTTAAGCATTTCAAAATTTTTCGTCCGTACGCGTCCGTCCGCGCGTTATGCGCGCGCGCAGCGCGTAAATAACGTAAAAACGCCGTTTTTTCGCATGGTATGTCTTCGTGACACTATTCTTGACAATTTCCAACTATTTACAGTCATTTTCGACCTTCCATAATGCCACACGCGCTCGTCAAACTTTCAAATTCCTCCGCGCGTCAATAGGCATTCTCGTGTAAAAAGTGGGGGAAACATGCCTATCTAGAATTCGCCATAGCTCCTCAGAATGCACGGATACCCCCAAATTTCTTTACGTATTCTGAAAGCCTGTGAGTTGTAGATTTGAATTCATGCAGAATCTTTGCTTATCTCATGTTCTGACGTCATCATATTTGCACATGAACTAAAAAATATCATTTTGAAAAAAATGAAGTCATCATTTTTGTATTCTTTAGATAATATTTCAGTAATAGGTGGTCAATTTTCTTCCAAATTTTGATATGTTATAGCTGAGAACATTCTCTACCAGATCAGTTGCCACCATTTTTCATTTTGATGGAGGCATCATAGTGAAATTTTCAATTAAAGACGCCATGTCAGAATTTCACCTATTTGCGTGTTATGTCTATGGAAGATGATTTTTTTTCCACTCATGAATCTACATGACATCGTTCTCTGGGCAGTATCTCAGTAATTTTTGGTCTATTTCCTTCCAGATTTTAATATGTTATAGCTGAGACTATAAGCTTTCATAAGTGTCGTCTCCAATTTTTGAACAGATGTCGGGATTATGCCCAATTTTCAACTACAAAATGGGATTTGAGAATCCCGTTTTTCGTTTACGTGTTATCTCTATGGGAAATATTTTGGTATATTGGTCAAGGCACTTGCCTCCCATTCCGGTGACCCAGGTTCGATCCCCTGTGGGTCAATAAAATTTTATTTTTTTTTATGGGTGGGGTGCGGGAGCGGGATGGGAGCGGGATGGGAGCGGGAACGGGCACACCCTTTCGAGACAAGCCCCCCCGGTTATCTCGAATGGACGCGTTCCCAGCGAGAAGTTCAATGAACGCGCCACTTCGAGACAACCGGGGGGGGGGGGGCTTTCCTCGAATGAGTGTGTTGAGTAGACTTTTGTAACAGACGTTTTAGAATTTTTTTTGAAAAATGTACTCTTGCTGGTCTTTTCGTTTTTCTTTTGTCTAAAAATGCTTTTGACAAGGAAATCATTATTTGTGCAAAATAAATCGGAGAATTGAATAATTATGCATTAAAACACACGGGGAAGAAAGGGCAAGTGGCGTAGCTAGGATTGTTAATTTATTTTTATTTTTTTGGCGTGACCTGTTAAATATTGTGAAATTGTGTTACAGACATGTGCTGACATAAGCCAAGGTGTGTTTATCATCTTTCCAAAGTTAGAAACACCTTTTAATGCCACTATCATTCTATCAATACCCACTATCAAAAGTCAAAACTCACATCAAAAGGTCGTTTGTACCCGGCCCCCAACTCCCCATACCAGGGGTAGGCCTATGCTCGTAACTCCTTTTCAAAAGTGACCCCCTATTCCGGAGAAGTTGGAATTTGTTTTACCCCAACTCCCCATACCAGGGGTAGGCCTATGCTCGTAACTCCTTTTCAAAAGTGACCCCCTATTCCGGAGAAGTTGGAATTTGTTTTACCCCCTATCCCGGGAAATTTTCTGAGATATTGGACCCCCTATCCAGGCAATTTAGGAAATTAACCCCCCCCCCCCCCTATCCCCGGGAGGAAACCACCAGAGTCTGCGAAAATTGACCCCTATTTACATTTTCCCGGGAATATTTTTTCATCTTCCTCATTCATCTTCCTATTTTCTTACTCACCCACCAATAAGGGGTGGGGCATGGCCATCTTGTGCCCACCCCCCCCCCCCCCCCCGTAAAAAAATACGCCGCAGTGAATTAACATTCTATTCTGGACTGTCTGCCCGACCAGACCTTTGAATTTTAAATGAACATTCCATTATGAATTCATGCAACCTCATACATTCATTTGACAACCCCGGTTATCAGTGACGGCACCGGGGGCATGGGGGGGGGGCATTTGCCCCCCAGTCAGAAGCTTTGCCCCCCAGTTGCCCCCAATAATTTTCGGAGTGAAAAAAATAAAAGGGTGGAAAATTTTGCTTGTCGGCCCTTGCCCCCAACAATTTCTTTTGCCCCCCATTTGCCCCCCCCCCCCCCCCACCCCACTTTAAAAATCCTGGTGCCGCCACTGCCGGTTATATTTTCTACATCTTAGACAAAAGAAAAACGAAAAAACCAGCAAGAGTACATTTTTCAAAAAAAATTCTAAAACGTCTATTACAAAAGTCTACTCAACACACTCATTCGAGGAAAGCCCCCCCGGTTGTCTCGAAGTGGCGCGTTCATTGAACTTCTCGCTGGGAACGCGTCCATTCGAGATAACCGGGGGGGGGGGGGCTTGTCTCGAAAGGGTGTGCCCGTTCCCGCTCCCATCCCGCTCCCGCACCCCACCCATTCGAGACAAGCCATTTATTCCGAGCTTTCAATTCAAATCTTTTTAGATATTAGAAAGAAGTGTTTTGACTAAATAGTGTCAAAATTGTTGCTCGCTCACAAACTTTTAAAAGCTGATTTTGAGCTATACAGAATATTAGCACCCACCCCATCAAAATTATGTCTGCATGGCTTTCATCATTTAGTCGACCACTCGGAAGTCGGTCTCGCCAAGGTATATTGATAATGTATCAAAATCATATTGAATATGTAAGAAAACTTGCCTACCACGTATGTTTGCTCCGCTCACTTCGTGAGAGGGACCATTTTGAAATGTATTAACATTGAGAGAATCACTGAACCGGCTCAATGAGCACCGCCGGGAATCATGAATGACTTGCATCTATAATTACCACTCCCATGCGATAATGAGCGAAAACATCCCTCAATATGTAATATGTATGAAAATGTATGAATCAAGCTCTTTCATTAAAGCTAACTTATGTCACCTGAATATAATCAGAACTAACCTTAATTCTAGAAAAAAAAATAAGTTTTCAAACTTTATGAATTATTTGTTTCGATTCTAATCGGCAATTATCTTTATTTTTGCAGTTTCTTTGAAGTAAAATGACTTGATAATATTGTAAAGCAATGTGTATTTCCGATAATTTCATCATTTTAAGCCGAGGTATAGGATAGACATCCACGTAGGAAGCACTGGAAAACAAGGTCATCTTCATCTCAGATGAGGATGGCTCCAAGGCTGGTGGAGAGGGGAGGGGATATTATTTTTTTACACCGAGTGATGTATGTATGTATGAATGAAAACATTCGACAAAGCCCCTATTTGGGTTGGGTCCACTTAGCGGAGCCCGTTGCAGCTCCCGAGATTTTGCCATTTTGAACCTTCAACAAATTGCTGTTTTATACACCAAATTTACAAATGTAGGCCTAATCAAAGATGTTCTGATGATTTAATCAACTTTATAGAAAATCCCGTCGATCTCTGAATGAAAACATTCGACTGGGCATTGATAGTCTTGTGAACCTTTCCTTTTTATTTCTGATTTCGGGGCAGTATGCACAAAATCTTATGATTAAAAAAAAACGCAGAAATAATGTTGGTTAGGCAAAATGACAAATAATAAGCCACTTCGGAGATGCAATCTGAGCATGAGCAGATAAAGGTCATCTGTACCAAATCTCTACCAAATTCAAACCCACTGACACTAATATTCGGTATGTGCTCATGAATGTCATGTAATCATTATTCAATTATGCACTAATGGTGCATTCCATGATATCCAGGTGGAAGTATTCTTTTTAAAGGGGGAAACAAAAGCTATTCATGAGGCACCTCTATCACTCCCAGAGTTATTTTTCTGAAGTGCACATAAAGGGACCCTCCATGTCTAAAATATCTGTGGATATTTGGCGTCTTTTGTACCATGCGCTAACCCCGAACTGGCTTATTGGGTTAACTTTAATTGGTAGAGTATGGTGTAACTTTCAAACCAATTGTTGTTGGTTGAACCATTGACTGATTCGGGTCAGATATCAACTTTTTTTTCCCTTAACAATATTCTGTTTAAATCATCTTGGATAGGACAGGGCCCGTGGAGCATTTTTGAGTGTGAGGGCGGGGGGGGGGGGGGGGGGGGGTGGGGGTGACGACTCTTGCCCGAATATCAACCAGGCCTGTTTTCTACATTTTGAGCAAGCGAAGTGAAAGAGCATAAAATTAAAATATAGGCCTAAACACTTTATCATGGTCTGAGTGTTATTTCGTCATCAAAATCTAAATTGTATTCGTTAACCTCGCTGCCAAATATGAGGATATTCGGGCACCTCACTACCCGAGTATGAGGGTGTTTGCTGCCCGAACCATCCCGGCCGTTTCTAAATCTTGCGAACGATCAAAATCAACGATCTGAAATATATGATTTTGCCATCACAATAAACTAGATATTAATAACAGTTATTAAATTTAGGCACCTTCCTGCCCGAAGATCAGAATAGCCGGACATCTCGCTGCCCCGAATGAGGGTATTCATGAATGTCGCTGCTGAAACATGAAGTTTTTCGCTGTCCGAACTATCTTTTTTTACCCACGCCGATGACATCGGCAGGGTTATGTAAAGGGCTCCGTATGTTTGTTTGTTTGTTTGTTTGTTTGTGTACAAGATAACGAGAGAACGGGTGAACGGATTTGCACCAAATTTTCAGGGAATGTTCAGAAAGTGACAGGAAAGAATCGATTAGATTTTGGTGATGATTGGTTGACCCCTGCAAATTCCGTGTGACCTTGAAGTTTTGACCCTGTAGTAAAGTATAGGAACTTCAGTTCAGATAGTGACAGGAAAGAAACTAGAAAGTTTGATGACCCCAAACTTCGCCTGCCGATGCAGAATTATTTTGGCCAATCAAAACACTCATTACTTCGTCTCATCAAAAATCTATTTCAGGTTTATGAATTTTAGAAGACCCATTATTTGCCATTTCACTTCAAATCCGTACGAGCCTGCAATGAATATTCATATCTATTGTTCCCTTCCAACGTATTCCAGCAACAAGGGATTTTTCGCGCGCTTGAACTGTACTTGTACATGCGAAATCGAAAGCGGCTATCGCGCGCGATACCTTTTTTTTAATCTACAACTTCATTTAGATTCAGGCTGCCCTAGGCCTAGCACGTCTAATTTCTCCACTATTTCTTATCTTCTGTGCATTTCTGTTTATTTCCCCCGGTTTTTTCCACTTTGTTGTGGAAGTTTTTGTGATTTATTTTATCCTGGTGGACGTGTAGTACGTGATTTTAATTGTTTTCGGTGAAAATCTGGTGAGTTTGTTCGACGCGAGTGTTCGCGTGTGTTGTGAATGGGCTGTTGTGGTTGTGAGAGTACGGTAGGCTAGGGAGTATATAACTATACACAGCGCTGTCGCGAAGTGACGGCGTCTGGTCGGGCTAGCTAGGGAGTACAGTGCCTGTGGCTGTGTATAGTAGGATTGAACTTTTTTCTTTGGGTTATTACGGTCCTGTCATTTGAGATTTGAGTTAGTTTATAACTCATTTATGTCTGTTTGAGTGGATTTCGTAGTTGTAAAATATATCCAAAAACTGTATGTATTATTTTTTTTAAATTCGTGTGGATTTGCAAAATTTGGTGGCTGAGGTTCGCCGAATTTACGCCAGTATACACTGACTTTGTTGATGGGTGGTGACTGAGCTGAGTGAGTAAGCTCTGTGCCTCGCATGCATGTCATTTTGAAGTCGAGATCCAACTTATTTTGTCGTCATATTTATTTTATCAAAAAAAAAAAAAAACAACCCCAATTGCAATGTAAAGATAGAACATGAATACATTTACTAACACTGACATGACTGAACACTGAATACAAATTGCTAACATTTTTTCCTCATCACGCCACGCTCTCTGACATGTCTAATCAATTACTTTTAGGGGAGGGATGTTTCAATAATAAAATATCTTTTTCAGAAGAATTTTTTCAAGGGTCGGGACACACAAAGTTATGACCTGGAATGGATATGGCAAAATGTATTGGGGGGGGGGGGGGGGAGAGATTGCCTCTTGTTATCCCCTTTGAATGGCTACTGCTTACAAAAATAATCGCAACAAAACAAAACCTATATTGGGTTTAGTTTTATACACGACAGGGGAACCAACCAGTAAAAATATATCTATTTTCTGCAGTTTCAAGAATAATAGCGCCGCTAAGGCGTGGGTCTGCCGCCTTTGACGGCCTTTCTAGTATTCAACATTTTCTTCTTCTTCCGTTTACAGTACAGTCCACCATCAGGTGTATTATCGTACTGTTGAGGTGCAGTGCACCAGATCGACGTTGCTCTATCCTTTCAATTGTTGAACGCCAAACAAGGTAGCAGCAACTCCCATCTTTTAACGTCTTTTGGTATGACGCGGCCGAGGTTCGAACCCACGACCTCCCGATTGTGAGGCGGACGCTCTACTGACTGAGCCAACACATCGGGATAACTGGCTTGTGGCAGCCAAGCGTTCATAGCGACGTTGCTTTTTCAGAAATTAACGTATTATTAGATTATCATTTTGAATGCCAAGTCCACCCTAACAAAAAATTGATTTGAATACATAGAGAAAAATCCAACAAGCATAACACTGAAAATTTCATCAAAATAGGATGTAAAATAAGAAAGTTATGGTATTTTAAAGTTTCGCTTAATTTCGCAAAACAGTTATATGTACATCCTGCTCAGTATGCAAATGAGGGAACCAGTGACGTCACCCACTCACTATTTCTTATTGTATTTTATTATGTGAAATATAGAATATTTTAATTTCTGCAGATTTCACAATTAGGAAGCTCTCATTGAATTGTGTATAGGTTGCAACGATGGCAATTACATATGTTCAGCGAGGAATCAAACCTTGTTTCACATTATAACAAGGAAAAATTAAAATATTTCGTATTTCATGTAATAAAATACAAAAGAAATAGTGAGTGGGTGACGTCACTGGTTCCCTCATTTGCATACTGAGCAGGATGTGCATATAACTGTTTTGCGAAATTAAACGAAACTTTAAAATACCATAACTTTCTTATTTTACACCCTATTTTGATGAAATTTTCAGTGTTATGCTTGTTTTTAATGTTATGAGCGGACTTGGGTGGCTAATCTTCAGGATCTTCACCTCTGATCGTATTTCCACTTCATATTTTGTAGGTGTCAATGTGGGCAAAGAGGAGTGCCTGGGTTTTTTGGCAAGAGCCAAGAGGGGAGGGTCATGTGTTGATAATATGGGATGATGATGATAATCCTATTATGTCAGGATTCTATTTCAGTCAATTTGAATTTGAATGTCGGACGCTGAACTGGGGGGGGGGGGGGGGGGGTCCTTGTGGTTTCAGGGTGTCACTGGTTCTTGGATGACTATTATCTCTTCGCATTATTTTCTTTAGGCTTCCTGACTTAGCAGTCCTTTCTCCACATGTGCATATGGGGTGTCGTACATCATTATGTTTCAACCATTGAACCCTTTGCCAAACATTAAACTTGTAACTTGGATTAATTTTAAAACTTTTGCAGCATGATTATCACATCGATTTCGGACGAATTTCTGGGTCTGGGTCATCATAAGTTGTATGCTACTTATGGAATATTTAATTTGATTTAGTTTTCCGTTTCAAAACTATCATATATACTATATATCGATTAATAATAATAATAATAATACCTGGCATTTATAATGCGCCTTTCCCAAAGTGGCCCAAAGCGCTAGATATATATTATTACCCCGGTCATTGGATTCTGGCACGCCCGCACACAATGTATGCACATTCTCCACCCCTGGGTAGCATTCCAGAAATGGGCAGTACCAGTGACGCTGAGGTTGCTAAGCAAACGACATTAACTTTCGCATCCTACCGGGTACCCATTTTAACACCTGGGTGGAGAGTGGCAAATATAGATAGGGATTCGAACCCCGGACCTCGTTGTTCACAGTCCAAGGGACTTATCCACTGATCCACAACACCTCTACACAATGATTGAACATAAAACAATATAATAATTTTGTATAATCAAACTCTCAATACTACTGAGATAAGATTGACAAGAGTACAACAAATAATTTAAACAAACGGATCATCATTGACCTAACATATACAATGAAACGGAGGGGCATGTTAAGGAGGCTAAGCTTGATAGGATGTCGACCTCGTGAGTCATGGCATATTCTCGCCACACCATAGACACGGGAATATGAGCCATCGGGAACGGGAAGCTTCCCTGCTATTACCATTACATAAACTCTTGATACATTTTCAAACATTAGACGAATCTAATTTCAAAGAGATGCGCCGAATATAGAAATGCCTATTTTGACCAAACGAGTCCTGTACCCTTAGCCAAATCTCATTATCTGCCATGATAAATAGCCTTGGAAAGCAAATATCTTCTCCTTCTTTAATTCACAACAAAATTGCTTTTATGAAATAAAGAGTATAAATGATGAGTAACGTCGATGGAAAATGTAAGTGTGCCGTCCCTTACGTGTGTCTGTCAGCGAATGAGCTTCCAGTGAGCGATTGCCTGCTTTAACTTCATTAAACTAAATGTTTGGGGACAGAAATACACACATCTTGAACTGTAGCATGCCCAACCAATTTCAACTATTACATTGGGAATTTTAAACGATTTTTTTTTAGCTTTGGAAAGTAAAAATACAAAACACAACGTTTGCGCCCTCATTTGACCGTATCAAGTAGAAGCGGCCTCTCATGCCCAAGCCATATACAATATGCCAAAATGTCCGCGCCCTCGAAGCGCCTACTGGTGGTGTAGTTAATGTAGGAAATCCAGGGTTGAACAGATACGAGTCACGGATACGAGCTTCTGTTTCTCTTACAAAATTTGCTATAATTCTTACTTTTCCTGCCTTTATATACTGATTTCTTTGGAGATCTGTGCTTGGTTTACAGCTTCATATAGGATTTGTTTTGTCTCAAAGGACGACTGAGGGGCTTGATGGATCAAGGTAAGGCAATTTTTTGAGGGCTATACTACTGACAACTGACACAGCACATAACGCACACCCGCCGCACATTTCAATTTCTCGCCTCATTGGTCTAGGCTTACAAATACCTCCCAATAGGTGGGATGGCGTCCGCCTCGCCATCGGCGCCAGAAAACATGGAGGACCATGGACCCGATTTGGACGATGACGATTTCATTACGGTATCACACTCTCGATCTAAACAAAGATCTGGGAAAAGGCCAAGGCTAAATACTAGTAACTTTAGTGTAGAAAATCTAAATCATACCGAAGAATTTTCATCACCCGAATCGGATCCTAATATGGCGTCGCCACATACTAGTATTAGTAAACAAAAAGATTTTGACATTATAATCTCCCCTATCGATAAACATAAGAACTTTCGGAACATGAACCCTGTTATTTTAGGTAATGCAATCAAGGCAGCCGCTATACATCCAGTTGACCTTATTAAGCCTATAAGACAGGGTCAGGCAATTTTTGTGAAATGTAGAAACCTAAAACAAATGAGAGCGATATTACAATTGAATACTATAGGAACAATCATGTAAAATCAGAGGAAAAAACGACGGGACTTAAAGGAGTGATATCTAATGTACCAATTGAAATCACTGAAAAGGAAATAATGGTCGAAGTAAAATTACAAGGTGTATATTTTGTAAAGAGGTTGACAAAAAGGGTAAGGAATGAGGACCAACAAGCAAATGGAAATGATACACATACAACGCTACCCTTGCGATCTGTTTTGTTATCTTTCAACAAACCATCCCTCCCAGATCAAATAACAATGTACTTTCAGGTCTTTCAGGTTAAACAATATATACCCCGTGTAGCTAGGTGCTTCAAATGTCAACGCTATATGGTCATGGAATAGCACAATGCAGATCTAAGATACGATGTGTTAGATGTGGAGAAAGCCACGCTTTTGAGGAATGTGAAAGAAAAGACGACCGAAAGTGCGTTAATTGTGGCGGAAAACACTCTGCCGCTTTCAATGGTTGTATAGTGGCCAAAAATGCAAGGAAAATACAGCAACTGAAGGTCCAAAATAACATCTCATACGCACAAGCCACGCAAATGTTTTCAGAGAAAAAGAATAATGAGAATAACCCTACGGAATCTAACCAATCAAAAAACCTCCCTCCTAACAATGAAACCCATCCGGTAAACAACAGAACCCCTCAAACTGAAAACAATAACCCTGAACCAATTCGTCATTACGTGCAACCTTCTAAATTCCCAATCCGGCATGTCCAGACATCTGAACTGCCCGGTCCATCCACGTATAGGCCCCGAGAAGAACACTATGAAGGTGACAACTCGAGCAGTACAGAAAATTATTTCGCAACTGCGAATAACGAATATATAATAGACTTTATTTCCTACCTTATTTTCATTTTCACAATTGGGACCACGGAAAAGGAAGTCAAAGCTTTAGTCAAAGCGGCAGCCGAAAGGCTTATAAAACTTATATCAATGGAAAAACTAATGAAGGGTAGTAACCTAGTGGCGATATTATCAGCGCTTACCATTCTACAATGGAATGCGCAGGGAATGTATACACATGGAAAAGAATTAATAAAATACATATCTTCACAAAATAATAGAGTATACCACATTATATGTATACAGGAAACTTGGTTCACGGATGATAAAACATTCTACATCCCCGAATACACATGTTTTCCCAGAAATAGAAATACTCATAGTAGGGGCGGGTGTGCTATATACGTGCACAATTCAATTAATTATTATTATCCTCACTATGATGAAGAGCTTGAACTCCAATCACTAGATTTTTATTTCTCACAATCCAAAATATCTGTGGTAAATTTTTATAACCCTTGTAAGAAATTAGACGAACACATTCTTAGTAAATTAGTCAAATCGGTAAAAACTAATAAATTCTTAATACTCGGTGATTTCAACTCACACAACACTTTGTGGGGTAGTGAAAGGAATGACACAAACGGACGTATAGTAGAACATTTTATTAGTTTAAATAACCTAGTCATCCTCAACAACACAACAGGTACAAGACTCGATCCGGTTACTGGAAAGATGTCATGCCTGGACCTTAGCATTACCTCTCCTGACATATCCAATAAATGTTCATGGGAAGCCTGGCTAACTCACTTGGAAGTGACCACTTCCCAATAAAAATAGAGGTGTCTATGGAAAGGGCCATAGACGCGGGATTTGAGGTTGAACGCCAAAACTGTGAAGAACCTTGGTCTTTCAAGAACATGGACTGGGTTAATTTTTTTAAAAGATGTGAAGAACTAGTTAAAGACATCTCCTCTTCTAATCCACAAGAGGCCTTTTCACATTTTAAACAACGTCTATCAAATGTTATTAAGGAAATAATGCCTAAAAGAAGCAAGAAGAAATATAATCCCATTCCATGGCGGACAAAAGAATGCTGGAAAATAATAAAGGAAAGAAATAAAGCTAGAAATAAATTGAAAAGACACATCTCAATAGAACAATTAAACACATTTAAAAAGAAAAAAGCTCAAGCACAAAAGACGCTTCGTCAAGAGGAACGTACTTACTGGCACAATTTCTGCCTTAAATTAAACCGCTTCATGCCCGAATCCACAGTATGGTCGATATCAAACAAATGAATGGAATACAAGTAAAGAGAGAAAACAAAATACCAATCATATTAGGAGAAGAAACAAGAGCTTATTAAAGACCAAGAAAAGGCTGAAGCCTTCGGTAATTTTTTCCAGTCAACAAGTCAAAATGAAACCATTCAAGATCTGAATTTAAACACAGATCGAACTCCTGTTTTTGGAAATATTCTTGATGAAGCATACCAACGTTTTGAACTGGAAAAAGCTCTGAATTCTTGCAAAACCTCACCTCCAGGGGAGGATAAAATCCCATACGAAGTATACAAATACCTCCCACACGCAACCAAAGAAATTATGCTAAGAATAATGAACATGATGTGGGATACTAGCAATATACCCCGAGAGCTAAAACACTCGATCCTTATTCCTATTCCAAAATACAAAAAAGACCCAACTTTTCTGTCTTCATACAGACCTATAAGCACTTACATCGTGCTTCATAAAAAACGTTTGAGCGTATGATTAAAAACAGACTTGACTGGTTCATTGAAAAATTAGACATACTACCCATGTTTATGAGCGGCTTCCGTAAAGGAAGAAGCACAACAGATAATATTACCAATCTTGAAAATGACATTCAAAAGAGTATAAACAATGGGGAATACACTCTAGCATTCTTCTTAGACATTGAGAAGGCATATGACAGACTTTACACAGATGGACTAATTTATAAATTATTAGAAAATAATATTACAGGGAAAGTAATAAATTTCCTAGAAAACTACTTGAAAATAGAACGTTTCAAGTAAAAATAGTTAACACGAAATCTGAAACATATAGAATGTACAACGGACTACCGCAAGGGAGTGTCCTAAGCCCTATTTTATTTATCATCATGTTAAGTGACATTCCTACAATAGAGTCAATCTCCATATCCATTTATGCCGATGATTGTGCAATATGGATATCGGGTAATAACTTAGAATCTATAACATGCAAAATGCAGAAATATATAAATATACTGAATGATTGGTTTAGAAAATGGGGTTTTCACCTATCTCAAGATAAATCAACCCCATTACTTTTTACCAAGAAGCACAAAGTACAATATCCCAAACTAGAATTGAAAGGAAATTAAGGAACTTGCCTTTCAAACTTCTAAACGATTTCTGGGAGTGATTTTCGATCAGAAACTTACATGGCAGCAACATATTGCAGATGTAACAACAAGATGTAAAAGAAAACTGAATATCATCCGTAACCTAACCGGAACTTCATGGGGAAGCTCCACAAAATCCCTTATTATGGTGTATAGAGCTTATATACGATCATTAATTGACTATGGCTGTGAAGCCTATGACAGTGCATCCCCCTCCATAAAAAAACAACTTGATTCAATTCAATATCAAGCCCTAAGAATATGTGCGGGGGCACTACCACTTACCTCTTTAGAAGCTCTTCAGGTTGAAATTGGAGAACTACCACTAGATTTACGGAGACAGATGTTATCTGATAATTTTAGACAAAAAATCGAAACGCATAAAAACCACCCAGTTGTAAATGATATTAAACCATGTTGGCAATTTGAGCTAACGAAACTTCAAAAGATAAACAAACCTTTTGGATGTAGAACGGAAAAGGATTATCATATTGAGACATATAATCAAAATAATTTTCCACCTTGGTTTTTCATCCCCCCGGGAGTATCAGTTGAACTTAGTATTATTCTAAGTAAACAAGAAAATCAGGCATATCTATATCAAGAAAGCCTTCAATTAATAAACACAAAATGGTCTTATCAACTACATATATATACAGATGGGTCAAAAGTACCCAATACAGGTATATCTGCTGCTTCTTTCTATGTACCAGCATGGTCTTACCACCAATCAAAAGGATTAAATAACCATACCTCAGTTTTAGAGCAGAATTGGCTGCAATAGTACTTGTGTTAACTTGGTTAGAAAATATTAATATCTACGTAGGAGCAGTAATATTTTGTGACTCACTAAGTGCTTTGTTAGCCATAAAGAACCAAAGAAATATATCTTTCGTAACCGAAATATTGACTTTAGCTACTAAACTGAAGTACCAAGGTAAAGAAGTCAATTTAGAGTGGATACCTAGCCATTGTGGCATAAGTGGAAACGAAGCAGCAGATTTTCACGCAAAATTGGCATTAACAAGAAACATCGAAATCCAGAACAAATTAAGTTTTGATGAAGTAAAGAATCTGATCATTTTAAAATATACACAGGAATGGCAAAACCGGTGGAAGATTTCAACCTGCAATTTGAGACAGATACAACCGAGAGTTCACCATTCTTTATATGAATGTCATCTTAATAGATATTGTGAAAGTTTACTACATAGACTTCGTCTTGGTATAATTGGGCTTAACTTTGACCTTTTTCGTTTAAAACTACATCCAACTGGTTTATGTGATATCTGTAAAGAGACAGAAACAATCGATCATTTTCTTATTGTATGTCCACATTTTATTATTGAAAGAGCAATGTTGCTTCCAGAAACAAATTTGAACGAGCCTCAAGAAATTCAGGGCCTCCTGAAAAGTAAACAAAGAGCATTGATACGTTTCGTTCTCCGAACGAGACGAATATATAAAGGCCTATATCATTATAGGTGCGCATGTGAGGATGTAGGTATTCGTACTTTGTATTTTATTCATAGAACATTGACATACATTAATATTTGGTTGGACGTATGGTGTATGCATGTATATATTACGTGTGGGTATGGCAACTGCAGCTGTATACATTGCACGTTTTCTTGTTTAAGCGTGGCATGAATTGTTACAAACGACAAAATTAAAAAAACAAAAACAAAAAAAGAGAGAAAAGATCAGGGGAAAAAAAAGAAAAAAAAGAAAAAGAAAAAGAAAAAAAAGTAAGTAAAGAAATGCCGGACACGGGAAAATTCTCATATTTTATTATCACCTATAATCCTGCAAATCGGATACTGGGGCTAATGTATTGATATCTAGATCTGTCATTGGTCAACGGTTGGAGAGAGTCTCCTTCGCGGCTGATGATTAGTGGCGGGTGGCTAAAGGCCAACTGTACTACCCCCACAGGCTTATGCACCCCCTCTAGTTCATCAGTAACTCAGTTATTCGAGGAACAGGACATATGCATATGTCTATACATATACATTCTACCTCTGTCAAATGACGTTTTTTCTTACACGCCTGTACGCAAGTCATGTAATGTAGCATCTCATGCCACCCCATATGGGGATATGTGTAGGGTGTATGTGCATATATAGGTATGTATGTGTATATATTATTTTGTATGTGGCACGGTGGGGGCTGCTTTCGGGAAGTGGACTCGGGACAATTTTCAATAGCGCGGTGTGTCACCTTTGGTAATGTGCGAACATTACAATCACGTATAGCTTGGTCCGAGCCTAGTCTTTGTGGGCACTGCAGTGGGCCTTTGAAATTGCACTTGGGTCCGTTTTTCGGGGGTGGTTTTTATCGTGTTATGTATGCGTGCATGCATGTGTATATTCAACACAAAATACAATAAAATAAAATAAAATAAAAAAGGAATGTGAGAAAGAGAGGTGAACAATAATAATGATGGTAATACAAATGGCGATACAAATGAGTACAGATGTTGGCCGATATGTTATGTACCCCTTTGCATTAATATTTCTATGAATATGTACGCTTTATATCTTGTAAGCAATAAAAAAAAAAAAAAAAATATTATTCATGCACATGTATATATTATAGGTGAATTACGTAATTGTACAATTATGTGTATATATGGTACGCTGCACGATATCGATTATCACTAACTGTCAGTAGTATGGTCCTCTTTTTTTTGCCTTACCATAGCAATACCTAAAATTTTGTGTATATAATATAGATTAAATATTGTACACTCTCATTTTCTTTTTTTCTGTTCAAACCACTTTTCTACCTTTTCTCATCTAAAGCTCCACCCTGCAAGGGCTTGTCTTCCCCACGTAGGTAGGATTAAAGGCGTCTTGTCCCCTGGAAAGATCAAGACTTCACCGACGTTGTATCCCCGCACTGCGGTACGGGTGCGGGACTGGAGCTTCCTTTCTTTTGCTTTCCCCATTTGTCTTTTCCTTTTCTCTTTCTTTCCCTTAAACTGATAGGAATTAGAGAAAGACCTCTTGAACTTGTAAATCCAAGTATAATAGATCTCCTAGCGTATTAAAAAAATAAAAAATAAATAACAAATAAATAAAAAAAAAATAAAAAAATTATATACCATCGGATAGAATAACAGAATTTAATATGGCAAAAATAGTCAAATCTGACTGGTTGCCAGACAAAAAACAATCACCCCCCCCCCCTCACAACGAACATAAGTGCTACATCTACGGTGTAGGATGGATGGGCCGGTCACATACCAGTTTCTTATAACCAAATTGCAGTTCCCAAATCTGCCCCTGGCAGTGTCCAACTGTTTTATTGTAGAGAAAATTGGTGAAGTCTGATCTGGCCTTTAACTTATGGATGATTTAAACCCCTCTTTAACATGTTGCTAATGTGAAGCTTATTATCAGAGCAACAAAAAACTATCGAAGTACACTAATACATCAAGTTCAAAAAATAAATGAATAAAATAATAAATTAAAGTCTACAAATGAAATGACTATACTCATGCAAAATTATTCAAGGATTAATCATCAGTTTTTAACATTATACTTGTAATTATTTAAATGATGCTGAATCAGATTTACCCCAAAACTTACAGTGTAAGTTACAATTTGTGATATTGCATACTATATATTAATGGTTTAAAAAATTCTTTGATATCACGGTTTTTCTTTTAATTTGTCGTGCAAAAGCCAAACTTTATTTCAATTTTATAATATAAGTTCTCGTTAACTATAACTGGAAAAATGATATGTTATATGAACATTATATTTTATACATATCATTATGCTTCATTATAAATTCACTGTGCGGTCTACATAGAATTCTCTTTTAAAGAAAATATAAAGTCATGTGAATGCAATAGGTCAATCTCCAGGAGGTGGAACATCGTATCAGAAAGTGAGAGAAATAAACAACAATATTCAGTGATGATGTGTCATGTATCCATATAGAGATAATGGAATTATACTCTTGGTGAGAGCAGACTTATAGGTATTAAGAGGGTTATGTGAAGACAATACTCTGTATGATATTGTGTATTGTATTACCGGTACGTAAACACAATAACACAACCAGGACTCTAGTGGAGTAATTATCATAATATGCAAGTCAATGAATGTGCAAATCTGTGCAAAAACATTTACCACACAGTCAGCACATTAATCTTTGTTGGGATATGATTTTATGTTTTCATAATGAAAGACAGAGATGATTTTTATCTTGTAATAGATCGTATATATTACAAAATAAATCCTTAGCTGTAATACATGGAATTTAATTTAAGGTCATTTATTATAAATTTCCTTGGGAACAGGGGTGTCGATCTGTGTTCATGATGGGGGGATGACCGGCGAGAGGAGGGTGTGGGAGGGGGGTATCCCCCTGCCACACCAGGGACTTTTTCAAAAATCTGTCTATAAAACTTGCATTTTAGAGCATCCTGAAATGGTTTTCTGTATGATTAAATGTTGTTAAATAATGAATTTGGATAATTATTAGTTTTAAGGTAATGTATCGTAATTCTCACATCCAAAAATATTGGGGGGGGGGGGGGTTATAAGGCCACCCCCACCTCAAATTTCAGGGGAATATATGACATCTATATCATCAAAACCTGCACACGAATTTGAATTAAGTTTATCTACAATACTGATTATCTCATTACTGGTAATAGGTTTAAAATATGCAGTTTGATCATTTTGAGTGAGATATTTCTTAAAATTGGTATTGCCTGAAGAAACTGAAAGATTCAGATTAAAACCAATATTTACAAAGTATTCATTCAAGGCATCACCAATTTTAATATCACTTGTAATTGTTTGATTATTGCATTGAATAGCTTTAATATTAGTATTCTTTCTTTGTTTTCCAAGAGCATAGTTTATAACATTCCAAGTTTTTTTAATGTTTGCTTTATTCTTCTGAAATTGATTGGCATAATATGATCTTTTAGCACTTTTTATCATAGTATTAACTTTGTTTCGACATTTCTTATAAATACTCTTTCTATACACATTTGAATTTTTTAGATATGATTTATATAATCTATTTTTCTTCTTACTTAATTTACGAATATCATATGTGAACCAAGGTTTGTTTTTACGTCTATTTTTAAAACATATACAATCAATTGGAAAACATATATTATAAGCATCTAAAAAAATTCTTAAAAAGTTATTATAACTACTATCAACATCATCACTGAGATACCATTGTTGTAGTTCCAGCAAACAAACAAATCTGTTAACATTATTTCCATTAAAACTTCTTCTGTCATAAATAATATTGTTATGATCAACTATATCATTATCACATATACAATATACAGGAAAGTGATCACTTATTTCAGAGAGGATAACACCTGCTAGGATATGGCAAGAGTCATTTGAAATTATGTTATCTATCAACGAAACTGAATGTTCATTGACACGAGTTGGGTATTGCACGAGAGGAAACATGGAATTTAACATTAAAATGTCTAAAATTCATTAACGAATTGCACTTTACCCACTTTAAGAAGATTTATATTAAAATCTCCCATCAAATATAATATTTTCTTTTCATTATTAACACACTGAAAAATATTGCAAAGGGAATCGTAAAACTGTTCAACTGGCTGGTCTGGTGGCCTGTACATGACGCCAATTAGAAGTTTAGATTTTTTACACTCTATTTCAATAAAAGTACTTTCTATATAAAAGGAATTTAAATCTAGATCTAAACGTCGTTGAAAAGCAATGTCAGATCTTACAAAAATACCAGTGCCACCTCCTCTTCTACTGCTACGATTGTTATTTACAAATTCATAATTGTCTAGATTAAACAGAGATTGAGGTGAATTTTGTGAAAGCCATGTTTCTGTAATGCCAATTGCTGATATTTGTACATTTAAAGAACTTAAAAATAAGGACAAAGCCTCAAAATTACAACTTAAACTTCTTATATTTACATGAACCAATGATAGTTTATTGTTTGAGCGTGATGTGGAATAATTATTAGAGATAAATGTGTTAAATTCTTCAGGTATAAGATAAGATTGTGATAGACTAATGTCACATTCGTAATCTGGCGGTGATAGGTATTCATGTAAAGTATCCAAATCAGTATTATCAAGACTTTGGCAAGACATACACAGTATTACATACAAACATACACACACAAAAAACAAATGTATTAAAAGCTTATCAAAAATAAAAAATATACAAAATCACTTAAAAAGACATTTTAGACACCTGGAGAATTTTATATTTAATGACAAAGGTATGAACGTCGATTTGTGGCAAGAATTTATTATTTACAGAATCTGAAGATCATTTTTTCAATTTACCTGCTTCCTCACGGTTTCTCCTCCTGTTGTTTTTACTAATACTATGATCTTTCCGTCCATCGACCATGCAGATACAACTTTACTTCTGTTTGGAGCTTATTAATGAGGTTTCTGTTCTTCTCTGCATTTGATTTCAAGACGACAATTTCGTGTTCAGACTTTTCCATCTTGCACTGGATGTCATGTATTTTACCTTCTTGTTGCTCTATAAGGTCAAACAATTCACGGAATTTTGACCAGTGCTTGGCTCACAGCCTCTTTTATCAAAGAAAGGATTTCCTCATCTTACAGAGCTTCTTTCAGATGATTCTTTGTTGCCTGCCATGACAAAAGAAAGCTTATTCTATAGATACAATAGAACTACAACAGCGTAGCAGAAGCTATGTGTTACAACAGGCCTGTGTGTTGAGCGATGTGGAACCAGTTTAATAGTAAGAAGACACAAATTGAAGTAGATGGGACAAGGAGTCAAAACGGCATTCTGAAGATATGGCAAGAACAGGCAAATAATCCAGAAAAAGCACAAAAAGCAGAAGTATAATTTCCACATTATGTTCTCCAGGTGTCAAAACTTAGATACAGTTAAAATAGATGTACTTCTCTTCCTGTCATGAGAGTAAAAAACGACGACAAAATAACAAGCAAAATCGAGACCACTGCGCTTGTTGTCGTACTTGTTTCACTTTCAAATCAAACAGGTGCTACATTTGACCGTCGGAGGCATGCAAATGTGGTACGTTCTGGGCGTGAAAAGTTTCTCATTTTTAAAATATCCCCAAAGTACCCCTTTTAGAAAAATGAACTCTTTTACTTCAGGAAAGTGTCACCTTTTCTTTCTAACCGGTGCCAGTTCCACATTATTATCAAAGTCTCCCTTACCACTTATGATAAAAGCCACCCCTAACTGGGATTACTATCTCTATTCAAATCAAACAGGTGCTACATTTACTCTTGCAAGTATCCCCCCCCCCCCATAGTGTCTTTATAATGTGTATTTATTCAGTAGAATTGTTGAGAGTTATGTTACATTACATTAGAGCACAGCAGAATAACTAATATAGTAGCTATTTATCTAATTATTAATGCATGTTCCCTTTTCACCTCTAAAAATGTCCCTTTTGTAAATATACGTTCCTTTTCAATAAAACCCCTATTTAAATCCGATACGTGGCCCTTTTCCTTCGATAAGTGCTTCTTTTCCTTTGCAACAACATTTTTTTTTCATTCTCATAAGCTGATAAGTACCCCTTCATCTATTATTCCCATATTACTTCTGAGAGTTATCTGTTGTACTAAGACAAGTACCCGTATTCCGTTTTTTCAATAAAGTGATCCTTTCCCTCTAATAGGTACTCCTTTTCATCTCTTTTGCGTGCCCTATTTATCCTCAATATTATTGCCCCTTTCACTCTGATACATGGTGTTTTCCTTCCATTAAAAGCCCTTTTGACCCCTAAAAAGAGTTATTTTATAAAACGTACCCCTTATCCTTTTAATAAGTGCACTCGTTTTTTTAATAAGAGCTCCTTCCCGTTATCAAAATGCCCCTATCAAAATCAAATAAGTGTCCCTTTTCCCTCTATGCAATAATTGCCCAGTTTTTTTTAAATAATAGATACTCCAGCCTCCTTTTTCCATACTCATAGCTGGTGAGTATCACTTATGATATGCAAGAAGTGAAAGGCCACTTATGATATGCAAGAAGTTCCCCTTTCACCTCTGAATGTTGGCCTTTTACACTATGAACACGATGACAAAGAAAGCGGACAAAATATACATTTCCTCATTGTACCCTCCACAATTGTTCTGGTAGACAAAAGAACATCCCTTCATTGCTATTATGTGAAATAAGTAGAACAGGTGAATATGCATGTGATACTGAACGAGGTCGTATCAGATGATAATAAGTTACATATTTTTACATAATAGCAATGAAGGGATGTTCTATTGTCTACCAGAGCAAGTGTGGAAGGTACAATGAGGAGCTGTATATTTTGTCCGCTCCTTTGTTCGCCATGTTCATAGTGTTAGCTCACCTGAGCCGAAATGTTCAATTGGGCTATTGCGGTCGCTCACCATCTTTGTCGTCCGTCGTGCTAATCTTTTCAATTTTTTCAACTTCTTCCCAAAATGCATGGGTGGATTTTAACCCAAACTTGGTAGGATTCATTCTTAGGCAGGAGGTAAAGGATTTTTTCCAATGACCGATTCTAGGACAACTACCCCCTGGAAAACTACCCCGGGACAACTACTCCAGGACAATTACCCCCAGGACAATTACCCCCGGACAACCTACCCTTGGATTCTGGGGTAATTGACCAGGGGGTAGTTGGGGGGGGGGGGGGGGGTAATTTTCATGGGGGTACTTGTCCTGGGTTGTAATTGTCCGGGGGGTAGTTGTCCAGGGGGTAGTTATCCGGGGGTAGTTAACATTGGGTAGTTTTCCAATCGGTCTGGCATTTTATATCGTCAGAACTTAAAACTTCGTTAAAAAAAAACAAAACATAAAAACCAAATAAACATTCCCTTGTAAATAAAATCAACTTTCCCTAACTGAATACGATTGTGCCCGCCCCGCTTCGGAGAAAGAAGATCCCGTTTATGCTACCAATTATTATTTTTAAAAAAATTAAATAAAATTTACATTCCCTTAAATACGATTGTGCCCCCTCCCCCGCTTCGTAGAAAGAGGATCTCGTTTATGCTATACATTATTATCAAAAGACAAGTGTCAACAAATTTTGATCGGTCGCTACGCTCGCTCGCCTAATCAATATTAACATTCCCTTAAATACGATTGTGCCCGCCCCGCCCCTTGCCAGGAAGATTCCGTTTATGCTGCCAATGAGAAGTATTACTATTTTTTTCCGCTCGCTCTCTACACTCGCTCGCCCAGTCAAAAAATAACATTCCCTTAAATATGATAATTATTAAAATGGAACATTAAAAAAGGGGCTCGCTTGCAATTATGAAATAAACACTCATTTGATGTGGAACAAGTGATTGTAGGTGGTGCTTTAATTAGAAATTGGCAAGGAAAAAAAAATATTCGAATTAGATTTATCAAATAGAGGTGTCGTGGTCTAGTGGATACGTCACCGGACTGTTCGCGGTTCGAGTACCGCCACGGCACGAATGTCCTTTGGCAAGACATTCATCTACATTTGCCACTCTCCACCCAGGTGTAGTAAATGGGTACATGGTGGGAATTTATTCCTTGAATGCTTTCAGCGCCTTATAGGGCAGTAGGGCTAAAGCCAGGGTAATGATACTACTTCGGCGCTTAGAAACATATGTATTTAGTGCAATATAAATGTTATGCATTATTATTCATTATTAAATGAAAATAGACTCACGGTTGTTGAGAACTAATTTCTTGCTTCTGCACCTGCCCTCCCCCCCCCCCCCCCCCACAAAAAAAAAAAAAAATAAATAAAAAAAATAAAAAAATAAATCGGTTATCGGTGGCACACAGACTCGGGTTCGTCGGTAAATTAGTGGTCTCGACAACCCCCCCCCCCCCCCCCACTAAAAAATGCCTAGCGACGCCCACGGGTCGATCTCGTCTTTCATGATGACATTGTACTTTGAACCTATTTAGGATGACTTTTTCCTCTTCATAAGAATCTGATGTCACCGGCGGATCCAGGATCTTTCAAAGTGGGGGGGGGGGGGGATACGCAAGAGAGAGATACGCAAAAAAACGAAAGATAAAAAGAAAGGCCTCTGCCACCAAAATAGGGCCGAAGTCCTAGATGTCAATCAGGGATAATTTTAAAAAGCTCCGCCAAAAGCCACCCCCCCCCCCCCCCGAATCCACCACTGGGTGTCACAGCCCGCTATGCTCGATTGGAAATTAAAGGAATATACAGACCCTCACACTCAACTGCACACTGTGATGTAAAGAGAGAAAGAAATAGGATTATTTGAATCTTTCCTGAGATGGCTTCAAAATGTAGGGTATATAATGTCTAAAACTTATGTATTCACTTTAACGTTTCCATTTATGTCTTTTTTTATTATGTAACTATATTACTTGTATTTTCTTACAAAATTATTACAAATTTATGCTATACCTTATTGTTTATTCCTGTTGCTTCAGGAACATGATGCAAAACAGTTTTATACTGATCATGCTTTTATCCTGTATGAATAAGTTCAAATAAATAAATGAATGGATACTGCGTATCTGATGATTATAAAAACAACATAAATAAAAGCTCTTCTAAGCATCTGGAATATCCGAGGATTCGCCAGAAATATAGCGATGTTTTGATGTCGTCACACAAGGGATCGATCCTGCTTAAGCAGACGACGTCCTATAATGAATGAACGTAATTGCAATGCAATTATTTATCAAATTATAAAGAGTTCGGTATATTTAACATGACCTTATTTCACACCATTCTAAAAGGGAAAGTGAACTGATTCTGATAACTAAAACCGTTTGATAGTAAATACACAGGAGAAGGGTCAATGATCAATGAAATAAACCCCACTTTCAAATTGAAAAGCCCTCCGAATAATATCACAGATTGTATTCGTTCCCTCTTGAAACGCCGAACATGCCCCGGTGCAAGCAGCTGAAAATACAATGGCGTCTTATTTTGTTTACAAGTGACTGATTCTTTTATTTTTTTTAACGCTGCATTTTTCATCAAAATAATACCATACACGAAGTTAAGAGTGAGGCAACAGACTAACATTAAGACTGACGCTAGTCAAGTAAGAGAAATAAGTGAAGAGGAGATGACAAAACAGGCACTGAAAAATGTGTAAGATGTTATGGGACATCGTCTGCTTAGACAGGACTGGTCCTTCGTGTGTCGTCACACATCTCAGCAGCGTTCAAGGAGCTGTTCAGCTGCTATATCGGGGGCTGTATTTTACCGTTTTATAATTGATAATAATCATTAATTCAAATGTTTCCAAGCGTTGAATTTGGATAACCTTGTATAATTCATGCCATCTATGCAATAATAAGTATTAAACCAATATTTATTTTGATGGAATTTTCTTGCAATGTGATCTTTAAACAAATTTTGATAAGTGAGTGTCCTGTAAAACAGAAGATAATCATGTACAATACAAATGTATTGATATTTACTTTTTTCGGTAGCATCGTGGGTTTTTTTGGCTCAAATATGGGTTTTTTCTTACTGTTTCCATAGCAACAGCCATTTTCAAACATGATGGACACCTTTTATAACTCTTATTTGGGATTTTATCAAGTGAGAAACTTACACTCTAGATGTACCTTCAAATCGTGTTTTTCATTCAAAATGCGCATCCAGTAAAAATACATCGTTCCATTTGGGATAACATAAAATGAGTTATCTATCACCTTATCAGATAATTTCTTTTCTGTTTAATCAAGAAAAAGCATTTAAAATGACAAATTTACGTTGGGTAAAAAACTTTGAAGTATTGGTAGTTTTCACAACCTATCATTTTGAGTAAATCACAGTTTTATGTTTCATTACGCCATACATGTGTGTGTCATATCCAACTTTCAATTGTATATTTATCAGGTTTATAACTTGAAACTCAAAATAAATCTGATATCACTTGAAAAGTCTTAATCAGGAATTACATATTAGGTCAAAAAATTAAAGATTTAGATTTTTGACATTCTTTCAAATTTTGAGCCAAAAATGGCATTTTTAGGCAAAAATACGTGTGGCATCCGCCCGTACCTTATTCCTCAGTATTTTTGCAAGAGTTTAAGCATGGATGCCGAGCATTACCCAAAAATGCCGTCCAAAGTAAAAAAAAAAAATCTTCTTGGCTGGTCTACTACATGTATTATATCAGAGCTAAAACACAGTAGAATACATGGAAGTGCCAGTGGGACCAGCAAAATTACCTTGTTTATAAGGAGATTTAAAAAAAAATTATTATGTATAACAGTGTTCTTTATAACAAGGTTCCACTGTGCAAGCTTTAACTTCTACAAATTTAGTTATCTTGTTGAATGGTAAGTCTTGAAAGTAGTTTTAGTTCAAAGATTTTTGTTCTCAGTCATCCAGTTAGATGTATGTATAAAAGGTATTCTTTGGAAAACCAAAGGTAGGTACATTTTTCATAGCTTGTGTAATGTATTATTATCTAATCTGCTTTTCTCTCTCCCCTCTCATTATCTTTTAAGTTTGAAGTTTGCTTTATTCTATTTCAGAAAAAACAATGAAAAAAAGGAAATATTTTACAATTAATAAACATACATGAATAAAAAGTACTTGGTGCATTATAAGTAACATGATGACGAGATGATGAAGTTAATGAAGAAAGAAAGGGAGAGGAAATTTGCAAGAATTTCTCTGGCATTTGTGTTTATATCTATATCTTTTTCTATAAAGCTGGTGGAAAGCAGATTTCTGCGATTTATGGACTATGAATAAATGATCAGTTATCAGTTATATCAATAATTTATGGAGGCATGATAAAGTGATTAAATCGCAGAACGTACTTATGTACGTTCTGCGATTTAATCACTTTATCATGCCTCCATAAATATAGGCAATTTTGTGAGGGGATCTGAAGGGGGTCAAAAAGTCACACCCAATATATTTCAGCTAGAATGTCACTTTTGGGGCCCGGTGTGGGGGGGGGGGGGTGGGCGACGGACGTTCCCTTTTCCTATCTAAATTTACAAATTTACAAAATAGTAGGCCGATAATTACTTACAGCAGTAGGCCTGTTCAATGACATTTCCTTTTGAATTGCAGACTTTGGATGGTCAGGTGCATTATTTATAACCAATCATTTGTATAATTGAAGATATTTGAGATTACATTTAATTTGTAACATGAAGACGGTCCAAATTTTGTCAGTTAGGATTTAACTGTTCGAAGATAAGTGAATCATATTCCCCTTCTCTTAAATTGTGAAGTCTGACTAATAACGTTTGCTTATAACGTCATGCCGTTTTGCGAGGCTCATTGTGGCCGAACATCATTTTAAAAAATTCCATGGCCATTAATTTATAAGGTTTAACAGCAATTTCACGATTACTTACCTTCTAACAATTTTCTCACTTGAAAAATCACTCATTATTGTCCCGGGGGTTATGTCTCATTGAGGCCATTGAGGCCTGAAAAGCACCATAAACGAGGATTTCGGTCGAGAGGTTTCTGATATCCTATTCCGGGAAACCTGCCAAAAATGTCTGAATTTCATATCCTTAACAGGGATTTTTTAAAGATTTTGCATAGTATTGTACACCCTATTAGAGGATTGGTTCTTCTCGGCCATTATTTGGCCAAAAAAGAAGAGTTAATTAAAAGACAAATATTCACTTTAGAAGACATTACAGAATTACGTTTTCATTGAAAGAATAGGAAAGAACCTCTTTGGATTCATGAAAAAATGTCCACAGGAAGATTTTCAGATGAGCTGCTCCTGACCGGCTCCTGACTGCTACTGTCAGATTTCCTACCCTTTTCGCGGCCTTTTCGAGGATCTTTTATCACCACTACTCGTGAATTTGATACCCTTTTTTCAGAATTGTCCTGTTTTTGATACCCTAAACGAGATCCCCGGGGTTACCCGTCTGGTGGTGAAAACACAATCCTTTTTACTCGTTTTCATGGACACGGATGCCGTACAGGCCTCAATGAGACATACCCCCCGGGATTTTTGTATCCCCCGGCGGAATGCCGGAGGATACTTTGGATTCAGCAGCGTTCCGCCGCCGCCGCTGCCGCTGCCGCCGCGTCACATTCTTGTGTGCGCTCTAGCGTTCACATTTCTCAACAGATTTCTTTCAAACTCTGTATGGAGGTGTATCTTGGTAAAATCTAGACACCTATAATATCTGGTGGTGCTGCGTGTGTGTGTGTGTGTGTGTAATTGGGTTTTTACAGACGTGTATCAATCAGATATGATTATTTACGTCTGGGACCGACCTTTAACGTCACCATCCGAAAGACGTGACTCAGTCTCGAACCTGGGTCCGCTGAATCAGTTTATAACTTCAACTGGCAGCTGGATTACAGGCGCACGCCACAACGCCCAGTGCTGCCCCCAGTGTTCCGTCTTTTATAGGGTAAAAGGCCATATTTTGGGGGATAGTTTGTGTGCGCTCTAGCGGTCACATTTCTCAACGGAGTTTGTTCAAATTTAGCATGAAGGTGTCTCTTGGTATAATCTAGAAGCCTATAGATTTTGGTGATGCTCCTCCAGTGTTCCGTCTTTTATAGGGTCAAATGTCATATTTTGATAGATGTCTTGTGTGCACTCTTGTGTGCGCTCTGGCGGTCACATTTCTCAACGGATTTCGTTCAAATTTTGCATGAAAGTGTCTCTTGGTGTAATCTAAAAACCTATAGCTTTTAGGGTGCTGCCACCAGTGTCCCGTCTTTTATAGGCTCAAAGGTCATACTTTGGAGAATGGCGTGAATGCACTCTGCAGGCCACATTTCTTGATGGGTTTCTTTCAAATTTTGCATGGAGATGTAACTTGGTATAATCTACACATCTTTACTTTTTGGTGATGCTGCCCTCATTGTTCCGTCCTTTATAGGGTCAAAGGTCATTCGTCCATTTCTTGCACTCTTCGGCATTTCTTACAGATTTTGTTCAAATTTTGTATGGAGATGTATCTTGGTATAATCTACAAATTAGTACTTTTTGATAATGCTGCCCCCATTGTTCCGTCCTTTATAGAGTCAAAGGTCATATATCTTTTGTGCGCTCTGCCACATTTCTTGACGGATTTCTTTCAAATTTTATTTGGAGGTGTGTCTTAGGTAGCTTGGATCTATTCAAGTGGTTCGAAGCGCGCACACTTCCGCTATCGGCTTAACTTGGGGGAAAGCCGTGCTAATCCTAATCCTTCTTTTGAAAAGCTGAGCGAGGGATTCCCGCATTAAGCAGGCACGCGTTGCAAATTTCTTTGGGCAAAGAGTGCGAAGCTCTTCTTCATGCATTCATGATTTTCTACTACACTGTTATTTTCTATCCACTGAATGATTATAATCATAATAATTATAATCGTAATAATAATAGATCAGTCAGTAGCTAAGTGTAAAATGTCTGCTTCGACATGCTCGATGTAGAGCGGGAATTCGGATTCCCCTCAAAAAATAGGAATGGGGAAGGAAAGAAGAAACAAATACCACTTGATACTGATAAAAATAATGCTGGGACGTAACAGGTGCTTGTTGTCAAGATGGGCAAAGCCCCTAAATTTCCTGGTATAAGTCGAAAAGTGTGGGCCCGCACCGCGATGCGAACAGCTTGTCGCGAAAAATGACAAAATTTCTTGCGTGGGCTCACATCATAGGCGGCCATCCCGGTTGGACGGGGGGGGGGGGGGGGGGGGGGGACACGTTTCCCCCCTCGATTTTTTCGGGGTGGGGGGACAGTCCCCCTCAAATATGAAAGCTTAATGTAGGCCCTAGCCTATATATTTTTTTCTATTTTAATTCAAAATACCAATTTTAGGACAATCACTTAGCTATTTCATTTTAAAGTCATAGGACAATAGTCAATTTTGATGGCAAAATTACCCTTTTTCTATTATTGTTTCGCAAAAATTATCCCACTTTTACTTTTAGATAAAAGTGCACCGTCCCCCGCACTCGTAACCTAACATCGCCGCTCCTGGCTCACATCCTTGCTCACCTGTGCACACCCCACACATGTTATATTACATTGGTATTATATTGCAAGCAGGTGAGAAAAAAGGCCACTTCTTGTTTATAAAAAAGCATTTCAAATACAAGTTCCACTATACATGTTCCACTATACACTATACATGTACGATCATTAGATCGTCATTCATGATAATTCAATAGAGCATTACACCTACTGATTAAATAATCGCAAGATTGTACACGCCATTTCCAGCTCCATAAAAGTGAGGGGAATGTATCCACGCCCCAAGTTGGGGAACTTGGGATTAGCGCCAATTTCAATTAAAAAAAAAGCGAGCGTGCGAGTGACTTCTCTGTTTAGAATCATAGCAACATATTTTTGTTTTGTTTTGTTTTGTTTACTTTATTCTATTAGGAAAGCGAGCGTAGTGATCTAGCTAGCGTAAAAAAAACCCACAAATGTTTGTAAATTGTTTTCAGCATGCAGTACTGCATAGGTTCTGATAATTGCTACAGGTTGGTGCGGGTGTTTAGTATAATGTTGAGATAAATTTTAAAAAAAAATCTCTGCGAGTAAAAAAAATAATTCACCTCTCTTTTTATAACCTTTGTTTATTGCTGCAGTTTACGGAGGGCACAATCACGTTTAAAACGCTAAAGTCAATTCTAGTTAGGTGAGCGAGCGTAGCGTGTGAGCTACTTGTTAATGATTTGAGCAGAAAATGCATGGGTTTTGATACTCGCTACAGGTTGGGGCAAGCACCTTAGCAAATAGTGAAATCTACACATCTATAGTGTTTGCTGATGCTGCCCCCAGTGTTCCGCTTTTTATAGGGTCAAATGTCATATTTTGGTTGCATGCATTGTGGAGGACACATTTGTGGACGGATTTCTTTCAGATTTTGTATGGTCCATCATAGATTACACTGTTGGTCATAATGGTAGCATAATTTGTTTTTTCATGGTCATCCGTTGATTTAATCATATTTAAAAGCCTAAATAGATAATATTGACCAGGTTCATTTATTACATAATGATTTTGTATTGTCGAGGTAAAAGTCGGTTGAGTGAAACATTCCATCACGTGGCCTATCTTATTGTTTGGTGCTATGAAAGGGAGAGCCTCCTTTCTGCTGTTGTTTTGCTGTCCATTTCGTGCAGAAAGCCTGCGTGTGTTAACAGCCCGTTTTCAGAGTTAGCTTGATCAATTCCTACCAAATTTGGTACACTGATTCCTTACACTATGCCTCGCCCAACGGCACTTCCAATTCGCCAGAGGGTCCTTGCACTGCGACGGATTGGACGGACACAGGCCCAGATTGCAGATATTCTTGGACTATCGCAGAGTTGTGTGTGCCGCATCCTCAGAAGACATCGAGAGGCGGATACTTTGAGTCCAGAGAGATCTACAGGTCGACCACGAAGAACATCCGCACGGGATGACCGTCAACTGCTGAACATGTGCCATAGGAACCGGAGAATGCCAGCGAGTCGTCTTTGCCACTTGTGGAGGAGGCACTTCGGAGTGAACGTTTCACGGGAAACCGTAAACAGGAGACTTGTCCAACATGGCTACAGAGCTCGGCGAATGACCAAGGTTCCACGTCTCACTGTTCGCCACCGGGTTGCTCGACTCCAGTGGGCTAGGAGGCACAGGAGATGGCAGCTTGGTCACTGGCGCCATGTAATCTTCACTGATGAAAGCCGGTACATCCTTGACCGCACAGATGGGAGGCAGAGGGTTCGACGATTGCGGGGCGAGAACCTCCGTAATGACTGTGTCCAGGAAACCAATCAAGCAGGTGGAGGCTCAGTGATGGTATGGGCCGGAATACATTATGGCGGAAAAACGCCATTGGCTGCACCTGAAGGAAACGTCAACGCCGCCGTGTACCGCGATATCCTGGAACGCCATTGTCTTCCATACGCCAGAAGAGTATTTGGCAATAACTTTCAGCTCCAAGACGATAACGCTTGACCACATAGGGCACGTCTGGTGAGGGAATTCCTTGACGCAGAGGACGTGCAGCAGATGCCTTGGCCTGCCTGTTCCCCCGACATGAACCCCATTGAGCACGCCTGGGATGCATTGGGCCGTGCCATCAATGAGAGAAACAATCATCCTCAAAATGTGCAGGAGTTAGCCCAGGCGCTGACCGAAGAGGGGGATGCACTGCCCTTGAACACCATCAACAACCTTGTGGACAGTATGCCACGGCGTGTGGAGGCACTGGTGCGTGCCAGAGGTGGCCATACCCGTACTAAGTGACCCAACAAGATTAAAAAGAGGAACACTTCACTTCAATAATCAAAAGATCCCAAGATTGTATTTTTCACGATAAACTTATCATGGTTAAACATTTACCTAAAACGATACATTGTTTCAAGGAATCCAAGGTCTGGATGATTGTGTTTGTCAAAAGTGGTTTAAACCAGTGTATAAAGTTTGTATGAATTAATTTTTGTCTTCTATTTTTTATTTAATATGTTGAGAACAGATTTATCAATAAAATCGGTGAAGATATAAGCTTTATTTTGCAAAGAAATGACTCGTATTGTTGTCAATAGTGTACGAAAGGTAGAAAAAAAAATTATGCTACCATTATGACCAACAGTGTAGATTACTCTAGACCTCTACAGTTTTCGGTGATGCTGCCCCCAGTGTTTCGTCTTTCATAGGGTCAAAGGTCATATTTTAGTGGATATCTTGTGTGCGCTCTGAGGTCACATTTCTTGACAGATTTCTTTCGAATTTTCTATAGATATGCATTATACTCTAATCTACACACATTGTTTTGGTGATGCTGCTCCTAGAGTTGACAATAGTCTGGCAATCTCTAGGCCTTTTGTTTGAGCGAGGGGAGGGGGGAGGTTCTTTGTCCCTTGAATCGCTGCCAGTGCCGGGGAATACATTCACATTGCGCGGCAATGGACATTTCTAAAAAAAAAATTGTCCTTTAAATACGGTATGAGATGGGGGGGGGGGGGGGGCTGCAGCCAGTGGGCCAATAATTTTGAGGGGCTGAGCAAGTAAGAATTGAAATATACATGTTCTTAGCACCAGGAACGCAATACATAATATACTTAGATATCCTTTGAAGGGGGGGAGGGGTACATCCCCACTTGTACCACAAAAAAGAATACTTTGCATTTTGCTTTACCATAAAAATGTTGTCTTTATCACACCCTATGAAATATTCTATTTTGCGAGGTCACCAAGCCACCAAGCCCGAGGAGGGGGGGGGGGGGGGGGGGATACTCGGTGTTTTTTTTTGACGGGGGTATGAATCCAGGACCTTGAACCCCCAACCCATTGCATTCACTGAATAATGTTCTTGAATATTACATTTAAAAGGCTGGAAAAATATAAAAAAGTAATTTTATGTCATCAAAAGTAAGAGGAAAAGTAGAGAAAATGGTTTAAGTGAGAAATTATTTCATAACAAGTAGTGCCTGTTTACGGATCTTTTGTGTGGAAATGACTGATTAGTTTACGGATGGAAGTGTTTACGAACTTACAACTCGCATAATTATAAAGTTGTATTCAGGACGGCTATTCCGGGGAGACACGCCCCTGGAAATTATCCAGGGGCGACCATCCGCCCCGGAAAATTGGGAAAATGCAAGAGAAAAAAATATTTAATTGAATGATGTTCAGATAAATAGAGTTTAATCCATGAGTGTCGATCCCGGAGAGGGGGGGGGGGGGGGGGGGGGGGGGGGGTATATATCCAAAAAAAAAAACTTGAGGTGGAGGATTGCCCTGTATTATCATCCCCCCTATATTTTTGGATAAAATAAATAAGAATTATGATACATTGACTTAAAACTAATAATTATCCAAACTCATTATGCTTGATCTTGAAATACCATCACATTCTTTAATGATTAGAAGTAAAGAAATCAGAAATGTCATACTTTCAATGCGATAGTATCAAAGAAAATTCGTTCACTGGCATTGTTATTCTCAAGGTACAGTGTAATTTTCTTTGTTATACATACTCTTCGGAAATACATCGGAAGGGAGCACAGCAACTGAGCGTTACTTTTTCAATTAAATTTTGAACTTTTCACTCTTTCCTGAAACTCCTCATATAGAATTAACGAAAATCCCGATGAATTAAGCAAGGCACTCGATAGTTAACATTTCTTCCAGAAGTTGAACCTATGAAAATGCTATTTGTGGGGAGCAATTTAACAAGATGGTATTGTATGGAACAAAGCAACGAGAGCAAGATTTTTTCGAACGTTTAACACTTTAGAAACACTATTTATAATGCTTGACCGTAATTTGTCTTCAGTTTCGGCCCTCTCTCATTCTCTCTTATGCGATTTTTGCGCCCCTACAAGTGCCACCCGGGGCACGTGTCCCCATTTGCTCTCTTAGATTATGTCACTGCGCGTCACCCCCCCCCCCCCCCCCCCCCCCCGGGTCGTGACAAGAAATCACTGCCCTTTGTTTTATTTATGATATCAAAATAGATTACGAAGAAAGAAAAGATTACCCAGAACAAGGTAAGAACAAGATATTTAGAGGGGTAAAACTAAGCTCTCACAGCTTTCAAAGCATTATAATGAATTAAAATCTGATTATTGAGTTCGTGTTAGACGGATCCAGGAGTCACCCTTATTGGCATGCACTGTTCCCCAAAAGAGGGATAAAGGAAAAGAGAGACTGGGGGGGGGGGGGGGAAGGGGGGAATATATATATAGGAGAAAGGTAGAAGAAAAGGATGGGGACAGGGAAAGAGAGGGAAAAGGGAAGAGGGGCAAGGAGAGTGTACAGAGAGAGAGAGAGAGAGAAAGGGAGAGAGAGAGAGAGAGATGCCGATGAACAGGTCCGGAGGAATACGGGGTGGACATGAGAGTTCCACACATATTTTGAGGCTTGGCGATCACATCCTAGTATTATACCGCATTTCTGGTTGTGCAAAAATTGACTCTGAATTAATTCAGTAATCGCAGCAGTTGTATCTTCGAACTTTCGGCAGGGGCTCTCTAAACTTAAGTTTATGGTGCATATAAAGGTCATAAATGGTTCCCTCTAAAAAGGCGCGCAGACTGGTGATTGGGAGTATAGGATATAGGAATCTTATCATGCTTAATATATATGCATCCCCTTTGCTAAAAAAAAGGCCCTCACTAGAGAAAACTGGAACAACTTTTTAAATGTGATTCAGAAATTGAAATTGGCACCAATTAGCCGAATTTAAGATTAATGGGGGGGGGGGGGGGGGGGTTTAGAGTGTCACTCGGGGGGAAGGGAGGGGGTGCACTTTTCTGTCAAGGAGCAATTTAAACATTTAAAATTGGGGAAATTAAATTCCTCTAATTATCTTTTGGGCAATACGGTCAAATGTCAAAATTGTGTCAGCCTTGTGCCGAAGAGAAACCCTTACTACCACCCTCTTCAAAGTGGAAATGCAGTGTGTCATCCATTAATTTTATTTCATAGTTATAATTCATACATCGCTCGTTACGCACCAGGGAGGGGGATTTCAAATTTCACCTTTTTTGTTAGTGAAAATCGCTATGCTTCCACAGCCAGGGTAGTATCCCCCCCCCCCCCCTCCCCTTGTTGGAAAATCCTCGATCCGCCATGATGAAACTGAGTAAAAAAAAATATGTAAAAAGACGAACAAATGAACAAATTAAACAATAAACAAACAAAACAAACATCAACAAACAAATTGATTAACACATTCTTTCCTTAGAGTTAAGTGTCAATAACAATGATTTTGAAAGTTGCTAAATAGACCTGTTCACAAATATAATCAAATTTTATGCATACTTTTGAAACAAAGGTTGTTCTTGACAACCTGAAAGCTTGTCAGAGGCTTGTCAGGCATAGTAACAAGTAATGTATGCAAACTTGGTTCCAAGTATTGTAGTTCATTCATTAATAACAGGTTAATGGAATATCTCGTTACTAGGTCCCCAGGAAGGAAACATCCATAAATTTGAATAACTTTGTGAACGGGTCTATTGGTCGAAGACAGCGGCTTGCTGGAAAAAAGACGAGTCGCCGCCGAGTGGCGGATCATGTCAGCGGAGTGCACGGGGGACACTTGCTCCCTAAATGTAATTGTATAAAAAAAAACGCCAATAAGAAACTGTGATAACTTTCTGCTTTTTAATATAATTATATTCCTTTTCTTTATCTTAATTTTACGTGTTGTCAGAGATTTTTCGGTCTTTTTCCCCACCTATCGGAAGAGAATCCTGGAGAGCCGTATACTGTAGCTTAAAAGATGGGTCTTTTTATAGGGGTAACCTCTAGTCCGGGATCCAGGGGGGTCAACCTAGCTGGAAAGGAAACCAATTTTCATGTGCATGAATGTTTATTACAATACACATAGAAGAAGATAAGGCATTACCCTTTTCCTTTTATGAGATAAAACTATTAAAAACTTATTGTATCCACTTATTTTACCTTTTTTACGTTATTGTCGGTCTATCGGACCTTCTAACTATATCGGACCCCTGCTGAACCTTCGGACTATAGGCCCCTTTTGCCGATTCGGTCTATCGAACCTTCTATCTATCGGACCTTCTGACTATCGGTCCCCGTTGGACATTCGATCTATAGAACCTTCGGACTATATTCGGACCCTCCGCCGATTCGGTCTATGGAACCGTCTGTCTATTGGACCCTCTCGTACATTCGGTCTATCGGACTTTCTATCTATTGGGTGTCGGTCTATCGGACCCGCTAACTATCGGACCTTCTAGCTATAGGGCTGTAACCTATTATACAACCCCTATAACGTGTGGCTCAAAAAAATTACCAAATTAAGCATATATATTTTTATGGGAAAATGTTGATATGTATGGAAAGCTAAAGGACCCACCTTTCATATGATATGAAAAAATTTCATGCATCGATGAGCAGTGCTCACTTAAAGACCAAGTCCACCCTAATATCGAGTTGATTTGAATAAATAGAGTTAAATTAAACAAGCGTAAAGGCCCGTTTACACTGCATCCGGCACGGCAACCCGGCACGGCATTCCGGAACGAAATACAACACGGCAGGCCGTTTTTCCGTTTCCACTGCTCGGAGGCCATCCGGCAGGCCCAGGCCTGGTGCAGTAGCTTGGCAAACGGAAGTCTGTTTCGGGCGTGGCAAGAATTTTTTTTTTCTTTTCTTTTGTGAGTTATTTCTCACGAGTTTTGTTTTTTACGCCAACTAAAAAAATGCATACACACGTTTATATCAGTGACACGAGCACATACTGATGCATAAGCGTAGGAAGATTTTCAGGATTGGGGGATGGGGACCCGCCGTTTGAAGATTTATTTTTGCCCCTGACCGCCCCCCCCCCCCCCCCAGTTGTCACCATTTTAGACAGTCCAAAACGTCACCTTCCCACTCCACTCCACCCCTGTCCTGCCACCCCTTCTTTCACCCCTTTTTTTCCTTTTATTTACTCGACTTTCATAGGCATGTGTCGTTCTTATAAATTATTTCTCAAATGCAACAAAAAAATGATTATTCAATGTAATGCTCATGATACTTAAAGTTTTGATTAAATTAATATGAGTATATGATTATAAGAACGACCCAAGCCTATCCCTTGGCTAAAATAACATGAAAAATTGTTGCCTATACATGATGAACAAGATGAACTATACATGATGAACAAGATGAACATCTTGTCTGTAATTTATATCCAGGCAATCTACCAAGAAGACCCCGAAATAAATGAAAAACTGACCTAATTCCTCAATGGACAAGCACAAACATCTTTTCCCCCCTTTTTTTCCCTTTTATTTACTCGACTTTCATAGGCATGTGTCGTTCTTATAAATTATTTCTCAAATGCAACAAAAAAATGATTACTCAATGTAATGCTCATGATACTTAAATAAACCAATGCGATATAATAAACAGGAAAAAAATGCATGTGACATCAATATTTCTCATCAAGATATAATTTATTTCTTGTTCTATTCCATCAACAACTGTCTTTTAGTATTATTCAGGTCAACAATTGTCAAGGTGCTTCTGTATCGAGGTAAAACTTTACCTGTTAATCGTAGTTCATTCACAATTCTGGAGCCAGTGAATATTGAATCCGAAATAACGCCATATTCAGACATGATCAGAACCACGTTTTTAATTTCACGATATCTGGTCGCATGTTTCCATATTTGATAATGCATCAGTATTGGTATCAAAAAAATCTCTGTGATTTCCGAGATTTCTTATGCTAAGTAATCATCTACTCTTTTCAGTGAACAACTTCTGTCCTAACATTAAAGTCTTTTAAAATTAATATATCACTATGAACATGGCAAACAAAGAAGCGGACAAAATATACAGCTCCTCATTGTACCTTCCACACTGGTTCTGGTAGACAAAATAACATCCCTTCATTGTTATTATGTGAAAATATGTAGAACAGGTGTCACATGCATATTCACCTGTTCTACTTATTTTACATAATAGCAATGAAGGGATGTTCTTTTGTCTACCAGAACAATTGTGGAGGGTACAATGAGGAGCTGTATATTTTGTCCGCTCTCTTTTGTCATCGTTTTCATAGTGTATAGATACCCGCAAGTGATTTACATAAAAAAGGAATGCTGAAGTATGTGTGAACTTTCAAGCATATTTTCTCTAAATTGCATCCAGGTTATACCATTATACTTTGAATGTTTTAAGTATTTTACTGAATATTATTTTTACTCATTTCGTTGAATTTCACTACGCACAATGTGGTCTTATTGTTGACAGCTATTCAGAAGTCTAATTTTTGAAGAACTACACTTATATGTAGTACAATGTATTTATATTATAGGCCTATATAGATTTAATACACATATATATATATATATATATATATTTCATTTGAAGGGAAATAAAATAAATTTAATTTTCAAAATCCCTATCTTTCATGTGTATTTATCATGGATCTTTGAAAGCATACACTTTCATTTTTACACTTTAATTTTTATGAAAATATAAAACATACATATTTCTCAGACGCGAAAAATGTTTGAAAATGATAATTTAAAAAATAAAGCATTATTTCACCTTAAAAATATAATGAAAATATCACATTGTCAGAATTTTGTTTTAATCCAATTTTTGGGCCTGACATCTTGGCAACTGTTCAAAAACACTCACTTGAAAGTTTCAAACTATTAATTTATATATAGTTGGTGCTTTTGAAAACTGAAAATCTTACCCAGTTGAAGAGCAGCCACAGCGTACAACTGGTCCTTTACTTAATTTATCATGGGATGAAATATAAAATCAGTTGCGTCCCATAATTTATTGTTGAGTTCAAGGTTTTGGAGCATAAACTCAAATACTCATACACATGTTTCATCTGAATTTGTATATTTATCAGCTGCTCACCATATGTTCGCCATCTACTTTTACTATAATTTGAATATTAACAAAATGAGTCATACCATTGAGCATATTTCAATGATCTTAGCTTTTTGAACAATGGGCATATTGCTGAGATAGTTGAGATAAATTATTAAGTTCTAAAACACAGATACCAGCTCACTTTTTCTTTATACAAATAAAATGAGCCGTCAAGAAATTGAGGCACAATTATTTTTTTTAAACAAAACTGAATAAGTGCAGGAATTCGAGAACAGAATTAATTCATTTTGTAAAGAAATAATAAAAATGTTCAATTCAATTCAATTTTATTTTCATTTCCAACAGAAAGGTACATATCAAAGTGCATTTTAACAAAATACGATTATTCGAATCAGCGAATAATTACATTTGCGAGATAATACGGGGTAATAAACGGTTAGGGCGGTGTGCACTGCATTAGCTTGCTGTATTCTGTTTCCACGGTGTTTGCAGACGACCAAATATCAAAGCGCGCGCTTTTGGGCAAACGCGGGATACCGCACTGCCAAGAACACGCCCCCACCGCATGCCTGGGATTGGTGGACAACTGCGCATTAAACGCCATATAACGGCGTCCTTGGAGACAGCCAATCAACTTGTGCGCAGGCTCGGGTTAGCACCACCCCTACGCGTAGAGTAGCCAATCAAAGGCGCTAATCAACAGAAGGAACGCGCACATGGTTCTCCGAATCTGAATCGTGCTTTCAGTCTCAACTCAACCTCTGGGGACAATGGATGTTATTTTGCCCTCTCTCCCTCCCTGAATAAAATATAGTAACTGGTAGGGCAGGGGATAAGTACATTACCAAAACAAGGTTAAGGTGGAGGAAAAAGTATTACATGTAAATCTCAGGGAAATAGTCAGTCATATGGCAAATACCGCAGTATGTGTTATAAGGTCAGAGGGAAGGAATTAAAAAAAAAAAAAAAAAAAAAAGAAGGAAAAAAAATAATTAAATGAATAATTGGAAATAAAGGTGTAAAGAAAAAAAAAAATCATAACATGGTGCACTTGCAAATTCAGCAGGAAGGAATGATTAAAGGGTGAAATGATTCCCATTAATAAACGAAACACGAATTGATGAGCGCCTGGAAGGGCCCTCGCAAGAATGAGTGGGCCTCATGTTTTTAGTTGAAATACGTTGTATCTGAATACCTAGATTAGTTGGTTACCCACGAAACTTTCATTCAATCGTTGACTGGTTGGTTGGGCTTGGAAACCTAAACATTTTTTGGTCAAATGTATGTGTATTTCTTGATGAGGATATAGTATTTTGTCATTCATTCATTGGTGGGTTAGGCTTGGAAACCTAAATAATAATGTTAAAAATTAATAAATAAAGAACAATTGGATAATGGGACATCCAACCCTCACTGTTTGATGCTTTTAAGTGATATTTTGTAATTCAGTTGAATATGATGCATGTATAATGCGATCGATGGTATTTGGTCCACAAAGAGAGAAGTCATAATTTTTTTTTAAGCCCCGCCCACAATTGATGGATGGGGCTACAAGTTCGGCGTGTCAGACGGGACATGAATTTGTCAAGCCATTCCCGCTGATACTCATTACAAATCTATGCTCATAGGAAATGTGTGTATTCATATTATTACTCGTCTGTGCCTTTTTGAAACCTTCCATTATACGTTTAAAATTTCGTCTGGCTTTTAGGGGGAAATGCCAAAAATATGAGTGTGACAGTCGGGCACATTGAGATTGTACACGAAATACAATACTTAAGGATGACTAAATTTCCAGCATTTAATAGCCTATTCATCTGTTCTAAAGGGGCTAGCTGGTTATCCTTGATATGATATCAAATATAAAGGTCAGAGGATTTTAATTTCCATCCATCAGAAAATTTTGTTTTAATTCCACGCATATCATTTTTGCTGTCAATGAAAAACGCGACAAAGGGACATCAGTTTATGATTGATCATTTTCTTCACAATATTGTATTCCACCAAGTTAGAAGAAATGAACTTCCCCCTACAAAGAGCAAGAGTGCAACATTTTATTCCAAATCATGGATCCAGTTTATTGTAAAAGTAATTTAAAAAATAGTCTTAGAAACGTGACAGATGGGACAAATATCTATCTGACCTTTGACCTCCTTTAAATCTAAAAATTTATCATATTTTGAACTTTTTGTAAACAGATCCGAAATTCACCTTAGCCCTAACCAGATTTGATTAACTTATCAAAACAGCAGGAATTTCAGAAAATGGCTCAATATGTGATGACCATATTTTACTGTAAAAATGTTAACCTTCATTAATGGGTCAGAAAATAGTAATTTTGGTCAAAATATGATAATCAAAAGTTTGAATATTGTTCCATGGAGTTTGAATCAAGTTTATTCAAGTGACATAAGTAAATGTTCAAATTACACTTTGCACTTTCACACTAAGGTGATTGTTCTATGCATATACATGTATCTTGGCGAGGATATTTTATTTCTTCATTCATTCTGTAGTTGGTTGGCTGGGCTTGGAAACCTAAAACATGGCATACAGTGTATGTATATTTGATGAGGATATTGTATTTTTCACTCATTCATTGGTTGGTTGTTTGGTTGGGCTTAGATATATACACTGTTGGTCATAATGGTAGCATAATTTTTTTTTCTACCTTTCGTACAATATTGACAACAATACGAGTCATTTTTTTTTTGCAAAATAAAGCTTGTATCTTCACCGATTTTATTGATAAATCTGTTCTCAACATATGAAATAAAAATATAAGACAAAAATTAATCCATACAAACTTTATAAACTGGTTTAAACCACTTTTGACAAACACAATCATCCAGACCTTGGATTCCTTGAAAAAATGTATCGTTTTTGGTAAATGTTTAACCATGATAAGTTTATCGTGAAAAATACAATCTTGGGATCTTTTGATGATTGAAGGGAAGTGTTCCTCTTTTTAATCTTGTTGGGTCACTTAGTACCTGGTATGGCCACCTCTGGCACGCACCAGTGCCTCCACACGCCGTGGCATACTGTCCACAAGGTTGTTGATGGTGTTCAAGGGCAGTGCATCCCACTCTTCGGTCAGTGCCTGGGCTAACTCCTGCACATTTTGAGGATGATTGTTTCTCTCATTGATGGCACGGCCCAATGCATCCCAGGCGTGCTCAATGGAGGTTCATGTCGGGGAACAGGCAGGCCAAGGCATCTGCTGCACGTCCTCTGCGTCAAGGAATTCCCTCACCAGACGTGCCCTATGTGATCGTGCGTTGTCGTCTTGGAGCTGAAAGTTATTGCCATATACTCTTCTCGCGTATGGAAGACAATGGCGTTCCACGATATCGCGGTACACGACGGCGTTGACGTTTCCTTCAGGTGCAGCCAATGGCGTTTTTCCGCCATAATGTATTCCGACCCATACCATCACTGAGCCTCCACCTGCTTGATTGGTTTCCTGGACACAGTCATTACGGAGGTTCTCGCCCCACAATCGTCGAACCCTCTGCCTCCCATCGGTGCGGTCAAGGATGTATCGGCTTTCATCAGTGAAGATCACATGGCGCCAGTGACCAAGCTGCCATCTCCTGTGCCTCCTAGCCCACTGGAGTCGAGCAACCCAGTGGCGAACAGTGAGACGTGGAACCTTGGTCATTCGCCGAGCTCTGTAGCCATGTTGGACAGGTCTCATGTTTACGGCTTCCCGTGAAACGTTCACTCCGAAGTGCCTCCTCCACAAGTGGCAAAGACGACTCGCTGGCATTCTCCGGTTCCTACGGCACATGTTCAGCAGTTGACGGTCATCCCGTGCGGATGTTCTTCGTGGTCGACCTGTAGATCTCTCTGGACTCAAAGTACCCGCCTCTCGATGTCTTCTGAGGATGTGGCACACACAACTCTGCGATAGTCCAAGAATATCTGCAATCTGGGCCTGTGTCCGTCCATTCCGTCGGAGTGCAAGGACCCTCTGACGAATTGCAAGTGCCGTTGGGCGAGGCATAGTGTAAGGAATCAATGTACCAAATTTGGTAGTAAATGATCAAGCTAACTCTGAAAACGGGCTGTTAACACACGTAGGCTTTCTGCACGAAATGGACAGCAAAACAACAGCAGAAAGGAGGCTCTGCCTTTCATAGCACCAAACAATAAGATATGCCACGTTATGGAATGTTTCACTTGACCGACTTTTACATCGACAATACAAAATCATTATGTAATTAATGAACCTGGTCAATATTATCCATTTAGGCTTTTAAATATGATTAAATAAACGGATGACTATGAAAATACGAATTATGCTAACATTATGACCAATAGTGTATATTGGTGAGGACATTGTATTTCTTCGGTCAGTGGTTGGTTGGTTGGGCTTGCAAACTTAAAAAGGTGGTTATACAATGTAGGCATATATGTAGGTAAGGATATTGTCATTGGTTGGTTGGTTGGGCTTGGAGACCTAGAAAGGTTAAACGGTGGTTGGTTGGTTGGGCTTGGAAACCTAAAAGGGTGGTTATATAATGTATTATGTTGATGAGGATATTGTCACTGGTTGGTTGGTTGGGCTGGAAAGCTATACATGTTAAACATTGGTTGGTTGGTTGGGCTTGGAAACCTAAAAAGGTGGTTATACAATGTATGCATATAATTGGTGAGGATATTGTATTTTTCACTAATCAATTGGTTGGTTACCTGGGCTGGAAACCCAGAAAGGTTAAACTTGTACGTACATGTGTTGATGATATTCTTTTTATCATTCTTCCATCGGTTGGTTGGTCGGGCTTAGAAAACTTTAAAAAAATGTGCAATGTGTGCATTCATAATTACCGGTATATTTTTCATTCATTCATTGGTTGGTTGATTGTCTCGGATACGGTCGGACCATGAATTAATGCATTGATGTTGGGGAGAATATTGCATGTTTCAGTTATTCATTGGTTGGTTGGTTGGGCTTGAAAACAAAAACTAACTAAAAAAAAGAAAGATGGCTGTGCAACGTACATGTGTCTATCAGGAGCGTTGGCGGGTTAGGCTGAAAATTATGAAGGTTCAGGGCTCTTGGCGGTACAAAGTTTGGATGGGTTTGTAATCGTTTTCCCATCAGTTCAGGTCAATCGTAGGGGGAGGGGTTCTATATATAGGTAAAGAAAAACGGGAGATGGGAATCAGTGTCTGGAAACGCCTGTCCCGGGACGCCGGCTGGATGTCTTCCTCCCGGCAGGTCACGTGACCAGGTTCCCCCTCCTAGAATTCATGTTCACGTCTTGAAGCCTCTCTCCCTCCTACATGTACATGTGTATATTCTGACACATTTGAGAAGTTTGTATTGAATAGATGATAACTGTTTGAGGGGAATCCGCGCCCCAGGAAACTCCTGTCCTGGCATCCCGGCTGGATCTCTTCCTCCCGGCAAGTCATGTGACCCGGATTCCCCCCTTTCGTCATTTGATGTCAATTGAATACTTATTGCACTATTACAAATCTTGTGCTAATGAAAATATGATGGAAATTGGTTTTAATACCTGGGAATTGTCCCCAGTGGAATAAAGTTGAGAAAATGGCAATTTCATGTTTGAACTGTATTTATTCTCGCTAGAACACGATAACCAATAATTATGACAATTAAATAAATGGAAAATAACAGTACTATAATTAAGAGGAGAAAAAACATTGCATTTTTTTCTACTTTCTGCGGAAATGGAGGAATCCACTAAAAAGCATTGCTTGTAAATCGTGGATCCCTCAAAGAATATTAACATAGTAAAAAATAAGACAAAAAAAGCAAAACTGATCACTGAATTTCATTCATATGTTAAGAGGCCAACGGAGACACAACGGACCAACGTACCAATAATGGACCAAGTAGACTTCCTTGTGGCACTCCACATGTTATGTTACATAATTCAGATGACTGGTTATTCAAATAAACGAATTGCTTGCGGTTAGAAAGATAGCTCCTGAACCACTCCAAGGCCATCCCACGAACACCATAATGAGCAAGTTTATAAAGTAAAATGTCGTGATTTATCGTGTCGAAGGCCTTGGAATAGTCCAGGAAAATACCTATCATATGTGAAGAATAATCAATGGAATGGGCTGCTTTTTGAAGAAAAGATAATAAGGAATGTACAGTACTGTGTTTTAAAACCAAATTGCGTGTCAGAGAGTATGTTGTGTTTTTAAAAAAATGAAACCATTCGAGTGTAAATTATTTGTTCAAAATTTTTTGAAAAAACAGAAAGAAGAGATATGGGGCGATAACATCTAGTGCATCTCCTTTTTTATAAAGGGGAATAACTTTTGCAATTTTCATAGGCGTGGGAAATTGACCATTTGATAATGTCAAATTAAATATATGAACCAACGGGTCAACTATCAAAGGAATGATACGTTTTAAAATGAAATTGTTAAACCCATCATATCCAGAGCTTTTCTTATTGTCTAGGTGAGAAACGAAAGATATAATCTCAGATTTGTGTGTTGGATTAAGAAATATGGAATTTGGAATACGAGGACCTAAAAAATCTGCACAAGTTTTATTAGATGGAGGAATATTACGCGCAAGGTTGTCTCCAATCGAGGTAAAATGATTATTAAAAATATTAGCTATGGTGAGAGGGTCTTCAATAAATTCATTATTACATTTTATTTCAGTAATATTACTATTATTATTCGATACATTCATTGCTTGTTTAAAAATTTTCCAAGTTCCTTGCATGCCATGTTTATGTAATGCTAATCGATTTACAAAGTATTTCTTCTTTTCAAAACGAATAATTGACAGTAAAGCATTTTTATATGTAGTGTATTTCTTGCATGATATATCTGTACCAGTGGATTTATATTTATAATATAGAGTATTCTTTTTGTTAATTGAACGTAGAAGCGATTTGCTGATCCATGGGAGTCTAGGAGATTTCTTGTAGTTATTACGGTTATCTCTTTGTAAAGGAATACAATTGTCTAGCTTTTCATTTAAGATATGGCAAAAATTTTCCTAACTTGAATCAACGTCATTATCATTATAAACAGACGACCAATTTGTGTTTTCAAGACTAGCTCCTAGACGAGCAACACTTTCATGAGTGACTTTACGCCGGAGGTGATGGGGACGGGGGTTAAAGGCAGATTGTGAAATATTATTATTATTATATTATTATGTGAAGTCATAATGGGATAGTGGTCTGTAATGTCAGAAAGAATAATATGCGAGTTAGGATGAGGGATGACGTTAGAAAATATGTTATCAATAAGGGTGGCTGAATTATTTGAGACACGGGTAGGTTTAGAGATAAGGGGCAAGAACGAGGCGGCTAAAAATGTTTCAAGAAAGTCATGAGAAATGCGAGTATCATTATTCAATAAGTTTATATTATAATCTCCCATGATAAAACAATCTTTGTTAATGAAAATGGGATCATGAAACAAGCCAGATAAATACACTAGGAAATCGTTAACATTAGAATTTGGGGGACGATAAACCACGCCAACTATAATATTCTTTCTCCCAGGAATTATGATCTCAATAAATAGTGATTCTACAACGTTATTACTTACAGAAATATTATTATGAGTTATGTAAGTGAACTTTTCAAGCAAGTATATTGAGACGCCACCCCCAACTCTCCCTTGCCTATTATTGAAAATGAGATTGTAATTATCGAGAGAAAAGGGTTGGTTAACATCATGGGACAACCAGGTTTCAGTTAGACCGATTATAGAGAGTTGTTTAGGGGAATTATTTAAAAGTAATTGTAATTCATCAGAATGCTTTTTCAGACTTCTAATATTAAGATGTAGTAAGGAAAATGTATTTACATTAAAATCTTTGGTAATATTATGAAACTGATTATTTGTAATATATGTTGAAAGAGCACCTTGGGCTGGGTCACTATCATCAAGATTAAGGACAAGTTCATCAGAGGATGAATTTGATATTATCTGCAGTACAATCATATTTATATGTAGTATGAGTGCTATTATCAGAATTATCTGGTCTTAATTAAATAGGTCGTCATTAATGAGGGAATCAAAAGACGTATTGAAGTTCATCATGTTGACAAAGGAAATTCCCAAAAAAGAATAAGTAATAACAAAACGACATTATAAACTAAGGTACTGGCGCTATCTCCATTCAAGAGCACACTTTGCCGTGTAAGGTTAAGTAAGCGTAAGTATTGAAGCAGGAACATGCAGCTAATAGAAACAGAAGTAAAACAACAAACACAAAAGGAACATGAGACAAACATGATAACAACATAAAACAAGCCTGAAAACAACATAAAAAGTGTCTCTGTTGGCGTAAATAAGCGTTGAAATATGACGAGACTACGACTACACACGAAATACGGCATGGTGGTTGCGACTGCCCACTGGAAATTTGAGTATGTAGTGAATTTGAGGGGAAAAATATGACAGTGTAATAAGGTGAAACCAAAGAAGAAGAAGAAGAAAAAAAAATTTTAGCTCATAACTTCCAAGAGAATAAAATTTAAAACAAATAAAAAATAGATGCACCCCCCGTATAAGAAAAAAAAATACATATATAAATATATATACATATACATATATATATACATACATATGCAGGGCTAAGAATGATTGTCCGGTTCCATGACATATGCTCCGCCGACATATGCTCCGCAGACAACTGCTCCGAAAAATGCGACAAGTGCTCCGCGACAAATGCTCCGGGACAATTGCTCCGCCGATATTTGCTCCGCCGACACTTGCTCCGCCGACACCTGCTCCGCCGGCAGTTGTTCCGCCGAAATATGCTCCGAAATTAAGACATTTGCTCTGTTTGCTCCGTGGGTTCCATGACATGCTCCGCGGACAAATGCTCCGCCGACAACTGCTCCGAAAAATGCGAAAAGTGCTCCGCGACAAATACGAAAATTTCTCCGCCGAATTATGCTCCAATATATATCTTTCTTTAATATGTTATTCTTTTTTCCCCCTCTATCTTCTTCTCTCTCTCTCTTTTCTTATGTTATTCTTTGCTTTATCCTTCTCTCGTTCTATCTTTGCTTATGTTATTATAGGTTTTCCCTGGCAATTTTGGAACATGTGCGTTCGATTTCGTAAAATATATATTAAAATTGGCGCTGATTTTGAGAACTACGTATATCTAGGTTTCATATTTGCTAAACTAGGATTCGATTTCAGTTTGTATCATTCGTTTTAGTGAAAGTGCACGACAACTCATTGATATGATTTCGAATACGTGATTAGGCTTTCGTTTTGACGTATACGTTGCCGATTATTACGAATGTGGATTCGAATTCGCGGAAAAACTATCTTGTATTGTGACTCGGTCTGAAATGAATATTCTTTTTCATTTGTCACAATTAAAATTCGCATCTTCTGTATTCTAATTAAATATTCAGGCCTACAACTTTGTATGATTCATTATTATTCAAATTATATTGGCCTAATTGATCATTGTGCTTGTTCTTGTGAAGACCAACAGGCCCGGCGGAACGTTTTTCAAAGTGGTGGGGCCCAAATAAGGGGAAAATTTTGGTGAGAATTTTTTGTTAAACAACTCCTCGAAAAAAAATTGCCGCTAATCAAAACGTGAATTTTGTAATCACGTCTCTCTAAAAAAGAAAATGAAAAAAAAAAGGAGCCATGGCATCCACCATAGCAACCATTTCTTATCATTACGTTTCGAAAATTTTCAAGCCGTCTTAAAAACTTGGGGGCACAAACATTTTTTATACAGTTTTCTATGATCAGAACAAAACAAGTGGGGGGGGGGGGGGGCGGTCCCCACGGCCCCCGGTTCCGCCGGCCCTTCCAAGGCCTGTGTGAAATACGGATAAATAAAATGTTAAAATGATATAAATCAGACCATCAGATCAAAACAAAACCAATCAAATTAATTTTGTACGCAAAGGGAAATATCACATATTAACTCTGCATTGTTGGTTCTTTGTCTTAATCGTATTTTAATGGATTTCTGTATTCATAAAGTTTTATGAGTTGGATTGTCTATCCCTCGATGACCTGTCTAGCGAGACATCGAGGCAGATATGTCTGGGAATGGTTGTACCAGACAGTGCATTTCGCGGGTGTCACCTCTCCAATGTTGAGTGCAGCCACCTCTTGGAGACGGAGTGATCTCCAGACTTGCATGTTGACTCCAGCTTCAACTGCTGCTTCTTGGTCTCCGAATCTCTCTTGCCATTCAGGTAGACCCAAAGTGCGCTTTACTCCAGCCATGAAAGCTGAATGCACCATTTCCGTTGGATTTAAGAATGGCGAGTATGGGGGTAGCAACTTGATGGTAAAATTACCGGTATCGCGGGGTAGCTGGGCTCTGACATGAGGACGAGCATTGTCATATATCAGATAAATGTGTTCTCCTTCAGGGAAGAACATACCACATTCTTGTACGGTTGTCGCCAAGAACTCCTCAAATGTTGCTCTTGTCACAGTCTCTGATGATATTCTGTGAGCCACAAGTCCAACCTCAGCAGAAATGGCAAACGTGACATTGACTTGCCTCCCTCTCTGGCCATGGACGACGCGTCTCGCTGGCACTCCACGAGGAGCGCGACCATAAGACCGACGAGTCCATACATTATAGCCAGTCTCATCAATGAAAACGGTGTGTGCAAGAACGCCAACCTGCAGATACCAGTTGCCAAATAAAACTCGGGCATCTAATACACGTGGCGAATTTCTCTGCTCTGGAACATTTTCCACTAATTTAAGAGTTAGAAGCATACCATCCAGAGTTCTACCGATGGTACTGGCATGACTGGTGGTCACGAAGGGCTTATCGGGCAGATCAGCTCGCAGTTTAGCATTGAGTTGACGCAAAGTTAGAAGGCTGTTTTCATCTATATATCGTTGGAGGGCATTCCTCATGTCGTCGTCCATCTTCTGTTTCCTCCTTTCGGTAGTTTGTTACGACGACCATCTCGGAGATATATGGCAACGATTGATCTGGCCGTTGAGTGCTTGATGCCCAACGTGTCGGCTACCTGCAGGTAGTCAGCATCGTCAGCCTCAAAGGCATCGATGAGGCGATTTCGGTCCACGTCGGAGATTCGTCGGTATCTTCCTCGTGCAGCCATTATTATTGTATTTGAGGAGTATGTTGTGATCTCGGCAATTGCTCAGCGAAAAAGAAAGATTTTCTTCAGCGTTGTTTCTTATATAGGACTTTTTGCAATAGTTGGCATGTTTCAAGAGATTACAACACTTGGTATAGTTCAATCATCATGAATATTCACACATGCTCTGATTCAATCAAATATTCCTGGTATGTTATTTTGATAACCCATAAATGAATTCCAATGCTTGACCGGTCATACGTTAAATAACACTGAGCATGAAATGGTCTGCAAACAACGAAATTGATTGATGATAAATTAATAATAATAATAGATACTTATATAGCGCAAAATGCTATAGCCTCTAAGCGCTTTTTAGAAGTGAAGAGAAAATACATAATATTATATTGAATAATTCATACACAACATAAACATTTAAGTGATACATGTACATTTATAAAACAGTACATTCAAGCGTAGGCAACATTAAACAAGTAGGTTTTTAACAAGGATTTGAAAGTGTTCACATTGTTTGCTGTACGAATATAATTATATAAAGGAAAACAAGATTCCGAATGTGCCATTGATTTCGCGCCAAATTGAAATGGATGTCACTAACACCAGTTCAGAAGCGGGAAATCATACGCTGCTTTTGTACGATTCAATGCACCTTCGTGGAAATAGAATTATCATTTGTAAAATTGAACCAGGGATTTAAATGTTTATTCTAATTCGCACGAAAACGAATGCTTCTTTTACAAATTATTGTACACATTTGCCGAAATTGTCGGTGAAAACCTATATTTGCTTTTCTTTTATATTTTCTCTTAGTTATTTCCTTTTGTTATTCTTTGTGTTTATCCAGGAGGGGGGGGGGGGGGGGGGGCTAAATGACCCTCAAAAAGTCGCTAAAGCCCCTCCCCCAAAAAATGGACAAGATGAAATTTCAATTGCACAATCTTCCAGTATCCTTATATCCTTCTTTCATATATGCATTTATTTATCCTTCTATCTTGCCTGATGTTATTCTTTTTATGAGAGAGTTTACTCTCAATTTTCATTGTTTTTATCCTTCTACAGTATGATATTCATGGCCGTAGGCAACGGGTGGGGGCTGCCCCTCCGGTGTAAAAACGTCGGGCTCCACCGGGATCGGACAAAGGTTCGGGGGGGGGGGGGTGATCCCCCACCCGATCCTTTGTCTAGCCCGACCTTCCTATTCCCACGGTTGCCACCAGAAATTTTTGAAAACATTATTTTTTACTAAAAATCCTTCAATTTCACAAGCAAAAGCTCCCCTGTTACCCGCTCGGTCGCTTCGCGCTCTCTCTCTATCTATCTCTCTCTCTCTCTCTCTCTTGAGGTTCTTCGAAAATTTTTGCGCGTCCCCCCCCCCCCCCGGAAAAAGGGTCTGTGTATGATGCTGATGATAGTCTTTCTATCATCCTTATACGGTATTTTTTGCGTTTTCTTCTTGTATCTTGTTTGGCCTTTCAATATTTTCTTGTGAAATTTTTCGGGGTTATAATGACCGAGTTGAGCCTAGCAATTACATAGATCTTGATACTTGATAGAAGTTATTGTGGTTTTTGCGTTTTCTTCTTGTATCTTGTTTGGCCTTTCCATATTTTCTTGTGAAATTTTTCAGGGTTATAATGACCGAGTTGAGCCTAGCAATTACATAGATCTTGATACTTGATAGAAGTTATTGTGGTTTCGCCTCGATTATTGCAAAGTGCAATCACTTCTTTAAAAAGAGGTTTGAAGCTGGTAAAGGAATGGAAGTCTTTGATAATATCAGGGGAGGTGTCAAGCTTGGATATGAGGGACACCTTTACGTGATAAAAAGGAGGTTGCAGGATGGAAAGATAAGATGGCAGTGCGAGAAGCAGAGAAGCTGCCACTGCAGTGGGGCAATAACCACCAACGGCCCCCCGGCTTACGGGAACGCAGCAGGAATAGTTCAACATAACCATCCGCCGACCCCAGCTCGCGCTGGTGTGCTTCAAGTAAGGGGGGCCATGAAAAGGGCCGCAAGAGATATAAATTCAGGCCCGACAGTGCAACTTATTGGCAATCACTTGATGGCCGCACCCGAGGTGGTAAGGGAGAACATAGGCCCTTTGGCAACAGTTGCCCGTGATGTTCAACGGCAGAGGTAACGTATGATGTACAAATAAAAATGAAAAACAAAAATAATGATAACTAGAAAGGCCGTCAAAGGCGGCAGACCCACGCCTTAACCCAATAGGTTTTGTTTTGTTGCGATTATTTTTGTAAGCAGTAGCCATTCAAAGGGGATAACAAGAGGCACATCTCCCCCCCCCCCCAATAAATTTTGCCATATCCAGGTCATAGCTTTGTGTGTCCCCACCCTTGAAAAAATTCTTCTGAAAAAGGTATTTTATTATTGAAACATCCCTCCCCTAAAAGTAATTGATTAGACATGTCAGAGAGCGTGGCGTGGTGAGAAAAAAAAATGTTAGCAATTTGTATTCAGTGTTCAGTCCAAGGCCGTACGCAGAAATTTTTTTCCTGGGGGGGGGGGGGGGGCAAGATGATCGCTTTCAAAGGAACCCATAACTTGAAGTCTAAAACCCGATTAAAAAAAGTATGATTTTGAAATTTCTGGGGGGGGGGGGGCAACTGCCCCCCCCCCCTCCACGCTGCGTACGGCCTTGGTTCAGTCATGTCAGTGTTAGTAAATATATTCATGTTCTATCTTTACATTGCAATTCGGGTTGTTGTTTTTTTTTTCATCGGGCTTGGATAAAATAAATATGACGACAAAAGAAGTTGGATCTCGACTTGAAAATGACGTGCATGCGAGGCACAGAGCTTACTCACTCAGTACTACAGTAACAGTCAGCCGGCCCGGGCCCCAGGCAATTCGCGACAGTGCTGTGTATAGTTATGTACGTACACTACAGCTACTCAGCCACTCACTCAGATCAACACACGCGAACACTCGCGAGTGCGATATAGACTCACTCACGTCGAACAAACGCACCAGATTTTCACCGAAAACAATTAAAATCACGTACTACACGTCCACCAGGATAAAATAAATCACAAAAACTTCCACAACAAAGTGGAAAGAACCGGGGAAAATAAACAGAAATGCACAGAAGATAAGAAATAGGAGAAATTAGACGTGCTAGGCTATACGTATACCGTATACCTAGCCCACTGATCTCTATGTAAAAATCTGGATAGAGCATTGGTCCATACGCACTGTGCAAACATCTGAAGCCACAGTGCGGCCATTTAAACCACTCCCAATACAATGCGCACGCTGCGCATCACTGCACAGCCATTGAACCAGCTTCGACGTGATTGGCCTTTCCAATCTCCAGCTATAGAAATGGGAGTGGTAGCATGGCGGCCTAGCGGCTTCACCTCAACAAGCCAATGCTCTATCCAGATTCTTACATAGAGATCAGTGACCTAGCCGCTTTCGATTTCGCAACGAGAGTACAGTTCAAGCGCGAAAAATCCCTTGTTGCTGGGATACGTTGGCTTTGAATATTCATTGCAGGCTCGTGCGGATTTGAAGTGAAATAGCAAATAATGGGTCTAAAAGTGTTCTAAAATTCATAAACCTGAAATAGATTTTTGGTGAGACGAAGTAATGAGTGTTTTGATTGACCAAAATATTTCTGCATCGGCAGGCGAAGTTTGGGGTCATCAATCTTTCTAGTTTCTTTCCTGTCACTATCTGAACTGAAGTTCCTATACTTTACTACAGGGTCAAAATTTCAAGGTCACACAGAATGTGCAGGGGTCAACCAATCATCACCAAAATCTAATCGATTCTTTCCTGTCACTTTCTGAACATTCCCTGAAAATTTGGTGCAAATCCGTTCACCCGTTCTCTTGTTATCTTGTACACAAACAAACAAACAAACAAACAAACACAAAAAAAAAACAACATACGGAGCCCTTTACATAACCCTGCCGATTTCATCGGCGTGGGTAAAAAAAAAAAAACAAACAAACAAACATACGGAGCCCTTTACATAACCCTGCCGATTTCATCGGCGTGGGTAATAACTCTAATGACCGCAAACAATCTGAGTAAGATAAAAACATAAGAAAATGAATATGTTACAATTCAAAATCCATGAAAGATCAGAATCAAACCATGAAAAAAAATATTTATCTGCATTTTGAAATACTGTGATGTTGTTTGAAGAAGCTTCCGTACTGAGAAATTGATCCACTCAGAATTCGGAGGGAAAGAAGACATGCCCTCCTTAGCTTGTACACCCAATTGTGCCCCATATGCCATGTTCTACCCCTTCAAAATTTTTAGCTCATTACGCTACTGATAATAGGCCTACTATCTTTATGAAAGCAAATCGGTTCGCATCTTGTCTTTCTATCTAATGGCATGCTATTCTTATAGTCTATCCTTCCCGTTTGAACCGCACACGCTTTCTCCGCTTAGTCGCTTTGCTCGGCGTTCGAGGATATTCCATCTCCCCAACCACGAAAACAAATCAACAACCATGTCTTCATGTTCTACTTCTTGCGAAACCTATTCCGTTTGCAATATATCATTAAATCAATAACTTACATCATGCAGGCAAACTAAGTAATTTCTGTAGAAAAAAATGTGCGCGTAGTAAGCCCTCATTGTTCACTGCACGATATAAACAGATATGAAAATTTCTAGAACTTGAGAACTCGACAGAAGATGACATTAACATTATTTGAATTTTTTTATACTTGATTGATTGATTGATTGATTGATTTTATTTGCCAAGCATTCAGAACATAACAAATTTGTACATAGTAGAATAACAAATTAGCAAGCTTGAACAGGATAACCCACGAAAGCTCGAAAGCTTATTTCCAGTGGGGTAAAAGAGAATTACTTCAAACTGTAATTCATCACATCATTTTAGGATTCTGAAAGCAATAATAATTATCGATCTTAAAAGTGTCACTAGCTGACGAGAAAATTTTAGGCCGAGAGCTATTTTCGGAGCATAATTTCAGCGGAGCAATTGTCGGCGGAGTAATTGTCAGTGGAAGAAATATAGGTTGAGTATCGGAGGAGCAATAGTCCCGGAGCATTTCCGGAGGAATTTTCAGAGGAGCAGATGTCTTCTGAGCCATTGTCGGCAGGGCAAATGTCGTCAATTCAAAGCATAATTCGGTGGAGCAATTGTCGGCGGAGCAAACGTCGTAATTTCGGAGTATATTTCGGCGGAGCAATTGTCGCCGGAGCAAATTTCGGCGGAGCAACTGTCGGCGGAGCAAGTGTCGGCGGAGCAAGTGTCGGCGGAGCAAGTATCGGCGGAGCAATTGTCCCGGAGCATTTGTCGCGGAGCACTTGTCGCATTTTTCGGAGCAGTTGTCGGCGGAGCATATGTCGGCGGAGCATATGTCGTGTCACCTGATTGTCCACTCCAAGAGAACTGCCTGGCCACCAACATTGTGTAGCAGGCGGATGTTTCAACGCAGGACAACACAATGACCTACATTGGCCTTTCGGAGCCCCAATTCAAGCCGAGGTACGCGAACCATCTGCATTCATTCCGCAACGAGAATCGCAGGAGTACCACCGAACTCTCTAAATACATATGGGACCTCAAAGAGGCAGGCACCCCGTATACCATCTCATGGAAGATCGCCAAACACGCGAGGTCTTACACCAACGTTTTAAAGCGATGCGACCTGTGCCTTACGGAGAAACTCCTTATCCTGACCGCGGACAAGAGGAAGCTGCTGAACAAGAGGCCGGAAATCGTATCGAAATGCAGGCACGAGGACAAGTTCTACTTAGCCAAGTTTGCGAGAGAATACACGTAGAGACTCTTGACTTTTCATTTTTTCATTTTTTTCATTTTATCATTTTTTCTTTTTCTTTTTTTCCTTTTTCTTTTTCTTTTTCTTTTTCTTTTTATTCAACATATTTACTCTATATCCCACGTATTTTGCATTACTTTCATTACTTTCTATTTTCTCTGATCTGCCTAGCGGATTTGGGATTAACGCCCCCAGCGTTTGCTAAATCAACATTTTCTTGACTTACTTATTACGTGCTTGCTATGGAATTTGACAAGGCATTGCGCGCTTGTCATGGAGACTTGAATTGCGCGCTTACCATGGAGACTTGTATTGCGCGCTTACCATGGAAACTTGCACTGCGCGCTATACGCGGAATTGCGCGCTTACCATGGAGACTTGTATTGCGCGCTTACCATGGAAACTTGCACTGCGCGCTATACGCGGGATGAGGGTAAAAAAGGATTGTTCATTGGAATTGAAGTACATTTTGCCTGAAGATTGCTATTAAAAGCATGAAACTCGGAGTAGCAAATAGAACCATGTGTTAGTGTGCATTCTTTGTCTTTGTCTACATATACATACATATATTTTCAAGAAGATGGATTTGAGTACAATGCATGTTATAATATTTATCACTAGTCTGTAGTGATGGTCACAACTGTTGAATAACGAATCATTTTTGTTATGCTCGTTTCATGACTACGCGTCCCCTTCGAGAACTTTACACACATGAGTCACAATATTGTGCGCACCCCCTGTAATCCTATTGTTCCCCTCGCCACTCACACGCGTCAACACGTCAAGTAGAAACATGTTGCTTGCAAGGTGCGGGGAAGGAGGGAGGGTCATAGGTAGGTATATAGATTTATATAGTAAATAAGAAAATCAATGCTGATTTTACAAATTTACTGCAATAAATCATATATACCTACCTATTATGCTAGACCAGCGCCAACTCAAAGACCGGGAGTCATGTTTCATGCAGAGGGAAATAGGATTACAAAGAAGACACAGCGGCCTTCAAGGTGGCTGACGCAAAAATAGCCTCACCTTAGGGACATCCCTAAGGTAGCAAGAAATGAAGGAATTGGGCGAACGCCAATAAGCAGCCTTCAAAATATCATCAAGCGCCACACCTTGAAACAGAGCCCAGGAAGTGCTGACACTACGAGCGTCATGAGCATGAGGCTTACTGTCAGATAAAAGAGCCTCTGTGCCAGCAGCCCTAATAGCCTCGACGATCCATCTAGAAATGGAATCAAAAATGGGCCAAAAGGGAGCTACCACAAGCACCCGAGCCCGATCTTCCCTGATCTTCCGTAAGACTCGCGGAATCAGTTGGAAGGGAGGAAAGGCAAACCCTCGAAGATTCTCCCAACTGAGAGAGAAAGCATCGAGAGCCCAAGCTCCCCGATCGCGCGCACGGGAGCAATATTTCGGAAGTTGGTGGTTTAGAACCGACGCAAAAAGGTCTACTTCCAGTGGACCCAGGTAACTGCAAATGCGGCAAAAGACCTCTGGATGGAGAATCCATTCTGATGGAAGACAGGGCCAGAGGAAGCCGTTTGATTCTTGGCAATGACCGAAGCCTTAGGAATCAATCTAACACCTTTTCTCTCCCAGCGAACATGACCAGGAGTAAGACAGAGGGCATGAAGAGTACTGCGCCTCTGCCCAGAGGCAATGGCTACCAAAAAGAGCGTCTTAACCGTAAGATGGTGAAGCGAAGCTTCACCTAACGGCTCAAAAGGAGGCTTCGCCAGGGCTTCTAAGACCTTAGGCAGACTCCAAGACGGGACTAACTTAGAACGCGGAGGACGTTTCAGAAAGAACGACCGAATCAAACCACTCAACAGCGGGGAATTAGAAATCCCCGAACCATCTGAGAAGCCTGAATGAATGGCCCCGATCGCCGATCGGTAGCCTCGGATAGTAGAGATGGATCTCCCTTTGTCAAATAGCGAGATTAGAAAATCCGCAATTGAACCAATAGGAGCCTTAGACGGTGTTTGATTTCGCTCTTTACACCAGAGGAAAAAGACCGAAAGACGGGAATTATAAATTTCCCTAGTAGAAACTCTACGACTGGACATTAAGAAATCCGCGGCTCTATCAGAGAGACCCGACTGTCTTGCAGATTCCCTGACAGGGGCCAAGCAGTCAAATGAAGGGACTCTGGATTGTGGTGAAGAATCCCCGAGAGGGTCTGCAACACCAGATCCGCTCTTAACGGAAGAAGGAACGGTTGAGCCAACAGAAGGCTCATTAGCTCCTGGGCCAAAAGGGAGCTACCACAAGCACCCGAGCCCGATCTTCCCTGATCTTCCGTAAGACTCGCGGAATCAGTTGGAAGGGAGGAAAGGCAAACCCTCGAAGATTCTCCCAACTGAGAGAGAAAGCATCGAGAGCCCAAGCTCCTCGATCGCGCGCACGGGAGCAATATTTCGGAAGTTGGTGGTTTAGAACCGACGCAAAAAGGTCTACTTCCAGTGGACCCAGGTAACTGCAAATGCGGCAAAAGACCTCTGGATGGAGAATCCATTCTGATGGAAGACAGGGCCAGAGGAAGCCGTTTGATTCTTGGCAATGACCGAAGCCTTAGGAATCAATCTAACACCTTTTCTCTCCCAGCGAACATGACCAGGAGTAAGACAGAGGGCATGAAGAGTACTGCGCCTCTGCCCAGAGGCAATGGCTACCAAAAAGAGCGTCTTAACCGTAAGATGGTGAAGCGAAGCTTCACCTAACGGCTCAAAAGGAGGCTTCGCCAGGGCTTCTAAGACCTTAGGCAGACTCCAAGACGGGACTAACTTAGAACGCGGAGGACGTTTCAGAAAGAACGACCGAATCAAACCACTCAACAGCGGGGAATTAGAAATCCCCGAACCATCTGAGAAGCCTGAATGAATGGCCCCGATCGCCGATCGGTAGCCTCGGATAGTAGAGATGGATCTCCCTTTGTCAAATAGCGAGATTAGAAAATCCGCAATTGAACCAATAGGAGCCTTAGACGGTGTTTGATTTCGCTCTTTACACCAGAGGAAAAAGACCGAAAGACGGGAATTATAAATTTCCCTAGTAGAAACTCTACGACTGGACATTAAGAAATCCGCGGCTCTATCAGAGAGACCCGACTGTCTTGCAGATTCCCTGACAGGGGCCAAGCAGTCAAATGAAGGGACTCTGGATTGTGGTGAAGAATCCCCGAGAGGGGCTGCAACACCAGATCCGCTCTTAACGGAAGAAGGAACGGTTGAGCCAACAGAAGGCTCATTAGCTCCTGGGCCAAAAGGGAGCTACCACAAGCACCCGAGCCCGATCTTCCCTGATCTTCCGTAAGACTCGCGGAATCAGTTGGAAGGGAGGAAAGGCAAACCCTCGAAGATTCTCCCAACTGAGAGAGAAAGCATCGAGAGCCCAAGCTCCCCGATCGCGCGCACGGGAGCAATATTTCGGAAGTTGGTGGTTTAGAACCGACGCAAAAAGGTCTACTTCCAGTGGACCCAGGTAACTGCAAATGCGGCAAAAGACCTCTGGATGGAGAATCCATTCTGATGGAAGACAGGGCCAGAGGAAGCCGTTTGATTCTTGGCAATGACCGAAGCCTTAGGAATCAATCTAACACTTTTTCTCTCCCAGCGAACATGACCAGGAGTAAGACAGAGGGCATGAAGAGTACTGCGCCTCTGCCCAGAGGCAATGGCTACCAAAAAGAGCGTCTTAACCGTAAGATGGTGAAGCGAAGCTTCACCTAACGGCTCAAAAGGAGGCTTCGCCAGGGCTTCTAAGACCTTAGGCAGACTCCAAGACGGGACTAACTTAGAACGCGGAGGACGTTTCAGAAAGAACGACCGAATCAAACCACTCAACAGCGGGGAATTAGAAATCCCCGAACCATCTGAGAAGCCTGAATGAATGGCCCCGATCGCCGATCGGTAGCCTCGGATAGTAGAGATGGATCTCCCTTTGTCAAATAGCGAGATTAGAAAATCCGCAATTGAACCAATAGGAGCCTTAGACGGTGTTTGATTTCGCTCTTTACACCAGAGGAAAAAGACCGAAAGACGGGAATTATAAATTTCCCTAGTAGAAACTCTACGACTGGACATTAAGAAATCCGCGGCTCTATCAGAGAGACCCGACTGTCTTGCAGATTCCCTGACAGGGGCCAAGCAGTCAAATGAAGGGACTCTGGATTGTGGTGAAGAATCCCCGAGAGGGGCTGCAACACCAGATCCGCTCTTAACGGAAGAAGGAACGGTTGAGCCAACAGAAGGCTCATTAGCTCCTGGGCCAAAAGGGAGCTACCACAAGCACCCGAGCCCGATCTTCCCTGATCTTCCGTAAGACTCGCGGAATCAGTTGGAAGGGAGGAAAGGCAAACCCTCGAAGATTCTCCCAACTGAGAGAGAAAGCATCGAGAGCCCAAGCTCCCCGATCGCGCGCACGGGAGCAATATTTCGGAAGTTGGTGGTTTAGAACCGACGCAAAAAGGTCTACTTCCAGTGGACCCAGGTAACTGCAAATGCGGCAAAAGACCTCTGGATGGAGCATCCATTCTGATGGAAGACACCTGCCCCGAGACAGAAAATCCGCAATGAGGTTTTCCTGACCGGGGGATGAAAGAGGCCACGGGTGTGATCGCCATGCGACGACACCACCTCCACAGCTGTGCTGCTAGGGCATTCAGGGCAGCAGAACGAGTGCCTCCCTGCCGATTGATATAAGCCGCCACAGTGACATTGTCCGTGAGGATCAGAACTGAACGACTGAGAAGTCGATTTCTGAAATGAAGCAGGACTAATAGAACTGCCATAAACTCCAGGACATTGATATGGGGAAGAGTCCCAAGATGAGACCAATCCCCCGCGACCGTGCTGCCATTGCAATGTCCTCCCCACCCCAACCGAGAGGCGTCCGTCGAAACCGAGATCGACGGAAGGGGGGTACGGAAGGACTTGCCTCGCGCGAGAAACTCCTCGCTCGTCCAACGAGAAAGAAGAGACTTGATTCCTATTGGTACTGGAATCCAGACCAACAGAGAATCCTTGCTCGTCTTGTAAAACTTGAGGAGATGTCTCTGAAACGGTCTCATAAAGAGCCGCCTCCAGAACATCGACTAGACTGGCCAGATACCCCAAGAACTGAAGCCACTGTCTGGCCTTGACCTTTCTGGCCCTTGACCTTTCTGGCCCTTGACCTTTCTGGCCAGCATGAGCTTGCGAGCTGCCGAGACAATGATGAGAATCCTGTCTCGACTGGGCCGAGCCAACTGATTCTGTATGTCTAACACAGCCCCAGAAAAAGCTGGGCTGCGAGTAGGAACTAACTCTGACTTTTCCCAATTTATTAGGAAACCCAAGTCTTGAGTAAGACTGACGAGCAAACGAGTCTCGTCTAACAAACGATCGTGTGACTCCGTTAGGAGAAGCCAATCGTCCAGGTTAGCAAAAATAGCCGAAAGCCGCGTCGCCTCAGAGAGGCTGCCAGCACGGCTACAACCTGAGTAAAAACCCAAGGGGCTGGGCGCAGCCCGAAGGGAAGAGCGCGAAAGCGATAAGTCTCTGAGAGGAAGGAAAACCCCAGAAGATCGTGCAAAGCGCGATGAATGGGAATGTGGAAATACGCATCTTCAAAAACTATCAAGACCGCGTAGTCCTTCCTCTTGATCAACGGGAGAATGGAGGCGAGAGTCTCCATCCAAAAATGTACTGAAGTTGTCCTGAGCGCTTGGGAATAACAAAAGTCGGGGAAAGGGAAAAAGACAGCCAGTCTCTTACCCTTTCTATAGCCCACTTTTTCAACAGAGATTCGATCTCCGATGAGGCATGAGAACGAGCGAGGGCTTGTGAGGTGACCGAGTTCCTATAGCCCCTCCGGGGAGCGGGGCGGACAGATCTATGAAGAATCCGTCTCGCCCGTCAAAGAGAACAAAAGCGTCCCCGGAGATGGCCTCCCAAGCGGCGAGAAAGGGACGAAGACAGCCACCTACCAAGTCGTGGACAGAGGCCCGCGTCGACTTAGGGTGAGCGCGAAACTGCGTTTTCGCGCAACAATTTCTCTATGAAAAGCCGTAGCAAATTGACCGCCAAAAGCGAAGGACCCGAGACGGAACATCCCAGAGAAGCAGTGCGATGTCCGACTCCTTAACCCAAAGGGCCGTAAGAACCAAGACTCTGTGACGGTACATGACCGAGGCAGCTTCAGTGGAAAACTGTGACCACTGCAAACCAAACATAACGCTTAAAAAGAAACGTCGCTTCAATGCGGCCATACTCCAGCTTGAAATCCTCCCTCGGAGGAATCCTGCTGCCTGAACGCGAAGTCGAACCCTGCGCGCGGGCTGACTGAAAGTCAGGGAGAAATTAGAACAAAGCAATCGCTTCTACCCCACATAGGGAGAGCGACTGAGGCTCTGCCTGCCCCAGCGATTCGGAAACCGAAGCTTGAGAGGCCGCCTCTAAATCTGGTTCCGCCTGAATTGATCGTGACAAAGGATCACGAACAAAGGCCGAAACAGTCAGATCCTCCCATGGACCACCATAAGTCTCCTCACTCGGCGGAGCCCCGATGCTGCGAGAATAGGAGGCGCATGTGATCCCGTCACAGACAAAGAAGAATAAACCATGAAAGGCTGATTAGTCTCAATGTCCGACCCTACAAAAGGGACAAAAGCAGGGGATGTGGTGCCTGGTACAAGGGACCAACCCTGAGTCTGGGCAAAGCCCGCATCACGCCGACATCTCAGCTTGAGAGGCCGGTGGGTTAGCCACACCCGACGGGCAAGAGGCAGACAAAGCCTTGCCTCTTTTAGCCCCTTTCTTAGGCTTCTTTCTGACTGGCTCAACAAGAGCCTAAGCCGAAACCCGCTTTTTAGAGCGTTTATTCGGTTTCGTTCGGATCCCCGAAGCCGCTTCGGAAACACGAACCGAACCCTCCGCTGAGGGACGCTCACTTCCCTCTATGGGAGAAGTGCGCTGAGGGTATGAACCCAGAGACGCGCACAAATTACCCATATCGGCTGAGCAAGAAGATGCAACAGCCATGGGCCGGGCGCTCAAGGCGCCTAGTGCAAGGGCGGACCGGGATGACCCGGCATTTGCCCACCGACTACTAAAGGCATGTGAACTCGCTATTGAACCACTAGAGAGCGGCAATAGGAGAGCGCTAGTAGTCACGCACTCAGGTGACCACACCTGTTGCTCCGTAGAGCGCCCCTAAAATGGGCTCCAGTCTACCCATCAGCTGACAAAGCAACAGCCGGGTAGCACTTGTTCCCCCATACGGCGTCGGCCAGGGGCTATTCAATAACCAGGTGCGAGGGCAGACTGGGAGAAGGTCCCAGTATTCGCCCACCGACTACTAATAGTATGTGAACTCTTTATTGTTCCGCCCGTTGGCGACAATAGGAGAGTACTAGTAATCGTGACCAGTGCGGGGGCGGACCGAGATGACTCGGTATGTGCCCGGTGACTACTAAAGGCATGTGAACTCGCTATTGAACCACTAGGGAGCGGCAATAGGAGAGCACTAGTAGTCACGCACTCAGGTGATAACACCTGTTGCTCCGAAGAGCGCCCATAATTGTTAGCTCGAGCATTCCCATCAGCTGGCAATGTAGACAGCCCGGGAAGTACTCGTTCCCCCTCTTTGCATCGGCCGGGGGCTAGGGTTTGAGAACCCAGACCAACATGAGCTAAGCCCGTGAGCTGCCCTGCAGTAGTGGGACGAGTCTCCCATAACGGATTTAAGCGAGTGAACGCTACCGTGCGGGAAACGGCCGCCCCCCCCCCCCCCCTCTGGTCTTAACGACCGGGGGGTTGGATTCGAGATATCCAAACCACTAGACCCTGACGCCACCCACCCCGAAGCCACGGGCCTCGGAGTTGACGTCCCAGGAACAGTTAACGCCACCCGTCCCGAAGCCGCAAGCTCCGAGACTGGCAAACTCTGCAGGGAAACACCACTAGGCAACTTACCTGCAGCCCTCCTCCCTCCCCCATGTACCGAAGTACTCGGGAGAGTTCTGGAGGGCCGAGTCGTCTTGCTAGACGACTCTTCGGAAGAAGCAGGTCTCCGCGACCTAGCTGCTTCTTCTTCCAAATTCATAACACTGCAATAAAACAGACAATAAAGTATACCAAAATATGAAATATTTTAACTGAGTGCAGGTAATAATATCAAAATTTTGGAGATACGCACAACAAACACCGAACCCAAAGGCACGGTGCCAAACGGAAACACCCTCAAACACACAGATATAACTACGTGGGGCTAACCGTGAAAGTGAAAAATAATTGCCAAGAAAAGGAATCAAAATCCCTTGCAATCGGCAAAAGTGACTAACAAAACACAAGAGTACTATAATCTAGACGAATATAAGTACCGAAATGTGCTTTTACGATGCGAAAAAGCGCGCTGAAAAGATACAAAAAGACCTGATTTCAGGAGCGCCGTAACTCGACATCCTAATGTCGGGGGCGAGCAAGAATACATAACATTTGAATGTCTGATTTTTTATTTATTTATTTTTATAATGAGATAGAAAACCAATGTATTCACCAAGGATTATGCAGACAAACAGGAACGGCGCCCATAAACTTTGAGTAACCGCAAAAGTACATTCAGCTGAATTAAAAAAAAATCAGATTCAAATGGTGAACCAAATGTATTAATGACGACAAAACAAACCTATTGATTTTAAATCTCTTCACGTCAGGAATTAAGGCTCACGTCACTCAGCAGAATATTTTTTTTTGGACACCGTGCAAGGACCAACCTGATTCAAGAATCCGAAAACCGACGAGCGATCTGAGCTGCAAGGTTGAGTAGACATCAACAGCGGAATAAGCGATGCGCACTAACGGTTTCATAGTTCATTGAACCAGGTCAGTCCAACACGATACAAACTGCAAAAAAAAAAAAAAAAAGGAGAGAGCCAACAACATCGGGAACAAAGACATCAAGAAAAGAAAGTTTGTTTCACTCTATTAATGTATACTTATTTTTTACATTTTCTTGCTTGTTTTAACTTAAAGGAGATCAAAAAGTTGCAAAGAAACAATTTTCGAAAAGATGGATTTCAGTACAATGCATGTTATAATATTTATCACTAGTATGTAGTAATGGTCACAACTGTTGAATAACGAATCTTTTTTGTTATGCTCGTTTCATGTTCGCCATGATTTTTTGAAAAAAATCTTATATTTAGTGTTTCTTTTTTTTTGTGGACAAATTTGCAAGATAGAGCAACGAAGAAATTAGAAATGACAGAAAGTGAAAATCACCATTCATAATATCAATAGTGTGACTCATTAACCAATGAGAGGGCAAAGGAGAGGAAAATAAAACAAAATTTGTAACCCACTCCAGCAATACGGGCACTCGTCGGTAATTAAGAAATTGAGATAATTTGCTTATTGATGGAAGATTCATGTACAAAAGTACAAGTATTGCATCATCAAAATTGAAAATTTTCATAACCTTGTCAATAACCTACCAATTTTCACAAATGATACATCGAGTGAAAGCTCATAAGGTATTCTTAAGAATGGTATGCAAATCTCATATTACAATTTTACGTGCCACGTCTCGCTGGAGCTGGTCAAATTTATGTTATGATAATATTGAATCATTAATATATGACATTTTTTTTTTAATGAGAAAAAAACAAAACAACATTGTTATACAATTTCATGAAGCTAATTAAAGCTTAAAAGAAATGTAGAATACATAACATTTGAATGTCTGGTTTATTTATTTATTTTTTAATTTATTTTTATAACTTGAGTCAGTTATAATGAAGCCATATTAGCCTCCCTCAATCTTTTTTATATTCAGTTAATTGTGTTCTGGAATTCCCATTTAACAAGCAATGGAAATGTGATTGGTTAGTTTGTTAGGCCACGCTTGCTTACTATACCAATTATCACAGGCTGATCCAGGATTTACAAAACAGGGGTGGGGCACATATCTCCTGTCACGAAGCCAAAAAAGGTCATCAAAGATGGGGGCACGTGCCACCTTTAACCCCCCTCGATCCTTGCCTGCCAATATTCCCAATCACTCCTCAGCCACTTATGTTTTAGAAGAAATACAAATTACATATGTGTCATCTTTTCTCATTCACGTAAATGTAAATCCTGGAGTTCCAATTTTGACTAATAACTATTGCCTGATAATTATTTCATAATTTTTACTGGCACCATTGAATTATAACTCCCAAATTATTTTTAATGATAGATTTCAAATTTCACTTCAGCCTGCATTAAGGCAGGTAGTTTTGACACTGTGTGAGACAAGTTGGCGAATAATGGATCTATTGGTATGTCATCACCTCGGCTAGTACCCCTGGTTTGGAAATACTGCAACATCGCATCCTACAGAGGAGTCTTCCTCGCTCTTTTTGAAGGTTGCTTGAGATGGGGACCTGAAGATTTGAGTGTTGTTGCGGACTGTACTGAGGTGCCGGATAAAGCAGCCTGATCGGCGTTATGGGAAGATCCTTCACATTTCTCTTCAGATTCCACTTATTTGCTCAAGACTTCCTCCGTTGTTTCCTCGTCAAAAACAGGATCCAAGTTAGAACTTGTTCTGTTGACAGACAAATCATTTGTTTATATCTCATGTATTTGTTTCAAGATGTATAAAGCAATATCACTCGTAATATTGAAAAGTAGGAGACACAATAAGCATGTTTGTTTTAGATAGTATGAATCGACACTCTCATGTACTGAGCTGAATGTAAGTAAAGTTTAAGTTTTCTTTTATGTTATTTATTCGCTATTGTTGGAAAATTTTGGTTTAATTGCTTTTTGTATTTTTTCACATGGCTATCATTTTCAGCAAGTGCAAAACTTATATATCCACAACCAACAACTCGCGGTGAATAATTGTGCACAGGTAGTCAGGTGACAAATCAAAAATAATGCTCAGATGGCTGAAATAATTAAATACAGGGAGGGGTTTGATGTAGGCATAGATTTTAAGTCATTAGAGAATGTATTATTTAATGTATAATTTAAAAACAAGACGTATAGTTACTACGCAATTTATAAAGTGCTTGTATGCACTCTACAGAGTGCTAAAGGTGCAAATTATTATTATTACCCTGGCTAAAGCCCCGGCCACCCACTCAGTATTATTTAGGGTACGCGTATGCTTGTTCCCCCCGTTTGAAAGCACCCCCCTATCTCAGGGCTGCCAAAATTTCTGAACCCCCCTATCGCGGGCTTTGCGCGGGCTTTTCCTGCCTTGGAGACCCCCCTAAATTCAGAACACTGCTCAATGTACCCCCCTATCTCAGGTGAGCTCTCATTCCAACCCCATATCTCAGGACAGACACCAACCCCCCTCCCAAGTAAGCTGTCATTACAATACCTTGGAAGAGATGTTTTTTATGTTCAAAATGGTATCTCAGAACTCAATGCAGTCATAAGAAACCAAACAAAAATTAAAATCTCATGACATAAAAGTTTTTTTCTCAGCTGTAGAAGAGAGAGAGAGAAAGAAAAACACCCCCTTTTTTAATGAAATCTCCGGGTGAAATTTAAAAAACACCCCTTTTTTTACAATTCACGGGACGGATTGTGTCGCCCAAAATGTACCCCTTTACCGGAGATTTTGGGAACACGCATGCGGTCCCTTCGACCTCCGAGTGGGGGTGGGGGGGGGGGGGGCCGGGGCTGAAGCTCGGCCGTCATCCAGGTGCACACAAGTATTTCAAGGAATGAATATTCCTGTCAGTACCCATTTACTACACCTGGGTTGAGTGCAGCCTAATTTAATATTTGGTTAGACAGGGGCGGATACAGGATTGAGTAAAAGAGGGGGCAAAAAAATGAAAGTTTGTCAAAAAGTAGGCCCGTATTTTTTTTTTGTCTCGCCAGCTTCTCGAAAAGTCTCCATAATTCCCTGACAAGCAAAAAAAAAAATAAAAAAGGTCTTCCATTCTAAAAAGGGGGCACAGTCGAGAAAATGGCGGATCGTCTATGGTCAAAATGCATACTTCTCTTCCAAAGGGGGGGGGGGCACGGACCGGAAGTGCCCCCCCCCCCCCTGGATCCGCCAATGTGGTTAGATATAGCAATTCATTTCTTAGCATGAATTTGATATGATCCACCCATATTATCGATCCCTCAGGAAAAGAGAACAAAATTATTTAAGTAATGTTCTTTGAATAACTCACTCTCGAGTATGAATATTTTGGTTTGGTTTATTTGGTTTTATTTCCGGATTTCATAACAATTTACAATTATTCGACAATACAGAGTATAAATATCAACATTAATACAAAATTAATACAAGTACCAAATTATTACAAAAATCTTAGTACAAATTGTATACAGTAACTGAAATATTGGTTTGTCTGGTTTTAACGTATTATTCCTCCAAAAAAAGTATTAGGAAAGAAATATCAGTTTTGTAAGAAATGCGGGAGACCACTATATTAAGCTAAAAGCTTGAAATTGATGGAGGCCTCAAAAAGAAAGGGAAGAAAACAAGAGGAGATGCAATAAAAGAGACTTATCTTTTATTGCACTAAAGTAAGAAGAAAAGAGAAGGTCAAGAAACAAATGAAATGAGAAGGAAAAAGGAGAGAAAAGATAAAGGAAGAGAGGAAAAAATGATTTTAAGTGAAATAGCTTAACTAATTTTTTAAGTGCAAGTGCAGGTGTGCGGGTACAGGTGCAAGGAGTGTCAATTTAATCGCATAAAAATTAATAATTCAGGTGTTATATAGCGATAATATTTTTTTCTTCATAAGAGCTTTGAATGAGTAAAGGGTTTTGCAGGATTTAATTGTATCTGGCAGATTATTCCATAAATCAGGGCCATTATGCCGGATTGATTTGTGGGCAATTAGTAATTTGGGGTTGGTCAAATGAAAATTATCTGAATAACGCGTTAGATAAGAGTGGATGGTATTACTGAAGGAAAATAAGTTTTGAAAAGGTGAAGGAAGAATTTTTAGTTTTATATTTGAACATGAAAATAGCAGTTTGTAAAGTATTTAAATCGGAAACTTTCAGTGTTTTCAATTTATGAAATAATGGATTTGAATTGGCAAGATAGTGCGACCCGGAACATATTCGTATAGCCCTTTTTTGTAACAAAAGAATGGTATTGAGTTTTGTCTTACAACAATTTGCCCAAACAATATTACAATACGATATATGTGGAAGTACCAAAACATTATATAACAGAAGAAGAGTCTTTTCAGGTAATAATTTTTTAAATGTATATATTATTCCAACACCTTTCGATATAGAAGTTGTTACGTGACGTAAATGGTCATTCCATGATAAATTCTCATCAATATTGACACCTAAAAATTTTGAATTTTGCTTTTGTTCAAGAGGTGTGTTGTCAATAAATATATTTATTACATTATTAGTCACATGAGCGTTATAATGTTTAAAATGCATAAAATGTGTTTTATTTATATTCAAGGATAATTTGTTGCACTTAAACCATGTAGAAACTTTAACCAGTTCTCTATTTAACGTACTAATAACTGTATCTAGGTTATTGTTAGAAAAAAAGATGTTAGTGTCATCCGCAAAAAGAACAAATGATAAATAGGACGAAGTGTTCGATATATCGTTAACATATAAGAAAAGGAGCGGTCCTAAAATTGATCCCTGTGGGACACCACATTTTATTAATTGAAGGTTTGACTCCAAACCATTAAACGTAACATATTGTTGTCTATTTGACAAATAATCTTGGAACCAAGTAAGTGCTCTCTTATTCCATAAATATAAAGCTTGCGAAGAAGTATTTCATGATTAAGCGTATCAAAAGCCTTACTTAAGTCTAAAAAAATTCCGATTACATGTTCTTTGTTGGCCATTGCTTGAGTAATTTTGTCATATATATGCACGAGTGCTAAGTCTGTGGAATGGTTCTTTCTAAAACCATACTGATTTGGGTTCAATAAATTGTTTAAGTTCAGAAATTTATACAATCTATTAAATATTATTTTCTCTAGGATTTCGGATATGCTACAAAGGATAGAAATTGGCCGATAAGTGCTTATTTCATGGGGGTCATCTTTCTTATAAATGGGGGTAACTTTGGCTATTTTGAGTAAATTTGGACATAGACCTGTTGAAATAGATAAATTAAAAATATAAGTTAGAGGATCAGCAATGCAATGAATAATTTCTTTAAGCAGAAATGAGCTTATCCTATCATGTCCTTGAGATTTGCTCGAGTTTAACGATTTAGTAATATTAATTATTTCATTAGGGTTAGTAGGGTTCAGGAAAAGTGTTTTTTCAAATGGCGCCGAAAGAAAATCGGAAAAATTGGCATTATTACAATTATTAATTTTATCCGCTAGTTTGGGGCCGATGCTACTAAAGAAAAAATTAAATGATGAAGCATATGTAGATTGGTGGTTTACTCTATCACCATGCAATGTAAGATCATCTTTTGGTAAAGGATTGGGTTTTTTCCCTATAATGTCATTAATTATACGCCAAGTGGCATTTGAGTTTGAACTAGTTTTATTAAGTTTATCAGCGTAATACATTTTACGAGATACTCGAATTAAATTTGTAAGTTTGTTGCGATATTCTTTATATTTTCGTGTGTTTGTAGTTGTTGGTTTCTTTAAGTATAATTTATAGAGAGAATTTATTGTGTGTATTGATTTCAAAATTCCTCTTGTGATCCATGGGTTTTTTGGCTTTCGGGAGTTTTGCTTCTTGTTAATAGGGAAATTTTTGTCATCATAAAATTGTAATTTCTGATTGAATTTTTCATAAGCAATGTGGACGTTATTTTCACTAAAAACACAAGTCCAATGTTCTTCAATTAAGTCTTGTTTCAATGCCTCTATTTTTTTTAGGAGTTTCTAATCTGCAACTTGATGATTTAGGCAATATAGTGTGAGGTGTGCTTGATTTTGATAAAATAAATATTGGCAAATGATCAGATACTTCGGAATAAAACAAGCCACTACTTATTTCTTCGTTACATACATTAGAAAAGATGTTATCTATTAAAGTTGAAGAGGTTGCGGTAATTCGCGTACTAGGCTTATTTATTGCAGGGCAAAGCGCATATGAAAACATTAACTGAAGAAATTTTTCGACGTTAGTATTATTTAAATGGAGAAAATTAATATTAAAATCACCCATTAAATACATGTATTTGTTTTCTATGCAAAGTTTATCAATACATTGTTCCAAATTTTGATAAAAAGTTTCAAATTCAGCGGTAGGAGGGTTATATACCAGTCCAACAATTATATTCTTACGGTTAGGAATATTAATTTCAATAAATAGAAATTCGGTTTGACCAAATCGTACACTCTTAGAAATGTTGGGTAAATGCCACTGGGTAAATGAAGATTGGGCATAGGTTGGTTAAATCTTGCTCAACTTTTACATGCATTTACCCAACATTGGTCAAAAATAAGAATGAAATTGGTAAAGTTTACCTAAAAGTTGGTCGGACTCATAAGGACCCTCATGTTGGGTAAAATTTGGGTAAAATTTTGCCCAATATTTCTAAGAGTGTATGCCATTTCGAATTTTGAAATTTAAATGTTTGGCAATATATAGAGCAACACCTCCACCTCTTCTTCCTTCACGGTCAGCTCTAATCAGGTGATAATTTGGTAAATCAAATAAGGGAGGGGAATTCGAATGTAACCAAGTTTCACTTATACCAATGATTGAAAACTGAAAGGGGTTTAAGGAATAGAGGAGATGTTCAAGATATCCAAAATTTTTGTTAAGACTTCTAGAGTTGATATGTAAAACACTAAAACTGCTTGTTTTTTATAAAGTGTCATTAAATTCCGTTATTGTATAATATTTGCAGTCGCTGTCAAGTTCGTTTGTTGTGACTCTAATGGAGAGTCACAGATTTACGAATTTGGTGTATGTAATTAAGCAAGAGTGTGTGCGCTTGAGTGCAATGGTGTATAGATTCTGTGTGGGTAAAGGTGTGTGCAAGGTGCATGATTGTGCAAAGAGGAAAGTGTAGGGGGGACGAAGCCATCAAGGCCATCATTATAATGACAATAGTACCGAGTGGACTATTGACCAATGCCACGCCCTAAAAATTACCTGTAAAATAAAATGTTTCAAGTAAATTTCAGAGATGAACAATGAAAATGAAAATTCCGGGGGGGGGGGGGGGGCGTGATGAGAAGATTTTTAAAAAGGAACAAAACACTGAAAGAAAATGAAGAATGGAGAAAGAAAGTGGATTATATACATGGTTGCATTTCTATGCTCACTAGAAAATACCTAAGAAATTAAACAACAAAAATGTTGCTCAGTTGCAATTCAAATGAATACCCTTGGATACATAATAACCAATGTAATCTCTTTATATGCCTGGTAATAATGGAAGATTTTAAATCAGCAATTTGGATGTCAAAAAGGTTCAAGAATTTCAACAATGAATTACACACATTCTGAAATCGGTATTATTCGAAATAATGCAAACGTCGTTATACGTGGGTTCATTTACTTTCCTGAAAGGGGCTACCTTGATCTATTGATTTACACAATACAAAATGAATGTAACGCTCACTGCGTGACCACGCCCCAATGCCACTCGAAAGGAGCCATATCAATATTATTGAGTGACACACTCTTGTTGATGTTACCAAATAGGGATGATAATTTATGCAAATAAGTCCAATAAGATGAGCCTTAAAGCACAAAGCTTATTAGGGGGTTGGTGCTGTTACAAAGTCAAAGCTTCACATTTCTAACATTCCTGTTGTTAAATAACTTGAACACTAAAAAAAGGATTTCAACGACATAGATTTTAAAAGCTATCGGGGGGGGGGGGGGGTATATGTTTGCATGAAAATATATTGGCCTAACAGACCATTCAAGAAAATAAACTTTTAATTTTAATAAGTAGAATTATAGCCAATTCCAACATAATTTTTTGTTTCCACAATCTGTATTAAAAAAAATACATTTTACATATAAGAGTACTAACGTTCAACACAATCATGTTATTTTATAGATAAAAGGTTTAGGAATATAGATTGATAAAGTATATCAATTTTTATCAAATTATTAGACAGGTAAATATTCCTCATTCCCCATGTTGTATGCTGATGACTAGGATTTCTATTATTGATATTCAACTTTGACAATGAATAGTATATTGCCATTTCTTCAATTAGTGATATTTCATAAATATGATTTAAATTCATAAATGGTTTGGAATTTGCTTTCAAGTTATTTTGGTTGCAGTCTGTTTAACATTCATTTACGATCTTTTGGGAGTTATAGATTTGCATTAACAACTCTTTACAACTCTTTCTGTTAAAATTTTATAATATTCGTTAACAATCCTTCTGGGTTAGATTTGCCTAATATTCGTTTACAATCCTTTTGGCTGATATTTTTTTGCAGTCATTTATAACCCTTTCAGAATAGATTTGATTTGCATTCATTTACAGTTGGTTTAAATTATTTTCGATTCGTTTACAATTCTTTTGGTTAGTTTTGTTTCATCTATACATTCGTCAACAAATTTAAGAGGTAATAAGAATGGGTGAAATTTAATGTTAAATTATCCTACAAAATATGAAACTTTTTTTTTTTTTTTTTTAGAATTCCCATGACAATCTTACTGTTTGCTTTGGATTTAAATTCGATAATACTCATGTTAAAGGTACTAGGTACTCAATAATAGTGAATTGTGAATCTCAATTTAAAAAATAATAATAAACATCTGCATGTCAGATGACAAAATACATTCAAGAATTTTGAGTTGATCTCATTTCCATAACAATCTTAATGTTTGCTTTGGATTTAAATTCGATAGTACTCATGTTAAGGGTATGATATTAGGTACTACTCAATAAGAGTGAATAGTAAATCTCAGTAAAAAAAAAGTAAACATCTGCATGTCAGGTTACAAAATATATTCAAGAGTTTTGAGTTGATCTCATTTTAGAGCAATTTTAAATTAAAAATATACGTGATAGCAGCTTAAATGTATTCCTTTTCATTATTTTTTTTCTTTGTTAACTCAAATAACGTGTTTGACAGAAGTTATTAAAGTTCAGACAAGTAAAGTAAGATGAAATATCTGATAGCCTGTGTAAAATCTTCATGTGTTTCATTACTTGCCTGATGCCTGGATATCATAGAAAAGAAAAACAAATAGCATCATAGGTGTTGATGGCATGGATGAAAGTATTCCTCATTATCATTATGCAACATCGTAGCTCCAAACAGTAGACCATTTTTCTTTAAATTTCAGACGAATTTTTTGCATTTTCCAGCACGATTTTCGTGGAGAGACCTCTTTCCATACGCATTTTGTATGCCTCGTTGGCGAGCTTGGCACGGTGGATTTTTAGGGTCGGAGGGAGGTCGGTCCTGACCGTAATCCGTGGCATGTTGGTTGCTTGCTGATCGGTGGGTCCAGCGGTGACACGGGTGCGCGGTAGATTTTCGAAGGCTTGGAATATTCGATTCCTCGCTTTCATGAAGGCAAATCTAGCGATGATAGGATTTGGGCCACGAGCATCCGCATTGCCGGCATTGCGTCTCGGTAACCTATGGGCGTTGACCAGCTGAATCTCATCGGCTTCTCTCTCTGATAGACCAAGATGCATGAATATTTCCTTTAGCACGATGCAAATATCCTCTCCTCGTGTTTCCGTAGCTCCATAAAAAAGCAAATTGGCTTTTCTATTGTGTATTTCCATCATGATAATCTTTTCCTGTAGGCTTTCTATTTCCTTTTGTAGAGTAGATTTTAGGTCGGGGATCGTTTTCTTTTCTATCTCATCAATTTTACCGGTGTGAAAAACAACACTGTCTTCAAGTTCATCAAAGCGCTTCGTAATTTGGCTCACGTCATTAGAAAGCTTGTCAAGTTTATTTCCCAAACTAGATGTAGTTTCCGTGATTTTCTTATAGAGGTCTGCCAAGGTTAGCTGAGGTTCAGCACCGCCCGTTGGTGTTGTAGGGGCTTGCTTATCCTTTGTCGTCTTAGAGCGGGTAGACATTGTAGCGCGTTACTCGATGGAAGAAGAAGTCTGTAGTTTCAATTCAATTTTGATATTCTTACATTGAAGAATTAGAGGCCGAGGCATTGGCCAGGAGTGCTTTCAAAGTACGTCCGTCCCCATCGAGGTTGAGTCAGTTATTGAGGAACAGGGAACTCCACAGCGTCACTGAATTTATATTTGCGGGTTGATTGGCTCGCTCCATCACCACTTTTCCGCTCCTTCATTTTTTTTCTATTCTTCAAGAAGCTGTCCCTAATGTTCGTCCATTTTTTCTTGGCTGCGTCACCAAAGAAAAAAAAAATCATCATTTTAAAATTTTCGTTTTGTGCTTATTTTTTTTTCGAAGGAAAAATGCTTCCGAAATTGGTGTGAACTTTGACCCCACCCCTTTTATTTCTTGCTTGTAATTCTTTGGGATAGGAAAGTGTTTCTGAAGGTGGTGTGACATTTGGGCATTTAATTTTTGGGTCACCAGAAAATTCTTCAAAGGGAATGTGTAAAAGTGTTTCCAAAGGTGGCGTGACCTTTACCCCCCCCCCTTTTTTTTTGCTTGTGAGAATTTTTTGGATGTGAAAGTTTTCCAAAAGTGGTGGGACCGTTTATCTTTTTCTCTTTCTGTCAGAATTTTTTTGCCCCACGTCACAAGGGTAGGCTCCCTTCTGATAAATCCTGCATCCACCCCTGCTCTTATGTCTCATTTACTCCACGTTCAATTTACCATTATTTCTTACAAGTTCAAACAAGTTAAAATAACCCACAACTTACCTAATGTAGATATTACTATTAGATTGCCAATAGCAAGTGGATTTGTTGAACCCTCACACAGACGCACACACAATGGAGCAATGTTTGTGGTCTTCTCAATGATTTTGTCAAAGATTTAGACATTTCTTAAGAGCAAACAAATTGTGTATTGCGCTTGAACAGTGAAATGTACTTTACAAACCTGAGATTCCGAGCTGAATCCCAATTTGTGTGGCACACATCATTTTTCATCGCTATATCTTTAAACTTCTCCAAGCTCTTGTCGTATAGCACTGGATGTTCCTCTACTGCAAGGATAAGTTCTTCCTCCATGTCGGTTATCTGTCATGCAATAAAGTCCATATATCTATTATTAGTAAAAGATACAGTGTATAATAATGGCAATAAATGAATTAATAAAAAAACAAACAAATACGAAACAAAAAAGTGTATTAATTTTTGAAGAGTATGGTGAAACCAATCGGGGAGCGAGGATGCAATTAGCGCTTTCTCAGAGCTGGCAAACTTGTGAGATCAGGACTGGAAGTTTATGTCAACCAAAAGAAGAAAGTGCAAGAACATTGAAACAAATTGTTAACACGTTTAACAGCCAACACTCATACTAGAATCATAACTGTTGTCCTTACAACAGAACTTAGCATACTAACGTTATGGACTTATGCTTACTCACTTTGCTCACTCGCTTCAATCTCTCACAAATGAGCAATCAAGACAGTCTTTATTTGTAGTCTTTACAACACAAGATATGCTATCAGTACTCCCCTAAAGATTGAAAATACATTGTATTGTCATGATTGAGTATTTGGCGTGTTTTTTTTTCTGGCTCGCTTCGCTCGCTCGGAAATGAGCAATCAAGACAGTCTTCACAAATACATGTACAAGGTAGTTGTAGTATTTGTACAAATGACGGAAAATATGGTCCTTGGCCTTCCTAGGGGGTCCGGGGGCATGCTCCCCCCGGACCCCCTAGCAAGGGCCATATTTTCCGTCATTTGTACAAATACTACAACTACTTTGTACATGTATATTTGAAGAAAAAAAAGCGAACCTCAGCCCAAGAAGAAGGGGGGAGGGTCGTCCGACCCCTCCGACCCCCCTCTGGCTACGCGCCTGCTGTAGTGACTCTCTTTAAAAAAATGCCCATTTTCATTGGTACCCGCCCCCAGCAGAGGCAACTGGTATTCTTCGTTTGTGAGCAATTTTGTTGTGTCCCACCTTCCCTCCCCCCCCCCCCCCCCCCCCCCTCAAAGGGGACTGGTTTAATGCCCAATCCAATTGCGGTGGTGTTAACTGACAATGATGAATACGATCTCAAAGATAGTGGGTTCGGACAGAATCCAATAAAATGAAAACCCAACACCAATTTTAGTCAACCTCTACAAAATTAGACCAGCCTAGTATATAAGGCCTAACTTAACTGAGGCCCTAGTCTAGGCCTAGGCCTATGTTATCTTGAATAATTATTATGACTGTACTAATTGATTCTGGTAGGTGGTCTAAATATTAATAAATTAGCAAATCAAACAAATAAAAAAGGGCATGGCAACGTTACATCTATTTCTGCCGGGTGTAGCCAGTGTCCTTTTCCAAGCAATAATAAGTAGGCACATACCACATTAGGCCTAGACTAGGCCTATTGTTATACACGGTCCCACATGTCACTATCTCTGTTGGCGATTTAAGTGTGTTCGCATTTATTTTCAGATTAGAAAGTTAGACCCTTAATATTTCATGATATCACAAGGTAGGCTTCATATATCTATTATTCTAGATCTGTGATGATATAGTCACAACTTTTTGACTTGATTTTAAAGGCCTTCTCATGAAATCATTGACTAGTAAGTAGGCCTATAAAGTGTTTGCTGCAACTTGGAGTATAAAAATACGGTAGGCCTAACTAGATCATACCACTAGGCTTAACCCGCGCTAGGCACACAAAAACTGCACACACACAAGCTACATATGCATTATGACAATTTTGTTTTTAGATTCTTACCAAGGTTAAGAAGTCCTCAGCTAGCTGTGTAGATGCGGATTCAGCCGTTGGAACTCTTATTATCTAACTTCAGTACCACTCACTTTACCATAGACCATCATCGCACAAAAGCGCAGGCGAATCTTGCTCCATCACGAAAGTTGCGGGTAATGACGTAATATCTCTGAGCTGTGATTGGCCAGAAGTGAAAAACGCCGTGTACCGTGCTCAGAAAATGGCTCTTTGATCGGATCGATCGCCGTGCCGTGTGTTATAGTACGGCACCGTTGCAGTGTGAACAGCATCATAGGATTTAGTGGAGATCGATTTTTTTTGGTCGCCGTGATGCCGTGCCGGGTTGCCGTGCCGGATGCGGTGTAAACGGGCCTTTTTAACAGTGAAAATTTCACTGAAATCGGATGTAAAATAAGAAAGTTACGGCATTTTGAAATTTTGCATTATTTCATGAAACAGTGATATGCATAACATGGGCGGTATGCAAATGAGTGAACCGATGATGTCATGCACTCACTTTTCCTTATGTATTTTATTATATGAAATATCATATCTTTCATTTTTTTGCTTCAATAATGTAAAACATGGTTTGACTCCATATGAAACATGTAAAATCATCATTATTGTAACTTATTTTCATACAAGGAATTAGGGATTCTTTATTATCACATCTATAAAAATTGAAATATTTGAAATTTCATATAATAAAATACATAAGGAAAATTGAGTGTGTGACATCATCGGTTCATTCATTTGCATACCGCCCATGCTATGCATATCACTGTTTCATACAATAATGCAAAACTTGAAAATGCCGTAACTTTCTTATTTTACATCCGATTTCAGTGAAATTTTCACTGTTACGCCTGTTTAATTTTACTCTATTTATTCAAATCAACTTGATATTAGGGTGGACTTTGCCTTTAAGTTAGAGGTATGAAAATTGGCCTGCGCAGGATTTTTCCTTACAATTTTGGACAGGTAAGTTATTTGTAGCTTACAAAATAAGGGTGATATTCATGATCAATTATGACAACTTTTTGTTTCTTAATATCTTTTTTTGATTATTGAATAAGAAATTTATGCATGAACGAACATTAATTGTATTGATTATTGTAGCATTAAATGTGAAAAATTCAAGGATTGTGAGATTGTTGGTATTGATTCAAATTTCAGGGTAAATATCCATGATGCACCACCACACTTCTACCTCAACCCCAATCATCCACTCCATCCCCGGCCATCCTCGCCCCCTCCCCCCTTTTTTTTTTTGCAGTTTTGATTATTACATGCAATACCGATAATGAAATGGGTGTGAGATAAGTGTGAGTATTCAAATTTTTTTGACTCTTAATCCATCCATTCATGGAAAATGGTATGCAATCTCGCACCTGCAACGTGTACCACCGATGTTTCAATAACAGAAGGAGCTGAAGGAGGTGGGGGCAGCAGAGATATTTACAGAGAGAGGAGCAGGGGGAGGAATGGGGGAATTGATTCATTATGACAATGATCATATATAGATATTGAGCAGATCTCCGATATCTTTATTGATATTTATTATCCATTTTTAATCTCCATATTTATTTGTCATAGCTATCGAATTACTAGTTCATTATATTAGAAAAGATGAAAATATTAAAGGATTATGATTTGGGCAAAGGAAAAAATCAATTGTATGCAGATGACATTACATTGTTTAAAAAAAAAATATGGATTCGATCGATTAACAGAGAAAAGAAATTTTTAAATTTTGAATATCCAAGTAGATTGAAGATTAACATGGATAAAACAATTTTTTGTGTGATTCGGAGAAGATAGAGATAGTCCTGGTTTGTACATTGGGTACAGCATACAAGAAACCTGCATGGTTGTATACTTCGCAAGGATGACCTGAACTATAAGGAAATCTTGAGTAAAATAAAAAGATTTATCGGTTGGTGGAAGCACCGAAATCGAACGATGTTTGGTAAAATAAAACTCTTGAAAATGTATGTATTTTCAAAAGTCAATTATGGTTCATCTGTGATGACAGTCCCCTCCTGACGTCGACGCCATTCTATTTCTAGAACTGGTGGCAGCAGTCAGAAATCTTCTTTCAAGACGATTTAGTGCATCCATAATTACTGTAAGAAAAATGGCGGTTTTTTTCCCCCAGTCCCCGTACGGTCGATCTAGTCGAGTCCGATGATTTTTGTATCGCGCTTTCTTATTGGTTGAAGGATTATACCGTGATATTGTTGAGACATTACGTACGCACGCGTTTGACATGGCCATAGACAAATTAAATAGCAAGACCACACGTACGCTAAGAACTGCATATAACTATAATAAAGAATACCCATACATACGTTCTGCCAGAACCACGCGTATGCTGGTATGCTCTGCCAGAGCCATGCGTACGTTATGTCCAGGCCCCTAAAGCTCCGCCATCTTGTCGGGGTCCATTAGAAGGGCCGATAAGCACCGTTGCATAATTCATGAGCGTAAATGCATGATTCATTTTGTAAGATGCTCCCCGAGAGTGGCGTGTGTTTGTACACGGTATGAAAACAAATTCGCACATCAGCTCGGGGCATGCGCAGTAAGAAAGGTCAAATTCACTAATATATGCATTTATGGTAATGTATTCATCAATTCAACGCAACAGATTCGGCGAATCAGCGACGGCAATTTCTAATTATGACGGACGGGGCTCGGTCAATGCACTTTAATTGTAATCGATCTCCGAATTAATCAAAATCTATCGCTTTGCAAAGATGTAAACAAGTAAATAAAGCTTAAAAATGTAACCGGACGGGACCGAATCAAATCTAATCATGAACACAGATAATGTAAAAATAATGTGAAGTATTTGACACGTCACCAGTGGCAAAAGTCTCTTTTCTTTGTTGATATACTTAATACCCGTGAATGTATTTATTAAATATGCATTAAGTATAATAATAAATAAATACATAAATACACATAAATAATACATGCATAATGAAATAAAAAACAAAGAAGTTATCTTTCAAAGTAAGATTTTTTCAGGGATGGTTTTCTTAACAGGAAGGATAATTTGTTTTTATGTTGGCAATTAAATAAAAGTGTACGTTTATTCTTTTTTTTAAGGGATTTTTTTTAATTTGACAGGAATAATCAAATTACAGGGAAGATGTATATCTTCTATATTAACGTTTACTTTGCATTTGTGAGTAAAATTTATGTTGCCATTCCTTTCCAGCTTTCATGCCTGTATGTCACCACTCAATCACATGTCTTACAATACCATTCATTTCCTTCTACTTATGATTAACCATTCCAGTCAGAGCTTATTGTCTTCACTCTTCCTTTCATTTCAAGCAGGGGTGTCGCTAGAGCATTTTGAATGGGGAGAGGTGGGGCAATACTAACCGTGCCGAAAAAAAAAATCCCACAAATTTTCAATAATGAAAAAAGAAAATGGAAGTTCAATTAGTTATATATATTTTTTGACATGCCAAAATTATACCGACAGTTTGAAAATTACAAATATTAAGGTGTATTACCCTCCACCACCCTAGGGGTGCATCCAGGATTTTGTAAAAGACTATGCACACGTTGCAGAAAATTCTCTGACAGGTTGAAAAAGGAAAAGGGGGGGGGGGGGGGACAATCTTGAAGTTGTATACTGAAGGTATGTCACTTTGTATCAAGGGGGCATGGGCTGCAAGCCTTCTGCCACTACCCCCACACACCCCTACCCCCTCCAGCGATACCACTGCTTTACTCTCATTTTGTATTTTTCTCATTCCTTTCAATATAAAGGTCACTCTAGCTTACCTTTCACACAAATTTTACATTTCACATTTCTAGTTATGGAACCCTCCCACTTTGAATCCTCTCATACATAAAAGTATATCACATGAACATTATCACTGAAATGAGAATTTTGAATTTGACAAACTCTAAAAAAATGTAAATATTTAAGGCAACTAGATGACTTTTCATCTCCTTAACATAAAAGAGATAAACTAAATCTTTTTGTTGTTGTTGTCTATTTAATAACAATAAATATCAATTAAAATAACAAGTTTATAATTAAACAAAAAATAATAATGAAAATCTTTGCAGAAGTCTAAATTTTCACATCACATATAATTGAATGAATATTCAGGGTTTTTTTCAACAGTTTTCAAGAAATATTCACGACAACCGCTTCATTCTATTATACTGTTGCTGGTCACCAACATAAATTAAATCTAGGTTTGGTTAAATTTCATTCAGCTGAAGGCACTTATTTGTTAGGCTTTCAGCAAATGCAACATTCCAATAGAAATCCTCCCAATCAGAAACCATTGTTAGGGATATCTGTATTGTTTTATTTTGAATGAAAGCCTCACCTTCATTACATGTCTCCACTTGTGAGATTGCTGATTAATGAGGACCTTACAAAAATACATATTGAGCTAGTATAATATTAAATTGAAAGTTCACCCTGATTATAAGTTGGTTTTATAAGAAGCAGAAAACTTAAGAAACAGATCAGTGAAGGTTTGAGCAAAATATGATATTTCCATTTTCTCTAAAGAAAATATTCAAACATACATGGCATGCACCTTAGATATATAATCATTGCTCATACAATTTTTTTTTTTACAAAACCTGTAGGAAAAAATCTATTCCTTCATCAGAAACTAAGAAAATGGAAATTTATGAAATTTTCTGTACGGAGCAAATGGGAGAGGAGCTCAAACCTCCACTGATCTGTTTCTTTAATTTTTCTGCTTCTTTTATAACCAACTTAATATCAGGGTGGACTTTCCTGCTAAATTGTATGAGTTTATTCCATGAGAGAATTCACGCAGCTTGTCTACTGAACTGCGCTGATTTCTGTATTCTGCTTGATGATGCGATCGTTCTGCATATCTACGTTCGACATTTGGACGCAAATTATCCAACCGTATTTGTAGCTGTCTTTTCATGAAGAGTGTAGCAGGTGATTCACCTGTGACGGCATGTCTAGCGTTCCGATACGCGAGCAAAAATCTGTCAAGTTTTGCTTGTGGTGATCCTTCATCAGATCTTGAAGCACGTATTGCTTGTTTCAAGGACTGCACAAAACGTTCCGCTTGACTGTTTGTGCTCGGGTGGTATGGTGCACTTCGCTTGTGTAAAATACCATTCTTGTCTACAAAGTCTTTGAACTCTGCTGATGTGAACTGACTTCCGTTGTCCGTCACCATGATCTGCGGTAATCGGTATCTTGCGAACACACTTCTGAGGACATCAATAGTGCGTTCCGAAGTATTACTTTGCATGATAAAAACCTCGGGCCATTTTGAATACGCATCTACGATGACCATGTACGTAAGACCTTCGAATGGTCCCGCAAAATCAATATGGATTCTCTCCATCGGCCTGGAGGCTGGAATCCATGGATGTAGCAACGTTTGCGGTGGTTGGTTTTGCACAACCTGACATGTCTTACATTGCTTCGTACATTCTTCAATTTGCATGTCAATCTGCGGCCACCATACGTAACTCCGTGCAAGTGATTTCATCTTTACTACTCCAAGATGTCCACTGTGTAATTCCTCAATGATCGCGCACTGACTCTTGAGAGGAATTATGATACGCATTCCCCACATGAGTATGCCTTGCTCGATGGTAATCTGTAATTTGCGCCTGAAGAAAGGCTTCAGATCACTTTCTTCCGCGGATAACTGTTTTGGCCAACCATCTACAGTGTATCTGAAGACCTTGGATAACACTCGATCTTTGCGCGTTGCCTTCCGCAATTCTTCGTGTGTCATGGGTAGTGTTTCCACATGACAAACCGAGACATTTTCCGGTTCACGGCCTTCCGGTTTTTCCTCTCTGTCGGGTAGCCTTGAGAGGCAATCCGCATTAGCATTTGCGCTCGAAGTACGATACTGTATCACATAGTCAAATCCTGCGAGATACATTGCCCATCTTTGCATTCGCTCCGCAGCCAAAGCTGGCAAGCTTTTGTGTGGGCCTAGCAATGCTGTAAGCGGCTTATTATCCGTGATAAGCGTAAATCTGCGTCCATACACAAACATGTAGAATTTACGCAATGCGAATACTATTGCCAACGCTTCTCTTTCAATTTGCGGATACTTCCTTTCTGTCTTCGTAAGCGATCTGGACGCAAATTGTATTGGTCTTTCTTCACCATTCGGCAAAATGTGTGATAACACCGCACCAATACCTATCGGGCTCGCATCGGTAGCAATCGAAATGGGCAACTCCGGGTCATAATGTACGAGAAAACCAGCTTCTCGCATCAATTCCTTTGACCGTATGAATGCTTCTTCCGCCTCATCATTCCATTCAAACTTCCGATCCGATTTCAGAAGCTCCGTTAATGGTGCTATCTCATGAGCTAGGTTCGGCACATACTTTCGGTAGTAGTTGAGCAAACCTAAATATGACCGTAACTGGGACACATCTTCTGGCCTAGGAAGCTTTTCGATCTTTTGCACTTTCTCTTCTAACTGTGTGCACTCCTTTCGCATCGATTACACGGCCGAGAAATTGTACCGACTCTTGCGCAAACTTGCATTTCTCTTTCCTCAGTGTAAGATTCCGCTCTTCTCGACGTGTAAGAACCCTATTCAAATTCTCATGGTGCTCTTCACGAGTACGACCGGTTACCAGTATGTCATCTAGGTACACTTGCACTCCAGGTATGCCTTGCAATACCTGTTCAATTGTACTCCGCCAAATAACAGGTGCACTAGTAATCCCAAATACAAGTCGATTCTGTTGAAACAACCCTTTGTGTGTGGATATTACTAGGAACTTCTTGGACTCCTCATCTAACTCTAATTGGTTGTATGCATGTGCTAGATCTAAGGTAGAAAATATCACACCTCCACCTAGGTTCGCCAGAATATTCTCTACATTGATATTGGGGGGTTGGACTGGCTCTAAAACTGGGTTCACTGTAATTTTGTAATTACCACATATGCGGACACTTCCATCTTTCTTTGGAATTGCTACAATACCAGTACTCCATTCACTATGTTCAATAGCTGTCAGAACCCCACACTTCTGTAGTCTTTATCTCTCATTGCAAAGGGGACCTTGTATGGTCTTGTAGTGACCGGTTTAGCTTCTTTCTGAACAGAGATATATGCTTTGGCTTTTTTCAGTTTGCCTAATCTGTTGTCAAACAACTTAGCACGATATAGGATTTGAAGGTTTGCATGGTGAAGTTGTAATTCAGAGCATTCTGACCGGAACGTGGAGTTATTCCAACTCACATGGTTGTACCGCAAACCTTTTTTCTGAACTTAGCATGACTATCTAGAATTCTATCTAGCTCACTCACCCGATGGACACTTGACCTGTGACCTTTGTCCTGTGAGCTATGGAAATGGGATGTGAGTGACTCCCAATTCAGAGTTACTACTGCTAGCCAATCCCTACCAAACAGTAAGTATTCTGTGCGTTCTACCACATACAGGCTTAGTCTTCCTTGGTACTCCCCGTATTTTACATTTACCTGGACTTTTCCAATAGGTTTGACTGTTTGATTTGTGATAAAACTAGCAAGTGACTTCTCGGACCTATGCATTTTCAAATGCGACAAATGTTTCTCATAATATGACAATGGTATCATGCTTACACTTGACCCTGTATCAAGCTGCATTTGTGCAACTTTACCTTCAATGTCAGCAGGGACTATGATAGGATCACTCTCTGACCCTGAACTTGGCCTAACCTTAGACTTGCTAACAACCTTTAACTTGAACATTGTATGATCATATTCAACATTGCCTTCCTCACTACTACTAGAATCATCTGACTCTCCAGCTTCTTGTCTACTGCTAGATCTACCTTTTCCATTTTCTTTCATCTTATGGACGCCACTATGGCCACCTTTCTTCTTCTGACCTTTACTTTTACTCTTAGTATAAGACCTACAGTCTGAATGTTCTTTTTGTTTCCTTTCATTCTTCATGCTCTCACTCTTGGCTCGGCACTTTCGCTCAATATGTCCTTTCTTTTTGCAAAATCTGCATGTTTCTTTTCTGAACCAACATTCATCAGGAGCATGGTTTCTGCCACAGCGAAAACACTCTTGCTTTCGACTATGTCCTCTTTGCCCAATTTGTTTACCTCGGACTGTGTGCACACCACCACTGGACTGGGTACTACCCTGATAGCAGAAAGTGGTAAAAATTACGTGATAATTACGTCGTGGTTTTCGTCTTGTTTACGTCCTGTAATTACGTCAATAAGACGACAACTTGCACCAACGCAAGACGTCAAGAGGACGTCTTATTTTGACGTCATCTGTACACTGTAAAAACTGAAGTGCTGTATATAGCACTTTTTGAGGGCATGCATAGGGACTGCACTCAGAGTGCTATTGAATGCACACAGCGTGCTATTTCAGCACTTTCACGGGAGCTGGACCGGCTCCTTAAACTGCTAAACATTCATTAAAAAAATGATTTGGGCGAGCTTCGAACCAGGGTCCGCTGATCGAGAATTGCTGGCATTACCGCTAGACTAACTCACATTGTACGATTTAGAGCAGATCATATTGTTACATAGTGAATTTACGACACCACATAGTTCATGTTATCTACTTGACTCCCATGACTAAACTGGATTGCAAGAAGCATTCGTTAGTCCATCGGTAACGTCAGCGCCTCTCAATCAGCGGAACCTTGTTCGAGGCTCGCCACGGTCACATTTTTTTTTTTTTGCTGGTAAATTAGTACACTGCAACAGCATTTCAGGTGCAGTCACTATACATGCCCCTAAAAGTAGCACTTTAGTTTTTACAGTGTACAAGACGTAGAGATGACGTCAAAACAAGACGTCCTCTTGATGTCTTGCGTTGGTGCAAGTTGTCGTCTTATTGACGAATGAAGACGTAGAGATGACGTCAAAATAAGACGTCCTCTTGACGTCTTGCGTTGGTGCAAGTTGTCGTCTTATTGACGTAATTACAGGACGTAAAAAAGACGAAAACCACGACGTAAATATCACGTCATTTTTTAACACTTTCTGCTATCAGGGTATCTGATGATCCGTGATCTAATCTCATGGCACGAGCTTCTCCTGCTGCAGTTTGTTTCGACAATGCGAAGTCTACCGCCTGCTGGAATGTTATCGCTGGATTATCTGCCGCCTTTTCCATGAGCTTCAGCGAAGTAGATTCATCCTTGAGACCGCTAATAAACCGATCTCGCAGCTGCTCATCCAGCTTCTCTCCATAGTCACAATGGAGACTGAGGTGTTTCAGCTGTACAACATAATCGCTCGTATTCTCACCCTGCGCCTGATCACGTCTAATGAACTTGCGCCTTTCAGCAACGGTGACTGGTGTACGCCTGAAGTGTTTTTGCAACACTAGCTTTAGCTGTACATAAGACTTTTCACTGGGCTTTGCCGGTGACACTAAATCACGAACAATCCCGTAGTAGCGCGCCCCGATAGCGTTCAATAACAGCGCAACTACTCTCTTGTCATTAGCACGATCCTCGGCGGTCGTGCTCGCCGACGGTGCGACGGGTACTGTCAAGCCATTCGCTACCAGGTACAACTCGAAGCGTTCTAGATAGCAATCTAAGTCCTCCGATTCATCGTAACTGATGCAACTATTGGGCAAAATATGCCTCGAAACTGACTCTACACTGGCTTGCATTGTTGCTCTACTATCTCGTGACTAAAACGTACTCATCTTCGTCGCCAATTGTTGAGTCCGTGACACAAAATAGTCAGAGCCATTTCACGTGTGCGTTGCACGTCTCGTTGTTTATTCGCAGAGTAACTCATATCACATGTATACAATGTATTATGCTGACCTAAGTATATGGAAAGCCAAATGTGTTTCCTGAAATCATAGGTTTCATATCTAACATATATATTATATATTTTTTTATATTCATGTATTTAAAAAAAAATAAAAATTTGTTGTGGGGGGGGGGGGGGGATTACCACATTTAATTGTACAAAGTATAGGCCTACCTCTCCAAGCTTGAGCAGGTCAGTACTATTATATTTGCTCTTTGTTCATCTCTCCTGATTGTGTATCTCAATATTCATTCACCATCCATTGTAAAGAATCATGCTGTGTAAAAAAAAGGATAAATAAATAAATTTATAAGTAAATGAAAGTAATTTAGAGGTTCACAAGATATATTTCGCAGAAAAACTTGTACTTCACTAATTCTTATTTTTTCGATCTTCTTAAACATCTAGATACATGTAGAAATGTACATCTAAGTTAGATCATAGATTACAGCTCAAAAGAAACCGTTTTCATAGAATGTATTGTGAATAAATGTGCAATCTTCTCCTTCTCCATGCTTACACACAATTACATGGTTTATAAGGACAAGCTATCAAAATATCAATGGGAACTAGTGAGGGTATCTGTAATATGATTTTAACGAACACTTTTAGGGACCCCTGGAAGCCCTAATTGCTTTTATAGTTAATTTCCTTGTTTCCTGTTAAATTGATTTGAATTACGTAGTAAGCATATACAATACTCATGAAAGATGAATGAAAATGTTCTGTAAACTTACCTGTAATTTAGGAGGGCTAAATTTTTGCTTCATCATGTACGGTCAACAGTTGTCGCAATGTTTGAATAACACTTCTTGGGTTCCTTTCCAATTTGATCTGTTGTGTAAAAAAAAAAAAAAAAAAACACAGTTGTAATCCAATATTCATCAGCTGTCTTATATTTATTTATTAATTAAAGTGCATTCAAGCTTTATAAGTTTCTTGGAAAGAAAAAGAAACAACCTCTGCAACTTATAGTGTGTCTGAAATTTTGAAAAGGGATCCATAAACTGGCTTAATTTACACCAGACTGAAATTTTGCCCAAAATACATTTGCCTACCCCCCCCCCCCCCCCCAAAACCAAAATCAGTCTATCGGACTAATATTTAACTTCGTCAGTTTAATTGACCAAATGGCATGAACTGAACCAAGTATGATAATAAATCCATGTCTTTTGAGAACGAAAACAAAGTCAGGCATGAAAGTGAAGTTGAACAGAGTCTACATCCATCTTAATTTCTTATCAAACATGGTTACTTTGAATTCGTTCCCCAAACACAGCTTTAGCCCTAGGCCTAGCTAAGTGAGTCTACATCTACTCAAGATACGGTACTATTCTTCAGACTTCGGTTTATGGAATAAAATGTCAACAATTATTGGGAGTTGAAAACAGTAAATCCCACCATACAGTCGCACAGTCACACTCAGTCTCCAAATCTATTCTATTCTAACCGTACGTTAGATCCAAGATTCCAAGGGCAAGGCCAAGTTGGACTAATGAATACACTTGTGTGCAGCCTATAGATGAACAACATAGTCTATCATAATTCAAAGAGTTGACTAACGTTATATCTAGATCTAGATCTAGGCCTACTTAGATCCAATATTTCTTGCTTGCATGCACTGCATTTTTGACGCTGTCGAAATAGCCACCGCGCCCGTGGCTGGAACTGACCCGGGACTGCCTGGGTAGCTGTCATGAACCGCAGCGTGTGAAGACAGCCATCTCCGTGTCAAACTACCTCTCGACGATAAATTTAGAACTGTAATTTCGAGAGAAAATTGTTTCAGTTCTTTTTCAACACAACTCTAGCTTGTCAATCCTTTTAAATTGTAGAGAAATTATTATAGATCACCTAGAATAGTACAACTAATGGTTATTAATGAATTAAATTATATAATTTACTCGCAATTTGAGCTCTACTCACCTTGTACTTTTGAACTAAAATCTCTCATTTCGTGCGGGTGACGTCATTGCATATAATCGGCATAATTAATTGATCTTAATTGAGTGACGAATTTGAGGTCAAAAAAATTAACATAACCCTGATCGATACTATCGAAATAAATACATATCATAACATAGCATCTAATCAAAGTCTCAATAAAATGACAAGCGCAAGAAAGCGCATTAATAATGCAACGGCTATTATCGATATCACGGCGATAACGGGTGCTTATCGTCCTTTCTAATGGTCCCCAAGAGGCGTGGCCTAATTCCATTCGCGTAATGATTTCCGCGGGTGCTGCTTTCGGTCTAGTAAATCTTTAATACGTCTATGGTTATGTCAGACCCATGCGTACGTTATGATTGGCACGCGCATGCTTTGGGCACACGTTTTGGCGGTAATTGCCAACCATACATACGCGTCGTCTTGTCATTTCATACGCGTCGTCTTGCCATGTCACAGGCGTGGTCTTGCCATGTCACACGCGTCGTCTTGCCATGTCACAGGCGTGGTCTTGCCATGTCATTTTGCCATGCTATACGCGTGGCTTCGTCATTTCATATGCGTGGTCTTGCCATGTCATACGTGTGGGCTAACCATGTCATACGCAAGGATTTGAACATATAATATTGGTGTTTGAATAGCCAATCGAAATTCCCGTTATAAAATACCGGTCCATACTCGTTCATGCAGCGCAGGCGGCATGGCAGCGGACGACTCTAGCCCTGTAACTGTTAGGCGCTAAAATTCTTTCAACAGCACCCCCCCCCCTAAAAAAAAGAGATCATAATAATAATAATAAGAAGAAGAAGAAGTCATGAAAAGAGAAATCCTGGCCTCTCTGAATAACGTCAGGATATTTGTGGAAATTCTAGGAATTTCCAGTGTTCATTCGAGGATTTACAGCAATAAATCGATGTATCTACCTATTTGCTAGTTTCCCAAACTATGCCGTCAATCGAGAAAAACTAAGTCAGAAACGCGCATGCCCCTGCCCGCGCGCGCGCTCTCTCCGTCCATCTATATGATCGCGCAGCCGCCATGCTCTTCCTCTTCCGTTCTCGCCCGTCAGAGAAGTGACATCTATGAAGCTAAGTCTTAACCTAAATTGCGAGATTTTTACCTCCAAAAGCGTTTTTGGTTGCTATTCGCAATAAAAATCCCGTTCACCAAGTTTTCACACTCATTTTGGTGTATCGGATTTTTCCTGAGTCAACCTCCTTCACGGTATTTTAATCAAATTACTTTGCCGTTTTTCTCACAGACGGTGTACTAGTACACTGTGTCGGCCCCCCCCCCCCCCCCGTGTCTGTAGGTGGTTGATTCAACGCGCTTAGACAAGCGGTCTTATCAAAACGTTGTGTTCTCCGTAATAGGAGTTTATTCCCACTCCGTATTGTGAGTTGGTTGTTACCTTTTATATAGATCTATATTGTTTGTAATAATAATATTTTTATTACCTTATATAGATTTCTATATTTGTTTGCTTGTCTTTATTTTCAGCCATGTCGAAGTCTCCGTCTACGGCTGGCGTTCCCCAGTATTTTAATACTTATAAGGGGACTCGCCTAGCCTTGGGAAGGTTGGCTGCGAGATTTCATCTCGCACCAATGTTATCTTCCCCGGAGCTTCGACTAAGGTAAGTTAGGGCCTACCTCGTGTACGGCTCGCCCCGTGATGAGTGCTGGGACTCGGCCAATACCTCTCTCGAAGATAGAGACTTGTATAACGGTGGGAGTGAGTGCCGGTGGTACCCCAACCCACAGTTCGTCTCGCTCGAGCATCATTCCTCGCTCCCTAGCCATAGGTGTGTTCGCTCAGGGGTCGACTCCTTTTGTCTCTCCGCACGCTTCTAATCCAAGCAAGGCGGGAAAGAGTAAAAAGAGTCGTGATCTTCCTAATGTACCCAGTACAGGGTTTACTACGGAAGCGGCGCCCGTTTCAAATGGGTAAAGGGAGCGGTAACATGCTCGCCTGCCCAAGAAACGTAAGCGCCTGAGTACTGCCCAGCCAGCCGGCGGGGCGGGCTCTCTCCCCTCGACATCGACCGAGTTTTCACCAACTGTGTCAGGAAGAAGCGGGTTAGCCCTCCGAGGGCGACTACTTCTTCTGAGTCGGGCGTCTCCCATGCACTTCTGAATTATCGGAAGATCATTGTGGAGAAGAGTGGTTAGTTGGACTCTATGTCCGTACCCCCCACCACGCCTGACTCCAACCCCTTCCCCCCATGGGGGAAGGGGGGATACCTGTACCCGCCCGGGGCCGGATCCGGTTCGGATACCGGTTCCGGTTGGGATACCGGATCCGGTTCGGATACCGGTTCCGGTTTGGATATCGATTTTTCGGTTCCCGGATCCGGTTTTGCTGGTTATCCGGCTAGGAATGCTGTTTTCCCTTGGTTATCCACCACCTCTGTTGTCAGTGGTTTGGGATCCGGTTCCTCTGCTCAGGTATCCGGCTCAGTGCTGTTGGTTTCCAACACACATATGAGTCTTGCCGTCAGTTTGGTCTGGATATGACGGTCATGAATACCTTCATACCTAGGGAGCTTTTCCGCTTGGAAACCTTGGCCTCGATTCTTCCGGCTATCGCCGTCATACGTGGTTTTTCGGTGAACTTGAAAGTTGCTTACTTTCATGTACCGATACATGCTAGTTTTTACCTTTTAAGGCGAAACTTTCCGGTTCAGAGCCTTACCTTTCGGCCTGAAACCCTCACCTCGAGTTTTTACTCGAGTAGTCTCTGCCCTAGCCGCTTTCCTCAGGTATCGCGGTCTGAGACTTTTACGATACACCCTTCTTCAAGGGACCTACTAGTTTTCACCTTCAAGGCGAAACTTTCCGGTTCAAAGCCTTACCTTTCGGCCTGAAACCGGCACCTCGAGTTTTACTCGAGTAGTCTCTGTCGTAAACCGCTTTCCTCGGGATCGCGGTCTGAGACTTTTCACTTATCTGGACGATTGGCTCCTGGTGGCGAGCTCTGTGTCCGTCCTTCAGTCTCACATGGACCTACTTCTCTGTACTCACAGAGAGTAGGGTTCATAGTCCATTGGGACAAGTAGCAGTTGACTCCTACCTGCAGGCCCAATTACCTGGGTGAGGAAATAGACATCGTGAACCAAGTTGCCCGCCCTAGCGGGAGGGGGTTCAAGCGATTGTCTTACTAGCTCGATCTCTTCGTCTCTTACGTCGAGTTCGGGCAGGCCGATGGCTCGAATTCTTGGGCCACTTATCGAGCCTTGTGGATGTCCTCCAAGACTGTCGGCTTCATATGAGGCCATTCCAACTTCATCTGAAGTTTATCAAAGCCCAGTGTAGACTCTCTCGAGGTGTGGATTCCTCTCTCGAGGGAATCAAACGCCTGTTTTTCCCCTGGCCAAAAGAGTTGTTCCTTCTTCAAGGCAAGTCTCTTCGCACGCCCCTTCCGTCAGTCACCGTCTAGATGGATGCCTCACTTCTGGGGTGGGGCGGCCCTTGTTCGGACCAGGTTGGTCTCGGGGGACTGGTCACACCTGTGCACCTTGCCCCACATCAATGGAGTTGATGGCAGTCTTCATGTCTCCCGTCTTTCGGGAACATGATTGTAGGTCGCTCCTTCCTGATTTTGACGGACAACACCTCTGTTGCTGCCTACTCCAACCGACAAGGCGGGACTCGTTCTGTTCTCTGAACGATCTGACCGCTAAGCTTTGGAGGTGGTGTCGGTCTCACCGAGTAATTCCGATCGCCTCTTATGCTCCCGGCCAGGACAATCTGATTGCAGAATTTCTGTCCCGGGGCATGTGCCTTCCCTCCGAGTGGACACTGAATCCAGAGGTCTTTGTTTACCTCCGTTCGGTCTGGGTCCCTCTAGGTCGCCTCCCGAGATACTACTTTCGAGTGCGAGCTCCGGAAGCTTGGGCCCTCGTTGCGTTCTCCCTTCAGTAGGGGAACATCCGGGGTTACGCCTTCCGCCGGTCTCCTTAATTCCTCAGGTCCTGGGGAAAATTCAGGAGGATCGGGCGTGGTTTCTGCTCATAGCACCTTGCAGGCCGAGGAGCCTTCCTTTGGTTTTGGACGTTTTGGCCAAACAGCCCCTGGAGCCGTTGTGCAAAGCGTCGTTACACCATCTCTCGTTTAAGACCGCCTTTCTTGTCGCTTTTGCTTTTGGGCAGAGGAGAAGCACTTTCATGCTCTCTCTCTACGGCGCCCGGGCATATCAGCTGGAAAGGCAGGGTGTTCGTCTTGTCCCTCGTCCTTCGTTTTTTGCCAAAAATCCGACGGATTCTTCTGGCTTAATCGGAGTGTTCTTGAGTCCTCTGTCAGAATTCTCTTCTGTCATTGAGGGTAAGTCTATGGTGCCCTGTTAGGGCACTCCAATGGCACTTGGATAGGACTAAGGTCTTTTTTGATCAGCTCTTTCCTTTCCCGTCACCCTTTTTCCCCAGTGTCGTGGGAGCCTATCTCCCGTTGGATTGTCGAGGCTATCCAAGCTGCGGGTTCGGAGGCTCTTCTGTTTGAGGATCCTCCAAGAGCGCACGATACCAGGAGTTTTCTACTTCCTGGGCGTTTTTTTTCAGGGTATTCCTTTGGAAGATATCCTGCGGGCTGCCTTTGGCGTTCCCTTTTCTCTTTCACATCCTTCTTTTTTAAGGGTGCTCCTTCGGGTGAGGTTGGCTTTGCTACCTCTGGGTTGAGAGCTGTTTTTTCGTCTTCACTCCTGCCCCGCGTTCGTTCTTCCCGTCCTGGGACATGCCACCTGGGTTTTTATCCGTGCTATTCTAGCAAATAGGTAGATACATCGATTTATTGCTGTAAATCAAGAAAATTATAACTAATTTTGTTATTTACTAGATAAATCTAGGTATCTACCTATGTCCCTCCCTCCAGCCCCTCTCCTTGTCTGACATGTCCTAGATTCTCTCTCTGACTGCTCGGAAGAGGAAGAGCATGGCGGCTGCGCGATCATGTAGATGGACGGAGAAAGCGCGCGCGCGGACAGGGGCATGCGCGTTTCTGACTTAGTTTTTCTCGATTGACGGCATAGTTTGGGAAACTAGCAAATAGGTAGATACATAGATTTATCTAGTAAATAACAAAATTAGTTATAATTTTGTTGATATATGGCAAATCTATTTTGTAAAGTGAAGGCGTGGTACGTGGACAACGGGGGGGGGGGGGGGGGGGGGGGAGCTCGGTGGAGGCACTCAATGTGACTTAGGGACCGCATGACCGTTACCAAAATCGCGGGGAAAGGGGTAAATTTCAATGAATGTCCGCGGACAGAATATTCCTCGAAATATAGAAAATAGGGGTGCGCAGGTGTCCTTGAAATTGATAAAAATAGGGGTCAGGAAAAGGAAGAAAACCCGGGAAGAAAAATCCCGGAAAATGTCTTCACCAATACAAGCACCAATGTTGATACTGTGTTGAAAGATGTCACACTGGGAGTAATATGCCGAAAGATTTGTTTACAAATTAAAAATTCCTCCCCAGTCAAGCTTCTTCGTTTACTAACCATTGTCTACGGCTGACCGTTTGAATATTAATGAGTCAGAAAGAAGAGGATCTTGGGTATTTGATTCTAGTTCATCGTGACTTGGCCGTGAACCAGAATAGCCTGGTGGTTAAGTCGCTGCCCGGCAAGCAGTAGATGACAGGTTCGAATCCCGCTGGTTCCAATTTTTTCTGACTTGTGTTTTTCATTACAGATCGAGCATACGATCTTTAACACTGGGAGTAATATGCCGAAAGATTTGTTTACAAATTAAAAATTCCTCCCCAGTCAAGCTTCTTCGTTTACTAAGGTAAAACTTGTTTGCAAGGATCGAGGATGGATGAGAGGAGGACACGATTGAACGTCAATTTTTTTTGAGCCAGTATGATGCAAATACGCTAACATATGTTGTAAGCAATACAAGGTCAGTTAGTCTTACTTCACAATGCAGAAATAGAGCAGTTGAAAACTCTGGTCCTGATGATGGAAGAATTCGCATCACACAACGCGTAATCCTGAAGATGGTAGAATAGGAGGAGATCTACACGCAGAAGAAACATTTATCATGGGGTTACTCTTAAGGAGATTGTTGACTAGTTCATCTGTGCAAGAAATTGTATATGACATTTCAGGACATTACATTTGGCAACGAGAACACTGTATTTTCTTTTTTTTTTTTATCTAGGGACGGTAAATTAATTGTTGATATTGTCTTGGACAAATTTATTGTGCCTTACGGAGCAGCAGATTTCGGATATGCGTTAACCGATGTCGTATGTACTGAAATAGGACTGAACTTAGTGAACTTAGTGAACTGTACTTGTGTGTGAACTTGTTATTCGGGGAATCAGGTCTTGGACACCTTTATGTTAATGAAAAGAGGGTATAAATGTCTTGCCCTTGACTTTTATGGTAAAATAGGCCTAAGTTCGCGAATGATTTATGCGACAGCCAACCAAATGTGCGGTTAGGTAAATCCTAAACACTAACCCTAAGCATAAACCCTACTCTAACCCCAACCCTAACACTATATATTGTTTTCATTTTGGGTGGCTGTCGCAAAAGGAAGTTAGTATATGCTTCCATGATATGAGTAAAAAGTAGAAATAGATTAAATTTAAATAAAGAGTCCTTAAATAGGAAGTGGCCGAAACCCCCCCCCCCTTTATTTTACATTCTAACAGTTACATGTTCCTCCCCTTCACCTTGTCTCTTCGAACATCAACCCCCACAAAAAACAAAAATTGAAGCACACAAAGAATTAAGTTCATCTAAGAAACAGCCCCCCCCCCCAAAAAAAAGGAGCCGAATTTTCACAAATAAAAGGCCGAAAAGTTTACAGGCACCTGAATCGATCGCGACGACCGCCCCCGGGGGATGTCTCATCATCCGCTTAAATCACTTGTTGAATTAAAAAGCAGATTGCAGTAGGGGCAGATTTTGATGCCCTAAACAGGGAAACCCGTCTATCCCTGATTTTTATACCATTAACGGCGATTTTATATCTTGCTTGGCATTTTACAACCTATTTGAGGATTACATCATCATCATAGACCTCTGTTTAGCCAAAGAGGAACCGTAAAATGACCTGATTTGGAACACATTAACGAACTGTATCCACCTCCCCCCCCCCCCTTCCGCGGATCTTCTTCTTCATCTCTGAATTTGATACCCTTTTTCTTGATACCCTAAACGCGCGTAACCCGGGTTATGCGCTTATTGATGAAAAGGTACCCTTTTCATCATTATTGAAGCCATACATGTACTGCATGTACCGTTTGCGCAGTAGACATTGAACGTGTATACACACTATAGCATGCGGAGCTGTGCCTATGCGGATATGGCCTTGGAGTATACACGTCACGTTGTTCTTTGGCAATACACCAATTGAGGTTTCTCCCCTTCACATGTAAAGGATATGGGTTGGGGGCATTACAGAAGGTACTTTTTCGTGCGTACGGCAGTGCGCTGTTCCATCGGCAGAATTATTACTCCCTCCGGAAATTCAATGTTTAGAAATGAATTGATGAAATATAGACGGCACGTCAGCCCTTAAAAAGTGCCTCCCAACCCTGTAAGAACCATTCCCCGCCCGTGGGGACTGGAAGAGCCAGGGGAGGCGCCTATTCGAACAAATAAAAGGCCCCAAATCCTTAGCGCAATATATATAGATAACTTGATAACAGCTGGTATCTTCTTATTTTTTTCCATTTAGGTCTTCATCATCGGCTCAATTAATTGAATTTTTATTTGGTCTTATGATCTTAACTTGCCAGAATCACCAATATACATGTACATGTAACTACTTCCTTTTTCGGTCATGATTTGTCCTGCTTTCCCCATTTTTTCCTGTTCCTTTTTCTTTTATCTGTTTTCCTTTTCCTTGTCGATTCGTGTTTGTTTGTTGTTCTGTAACACTGTTTTGTGTTTTCCAGGTCTTCGTAGGCACAATTTGAAACACTGTTATTTTCCCTGGGGGGTCCACAAATTACAAGCATTGCTTTTTAGTGGATCCCCGCATTTCCTCCGAAATTAAGAATTTCTATTAAAAATTCATAATGTATTTATATGTACAGTGTACTTCTACACTTATCGAGGAAATATGAATTTGTACATATATTTTATTTCTGTAACAATATCTGTAATGCCATTGTCTTTTCTTTCTGTTGGAATGAAATAAATACGAATTTTTGATTTTTGAATTTTGAATTTGAAATCAAGCTCTGTGTTTTAAAGAAACAGAATATGAGTACATTAAATGATTGCCACAGCGACACTTCTTTTGGGGTGCTGCCCCTCGATCAGACCACTTGAAGACAATGTACACGTAGATCTCCTATACTTGAACAACTTGACGTCTCCATCCCCGAAGAATGATTCCTACCTAAACACAACACAAAAAGTAAGTTCCCCCTAAAGCAAAATGGCGTAACATTTTAACGAAAAGGTTTTAAGCAAAATAACTTGGCAGGAGTGTTCCTACACTTATTGACTAACTTCTGTGTGAAAATGAGATTCATCTGTCAAGTCATGCATGAGTGAGCACACATTAAAGGCCAAGTCCACCCTAACAAAAAGTTGATTTGAATAAATAGAGAAAAATCCAACAAGCATAACACTGAAAATTTCATCAAAATAGGATGTAAAATAAGAAAGTTATGGTATTTTAAACTTTCGCTTAATTTCGCAAAACAGTTATGCACATCCTGCTCAGTATGCAAATGATGGAACCAGTGACGTCACCCACTCACTATTTCTTTTGTATTTTATTATGTGAAATACAGAATATTTTCATTTCTGCAGATTTCACAATTAGAAAGCTCTCATTGAATTGTGTATAGGTTGCAACAATGGCAATTACACATGTTCAGCGAGGAATCAAACCTTGTTTCACATTATAACAAGGAAAAATTAAAATATTTCGTATTTCATGTAATAAAATACAAAAGAAATAGTGAGTGGGTGACGTCACTGGTTCCCTCATTTGCATACTGAGCAGGATGTGCATACAACTGTTTTGCGAAATTAAGCGAAACTTTAAAATACCATAACTTTCTTATTTTACATCCTATTTTGATGAAATTTTCAGTATTATGCTTGTTGAATTTTTCTCTATTTATTCAAATCAACTTTTTGTTAGGGTGGACTTGGCCTTTAAAGGGAAAATTGTCACTTTTCAAAAGTCACAGGAGTCATATTTTATGCCATATTATTAACATTGAATTTTAGCATTTCTTGCTTAATTTTAAAGTGTGCTCACTCAACCAGCCAGAAAATTACCTCTTGTGTTTACACAGTTGACAACTCATTTTGGTAGCAATATCTGATGTTAATTTTTTCAATAATCCGAATGGATTTTGCCATTTCAAAGTTAAGAGGGTTGAACATCGCTACTTTCCACTAAAATTGTGCTCACCAAACCGTGCAAAAACACGAAAAGTGTCAGGATAGGTGCGAAGGGGTCAAACGATGGATGATAAACAACTACAGCACTTGAACAAAAACCAGAAACAGAATTCACCAAAATAACCCCCCAAAATGGCTCTTGTGACTTTTGAAAAGTGACAATTTTGCCTTGAATGTGTGCTCACTTATGCATGACTCGACGGATCGATTTCATTTTCACACAGAACTTAGTCAATAAGTGTAGGAACACTCTGACCAAGTTATTTTGTTCGAAACCTTTTCGTTAAAAAGTTATGCCATTTTGATTTAGGGGGAACTTACTTTTTGTGTTGTGTTTAGTTTGGTTACAATCTAGCAATAGGTTTTAAAGAAGAAGGAAAAATTGTAAATGTATTTTCACTGGGCACTTGGGGTGCCCAAGCTAACCCCCCCCCCCCTCATTATGGGATAGTTACCCCCATCTGCATTAATTCAGATCCTCCTTGCCCAAGAATGATTCCTACCTAGTTTGGTTAGAACCCAGCCATGCATTCAAGAAATACTTCATTTTCATTATTGGGGCACTTTAGGGGTGCTGCCACTGAGCCCCCTTAGGGGGAAGGTATATTGTTTGACCAAATTGAGATCCTTCCCCTAAGGATGTTTCCTGCCAAAACTGCTTAGTCTTGCAATAGGGTTTAAAGAAGAATTTAAAAAAAGGTCTAATTATTGCCATTATTGGGGCTGTTGGAGTGGTTCCCTCAAGACTTACACCCCCGGGTTAGGTACCCCCATCTGTATTAATTTACATCCTCCTTGCCTAAGGATGATTCCTGCCAATATTGGCGGAAATCTACCAGCAAAGTATTGAGAAGTAAAATGTGATGAAAATGTTCGATTTGGATATTCATTTCAAAGAGGGTAACATAAAGACAATTGATAACATTTTTTTAAATTTCTTTTTCCCTTCCACAGGGTTCTTTATTTACAAAAAGCAAATTCAACAAGTACAAATTAATAATGATATATTTTCGTAATCAGGATCATGCAACAGAATGAGTAAACAATGGCATAACAATGAACTTCACGGCCCAAGCTTGAGGGCAGAGAAAAATAACAAAATGAATTATACATATGACATAAAACAATACATAGTAAATTGATCATTTCATGTTGTCACGCTGCCAACACACTCAAAACATTTTCTTGAAAAGAAATCATTTCTTCAGTAATTTCTTTTCTTTGAGATTCGTTTGATATATGTATTTTTCCATTTCGTTTCATTTTCTCAAATGAAGGTAGTTGATTTTGTAATTTGACATGAAATATTTCTCGTCGTACAACCATCAGTATACAGTTTAGTGCATTGTTATTGATACCGCAAAATCCAAACAACTTATTTTGATTTGTAAGTATAATCTTTTCCCCAGTATTATGAAGTACCCAGTACTCAAATTTTGACCATATTACATTCGAGTACTGACAAATGCAAAACACGTGTATGATAGTTTCTTCACTGTTGTTACAAAAGGTGCATTTTTTATCAGTTACCATTGATAACAAGCTTCATAGAATTTGAACAAATACTTTTGAAATAAAGGGGGGGGGGGGGGGAAATCAAAATTTTAACCTTGACTTTTGACCTGAAATTTGTTCAACATTACCTGTGATACTCTACAACCCCTGTGTTCAAGTTTCATTGAAATTGAACAATTGTGAAAAGAGAGCATTTCCAAAATTGTGACATCGCCGCCGACATTAGAAAAAGCGCGCCTATGTCTCGCTTCCGCTTATACAGGCGAGAAAAAAAAAATTAAATAAGGTTTGTGATTCCGAAGGATCAAAATACAAAAAATGAAATAGTACCCAATATCACTTTTGGAATTCTGAACCTTTTGAATAACAAACCTTCCCGTTACGAAACTTTACAATAACAAACATTCGGATGGAAGAACCTTTAGAAACATGAACTATCAGGAAAATGACATGTAATTCATAGTGACGAAGCTTTTCGACCTGCACTCATCGGGTCACAACGCAGGAATGAGAGAATACAAGAAAATACAAAAGTCAAGGAAGGGTGTGTACAGCGACACGGATATGATCCGGGCACGCTAAAATAATCGAAGAGCTTGTACAAACTCCTTTTGTCGGCAAAATAGCGGATCTCTCGACTGAATGAACAACGCCTCCAAGAAGCGAAGATGTTGAAGGCTGCGTGCTGGGGCAACAATAGTGAACTGAACAGGGCTATACGCCTTGGAACAAGCCGGACTATTCAGCAAGTGCTGACCAATAGCAGAATTGAACATTAGCGACGCTAGCAGCGGTTTTGCAATAGCGGTTTTGCAATTACGCTTCGGCTGTGCTCGGCTACCAGCTGATGTCTGTCGTACCACTTAGGGTCAGCACTTGCTGAATAGTCCGGCTTGTTCCAAGGCGTATAACCCTGCTCAGTTCACTATTGTTGCCCGAGCACGCAGCTTTCAACATCTTCGCTTCTTAGAGGCGTTGTTCATTCAGTCGAGACAGTGCTCTATATACGGCACTGAGTCGAGAGATCCGCTATTGTGCCGACAAAAGGAGTTTGAACAAGCCCTTCGATTATTTTAGCGTGCCCGGATCATATCCGGGTCGCTGTATACACCCTTCCTTGTGTATTTTGTTGTATTTTGTTGTATTCTCTCATTCCTGCGTTGTGACCCGATGAGTGCAGGTCGAAAAGCTTCGTCACTATGAATTTGTTAAATGTTATCTTTAATTTTAAATTCATAAGGATGGATTTTCCTGTACAATGACTCCTCCCCCTTTATTTTCAGCTTATTGATGATACATTTGTTGCAGTGTTTTCATTATTGTTATCATTTGAAGCATGACAAGTTCCTCTAGCATAATGACCAAATTGTTTATGAATTTTGTGATGTTCAGTATTGCTGGACATTGGAAAAACTCAGAAGCAAAAGATGTTTCAATATCCTAACCTACAGAATACTGAATCCTATTTTATTTTTGAGAATTATGAAGCGTCAGATCAACGAACCTTTGGAATAATGAACCTTCTGAGTAAAGCAACAAACGTTCAATATTTCCAACCTTATTTCATTTTTGGAGTAACGAACCCCCTGGCATAAGGAGTTTGTGTGGGAAATAAACAGGTTTTTTTTTAGTGATACCAAATAAATAATAATTTCAAGAGATTCATGTATTTTCATTCATACTCAAATTTGTATAGCTGATTAACAAATGAATACATGTAATATAAATTCACACAAAAGATACAAAGAGTCTGTCAATATAAATATAATATATATTTATATATTTACATCCTGCACATATCTTATGAACATCTTCATCTTCATCAAGAAATTTCTTCTTACCAGGTACCCATTTGTGTCACTCAGGTTTCAATTACGATACATTTTCAATGCTACAATTTTGACCAAGCATAATTGAATACTGTAAAACCACAAACATTTGCATGAACATTCTAGAAAGTTTCATGTCACAAAGAATCACAACATTAACATTTCACAACTGAAGCAAGTTTCTCATTGAGATAGACATAATTAAATATACTTGTAATTAATTAAAATAATAAAAATGACTTACATGTACTTTTTCCTTTGTACTAAACAGGCAATGATTGTTTCCTCAGTACAGCACAAGTCACAATACATGTAACAACTTTATGAGTTGTCACAATTATTTAATCGTTTACATCCAAGTTCTCGGAGGTTTTCTCCTGCATGTTGCACATAAGAACTTGGAATATTTTTTTGAAAAATTTACAAATGAAGAATGGTCAGTGGCAAAGTCATCAAGACATGAATAAGCCCTCATAGCATGGAATAACTTCATTCAAATGTTCCCCTATGAAATGTTCAGTCGACATATAAATGCACTTATCATTGTAAAATTTATGATATATGGAGACGTATATTTAGTAAATATTTCAACAACAAATTCCAACAGCTTCATTGATGATTGAGAAGAGTTTGAAATTTTCAGTGGCAAACACCCTTTACAGACCAATTAAAGATATTTAACTAATAATATTCAAGCCATCCTCAATTCTGAAATGAGGTGGCGACACCTAATTTTTGATTTATTTTAAAAATTCTTTTTCAAATTGATTGCAAACGAAATAACTTGCACTCTTTTTTAATGAACAACTGATCATTTTTAAACTGTCTTGAGTGTATAAGTCCAGTCATCCTGCTTTGTATTTACCTAATTATGGTATTCTACCCCTTTGCCATGAATCAAGAAAATTATAACTAATTTTGTTATTTACTAGATAAATCTATGTATCTACCTATGTCCCTCCCTCCAGCCCCGCTTCTTGTCTGACAACATGTCCTAGACTCTGTCTCTGACTGCTCGGAAGAGGAAGAGCATGGCGGCTGCGCGATCATGATTGGTGGACGGGGAGCACGCGCGCGGGCAGGGGCATGCACGTTTCTGACTTAGTTTTTCTCGAATGACGGCATAGTTTGGGAAACTAGCAAATAGGTAGATACATAGATTTATCTAGTAAATAACAAAATTAGTTATAATTTTCTTGATTTACAGCAATAAATCAATGTATCTACCTATTTGCTAGAATAGCACGGATAAAAACCCGGGTGGCATGTCCCAGGACGGGAAGCAAACCTAACCTCACCTGAAGGAATATTCTTAAAATAGAAGGATGTGAAGGAGGTAGGGGAACGCCAAAAGGCAGCCCGCAAGGTATCTTCTAAAGGAATACCCTGAAAAAAAAACGCCCAGGAAGTAGAAACACTCGTATCGTGCGCTCTTGGAGGACTCTCAGACAGAAGAGCCTCCGAACCTGTAGCTTGGATAGCCTCGACAATCCAACGGGAGATATTCTCCCGTGACGCTGGGGAATAAGGGTGACGGGAAAAAGAAAGAGCTGATCATCCTTACGAAAGACCTTAGTCCTATCCAAGAACCATTTGAGAGCCCTAACAGGGCACCAAGATTTACCCTCTTGACAGAGGACTCAAGAACACTTCGATCGAGCCAGAAGAATCCATCTGATTCTTGGCAATAACGAAGGTCGAGGGACAAGACGTACACCTAGCCTTTCCATCTGATATGCCCGGGCGCCATAGAGAGAGCCTGAATAGTGCTTCTCCTCTGCCCAGAAGCAATAGCGACAAGAAAGGCGGTCTTAATCGAGAGATGGTGTAACGACGCTTTGCACAACGGCTCAAAGGGCGGTTTGGCCAAAGCGTCTAAAACCAAAGGAAGGCTCCACGCAGGAGTCAACTGGCGATTTGCTGGTCGATCTAAGAAGAACAACCTCAGCAAATAGGTCAAGAAGGGAGAGTTCGAAACTCCCGAACCATCAGAAAACCAAGGTGAACCGCAGCAATAGCTGAACGGTATCCACGAATGGTAGAGAGAGATCTACCCTTATCGAAAAGGGCGATCAAGAAATCCGCAATAGCACCAACCGAGGCAGAACGGGAAGAAAACTCCCGTCTCCTCACACAAGGCATGGAAGGCTTCTAACCTCGAGTTGTAAACAGCTCGGGTAGATTCTCTTCTACTCTGGACTATGAACTGGGAGGCTCTCTCTGAGAGTCCTGCAGTCCTCGCATCCTCCCTGACAGAGGCCAGGCGGTCAAATGCAGGGCCGCTGGACGAAGGTGGAGGATCCCCGATATGGGCTGAGCTATGAGGTCTGCTCTCAGGGAAGGGAGAGTGGCCGACCGTCCAGCAGAGACAGAAGAGACAGAAGAAGAGGAAACCAAGGTCTCCTCGGCCAACAAGGTGCTATGAGCAGAACCCACGCCTGATCCTCCTGAATTTTCCCCAGGACCTGAGGAATTAAGGAGACCGGCGGAAAGGCGTAACCCCGGAAGTTCCCCCACTGAAGGGAGAACGCATCGGGGGCCCAAGCTTCCGGATCTCGCACTCGAGAGCAGTATCTCGGGAGGCGATGATTGAGAGATGTCGCAAACAGATCTATCTGTAGAGGGACCCAGACTGAACTGAGGTAATCAAAGACCTCTTGATTCAGTGTCCACTCGGAGGGAAGGCACATGCCCAGGGACAGAAAATCTGCAATCAGATTGTCCTGGCCGGGAACATAAGAGGCGATCGGAATTACTCGGTGAGACCGACACCACCTCCAAAGCTTGGCGGTCAGATCGTTCAGAGTAGTGGAACGAGTCCCGCCTTGTCGGTTGATGTAGGCAGCAACAGAGGTGTTGTCCGTCAAAATCAGGACGGAGCGACCTACAATCATGTTCCCGAAAAGACGGAGAGACATGAAGACTGCCATCAACTCCAAGGTGCACAGGTGTGACCAGTCCCCTGAGACCACCTGGTCCGAACAATGGCCGCCCCACCCCACAAGAGAGGCATCCGTCGAGATGGTGACTGACGGAAGGGGCGTGCGAAGAGACTTGCCTTGAAGAAGGAACGACTCTTTCGACCAGGGGATAAGCAGGCGTTTGATTTCCCCGGTGAGAGGAATCCACACCTTGAGAGAGTCTACACTGGGCTTGAAAAACTTCAGAAGATGAAGTTGGAATGGCCTCATATGAAGCCGACAGTCTTGGAGGACATCCACAAGGCTCGATAAGTGGCCCAAGAATTGGAGCCATCGGCCTGCCCGAACTCGACGTAAGAGACGAAGAGATCGAGCTAGTAAGACAATCGCTTGAACCCTCTCCTGACTGGGGCGGGCAACTTGGTTCATGATGTCTATTTCCGCACCCAGGTAAATGGGCCTGCGGGTAGCAGTCAACTCCGACTTGTCCCAGTTGACTATGAACCTTACTCTCTGTGTGGTACGGAGAAGTAGGTCCATGTGAGACTGAAGGACGGACACAGAGCTCGCCACCAGGAGCCAGTCGTCCAGGTAAGTGGAAAGTCTCAGACCGCGATACCTGAGGAAAGCGGCTATAGCAGAGACTACTCGAGTAAAACTCGAGGTGCCGGTTTCAGGCCGAATGGTAAGGCTTTGAACCTAGTAAGTATCGGTACATGAAAGTAAGCATCTTTCAAGTCCACCAAAATGGCCACGTCTGACAGTCTGATAGCCGGGAGAATCGAGGCCAAGGTTTCCATGCGGAAACGCTCCCTTGGTATGAAGGTATTCATGACCTTCATATTCAAGATCATTCTGAGCTTCCCCGAGCGTTTGGGAATTACAAGGATAGGGGAGAGACACAGTACCCTTTCGATCGCGCCCTTTTCCAGCAGCTCTTGAATCTCTGTGGAGATGTGCTCTAGAAAAAGGGGCGAGAGTGTAGGAGGGTTGCGGCGGATGGCTCCGTGTGGGAGGGGCTGTGCGAGTTTTATGCAGAAGCCTCCTCGCACGATGGAGAGCACAAACTTGTCTTCGGTAATTTCTTCCCAGGCGGGAAGAAGTACTGAAGACGGCCTCCAACCCTCCCCTCCAACGCTCGGTCATTAAACTCGCTGCGAATCGTGGGCCGAACCACGGCCCCGACCACGACCTCGGGCCTTCTTCCCTACCAAGAGGAGAAGGCTCCGTCTTGGCTCCAAATGAGCGTGGATCACTAGGCTGAACTTGCGGTGCACGAGCGGGCCGATAGCCGGAAGTGACACCGCGTCTAGGAGGTGGAACGTTAGCCTCAGCCTGCGACTTCGGAGCCGAGGACTTAAGGCGTTTGGAAAGTTCCGCCGCCTGCTTGCGTGATTCAACTTCAAGTTGGATCACCTCAGTCATAGTTTGGGAAACTAGCAAATAGGTAGATACATTGATTTATTGCTGTAAATGAAACTTTATTCAACGCCATTTCAATGTTACATCATATTCCAGGAAATATACTACTTTTACATTTGTGATTATTAAAACAAATCCTTTGTTGTCTAATCAACGACTCAGGAGTAGAGCTTTTCATTCTTCCAAGAATGGTGATTTATTATACACCACTGCATCTTTCTTGTGAAACAGTTTCGGGTAATTTTAATAACAAGAGCCCCAGGGGGCACGACGCTCACCCGAGGTGGATGAATTCACATCTGGTGCATGTTCTCTCTGGCACCACCAGGAGATATGTTAGAAATTGAAACAACTAGGAGGATGTACATGAGATTATGTTACCCCCACAGACCCCCTATAGGGCCACTCAGAGAAATTTCATGAACAACATTCATTCTTCATCTATAGAGGTATCTCCATACACAATACCAAGTCTGAGCTATTCCTGGTTCTGGAGAAGAAGATGTTTGAAATTTACATAGCTTTTACAATTGGGGGCCCTCCCCCTGGGCCCCCCTGGGGGCCACATGTACCATTTTAGCAACTTTCGATCCCCTACCACCTAAGGATGATTCCTACCAAGTTTGATTGAATTCCGATCATGGGTTTTGGAGAAGATGAAAATGTAAAAAGTTAACGGACGACGGACGACGGACAAATTTCCATCGCAATAGCTCACTCGAGCCTTAGGCTCAGGTGAGCTAAAAACTATATAGTGATGTTACAAGAAAAATCATGTAGTCAAACACAATTATTAACTTATCAAACATTCTTTGTTTATTAAAAACACAGTCATTTCCCCCACGAATTTGGAAAAGAAATACAAAGTTGAATCCCTCCCTTATACAAATCCTTGACATATCTAGTAAGCAATCTTTGTGGTGTTAACAATTCTCTTTGAAATATAGTTATAATTTTCTTTGTACTGCATTCTACCTACATCAAGAAAGAATCTCTGTACACAATATATGACTCAAAAGTCCTATCTCACTAGTCCTTTGCATCTAAACTCTGAATCTAATATGAATTAGAGTGAATCCATACAAACAAAAAATCTCTGTATATTGGTAAGATAAGATAAGATAAGATTTTATTCACTCTATCGACCCCCTCTCGGGGTATGAGAGCACAACATATTTACAATAATATAAATGGTATATTGAATACGTGTACATAGGTATATATAGTTTAGATATTAAACAACATTTCTCAACAAAACATAAAAAAAACAACTATATATATATATATATACAGTGTAAATACAACTAAAGTAATAGACGTATAGGGTTTTTAACTATTCTACCACTATGTGTAACTACCTGACTTTGATTGTCACCTACAACATCAACAACTGCATCCTCTTTGGATTTATATCTAAATTCCTGCATAATAATTTTAACAAATTTAACAAGCTTTTTAAGCTGGCAAGCATTTTTTGTAAGAAGAATTTCAGCCATTACTGTTGTATTTGGTCTATGTATATTAAAATCAGACAAGTACAGTTTTCTCTCATTAATAAAAAATGGGCAAACAAGCAAATAGTGATATTCATCGCCAATATCTAATGATGTACAGAGTGTGCACAAACTTTCATTTAACAAATTAGAGTTGAAATGACTGTTATTAACTGGTAATCTATGTGTTCGACATCTAAAGTTACATAATAGTGTTGCATCTGCACTATTCAGAGACACAAATATTTTTCAAATTCTAGCTCAAGTCTAAAAATCCTCTAAGGCACACCCGATTGGACCAGGTTGCTGCTTGCCATTCCTGTGTACACATATCAGCTAGTCTCAAACGTAATGCACCTAAAATCCAATCGGTATTAAATCCATTGCCCTCAGAAAGCCACACATTAGTGAATCCTGCATTATTCAATGTTTTCAATACATGTAAGCCAAGATGATACAAAATCTATCTCCTCATTTTCATGTAATCTTATTAGTCTGTATAATAAAAAAGTATATTTTGACTGTTCTCCCTTGACTATTCTTAACCAAAAACCAATCATTCTACATTTAACATAATTATTACACAACGACCAGTTTCAACATATACCATAGTATCGGGTGTACACTTATTTACTTGCAAGATCGTTCTTAAAAAATTCCTATGAAAAACTTCTATTTGATTTAAATTCTCAAAGCCCCAGACATCACTACCATATAACAAAATAGCTAGCACCATACAATCAAACAATTCACATTGAGTATCAAGAGATAACTGCAATCGTTTAGGTTTTACCAACATACTGAACAAAGCTTTCCTAGCTTGAGACACCTGTTTGGCTATTGCCTTCTTAAAACTGCCATTATAATTAAATTTAACTCCTAAATAATTAAAGTCATCTACTACTTCAAGATCATCACCATTAAACATAAATCTAGGTACTTTCCTCACCTTTCCTCTTGAAAAAATAACTATTTTCGTCTTACTCATATTTACTTGAAGATACCATTTCTCGCAGTACTCCTCCACAGCAATTAATGCTTTCTGAAGCTCATTTGGATTTTAAGCAAAAATAACAGTATCATCAGCATATAACAAACTTGTAAAATCCGCACTGATTTTCTTATTTACTATATAAATCTATATACCTACCTATTATGCCAGTAGTATTGACTACGGGACCCCTTCGAGAATTTAACACAAATGAGTCACAATATTGTGCGCACCCCCCGTAATCCTATTGTCCCCTTCGCCACTCACGCGCGTCAACACGCTACGGCCATCTTCCTCTTTTGCGAGCAACCCCAAGTAGAAACATGTTGCTTGCAAGGTGAGGGGAAGGAGGGAGGGTCATAGGTAGGTATATAGATTTATATAGTAAATAAGAAAATCAATGCTGATTTTACAAATTTACTGCAATAAATCATATATACCTATGCCAGACCAGCGCCAACTCAAAGACCGGGAGGCATGTTTCAAGCAGAAGGGAATAGGATTACACCGAAGAATATAAAGAAGACACAGCGGCCTTCAAGGTGGCTGACGCAAACATAGCCTCACCTGCGGGAACATCCCTAAGGTAGCAAGAAATGAAGGAATTGGGCGAACGCCAATAAGCAGCCTTCAAAATATCATCAAGCGCCACACCTTGAAACAGAGCCCAAGAAGTGCTGACACTACGAGTGTCATGAGCACGAGGCTTACTGTCGGAAAAAAGAGCCCCTGTGCCAGCAGCCCTAATAGCCTCGACAATCCATCTAGAAATGGAATCAAGAGAAGCAGGAGAAAAAGGCTCTCTAGTGATCAGGAACAACTGATCATCCTTACGATAAGACTTAGTCTTATCAATATACCATTTGAGAGCCCTAACAGGACACCAAACTTTGTCCTCGCGCACTGACGAAAACCCAGAAAAGCGGACAAAGAAAAATCTCAACAGGGCCAGAGGCAGCTGTCTGATTCTTGGCAATAAAAGAAGCCTTAGGAATCAATCTAACGCCTTTTCTCTCCCAGCGAACATGACCAGGAGTAAGGCAGAGAGCATGAAGAGTACTGCGCCTCTGCCCAGAGGCAATAGCTACCAAAAAGAGCGTCTTAACCGTAAGATGATGAAGCGAGCTTCACCTAACGGTTCGAAAGGAGGTTTCGCCAAGGCCTCCAGGACCTTAGGCAGACTCCAAGACGGCACTAACCTAGAACAAGGAGGTCGCTTCAGAAAGAACGACCGAATCAAACCACTTAACAGCGGGGAATTGGAAATCCCCGAACCATCTGAGAAACCCGAATGAATGGCCCCGATCGCCGAACGGTAGCCTCGGATAGTAGAGATGGATTTCCCTTTGTCAAATAGCGAGATTAGAAAATCCGCAATTGAACCAATAGGAGCCTATAAGGGGTTTGATTTCGCTCTTTACGCCAAAGGAAAAAGAAACTCTACGACTGGACAATAAAAATTCCGCGGCTCTATCACAGAGACCCGACTGTCTTGCAGATTCCCCGACAGGGGCCAAGCAGTCAAATGAAGGGACTCTGGATTGTGGTGAAGAATCCCCGAGAGGGGCTGCAACACCAGATCCACTCTTAACGGAAGAAGGAACGGTTGAGCCGCCAGAAGGCTCATTAGCTCCGGAACCAACTCCTCCTGGGCCAAAAGGGAGCTATCACAAGCACCCGAGCCCGATCTTCCCTGATCTTCCACAAGACTCGCGGAATCAGCTGGAAGGGAGGAAAGGCAAATCCTCGAAGATTCTCCCAACTGAGAGAGAAAGCATTGAGAGCCCAAGCTCCCCAATCGCGCACACAGGAGCAATATATCGGAAGTAGGTGATTTAGAACCGACGCAAAAAGATCCACTTCCAGTGGATCCAGGTAACTGCAAATGCGGCGAAAGACCTCTGGATGGAGCATCCATTCCGATGGAAGACACCTGCCCCGAGACAGAAAATCCGCAATGAGGTTTTCCTGACCGGGGATGAAAGAGGCCACGGGTGTGATTGCCATGCGACAACACCACCTCCACAGCTATGCTGCTAGGGCATTCAGGATAGCAGAACGAGTGCCTCCCTGCAGATTGACATAAGCCACAGTGACATTGTCCGTGAGGATCAGAACTGAACGACTGAAAAGTCGACTTCTGAAATGAAGCAGTGTTAAAAGAACTGCAATAAACTCCAGGACATTAATATGGGGAAGAGTCCCAAGAAGAGACCAATCCCCCGCGACCGCGCTGCCATTGCAATGTCCTCCCCACCCCAACCGAGAGGCGTCCGCCGAAACCGAGATCAACGGAAGGGGGGGGGTACGGAAGGACTTGCCTCGCGCAAGAACCTTTCTGGCCAGCATGAGCTTGCGAGCTGCCGAGACAATGGTGAGAAACCTGTCTCGACTGGGCTGATTCCAAATGTCCAACACAGCCCCCAGAAAAACTGGGCAGCAAGTAGGAACTAACTCTGACTTTTCCCAAAATATTAGGAAACCCAAGTCTTGAGTAAGATTGACGAGCAAACGAGTCTCGTCCAACAAACAATCGCGCGACTCCGCTAGGAGAAGCCAATCGTCCAGATAGCAAAAATAGTCGAAGGCCGCGTCGCCTCAGAGAGGCTGCCAGCACGGCTACAACCTGAGTAAAAACCCGAGGGACTGGGCGCAGCCCGAAGGGAAGAGTGCGAAAGCGATAAGTCTCTGAGAGGAAGGAAAACCCCAGAAGATCGCGCAAAGCGCGATGAATGGGAAAGTGGAAATACGCATCTTCGAAAACTATCAAGGCCGCGTAGTCCTTCCTCTTGATCAACGGGAGAATGGAGGCGAGAGTCTCCATCCGAAAATGTACTGAAGTTTTCCCGAGCGCTTGGGAATAACAAAAGTCTTACCCTTTCTATAGCCCACTTTTTCAACAGAGATTCAATCTCCGATGAGGCACGAGAACGAGCTAGGGCCTGTGAGGTGACCGAGTTCCTATAGCCCCTCCAGGGAGCGGGGCGGACAAATCTATGAAGAATCCGTCTCGTCCGTCAAAGAGAACAAAAGCGTCCCCGGAGATGGCCTCCCAAGCGGGGAGAAAGGAACGAAGACAGCCACCAACCAAGACGCGGACAGAGGCTCGCATCGACTTAGGATGAGCATGTAAACAAGACAGAGACCTGTTATCGCGCATCGCCAAAAGCAAAGGACCCGAGACGGAACATCCGAGAGAAGCAGTGCGATGTCCGACTCCTTAACCCAAAGGGCCGTAAGAACCAAGACTCTGCGACGGTACATGACCGAGGCAGCTGCAGTGGAAAACATGACGCTTAAAAGAAGCGCCGCTTCAATGCGTCCATAATCCAGCTTGAAATCCTCCGCAAGAGAAATACCCTCGGAGGAATCCCGCTGCCTGAACCCAAGCAAAGTCGAACCCTGCGCGCGGGATGACTGAAAGTCAGGGAAAGTTTAGAACAAAGCAATCGCTTCTACCCCACAAAGGGAGAGCGACTGAGGCTCTGCCTGCCCCAGCGATTCGGAAACCGAAGCTTGAGAGGCCGCTTCTAAAACTGGTTCCGCCTGAAATGATCGTGACAAAGGATCACGAACAAAGGCCGAAACAGTCGGATTCACCCATGAACCGCCATAAACCTCCTTACCCAACGGAGCCCCGAGGCTGCGAGACTAGGAGGCGCATGTGATCCCGTCACAGACAAAGAAGAATAAACCATAAAAGGCTAATTAGTCTCGATGTCCGACCCAAAAAAGGGACAAAAGCAGGGGATGTGATGCCTGGTACGAGGGACCAACCCTGAGTCTGGGCAAAGCCCATCTCACACCGAACATCTCAGCTTGAGAGGCCCGACGGGCAAGAGGCAGGCAAAGCCTTGCCTCTTTTAGCCCCTTCCCTAGGCTTCCTTCTGATTGGCTCAAAGTCGAAACCCGCTTTTTAGAGCGTTTATTCGGTTTCGTTCGGATCCCCGAAGCCCTTCGGGAACACGAACCGAACCCTCCGCTGAGGGACGCTCACCTCCCTTTATGGGAGAAGTGCGCTGAGGGTATTGAACCCAAAGACGCGCACCAATTACCCATATCGGCTGAGCAAGAAGATGCAACAGCCATGGGCCGGGCGCCAAGGCGCCCAGTGCAAGGGCGGACCGGGATGACCCGGCATTTGCCCACCGACTACTAAAGGCATGTGAACTCGCTATTGAACCACTAGAGAGCGGCAATAGGAGAGCACTAGTAGTCTCGCACTCAGTGCAAGGGCGAACCGAGATGACTCAGTATTTGCCCATCGACTACTAAGTAGTCACGCACTGTTGCTCCGAAGAGCGCCCATAATTGTTAGCTCGAGCATTCCCATCAGCTGGCAATATAGACAGCCCGGGAAGTACTCGTTCCCCCATTGGCATCGGCCGGGGGCTAGGGTTTGAGAACCCAGACCAACATGGGCTGAGCCCGTGAGCTGCCCTGCAGTAGTGGGACGCATCTCCCCTAACGGGTTTAAACGAACGGACGCTACCGTACGGGAAACACATCTCCCCCACTGGTCTTAACGACCGGGGGATTGGATTCGAGATATCCAAACCACTTGTGGGACGCGTCTCCCCTAACGGATTTAAGCGAGCGAACGCTACCGTGCGGGAAACACATCTCCACCTCTGATCTTAACGATCGGGGGATTGGATTCGAGATATCCAAACCACTAGTGGGACGCGTCTCCGCTAACGGATTTAAGCGAGTGAACGCTACCGTGCGGGAAACACACCACTAGAACCTGACGCCACCCACCCCGAAGCCACGGGCATCGGAGTTGACGTCCCAAGCTCAGTTAACGCCACCCGCCCCGAAGCCGCAAGCTCCGAGACTGGCAAACTCTGCAGGGAAACACCATTAGGCAACTTACCTGCAGCCCTCCTTCCTCCCCCATGTACCGAAGTACTCGGGAGAGTTCTGGAGGGCCGAGCCGTCTTGCTAGACGACTCTTCGGAAGAAGCAGGTCTCCGCGACCTAGCTGCTTCTTCTTCCGAACTCATAACACTGCAATAAAACAGACAAATATACCAAAATACTTTGACTGAGTGCAGGTAATAATAATAATAAATTTGGAGATACGCACAACAAATTTCACAGCAAATAACAACAAACACCGAACCCAAAGGCTCGGTGCCAAACGGAAACACCCATAAACACACATAAACACACAGATATAACTACGTGGGGCTAACCGTAAAAGTGAAAATAATTGCCAAGAAAAAGGAATCAAAATCCCTTTCAATCGGCAAAAGTGACTACTAAAACACAAAGTACTATAATCTAAGAGAATATAGGTACCTAAAAGTGCTTTAAAGATGCGAAAAAGCGCGCCTAAAAGATACTAAAAAGACCTGATTTCAGGAGCGCTGTGACTAGACGTCCTAACTCGTCGGGGGCGAGCAAGAAAGAGGAAGATGGCCGTAGCGTGTTGATGCGCGTGAGTGGCGAAGGGGACAATAGGATTACGGGGGGTGCGCACAATATTGTGACTCATTTGTGTTAAATTCTCGAAGGGGTCCCGTAGTCAAGACTACTGGCATAATAGGTACGTATATATGATTTATTGCAGTAAATAATAAACCCTGAAAAAAGTTAAATATCTTCATCTGACAAACTATCACTATAAACATCATCCATCATAGAAAAGCCCCCATAAAATTTACTGATATGACTTTCAAAATCATTCAGAACCATAGCAAACAATAACGGTGACGGGTTTTCACTTTGTCCAACACCTACATTACACATAAAATATTCTGATAACACATGATTTGGCATGTTTATAGATATTATAACTACAAAAACTTTGCCCTTAACTCCAGAAGCCAAAATTTTCAACCATAAAGATGATCTATCAATCAAATCAAAGGCCTTTTATAATCAATAAATTCACAATACATCCTTTTTTTCCTTTGCAAAAAGATATCAATAATACATTTCAGTACAAAACTATGATCAGTTGTTGAATATCCTGACCTGAATCCAGCCTGTTCTTCGCCTAAAATCTTATTACAATCCAAAAAATATGATATTCTATAGTTTAAAATTGAAGTAAACGGCTTCCCTAAACAGCTAAGAAGTGTAATACCCCTATAATTATCTGGGTTTGTGTCCTCGCCTTTATTTTTAAAAATTGGGACGATATTGGTCTGAATCTATAGCGATAGGGGTGGGAGTTTCGGTTATTTTTTCAAATCGGGAACCAGAGTATTTTTTGAGCGGGTTCCCGGTTACCCGAAAATCATATAACACAAATTACAAGCTAATATTTGCCCCTAAGAAGTTTTTAACACTGTGGGAAAACTCCTTTGTGTTTAGCACCTGAAATAAACCATTCCAGGAAAAAAAAAACTGGCGGAAGAAATCGTGGGCGCAAATTCTAATCTAAATCTAATCCATAGAAATTGTCTATAATCATGCCAGCACCTTAGCCTTAGGTAATCATGGTCAATACTACAGTCCCTCGCGCTTGTTCATTCAAATGACATACACTTACTTTGAAAGGAAGGGGAATACTAAGAAATCTTATAAAGAAAAACTCGTTCGAGACTGTGATCATGATGATTCTTAATAATTTGCACGAGCAGCCGTTGGGAATTTTGACAGCATGATCGTACAGAGCCTTTGTAGACAACCTCCACACGTAGTATTGATGTTCCTGGCGAAAATGGCAAGCTTTCTTTAGTCTCTACACTCCTTATACATACATACACATTGCGAGTCCCCACGCACGGTCACCAGAGTCTTGTGATCAACGCGCCAATTATTGAAAGTAACACACACACACATACATGGAGCACAGTCTACTGTTACACATCGCCAGTACACACATACACACACAGACACGCTCATTAGATCATTTAGAATTTTAAAAATGCAAGTTTTATAACGGAAACTGAAAACATTTTTTTTTGTTTTGTTTTGTTTTGTTTGTTTGGGTTTTTTTCTTTTTTTTTTGGGGGGGGGAGTAATTATTCATTCTCTCTGACTCTCTCTCATTAAAGAAAAGGTTCTTGAACCCCTTTGCCTGACGCACTAGCATTTAGACCATAGTCGATTTTAGAATTGCTATTTTTAAAATTCATCTTTCAATAACTATTAATGTATCATGATGAAATGAAAATGAACTATCACATCATCATACCATCATATCATATCGTCATTAACTCATATCATCATATCATCAAATCATGATCATAATTATATCACATCATTATCATATCATAATCATCATATCATTATCTTGATAACCATATCGTCAAAACAGTTATCACCATCAATATCATCTTTCATAAAACTCATCAAAAAGATATCAAGCCATTTTCATCCCTGCCCGACAGTAACTTCATCCTTTAACACATATGATCATCGTATCGTCATTAACTCATATAATCACATAATCAATTTATGATGATCATCATAATTAAATCATCGCATCATAGCATCATTATCATGTCATCATTATCATGATGATCATCATTATTATGATCATTATCATGATCATTATCATGATGATCATCATATCATTATCTTCAAAACCATATCATCAAAACAGTTATCACTAGAGCTGCCAACCTCTGGCCAAGCTTTTACGTACACGACAAGTGGAAAAATCGTATTTTGTCGATGAAATTCATATTTTTGGGCAAGTCGCCAAATACCAAATTTTTAAGCTGCAACTGCCGCCAAAATTGTTAAAGTTAGATCTAAAAATGTCCTGGAATCACTCTTCCTGACACCCCAATAATTTTTATTGAACATGATCTAGATCTAGAAACATAAACAGCAAAAAACTGACATTCCCTATTCATCTGCGCGGTTCCACATACTGCCGCATTGCACCATGCAGCAGCCGCGCCGCCCACGGGCTAGGCTAGCCGGCTTCGCCTAGCGCCTCTGTGTGTAAGAGCAGCCGCACCACTTGAGCTAAAAGTTTGCGTGTGCGATGAAAGTAAAAGTGTGTGTATGTTCGCAGTCTCTTTTCTGTATGCACTTTAAGCACATACACAGTGCGGAGTTCTGGGAACAGCGAAAATAATACAATATGAGTATGAAAGTATGAGTGATAACAAATACCTGTGCGCAACGTATAATACGAATAGTGCATAATCAGATTTCTTCATATCCGTACTTCCGTATTTTCGTTTGAATTACGGAAAATCTGTACTGGTCGGCAGCTCTGTATAATAATCACCATCAATATCATCTTTCATAAAACGCATCATTCATCAAAAAATATCTAGCCAACATTTTCTTCCATGCCCGACCGTAACTTCATCCTTTAACGCACATGATCATCATTACGGTCATTAACTCATATAATCATCAATTCATCATGATCATCATAATTATATCATCATGACATCATCATAGCATCATTATCGTATCATCATTATCATCATCATTATCATCATCTTATCAACACCTTGATAAACGTCAAAAAAAAAAAAAAAAACGTCAAAACAATCATCATCAATATCATCTTTATCAAAAAATATCATCAAGCCAATTTCTCGGTGGTGGCGAAGTTTGGGTCAACTAGCATAATAGGTAGATACATCAATTTATTGTAGTAAATCATTGTGGATATATCACTCATGTTCTCTTAATCTGATTTCAGTAATATGTTACTTCTTTGTTAAAGTTTTTCAGGAAGTTGTGACAGTGTCAGATCGTGCTCGTCGAAGTTAAAAACATCTGTTAATGTACGAGTTATGAGATGCGACGTGCGAGTATGGTGCGAGTATGGTGCGACTGTTGAAAATGCATGAGTTTGTAAACTTTACGACCGTTAATCACTCATGACTATGACGTATCGTTCACTGCCCAGAAGGGGGAAGGGCACTCAAATGCAAATTATTTCATGGGTTCGATAACCAATGAGCAATCTCCGAATCACGGCCGTGAGCTTTGCTCTCTGTGTATAGGAATGTGTAAGGTTATGTTTTACAGTAAGTTGAACGGATCTAAAGCGCAGCACTGCAGTAGCGCGCTACATGGATTTTACATGTAAATATTGAATGGCTGGTCGACGTTCATCTACCGCCTTGTCATGTACATACATAAGTAATCATTAAATACTTATTTTTGGGAAACAGGTATCTAATATTTTGACCCGGGACTCAAAGCTCTGGGGCGGGACTCGGGTACCTGATTTTTAGTCCGAGCACTAATTCTTATACCGCACACAAGACAAATCAAATAGTGCAGGGTCAATCAATCTCTGTATTAATTGGTCTGAATCCATAGTTATTGGTCCTGATCACTCACTACACTAATCCACTAGTCCTAGGCCAATCGACCCCTGTATGAATTGGTCTGAATCCATAGCAATGCTCCTATACTGCATGCTACACCAATCAATTAGTCCTAGGCCAAATGACCTCTGTATGATTGGCCTTAATCCATAGTTACTGGTTCTAAGCAGTTGCTACACTAATCCACTAGTCCTAGGCCAATTGACCTCTGCATGAATTGGTCTTAAGCCATATTTACTGGTCCTGATCACTTGCTACACTAATCCACTAGTCCTAGGCCAATTGACCTCTGCATGAATTGGTCTGAATCCAAAGCGACAGCCCCTACTTCCATCAGCCTCCTCATCATTCTTGATACTCAATGGACACTCCAAATCTTCCACTGGAATCTCTGAAGATAGAAGTATAGAAGAAAAAGATTAGTTTACATAATAGATATTGGTGTAAAAGTTGACCAACCAAGAAGAATTTATTTAACTTACATGACATGGGCATTGGGTAAATACAAAATTATTAAGCCAAATTGATCAATTGATATGGGAGAAATTATAATAATAATATTCTAAATTAATACAAGCACTTTACAGGCATATTATTATCCCAGTCATCGGATTCATAGCTTGCCAATACACAATGTGTGCAGCTTCTCCACTCCCTGGGGAGAATTCCAACCAGACGCCTTTTTATAAACGCTCACTATGGTAAACAAACCACAATGACTTTTGCATCCTACCGGGTACCTAATTTGCACCTTGCTGGAGAGGAGCAATGTAGATAAAATGCCTTGCTACCACATAAAATGATAATACAGAAATCCAAGATTTATTTTCAGTCAACCTCATGTTCTTCCAAACAACATGAGGCAGGTTTTGGCAGGGTTAATTAGCAGTGTTGAGTGGTTTGACAATATTACTGCATAGAAAAAAAAAATTAAATCATATTTGGGATACAATAAGTCTATTACTGGGTATGAAAAATAGCAAAGGCAATGCAAAGCGTAGCATCCCCTCGCCGGGTACAAATGGCCTATACATGTCAGAACAAGTTAACTCCATTACACTATGCTACTATATTACTAGGCAAGGAAGTTAATAATACCTAGGGAGTGGATGTGCAGAAAGTTCACTACTTTATGGAATGACCCATAAGAAAATCTGAAAATAAACTTTCTCATGTACATAATTAGCAATTTTTGCAAATTTAATGAGCTGTGACCTTTGACTTACATACTCAACATTACGTAAACAACATTTTTGCATATAAAATGAGCTATTTTCACATATGTAATAAACTGTGAACTTTGATCTTTGACCTACATACTCGAAGATTGAACTTAGGCAATATCTTCATACCATGTACCTTCTTACCAAATTTCATTAAAATCCATCTAACATACTAAAGTTATCGAACAGAAACCACATTTTCAGATTTTCGCCTATTTAATGAGCTATGAGCTATGACCTTTAACCTACATACTCCGCAATCGAACTTAGGCTGTATTTTGATACCATGTACCTTCTTATCAAATTTCATCAAAATCCGTCAAACATTACTAAAGTTATCGAACGGACAGAAGGATGGACAGAAGGACGGATGGACAGCGGCGTTGCCATATCCCCTACGACTTTGTCAGCGAGGGGATAATTATGGAGTTCTTAAATTGTTTCAAGAAACATTTTAAGGAAAATTTAAGAAATCTTGAGTCTATATGCTGAATACCAGTATATAACACTGGAGTACTACCCTGGAAGAAGCATAGTCATATCATAGAGGAATACCCAAAACTATATAGATCTTATACTGAAAAAAGATATTTAGTGTCTAGTGACATGTCATGCTTTTACTATTTAGTTTGCAGAGACAACGTTTTGATTACATATTACTGTCATAGTACAGTCAAACCTGCTTTAGCAACCACCTGTATAGAAAGACCACCTTGAAAAGTGTTTCTCATTGAAATGTGTATTAAAGGAACCTGTACAGAAAGACCACCTGCTCATAAAGACCACTTTTCTTGTCTCCTTTGAGTGGTCTTTATAGACAGGTTTCACTGTAGTTAAAGATTTCCTTTTTTTTTTCCTTGCCCTCATTAGTCCATTGACACTCCTATGTAGCCAATAGCGAACCTAGAAACGTTGCGTACACTGAAGTTTGTTGATTTGTGATCTTATGTGGTCCTAAAACAATTTCAGCTTTGTTGCCCAAAGGGCAACCTGACCAATTTGCATAAATCCAAAATGGCGCTTGGTAGCCATATTGAAACCCAACTTTTGATCTACATGTCTCATATTAGTGTATGATGCATGTACATGTATATAGGGGTTTCGAGGGACGTAGAATTCATTTTTAACGCACTCTTTGCAATTTAAGGTCACGTTTAGGTCCTAAAGGTCAAATTTGTTATACAGTCAACAACGTCGCATGTGTCGAATGAAAATAAGTCGCTCAAGTCAATGAAAATAAGAAGTCCCAATTTATCCTCATAGACTTACGTGTGTTAATCCTTTGTACGAGTTGATTTTTGTAGGTCGAATACTCGCCTACATCGATCAAATTCTCAGAACAATCCAATGAAAAAACAACTAATTTACACGTAAGTCGAACTAGACGGCGATGTGAAATCAATCATTGTCGAAACTGCCACATGCCAATTTTGTTTATTCCCCGACTTGCTGTCGCAATCTCCGCGCCCACTCGCGCGCTCTCATGTGAAGAACAAAATGCCACGTGTTAAGTCATGTTTGCATGGCTGGCCGGCTGGCCGGATGCCGTACCTGCATGCACTGCATGCAGTTTTAGTTCAGGCCATGTGCATATATGGATATATTGGAATTAATCATGGACATGTGTTTATTCTTTATTGTCAAACTTGTAACAGGAGTGTGAAGTAATATACTGGGTACATGAAAGGTACAGTACATGTATGTTCTTATTTTCTCGATGTCGGCACAATATAAATCATGGTACATTATGTGATGAGAACTCCCAATTGATCAAACCGCCAGGCCGCCGGCCACAGTCCACACCGCGGCGTCCCTGTCTTATGTATACACGCATAAGTCGGATTTTCTTCGACTTCCGCACAAGTCGAAAATCGCCTAAGTCGGCGCATTTCCCTCAGTCCCGTCATGATTGACTTAGGCGAGGTTGACTGTATGTGTACATGGTTACATGTCGTTTTTCCGAAGGTTCGTATTTCCGAAGGTTCGTTTTTCCGAAGGTTCATAATTCTGAAGGTTCGTTATTCTGAAGGTTCGTTATTCCGAAGGTTCGTTACCCCGAAGGTTCGTTTTTCCTAAGGTTCGTTTTTCCTAAGGTTCGTTTTTCCGAAGGTTCTTTTTTCCGAAAATGAAATAGGGTTCATAATTCCGAAGGTTCGTATTTCCGAAAATGAAATGAGGTTCGTATTTCCGAAAATGAAAAAGGGTTCGTATTTCCGAAAATGAAAAAGGGTTTGTATTTCCGAAAATGAAATAGGGTTCGTATTTCCGAAAATGAAAAAGGGTTCGTATTTCCGAAAATGAAAAAGGAATCGTATTTCCGAAAATGAAAAAAGGTTGTAAATTCAGAGAATACGGCGTCAATCCGTATTTCGGATAGGGAGGAGGGGAAAGACGGCCAAGTGTAAAGATATTCATTTCGTACTCAATAATCATAACAATGATGATAACAATTATAATAAAATCCAGAGAAATAGCCATTATATTATCGTAATTCCTATCAATATTATTATTATTATTATGATTATTATTATTATTATGATTATTATTATTATGATTATTATTATTATCATTATTGTTATTATTATTAATATTATTATCATTGTTCCTATTATAATAACCAATATTTGTGAGTGAGCGTAGAGATATTACTTCGGTGATTAAAATACATACTGATCTATTGCAGAAAGTGAATGATTCCGGATTAAATTTGCTACAACGAAATTGGCTTGAAGTTATTTATATAATGTATATACCGCTTTGGAAAATGAGACACACCAAAGTTCCAAGTAGATCTTTACAAGCAGAAAATGGCCACGTAATTTTTTTGAAAGGGGGAGCTGATGCCTCTTGGCAGAATATCATACTCCCCGTTTCTACAATTTGCAAGCGAGCGAAGCGAGTTAGAAAAAAACATAAAACCCTTTTTTTATTGTAATGGAAATGCAATTTCGCCATCAAAAGACAAATATAGAACATGTAATAATGAGCCATGAATAATATTACTTAACCCTGCTGCCGAATATGGAATATTTGGGCGCTTCACTCACCCTAATGAAGGGCGTTCCCTGTCCTAAACTATTCCGTTTCTAAATCTTACGCCCTAGTGAGCAAGTAAAAAAAAGGAGATATTGTCTATAGAATAATGATTTTGTTACCAGATAATCCAAACAAAGATAACATTTTGAGTACCTTCCCGCCCACAGATAAGGATAGCCGACCATCTCGCTTCCCAAAATAAAAGGATGTTCGGGCACCACGTTGCTGGATTCCAGCGAGCCAAACATTGACACTTTATTATCTTTAAGATGTAATTACTTCGTCAACATTCAACATAAATTGTGATTAAAAAAGTATACTATGAAAAGTGTATACTAAAAACTAGAAATGTGCATTGCTGGGGCCGCGCAATGCTAAATGTATCCCCCGGCACTGGCAGCGATTTGAAGGAGGGACAAAGACCCTCCCCCATCCCCTCCCTCAAACAAAAGGATGGTGTAGAAATTAGATGTGTAGGTTTCACTAAGACACATCTTCATATAAAATTTGAAAGAAATGTGTTGAGAGATATACCAAGATACATCTCCATACAAAATTTGAAAGAAATCCATCAAGAAATGTGGCCTGCAGAGTGCACTCACGCCATGCCCTGAAGTATGACCTTTGACCCTATAAAAGACGGAACACTGGTGGCAGCATCACCAAAGAAATGGAAAAATGACCTTTGACCCTATAAAGGACGGAACAATGAGGGCAGCATCACCAAAAATTAAATATGTGTAGATTATACCAAGATACATCTCCATACAAAATTTGAATGAAATCCGTCAAGAAATGCAGAAGAGTGCACAAAAGGGACAAATGAGCTTTGACCCTATAAAGGACGGAACAATGAGGGTAGCATTACCAAACAGTAAAGATGTGTAGATTATACCAAGATACATCTCCATACAGAATTTGAAAGAAATCCATCAAGAAATGTGGCCTGCAGAGTGCACTCACGCAATTCCCTGAAGTATGACCTTTGACCCTATAAAAGACGGAACACTGGTGGCAGCATCACCAAAAACTATAGGTTTTTAGATTACACCAAGAAACACCTTCATGCGAAATTTGAACGAAATCCGTCAAGAAATGCAGAAGAGTGCAAGAAATGGAAAAATGACCTTTGACCCTATAAAGGACGAAACAATGAGGGCAGCATCTCCAAAAATTAAATATGTGTAGATTATACCAAGATACATCTCCATACAAAATTTGAATGAAATCCGTCAAGAAATGCAGAAGTAAGATTGCACAAAAGGGACAAATGAGCTTTGACCCTATAAAGGACGGAACAATGAGGGCAGCATCACCAACCAGTAAAGATGTGTAGATTATACCAAGATACATCTCCATACAAAATTTGAAAGAAATCCATCAAGAAATGTGGCCTGCAGAGTGAACTCACGCCATCCCTTGAAGTATGACCTTTGACCCTATAAAAGACGGGACACTGGTGGCAGCATCACCCAAAAGTACAGATTTTTAGATTACACCAAGGGACACCTTCATGCAACATTTGAACGAAATCCGTCAAGAAATGCAGAAGTAAGAGTGCAAGAAATGGAAAAATGACCTTTGACCCTATAAAGGACGGAACAATGAGGGCAGCATCACGAAAAATTAAACATGTGTAGATTATACCAAGATACATCTCCATACAAAATTTGAACAAAATCCGTTAAGAAATGTGGCCTGCAGAGTGCACTAACGCCATGCCCTGAAGTATGACCTTTGACCCTATAAAAGACGAAACACTGGTGGCAGCATCACCAAACATTATAGGTTTTTAAATTACACCAAGAGACACCTTCATGCAAAATTTGAACGAAATCCGTTGAGAAATGTGACCGCCAGAGCGCACACAAGAGTACACACAAGACATCTATCAAAATATGACCTTTGACCCTATAAAAGACGGAACACTGGGGGCAGCATCACCAAAATCTATAGGGTTCCAGATTTTACCAAGAGACACCTCCATACAAAATTTGAACAAAATCCGTTGAGAAATGTGACCGCTAGAGCGCACACAAACTATCCAAAAAAATATGGCCTTTTACCCTATAAAAGACGGAACACTGGGGGCAGCATCACCAGAAACTATAGGGGTCCAGATTTTACCAAGATACACGTCCACAGGAAGTTTGAAAAAAATTCGTCGAGAAATGCGACCGCTAGAGCGCACACAAGAATGTGACGCGGCGGCGGCGAAACGCTGCTGAATCCAAAGTATCCTCCGGCATACTGCCGGGGGATACAATTAAGCTCAAATATCACCAAAATAAATATGTGACAGACATAAACCGACTCTAAACAGATATTAAAACAAGTCTAGGACGGAAAATTTGGCAAAAGTAACCAGAAAAGGTGCTAAAAGAGTAGCAAACTCTGAATTTTTGCGCAAGATAGTGACTTAGCTGCAACTCTTTAGGCTGCGAGAAGGAAAGAGGAGGATTGTGTGCGCACGTCATGCGTACGTGCACAGAGGAAGGCGTGATCCTAGGGGGGTATATGCACTGTCGTGACTTTAATTACTCGAATGGCTTGCGTAGTCGGAAGACTAGCAAATAGGTAGGTACATTGATTTATTGTAGTAAATACAGCTATACCAGATTTGTGGGTGAGTATGCTCTGCATCTACTGTATGATTACTGGTAAAAGTATTAATTCCAGTGGAATTTGGAATCATTTCTTGAAAACTTGACAATACTTTAAATTGTCAAATCCAACCAACCATGACTCCGCCCACACCAAAAACAATAGGCGTCTTCATCTTACCATAATGCACCTCCATGCGAAATTTAAAGGTGATCCGACAAAAACTGCAAGCAGTAGAGCACTCACAAGAAAATCTCTGCGGCGGACGCGGACGCGGCGCAACGATGCCAAATCCATAGTATAGCAGGTGTCATAGCAGGTGACAGAATTTGCCTTCTTGGACATTATGAGCGTGATGAGTGAGACGTAAATGTATATAGCTGAGAATATCCTACATGTATGCTGACGCTATCTGTTAACTTGATTTACAAGACAAGGCATTAGCAATAATTGTCTCGGCCACATGCAATAACTAGAAATATTGTGATCTCTGTTGCCATGCAACAGGTCCCCCAAGTGCATAAATCTGCATAAGTTATGCTTGCATATATCTACATTACTAATGTTTGGAAAGTGACGTTTACAAAGTTATGTCATAAGAGAGTCTTGCGGGTAAACTATAATGTTTGACCTGAAATGACCTTTGACCTTACCATGTGACCTCTGATGGCAGCATAACATGCAGGTCCCCCAAGTGCTTCTAAAACCCAAGTTTGGTTGAAAAGTGAGTGATGGTTGCAAAGTTATCTGTCATAAGAGAGTCTTGCAGGTAAACTTTAACGTATGACCTTTGACCTTATCATGTGACCTCCAACGGCACCATAACATGCAGGTCCCCTCAGTGCATCTACAACCCAAGTTTGGTTGAAAAGTGAGTGACGGTTGCAAAGTTATCTGTCATAAGAGAGTCTTGCAGATAAACTTTAACGTATGACCTCAAATGACCTTTGACCCTATGTGACCTCCAACGGCAACATAACGTAAAGGTACCCTCAGTGCAAATATGACCCAAGTTAGGTTGTAATCCAACGGCAACATAACGTCAAGGTACCCTCAGTGCAAATATGACCCAAGTTAGGTTGTAATCCAAGCAACTGATGTGAAGTTATTTCACAAAAGAGAGTCTTGCAGGTAAACTTATATGACCTCAAATGACCTTTGACATCATCATGTGACCTCTGACAACACAATAACATGGAGATGCCCCTAGTGCTTCTATCACCCAAGTGTGGCTGCCAATGCAGTAACAGTTGCCAAGTAATGCATCATAAGATAAGAGAGTCTTGCAGGTAAACTTTACCGTTTGTGACGGACGGACGGACGACGGACGGATGAACGCTATTTGGATCCCTTAGTCTCGCCTTCACCTCCGGTGGGCGAGACAAAAAAATTATGTAAGAGCTTCAGAATTTCAGTAACAATTGCTCTTGGTTCCAACAAAGGCAAGAATGTGAGATCTGGAATCTCGTCAACTCGACTTCTTGAGTCCAGGAAGGTGAGAAGGTGAGATTCCAAATCTCGTCTTCTCGACTTCTCGGACCAAAAAAGGTCGAGAAGACGACTTGCCAGATCTCGCCTTCTTGCCTTCGTGGACCCCAAGAAGTCGAGAAGACGATAAGCCGGATCTCGCCTTCTCGGACCAAAAAAGGTCGAGAAGACCAGATGCCGGATCTCGTCATCTCGACTTTTAGGACCCAAGTAGTCAAAAAGACGATAGGCTGGATCTCACCTCTTCGCCTTCTCGGACCAAAATGAGGTCGCGAAGACGAGATGCTGGATCTCGACTTATCGCCTTATTGGACAAAAAAAAGTCAAGAAGACGAGGAATTATCTCGTCATCTCGGTGGCAATTTTAAGCTTCCGTACAAATGATAGTCCAGTTGTCCCAGTGCATTACCGTACATCATCAACAAGACTGTCACAGACATCAGTGCTATGCATAGGCACTATGGTTATCCCAGGGAGGTGGATGCTGAACTGTATCACCTCGAGTCATACGACCTAATATATTTTTAGCAATTCAACATTCAATGGTTTGCAGTATTCCAAACCGTATATAGAAACTAAACTGAGATGATTTGAAGCGGAACAATTCTGAATACATATACTATTCTTTGAGTCCTGACAATAATTAATGGACTATAAATGACAGATATTTGAATTTGACCTTTGTGACCCAAGGGTAAAACTGAACTTTGACCTGACCTTTAGTTCGTGAACTCGACTTGAATATTGAAATTACAACATCATCAAGGCATTCGGCAACACATACCCGTCAAAGACAAATCATATCTAAACAAAATACTATCCATTTGAAGTTCAACTCTGACCTTCAATTGACCCCTTCTGACAATGAATGAATGATCTCAGAGATCAGTTCTACACACCCAAAACCCCTTCATTTAAACATTAGGACCTAAACGTGACCTTAAATTGCAAAAAGTGCATTAAAAATGAATTCAACGTCCCTCGAAACCCCTATATACATACATCATACATTAGTATGTGACGTGTAGTTCAAAAATTGGGTTTCAATATGGCTACCAGGCACCATTTTGGATTTATGCAAATTATGCAAATTGCTTAAAGTTGCCCTTTGGGCAACAAAGCTGAAATTGTTCTAGGACCACATAAGATCACAAATCAACAAAAAAACTTCAGTGTACGCAACTTTTCTAGGTTCATGAAATGTCAAGCCAACTACATGGCATTGCCTCGTATTCATAAAGGTGGACTTTGTAAGTCAAACCTGGTTTATGTATGTAAGTCTCTATATTCAGTACAAATTACTATAATTCTTAACAAAATCAATGAACAAAATGAATCTCGTCATGAAAAGAAAATGGGAAAGTGATTTCAGGTTGACATATCTTTCATTTGTTCATTTAGTTACAGAACTATTATAGTAATTTTTACATGATGAGGGGGTTGAAACTTGGAGCTCCATGGTAACCCCAGTAGTTTTCGGAAGTGTGAAAATATATTTTTTCCCTATTTTTTCCCTATTTTATTCCTATTTAAACGAAAATAGGCCTATTTTTTTCCGATTTTCTTTGGAAAATATGAAAAATTAGATCTATTTTTTGGCTATTTTTTATTTTTTCCCTATTTAATTCCTATTCTAAGGAAAATAGGCCTATTTTTATTGTATTTCCCTCGGAAATAGGAAGAAAATAGAAGTAATTTTAGGTTATTTTTTTTATTTTTCACCTATTTTCTTCCTATTCTAAGGAAAATAGGCCTATTTTTATTGTATTTCCCTCGGAAATAGGAAGAAAATAGTAATTTTAGGCTATTTTTTTATTTTTCACCTATTTTCTTCCTATTTCAGGAAAATAGGCCTATTTTTATTGTATTTCCCTCGGAAATAGGAAGAAAATGGAAGTAATTTTAGGCTATTTTTTTATTTTTCACCTATTTTATTCCTATTTCAGGAAAATAGGCCTATTTTTATCCTATTTCCCATGGAAAATATAATAGAAATAGGCCTATTTTGAGGCTATTTTCTGATTTTTTCCTATTTTTTAGACCTCATTTCTCTCCGGACTAGTTTTTCCCTAGTTTTTGCACTTTTCATTTTTGTCAAAAAATCAGGCTAGCTCTAGTTTCATCCTAGTTTTCTCATTATTCTAAAACTAGTTTTGTACTATTTTCCAAACTTTTATCTTTCCCCATGATCCAGCACTAGTTTTATACTATTTTCCAAACTTTATTTTTTCCAGCACTATAGTTTTATTCTAGTTTCCTGACTTCTGTACTTTTGCTAACACTAGTTTTATCATATTTTCCAAACTTTATCTTTTCCAGCACTAGTTTTATTCTATTTTCCCAACTATTGGTTTCTATAGGTCCTAATCAATCATGAATATTCATGAATAACAATCTAAAATATGAAAACTAGTGGAAATAGATAAATACATTTAGATTTGGGATTAAGATTTGAACTTTGATAGAAATTTTACTTACATTAAACTATTGTAATGTTGTACACAATTTCAAAAGGCATTTTCATATTTCATTAATAAAAGTGTAAATCAATTTTAATAATAAAAGTGTAATCTAGTCAGTAACCATTTTTTATAGCACTACAACTATGTCCCTATATATAATGAATGTGATACAATTGCTTAGTAGCTAGGTATAGAACATAGGATGTAGGCTATAGGATTTATATTTAATAATGTCATGTGATTGTTCCTGTAGACACCCACAGCATTTCTTCTTATATTAATCTTATAGTTAATTATTTTCTTATTGGTTTTCTATAGGTCCTATAGAAACCTACAGGATTTCTTATTGGACCTATAGAAACCTACAGGATTATCAGTCCCATAGACACCCATAGGATTTCTATGGGTGTCCCATATACCATTTCCATATAGAAACCTATAGAGACATGGGTCTCTATGGGACCTATAGAAATTCTGTCTATAGGATTTTCGACCTGGGTTGTGAGGAGGTCTTCCTCTTTGTATTTGTATTATTTCAATTAAGTTTAACCTATTTTCTTCCTAGTTTTCCACTATTTTATTCCTGTTTTTGCCCCATTTTCTCTCTAGTTTCCCATTATTCAATCCAAATTTTCACCCTATTTTCATTCTAGTTTTTCCCTATTTTTATTTTCTTAATCAAGTTTTATCCTAGTTTCTCAATCTGGTTTTCCTATTTTCTTTGTATTTTCTCCCTAGTTTTTCCCTATTCCTTATTTGTATTTTCTCAATTAGGTTTAACCTATTTTCTGCCTAGTTTTCCACTATTTTATTCCTGTTTTTGCCCTATTTTCTCTCTAGTTTCCCATTATTCAATCCCAATTTTCACCCTATTTTCATTCTAGTTTTTCCCTATTTTTATTTTCTTAATCAAGTTTTATCCTAGTTTCTCAATCTGGTTTTCCTATTTTCTTTGTAGATTTTTCCTATTTTCTCCCTAGTTTTTCCCTATTACATTGCATTTTCTCAATTAGATTCAATCTATTTTCTGCCTAGTTTTCCACTATTTTATTCCTGTTTTTGTCCTATTTTTTCTGTAGTTTCCCATTATTCAATTCCTATTTCCTCCTATTTTATCCTATTTCTCAATCAAATTTTATCCTATTTTCTGCCTAGTTTTCCACTATTTTATTTCTATATTTTTCCTATTTTCCATCTCCCACTATTTTCTTCAACGTGTTTTCCCCTATTTTCTACCTAGTTTTCACCTAATTTAATCCTATTTCCATCCTATGTTTTTTTCCTATTTCCGGAATAATTTCGAAGGACTATTTTCTTTCTGGTTTTATCCTATTTTCTTGGAATAAAAATAGGGAAAAATAGGGAAAAAAATAGGAAAAATGTGTTTCAATCCTATTTTTATCCTATTACAAGTAGCTATCTCTACGCTATACAAAATAGGAAAAAAATAGGAAAAAAATATTTTTGACAAACTATTTTTTTCCTAGTTTTATCCTATTTTCTTGAAATAAAAATAGGAAAAAATAGGGAAAAAATATATTTCCGTTGGTAATTTTTTGGTATTTTTTCCCTATTTTTACCCTATTTCATTTCGACTTGGGAAATCAACGGACTAACTCTAACCACTTAAACCTGTACTAAAATTAATAAGCTTTTATGAATACTGGTCAATGTTAGTTGAACAGCCACTTACCTGTGGAGTCTCTGAGTAAGTACAGTCTGTAGCTTTCTGAATCTCTGAGGCTCATTCGATGAGCTAAGATGCTACCTGCATTGGAAGATATTAATCAAAAGATAAACCAGAAACAATAGAGATGCCTAGCTTTGCAGATCTCTCATCTTTATATCTCAATCTACAAAAATAAAATGACAGAATAGAACGCAACTTTGCACTTTGGCTGTGGCATAACCAAAATATCCTGGCCCTTTTAGGGTTACTGCAGATAATTCATGCAGGTAAGAAATGCAAAGGTGAGTGGAGGGGTTATGAATCAAATGATCTTCATGATGAAGAGCTAACAAAGCAAAATCATGCAATTGCTGTTTAACATGCACTTTGATTCAATTAAGAACTAGATGAATCTTCGACCGCGCGCGGTCAGAATTTATGCCTCCGCCATCACATTGGAAATGTATGGCATACATGTACACTCTAAAAAGGATTGGTCCTACAAAATTACAAATCTTTTCACTTAAAAAGCATCAGGAGACAGAAAATTTATTTCATTTCATTTTCAAATAAAAAACTTACCATTGATGACTTACAATCATCAAATACACCAAGGAAATAGATATTTTATAGCAAATTTGTAAAATCAGCACTGATTTTCTTATTTACTTATTATGCCAGTAGTCTTGACTACGGGACCCCTGATCATCCTTCGTAAGACTTAGTCTTATCAATATACCATTTGAGAGCCCTAACAGGACACCAAACTTTGTCCTCGCGCACTGACGAAAACCCAGACAGCGGACAAAAAAATCTCAACAGGGCCAGAGGCAGCCGTTTGATTCTTGGCAATAAAAGAAGCCTTAGCAATCAATCTAACGCCTTTTCTCTCCCAGCGAACATGACCAGGAGTAAGACAGAGAGTATGAAGAGTACTGCGCCTCTGCCCACAGGCAATAGCTAGCAAAAAGAGCGTCTTAACCGTAAGATGATGAAGCGAAGCTTCACCTAACGGTTCAAAAGGAGGTTTCGCCAAGGCCTCCAGGACCTTAGGCAGACTCCAAGACGGTACTAACCTAGAACAAGGTGGCTGTTTCAGAAAGAACGACCGAATCAAACCACTCAATAGCGGGGAATTGGAAATCCCAGAACCATCTGAGAAACCCGAATGAATGGCCCCAATCGCCGAACGGTAGCCTCGGATAGTAGAGATGGATCTCCCTTTGTCAAATAACGAGATTAGGAAATCCGCAATTGAACCAATAGGAGCCTTAGAAGGGGTTTGATTTCGCTCTTTACACCAAAGGAAAAAGACCGAGAGACGGGAATTATAAATTTCCCTAGGGCTTAGAAACTTTACGACTGGACATTAAGAAATCCGCGGCTCTATCAGAGAGACCCGACTGTCTTGCAGATTCCCCGACAGGGGCCAAGCAGTCAAAAGAAGGGACTCTGGATTGTGGTGAAGAGTCCCCGAGAGGGGCTGCAACACCAGATCCGCTCTTAACGGAAGAAGGAACGGTTGAGCCACCAGAAGGCTCATTAGCTCCGGAAACCAACTCCGCAATCCGCAATGAGGTTTTCCTGACCGGGGATGAAAGAGGCCACGGGTGTGATCGCCATGCGAAGACACCACCTCCACAGGAAGGAAAACCCCAGAAGATCGCGCGAAGCGCGATGAATGGGAATATGGAAATACGCATCTTTGAAAACTATCGAGACCGCGTAGTCCTTCCTCTTGATCAACGGGAGAATGGAGGCGAGAGTCTCCATCCGAAAATGTACTGAAGGAATGAATTTGTTTATTCTTTTCAAGTTCAGTATCAAACGAAGTTTTCCCGAGCGCTTGGGAAAAACAAAAGTCGGAGAAAGGGAAAAAGACAGCCAGTCTCTTACCCTTTCTATAGCCCTCTTTTTCAACAGAGATTCGATCTCCCATGAGGCATGAGAACGAGCGAGGGCAGACATGTGAGGTGACCGAGTTCCTATAGCCCCTCCGGGGAGCGGGGCGGACAGATCTATGAAGAATCCGTCTCGCCCATCAAAGAGAACAAAAGCATCCCCGGATGGCCTCCCAAGCGGGGAGAAAGGAACGAAGACAGCCACCTACCAAGTCGCGGACAGAGGCCCGCGTCGACTTAGGGTGAGCGCGAAACTGCGTAAAAAAGACAGAGACCTGTTTTCGCGCATCAATTTCTCTTTGAAAAACCGTAGCAAATTGACAAAAAGCAAAGGACCCCGAGACGGAACATCCCGGAGAAGCAATGCGATGTCCGACTCCTTAACCCAAAGGGCCGTAAGAACCAAGACTCTGCGACGGTACATGACCGAGGCAGTTACAGTGGAAAACTGTGACCACTGCAAACTAAACAGGACGCTTAATAAGAAGCGCCGCTTCAATGCGGTCATACTCCAGCTTGAAATCCTCCGCAAGAGAAATACCCTCGGAGGAATCCTGCTGCCTGAAGCAACGCGAAGTCGAACCCTGCGCGCGGGCTGACTGAAAGTCAGGGAGAAATTAGGACAACAAAGCAATCGCTTCTACCCACAAAGGGAGAGCGACAGAGGCTCTGTCTGCCCCGGCGATTCGGAAACCGAAGCTTGAGAGGCCGCCTCTAAATCTGGTTCCGCCTGAATTGATCGTGACAAAGGATCACGAACAAAGGCCGAAACAGTCGGATCCTCCCATGGGCCACCATAAGTCTCCTCACCCGGCGGAGCCCCGAGGGCTGCGAGAATAGGAGGCGCATGTGATCCCGTCACAGACACAGAAGAATCAACCATAAAAGGCTGATTAGTCTCAATGTCCGACCCTACAAAAGGGACAAAAGCAGGGGATGTGGTGCCCGGTACAAGTCTGGGCAAAAGCCCGCATCATGCCGAACATCTCAGCTTGAAAGGCCGGTGGGTTAGCCAAACCCGACGGGCAAGAGGCAGGCAAAGCCTTGCCTCTATTAACCCCTTTCTTAGGCTTCTTTTTGACTGGCTCAACAAGAGCCTAAGCCAAACACCGCCTTTTAGAGCGTTCATTCGGTTTCGTTCGGATCCCCGAAGCCGCTTCGGAAACACGAACCGAACGCTCCGATGAGGGACGCTCACCTCCCTCTAAGGGAGAAGTGCGCTGAGGGTATGAACCCAAAGACGCGCACAAATTACCCATATCGGCTGAGCAAGAAGATGCAACAGCCATGGGCCGGGCGCTCAAGGCGCCCAATGCGAGGGCGGACCGGGATGACCCGGTATTTGCCCACCGACTACTGAAGGCCTGTGAACACGCTATTGTACCACTAGAGAGTGGCAATAGGAGAGCACTAGTAGTCGCGCACTCAGGTGACCACACCTGTTGCTCCGTAGAGCGCCCATAAACATGGGCTCCAGTCTTCCCATCAGCTGGCAAAGCAACAGCCCGGGTAGCACTTGTTCCCCCATACGGCGTCGGCCGGGGGCTATTCAATAACCAGGTGCGAGGGCAGACTGGGCCAAGGTCCCAGTATTCGCCCACCGACTACTAATGGCATGTGAACTCTTTATTGTTCCGCCCGTGGGCGACAATAGGAGAACACTAGTAATCGCGCACTCAGGTGACCTCAGGTCAGACCGGAAGTAATCGCTCGCTCCGGTGACCGCACTTATGGGCGCTCCGTAAAGCGCCCAGAATTGTTAGCTCGAGCATTCCCATCAGCTGGCAATATAGACAGCCCGGGAAGTACTCGTTCCCCCACTTGGCATCGGCTGGGGGCTAGGGTATGAGAACCCAGACCAACATGGGCGGTGCCCATGAGCTGCCCTGCAGTAGTGGCACGCGTCTCCCCTAACGGATTTAAGCGAGTCATCGCTACCGCGCGGGAAACAGACGTCCCCCCCTCTGGTCTGAACGACCGGGGGATTGGATTCGTGATATCCAAACCACTAGAACCTGACGCCACCCACCCCGAAGCCGTGGGCTTCGGAGTTGACGTCCCAAGCTCAACTAACGCCACCCGCCCCGAAGCCGCAAGCTCCGAGGCTGGCAAACCCTGCAGAGAAACACCACTGGGCAACTTACCTGCAGCCCTCCTCCTTCCCCCATGTACCGAAGTACTCGGGAGAGTTCTGGAGGGCCGAGTCGTCTTGCTAGACGACTCTTCGGAAGAAGCAGGTCTCCGCGACCTAGCTGCTTCTTCTTCCGAACTCATAACACTGCAATAAAACAGACAAATATACCAAAATACTTTGACCGAGTGCAGGTAATAATAATAATAAATTTGGAGATACGCACAACAAATTTCACAGCAAAACCGTGACAACAAACACCAAACCCAAAGGCTCGGTGCCAAACGGAAACACCCGCAAACACACAGATATAACTACGTGGGGCTAACCGTAAAAGTGAAAAATAATTGCCAAGAAAAAGGAATCAAAATCCCTTTCAATCGGCAAAAGTGACTAACAAAACACAAGAGTACTATAATCTAGACGAATATAAGTACCGAAAAGTGCTTTTACGATGCGAAAAAGCGCGCTGAAAAGATACAAAAAGACCTGATTTCAGGAGCGCCGTAACTCGACATCCTAACTCGTCGGGGGCGAGTAAGAAAGAGGAAGATGGCCGTGGCGTGTTGACGCGCGTGAGTGGCGAAGGGGACAATAGGATTAAGGGGGGTGCGCACAATATTGTGACTCATTTGTGTTAAATTCTCGAAGGGGTCCCGTAGTCAAGACTACTGGCATAATAGGTAGGTATATATGATTTATTGGAGTAAATAGACCACTGTCCCCATGAAATTTCTAAAATAGGTAGGCCAAGACTCCATACATCACAAACCATTTTAATGTATATAATGACCTATATGACCTTTGAACTTTGACCTTGAGACCCTAAAATCTAATCAGTTCATCGTCCCTCACATATGCATACATGGGCCAAGTTAGAAGCTGATCTGTCAAACAGTTCTTCAGTTATTACAAGAACTAACCATTTTTATGTACATAATTACCTCTGTGACCTTTGACCTTTGACCTTGAGACCCCAAAATCTAATCAGTTCATCGTCCCTCACATATGCATACATGGGCCAAGTAAGAAGCTGATCCGTCAAACAGTTCTGAAGTTATTACAAGAACTAACCATTTTTATGTACATAATTACCTCTGTGACCTTTGACCTTTGACCTTGAGACCCCAAAATCTAATCAGTTCATCGTCCCTCACATATGCATACATGGGTCAAGTAAGAAGCTGATCCGTCAAACAGTTCTGAAGTTATTGCGAGAACGAACCATTTTTATGTACATAATTACCTCTGTGACCTTTGACCTTTGACCTTGAGACCCCAAAATCTAATCAGTTCATCGTCCCTCCCATATGCATACATGGGCCAAGTTACAAACTGATCCACAAGACGGTTTTGAAGTTATTGCGAGAACGAAAAGGGGACGGACGGACGACCCGAAAACAATGCCTACGGTGGGCGGAGGCATAACTATAAGAAAAAAAAAATTATATCAAAAATATTTAAATGAACTTTACATATGTAGCCAGTATTCACTCAATGCATAAAAATTTGCAAATAATCAGTTATCCAATAGACCCTAATCCACTAAATATTTCCCTTATATGGATATCATTTTTTAAGCGGTGTTTTTTTTTTCTTCAAAATGTTAATTTTGTGATGCATTATATAGAGTGTATAACATTGTATTTGTACAAATGAATGCAATGGAGCTGCATACAGGGAAACCTTTAATGAAACTGACCTGATCTAACTACAAATGTTGTAAACAATATCACAATGAGTACTTAACAAAGTGGATAAATCCTACTTACATACTTCCTTGGCCATCATACCAGGTAATACAGGTAATGTCTTGAGGCTGATACAGGTAGGATCTTGGTTTACTGCAGCTAGCACTGTGAGGAAGCCCTGTGTCTCTGTATTACTGTCTTCCTCAAATTGCTTCAAGACACAAACTGCAAAGGATCAACATAATTAGCAAAAAAAAATGTCAGTCAAGTTATACCTGCAAAGAGGTATAGGAATAGACCTACAAGACAAGACTCAGTTGCTAATTGGTCTGAAAACCAAAAGAAGCAAATCAAGAAAATTATAACTAATTTTGTTATTTACTAGATAAATCTATGTATCTACCTATTTGCTAGTTTCCCAAACTATGCCGTCATTCAAGAAAAAACTAAGTCTAAAACGCGCAGCCCCTGCCTGCGCGCGCACACTCCCCGTCCACCAATCCAATCGCGCCACCGCCATACTCTTCCTCTTCCGAGCAGTCAGAGACAGATCTAGGACATGATGTCAGACAAGGAGAGGGGCTGGAGGGAGGGACATAGGTAGATACATAGATTTATCTAGTAAATAACAAAATTAGTTATAATTTTCTTGATTTACAGCAATAAATCGATGTATCTACCTATTTGCTAGAATAGCACGGATAAAAACCCGGGTGGCATGTCCCAGGACGGGAGTAACTAACGCGGGGCAGACAGAGACGACGAAGCAGCTCTCAACCCAGAGGTTGCAAATCTAACCTCACCCAAAGGAACATCCTTAAGATAGAAGGATGTGAAGGAAGTAGGGGAACGCCAAAAGGCGGCCCTCAAATGTCTTCAAAAGGAAGACCCTGAAAAAGCGCCCAGGAGGTAGAAACACTCCTAGTATCATGCGCTCTTGGAGGATTCTCAGACAGGAGAGCCTCCGAACCCGCAGCTTGGATAGCCTCGACAATCCAACGGGAGATAGTCTCCCGTGATGCTGGGGAATAAGGGTGACGGGAAAGAGAAAGAGCTGATCATCCTTACGAAAAACCTTAGTCCTAGCCAAGTACCATTTGAGAGCCCTAACAGGGCACCAAGATTTATCCTCCTTGACAGAAGAGAATTCTGACAGAGGACTCACGAACACTTCGATTGAGGCAGAAGAATCCGTCTGATTCTTGGCAATAAACGAAGGTCGAGGGACAAGATGTACACCTTGCCTTTCCCATCTGATATGCCCGGGTGCCGTAGAGAGAGCCTGAATAGTGCTTCTCCTCTGCCCAGAAGCAATAGCGACGAGAAAGGCGGTCTTAATCGAGAGATGGTGTAAAGACGCTTTGCACAACGGCTCAAAGGGCGGTTTGGCCAAAACGTCCAAAACCAAAGGAAGGCTCCACGCAGGAGTCAACTGGCGATTTGCTGGTCGTTTCAAAAGAAAGACCTCAGCAAATGAGTCAAGAAGGGAGAGTTTGAAACTCCCGAACCATCAGAAAAACCAAGGTGAACCGGAGCAATAGCGGACCGGTAACCACGAATGGTAGAGAGGGACCTGCCCTTATCGAAAAGGGCGATAAGGAAATCTGCAATAGCACCCACCGGGGCAGAACGGGAAGCAAATCCCTTCTCCCCACACCAAGCATGGAAGGCTTCTAATTTCGAGTTGTAAACAGCTCGGGTAGAATCTCTTCTGCTCTGGACTATGAACTGGGAGGCTCTCTCTGAGAGTCCTGCCGTCCTCGCATCCTCCCCGATAGAGGCCAGGCGGTCAAATGTAGAGCCGCCTGGCGATGGTGGAGGATCCCCGATAGGGGCTGAGCTATGAGGTCTGCTCTCCGGTGAAGGGAGAGAGGCCGACCGTCCAGCAGAGACAGAAGAAGAGGAAAACCAAGGTCTCCTCGGCCAGCAAGGTGCTATGAGCAGAAACCACGCCTGATCCCCCTGAATCTTCCCCAGGACCTGAGGAATTAAGGAGACCGGCGGAAAAACGTAACCCCGGAAGTTCTTCCACTGAAGGGAGAACGCATCAAGGGCCCAAGCTTCCGGATCTCACCCTCAAGCTGCAAACAGGTCTATCTCTAGAGGGGCGCAGACTGAACTGAGGTAGTCGAAGACCTCTTGATTCAGTGTCCACTCGGAGGGGAGACACATGCCCCGGGACAGAAAAAATGCAATAGGATTGTCCTGGCCGGGAGCATAAGAGGCGATCGGAAATACTCAGAGATACCGACACCACCTCCAAGCTTAGCGGTCAGATCGTTCAGCGAACGGAACGAGACCCGCCTTTTCGGTTGGAGTAGGCAGCAACAGAGGTGTTGTCCGTCCAAAACAGGACGGAGCGACCTACAATCATGTTTCCGAAAAACGGGAGACATGAAGACTGCCATGAACTCCATTGATGTGAGGCAAGGTGCACAGGTGTGACCAGAGCCCCGAGACCAACCTGGCCCGAACAAGGGCCGCCCCACCCCAGAAGTGAGGCATCCGTCTAGCCGGTGACTGACGGAAGGGGCGTGCAAAGAGACTTGCCTTGAAGAAGGAACAACTCTTTTGGCCAGGGGGAAAAACTGGCGTTTGATTCCCTCGTGAGAGGAATCCACACCGCGAGAGAGTCTACACTGGGCTTTGATAAACTTCAGATGAAGTTGGAATGGCCTCATATGAAGCCGACAGTCTTGGAGGACATCCACAAGGCTCGATAAGTGGCCCAAGAAATGGAGCCACCGGCCTGCCCGAACTCGACGTAAGAGAAGAAGAGATCGAGCTAGGAAGACAATCGCTTGAAACCTCTCCCGCTAGGGCGGGCAACTTGGTTCACGATGTCTATTTCCTCACCCAGGTAATTGGGCCTGCAGGTAGGAGTCAACTCCGACTTATCCCAATGGACTATGAAACCTACTCTCTGTGGGTACAAAGAAGTAGGTCCATGTGAGACTGAGGGACGGACACAGAGCTCGCCACCAGGAGCCAGTCGTCCAGATAGTGCAAAGTCTCAGACCGCGATCCCGAGGAAAGCGGCTAGGACAGAGACTACTCGAGTAAAATTCGAGGTGCTGGTATCAGGCCGAAAGGTAAGGCTTTGAACCAGAAAGTTTCGCCATGAAGGAGAACCTAACAGGTCCCTTGAGATGGGCGTATTGAAAAAGTCTCAGACCGCGATACCTGAGGAAGCGGTTAGGGCAGAGACTACTCGAGTAAAGACTCGAGGTGGGGGTTTCAGGCCGAAAGTAAGGCTCTGAACCGGAAAAATTTCGGCTTGAAGGAGAAACCTGGTAGGTCCCTTGAAGAAGGGTGTAAAAGTCTCAGACCGCGATACCTGAGGAAAGCGGCTATGGCAGAGACTACCGTATTCGCCGGCCGAAAGGCCGCAGCATCGGATAGGCCGCACCCCAACTTTGACAACTCATTTGAAAAAAAAAAAATATGGGGAAAAATCAAAACTAAAAAGCATAAGAAATTTTGCCACCCAAATATCATGCAACGAAAAAACAAGGGCCAAACTTTTTATTGTATTGACTATTTGAAGACGATTATTCCTAGATGTCTTTGCTTTTTATGTCATTAAGAATTTAAAAAGTTGAACTTCAGTTGAACTGAAGAGAATCTGACAAAGCGTAGTACTCGCAAACACTTACATCTTTGTAGACTAACGTTAGTACTATAAAGTGTACGGTACATGCCGTCTCCCTAGTAAAAGTTCGACAACAAATAGCACTATCAACCGTGAATGCAACTCGCAAATTGAGGCACAATCACAAATGAAATTGGAAAGGAAATGTTTCCACCACTCTAAAAAATCGTGAAGAGATATCTTACATAGGTGCATATTCCATCAAAGGTTCCCTATGTGACTTCCAAAGACAGAAAAATACATAATACAGCATGATGGTTTCGAAGAGGAAATTGAAAACGTCGTCACGACGATTTGCAAGCTGAAACATGTGCTTGCCATGACCAAAGATCGTGAAAAGAAAGATAGGACACTCTCCCGATTGTGTAAAGGGTCCGATGTAACGGCCACTTACGTTACATAAAATTAGGGGGAGACGGGAATGCCCTATCTTACCTTTTAAGATCTTTGCCATGACTTACAATGTCTATGCTTATAATGCAGGTTAACGCGCACGCCACGTGCGCTATGAATAATCCTCTGCGATAATGTCCATTCTCCATTCAAAATATACACATCTCCGCGAAGGATCCTGCAAGGATACAACCGCCCTGAAATAGCGCGGAGGTTGAGGGGTGCCATCGATCTCAACACATACAAAGAGTGTGCTCAAAAGACAAATTAAAACTTACTAAGCGCCTACGTACCCATTACAATAGCTCACAGAACAGAAAACATCTACCGGGGTGGCTGATTTCAGCACTTTACTGGAGCTCAATAGAGAGCTTCGTACGAGTGCTCTGTCAGCCTCGGAAGACCATACGAGGCCGTGTTTGTAACTATATTGATAAGATATGTAGTTATTAGTTCTGAATTATATTTATTACTGAAAATATTTCAGTACTTGAAAGATAAGTAGATCTACATCGTTGGAGATAGAGCACAGGCTTACTGTAGTGTACTGTTAGATCTAACGTTGGTCCCGTCCATTCCAATACGTGTGGTGATTTTGGAGGCGGTTTATTTTTCTCTGTTGCGGCCCATAGGCCGCACCCGACTTTGGGATCATATTTTGAGTGAAAATAGTGCGGCCTTTCCGCCGGCGAATACGGTACTCAAGTAAAAACTCGAGGTGAGGGTTCCAGGCCGAAAAGTAAGGCTCTGAACCGGAAAGTTTCGTCTTAAAAGGCAAAAATTTACATGTATAGGTTTCCAAGCGGAAAAGCTCCCTAGGTAAGAGGGTATTCATGACCGTCATATCCAGACCAAACTGAGTTTCCCCGAGTGTTGGGGGAAAAACAAGGATGGGGAGAGACACCGATGAGGGTGTCTTGTATCCTGTCAACCGCACCTTTACCAGCAGCTCCTGAGTCTCTGTGGAGATGAGCTCTAGAAAAAAGGGGGCGAGAGTGTAGGATGGTTGTGAATCGTGGGCCGAAAAACACGGCCCCGAACGCGACCCCGGGCCTTCTTCCTACTACGAGGAGAAGGCCCCGCCTTGGCTCCAAACGAAAGTGGAGTACTAGGCTGAACTAGCGGTGTACGAGTGGGCTGAAAAGCCGAAAGTGACACCGCGGAAGTGACACCTCCAAGGAGGTGGAACGTTAGCCTGAGCCTGCGACTTCGGAGCCGTTATAGGACTTAAGGCGTTTGGAAGTTCCGTGCGTGACGCAACTTCAAGTTGGATCTCTTCAGTCACCCTACCTCCAAAGAGGTGTTGACTGGAGAGGGGAACACTGACCAACAGGGCAGTTATGACCCTCTAACAACAGAATGTCTGACTCAGACATCTGGAGTTCCTAGCCCCTAGCCCGAAGGGAAGGAGCGTACCCAAGTAGGTTGACCTGGAACGAGACTGTCTCGTAAGGAATCGAGAGTGTCTTGCTGAGAAGCAAGTCATTGTAGACTCGCTTAAAGCCCTCTGTAAGAGGGATGCCCTTGGAGGGACGCTCACCTTTGAAAAGGGGAGAGACGGAAGTCCCAAATCGACCCGACACGGCAAAAGGTGTCAGGAAGATATTTCTCCAGCAGGGCTGAGTATCTACCTCCAGGGACCGAAAGGTCTGGGGTGTAACCACAGCCTGTGAAGAGGCATCATCCTCTGAGAATCTCGACTGCGAAGCCTGATCCTAAAAGGGCGGTTTAGGCAGTCCCGAGATTCCTCCCCAGGCGAAACACAAAGTGCCGCTGGAAGGGGAGTAGTCCCGACCGGACGATCAGAACTGAACATGGTCGGGAGGCGCCCGAAGGGGCGGCAAGACTCGTGTGTGTTGGAAACACCAACACTGAGCCGGATACCTGAGCAGAGGAACCGGATCCCAAAAACCACTGACAACAGTGGTGGATAACCAAGGGAAAACAGCATTCCTAGCCGGATAACCGGCAAAAACCGGATCCGGGAACCGAAAAATCGATATCCGAACCGGAACCGGGCGGGTACAGGTATCCCCCCTTCCCCCATGGGGGGAGGGGTTGGAGTCGGGCGTGGTGGGGGGTACGGACACAGAGTCTGACCAACCACTCCTCTCCACAATGATCTTCGGATAATTCAGAAATTCATGGGAGACGCCCGACTCAGAAGAAGTAGTCGCCCCAAAGGGGCTAACCCTCTTCTTCTTGGCCCCCCCCCCCGACACATGAGGTGAACACACAGTCGATGTCAAGGGGAGAGAGTCCGCCCCGCCGGCTGGCTGGGCAGTACTTAGGCGCTTACGTTTCTTGGGCAGGTGAGCATGTTAATCGCTCCCTTTACCCTTATAAACGGGCACTGCTTCCATAGTAGGCCCTGCAGGGGGTACATTTGGAAGATCACGACTCTCTTTACTCTTTCCCGCCTTGCTTGGATTAGAAGCGTGCGGAGAGACAAAAAGAGCCGACCCCTGAGCTAACAACATCTATGGCTAGTGAGCGAGAAGTGCTGCTCGAGCGAGACGAACTGTGGGTTGGGGTACACCCACAGTTTTATTGGTGAGGGGTATTGGGCGTGTGAGGCACTCACTCCCACCGTTATACAAGTCTCTTCTTCGAGAGAGGTATTGGCCATGTTTCAGGACTCACTCTCTCGGTATATCCCGCATGAGTTGGTCGTCAAAACAGACGACGAACTCATAACGGGGCGAGCCGTACACGAGGTAGGCCCTAACTTACCTTAGTCGAAGCTCCGGGGAAGATAACATTGGTGCGAGATGAAATCTCGCAGCCAACCTTCCAAGGCTAGGCGAGTCCCCTTATAAGTATTAAAATACTGGGGAACGCCAGCCCTAGACGGAGACTTCGACATGGCTGAAAATAAAGACAAGCAAACAAATATAGAAAACTATATATGGTAATAAGATTATTATTATTACAAACAATATAGATCTATATAAAAAGTAACAACCAACTCACAATAAGGAGTGGGAATAAACTCCTATTACGGAGTACACAATGTTTTGATAAGACCGCTTGTCTAAGCGCGTTGAATCAACCACCTACAGACACGGGGAAGAGCCCGACACAGTGTACTAGTACACCGTCTGTGAATAAAGCCCCGTAAGGGGAAGGAAAAACGGTAAAACAATTTGATTAATTTACCGTGAAGGAGGTTGACTCAGGAAAAATCCGATACACCAAAATGTGTGTGAAAACTTGGTGAACAGGATTTTTAATGCGAATAGCAACCAAAAACGCTTTTGGAGGTAAAAATCTTGCAATTTAGGTTAAGACTTAGCTTCGTAGATGTCACTTCTCTGACGGGCGAGAAAGGAAGAGGAAGAGTATGGCGGTGGCGCGATTGGATTGGTGGACGGGGAGTGCGCGCGCGCAGGCAGGGGCTGCGCGTTTTAAACTTAGTTTTTTCTCGAATGACGGCATAGTTTGGGAAACTAGCAAATAGGTAGATACATTGATTTATTGCTGTAAATAACTGGAACCTGACAAGTAATTAGGTAAAGATCACCATAGACGAATAGACGAATCACAAATAGACTAGACCAGAAAAGCTCTGTAAGACTCAAAAGAAGAGACTGAAGTTATATCTGAGGACAACTCTAGAGGACAGCATTGCTGCAATCAATGAATTTAACTTAAAAAACCAGGACGAAGCAGTGGGCCTAAGGCAGCAAGGAGGTTTATTGGAAACTCTATTAAAATTCACTAGGATAGACCGATGTGAGAAGAGTCCTAGAGGCAGGTCAGTTATTAGCAGGGTATCACATGGCCACTTGGACATCAGGAGAACCAGCAGCACAGCCACAACACAACCCCCCCCCCTCCACACACACACACACACACACACACTCTGCCCTCCAAGTGGCCAGCGCAGCTATCCCACCCCAGCACAGTCTGCTCTCCAAGGGCTCTGGAAGCCTAACTATACCCTTACCACTGCCTGCCCTCTAATTGCTGTGGTAGCTAGCTCAGCCACCCACCTGTCCCCCCCTTACCCCACCTTTCCCCAAATGGGAGAAAAGCCCAAGTTTTGTCAGGATGCTGCACAAACACTGACTGCTGGTGAGGGAAAAGCGGTCCCAGCTAGATCCTAATTCCTGAGGGGCCATAACCTGGGTGCTTTCTCCTAATAAGCCTGAGGGAGAGAAAGTGTTCGCTTGCAGACATCACACCACTGGAAAGAGCCTAATGGCAGAGCCATGGGAACCAGGGCCTGGGGCCTCGGCGGAGGTGATTAAACATGCCACAACTCCCTTTAGCAAAAGGGGCTCAAACCCAGTGTGCTAATGAGCATACAGCCCATATTTATCCAAGTACTCTGGTACTTTGGCCAAATTTTGATCCAAGTACTCTGGTACTTTGGCCAAATTTTGATCATGTGAAATCTTGTGAAACTTGTGATTTTCTTTGCAAAATAAATATACCATAGCCTGATCGGTTAACCCGTTGAAGACTGAGCCCGCATATATGCGGGCTCAGTTTTCCCCACTCGTGGACTGAGCCCGCATATATGCGGTCTGAGAAAATCGAAGAGACCAGCCAACTTTTACACCCATTTATTTCACTCATTACTACATGAATAAACATAAATCCTTACTGATTCGAATGATTATACATTTGACATAGTGGTTTGCTTTGTTTTACTTTGAAATGATAACGATTTGGGGTAGAAAAAACAGTTTCAAAACCTTATTTCCTCTTGAACTCGAATCGAAAAGTGCACATAGCAACGCTCAGGCTCACTGCCGAGAACCGCCCAATCAAAATAGGCTTGTGCACACACGCTCTATTCATTTCCATATGAATTACGTATACCCTCGATCTCTGCCTTATTTGCATAGTTTATTCAATTTAGATCGATCGACCACTTGCCTCGCGTGCTGAGTTCTTTTTCTCCAGCTTTGCCACCGGATTGATTTTCATCTAGAAAGTCGTTTCTTGTTTTAATATATTTTCCACGGAAGTTTATTTTATCATTGATCGGATTTTTGTTGACGGGTTGGAGCTGACAGAGTAAAGTTTGAGCAAAGTAAAATCAAATGCATAATGAAATGAAAGCAAAAGGTTAGAAATAAATAGATGAAAATTTTTGGGGGGCATTTCTTCTACTTTTTTTTTTACATTCATAGGTTTATTATGGAGTTCACGATTTCTTATCATCAGCATCATACATACTTTCATTATTGCTTCGTCTGCTGAATTGTTTTTCTGTATAAAACATTATTCACATTTTATTGAACTCAATACATTCAGTCAGTCGACGTACATTACAAACGATAAACTGAACACAGCTTGGGTTCTAACGGTTTCAAGAGCATGAATAGATTTCCTGTCTTTTCATTGCAGATGAGAACAAAGAAAATACGAACGAAGGTCGCCAACGCCAGTTCAGATAATCCCCAATTTTGTCAATGGAGCTCCAATTCAGGCATTTTACACGTTGTATAGTTTTCGATAAAATGTCTTTACCCATCCATTGTCGGGGGGGGGGGGCACTGCCATGACAAGGTGGGCACCATGCTTGTACACAAAAAAGATGTTAAAAGGGTTGTTTTTCAATACCCGGCGATGTACGTGCATACAGTGAAATGGGTATCAAAAATGCTAAAATCAGGGGAAAAAGGTTATACTTTTCACAGCCTGACATTATCCCCGCTTCATGTTTAGGGTGGTGAACACATTACAAAATACTTGTTTTGGGTATTCTGAGTTCGAAGGTTGATTACTTTTTAGGGCCCATTTTGTAAGTCCATGTATGGCATGGTGTCCATGTTGTAATAACAGTGGTCCCCCCCCCCCCCCCCCCCCCCCCCCGTTTTGGAAAGGTCATATAACTCAGCAAGGGCATCTAACAAAATAAAACCATCATTGATTACTTGCTTTTCCAAAGGCGGATCGGAGTTGGTGGTTATAAAAAAAGAATAATCCAGAATAAACTAGATGAATCTTCGACCACACGCGGTCGGAATTTATGCCTCCGCCATCACCAAATTGGAAATGTATGGCATACATGTACACTCTAAAAAGGATTGGTCCTACAAAATTACAAATCTTTTTCACTTAAAAAGCACAGGAGACAGAAAATTTATTTCATTTCATTTCCATCCCGTACAAATAAAAAAAATACCATTGATGACTTACAATCATCAAATACACCAAGGAAATAGATATTTTATAGCAAATAGACCACTGTCCCCTTGAAATTTCTAAAATAGGTAGGCCTAGACTCCATACACCATGAACCATTTTCATGTATATAATGACCTCTATGACCATTGAACTTTGACCTTGAGACTCTAAAATCTAATCCGTTCATCGTCCCTCACATATGCATACATGGGCCAAGTTAGAAGCTGATCTGTCAAACAGTTCTTCAGTTATTACAAGAACGAACCATTTTTATGTACATAATGACCTCTGTGACCTTTGACCTTGAGACCCCAAAATCTAATCAGTTCATCGTCCCTCCCATATGCATACATGGGCCAAGTTACAAACTGATAAAAAAAAAATGGTTTTGAAGTTATCGCGAGAACGAACCATTTTTATGTACATAATGACCTCTGTGACCTTTGACCTTTCACCTTGAGACCCCCAAATCTAATCAGTTCATCGTCCCTCCCATATGCATACATGGGCCAAGTTACAAACTGATCCAAAAAACTGTTTTGAAGTTATCGCGAGAACAAAAAGGGGACGGACGGATGACCCGAAAACAATAATGCCTCCGCACCGCCTACGGTGGGGGGAGGCATAATAAATAAATTATATATATATACATATACCCTAAAGGGTACATTAGGAGGACAGTTTTTGTCTAATTTCTATAGACAACTGTCGACCTAATGTACCAACTGTCTACCTAATGTAGGGGTCGCTATTATGACGGAATAAACCACATTGTTAGGTGTCGACCTAATGTACCCTTTAGTAAAATATATATATATAATACTTGTACCAGCGTACCAATCATAACAGAGGAGTTGTTATTAAACATTTCCCCTATTTTATATTTTTTAGACGTTAGCGAAAATCGAACTGATTTAATCCGGTTTGAACTCTCTGATTTCATAAGTCTTCCGACGAAAAGGGGACGGACGGACGACCCGAAAACATAATGCCTCCGGCACCACCTACTGTGGGCGGAGGCATAATAAATAAATTTGTAAAATCAGCACTGATTTTCTTCTTTACTATATAAATCTATATACCTACCTATTATGCCAGTAGTCTTGACTACGGGACCCCTTCGAGAATTTAACACAAATGAGTCACAATATTGTGCACACCCCCCGTAATCCTATTGTCCCCTTCGCCACTCACGCGCGTCAACACGCCACGGCCATCTTCCTCTTTTGCGAGCAACCCCAAGTAGAAACATGTTGCTTGCAAGGTGAGGGGAAGGAGGGAGGGTCATAGGTAGGTATATAGATTTATATAGTAAATAAGAAAATCAGTGCTGATTTTACAAATTTACTGCAATAAATCATATATACCTACCTATTATGCCAGACCAGCGCCAACTCAAAGACCGGGAGGCACGTTTCAAGCACAAGGGAATAGGATTACACCGAAGATTACAAAGAAGACACAGCGGCCTTCAAGGTGGCTGATGCAAAACATAGCCTCACCTGCGGGAACATCCCTAAGGTAGCAAGAAATGAAGGAATTGGGCGAACGCCAATAAGCAGCCTTCAAAATATCATCAAGCGCCACACCTTGAAACCGAACCCAAGAAGTGCTGACACTACGAGTGTCATGAGCACAAGGCTTACTGTCGGAAAAAAAGAGACCCTGTGCCAGCAGCCCTAAAGCCTCGACAATCCATCTAGAAATGGAATCAAGAGAAGCAAGAGAAAGAGGCTCTCTAGTGAACAGGAACAACTGATCATCCTTACGATAAGACTTAGTCTTATCAATATACCAATAGAGAGCCCTAACAGGACACCAAACTTTGTCCTCGCACACTGACGAAAACCCAAAAAGCAGACAAAGAAAAATCTCAACAGGGCCAGAGGCAGCTGTCTGATTCTCGGCAATAAAAGAAGCCTTAGGAATCAATCTAACGCCTTTTCTCTCCCAGCGAACATGACCAGGAGTAAGGCAGAGAGCATGAAGAGTACTGCGCCTCTGCCCAGAGGCAAAAAGCTACCAAAAAGAGCGTCTTAACCGTAAGATGATGAAGCGAGCTTCACCTAACGGTTCAAAAAGAGGTTTCGCCAAGGCCTCCAGGACCTTAGGCAGACCCCAAGACGGCACTAACCTAGAAAAAGGAGGTCGCTTCAAAAAGAACGACCGAATCACACCACTTAACAGCGGGGAATTGGAAATCCCCGAACCATCTGAGAAATCCGAATGAATGGCCCCGATCATTCCGAACGGTAGCCTCGGACAGTAGAGATGGATCTCCCTTTGTCAAATAGCAAGATTAGAAAATCCGCAATTGAACCAATAGGAGCCGATAAGGGGTTTGATTTCGCTCTTTACGCCAAAGGAAAAAGACCGAAAGACGGGAATTATAAATCTCCCTAGTAGAAACTCTACGACTGGACAATAAAAATTCCGCGGCTCTATCACAGAGACCCGACTGTCTTGCAGATTCCCCGACAAGGGCCAAGCAGTCAAATGAAGGAACTCTGGATTGTGGTGAAGAATCCCCGAGAGGGGCTGCAACACCAGATCCACTCTTAACGGAAGAAGGAACGGTTGAGCCGCCAGAAGGCTCATTAGCTCCGGAACCAACTCCTCCTGGCCAAAAGGGAGCTATCACAAGCACCTGAGCCCGATCTTCCCTGATCTTCCGCAAGACTCGCGGAATCAGCTGGAAGGGAGGAAAGGCAAATCCTCGAAGATTCTCCCAACTGAGAGAGAAAGCATTGAAAGCCCAAGCTCCCCAATCGCGCGCACAGGAGCAATATATCGGAAGTAGGTGATTTAGAACCGACGCAAAAAGATCCACTTCCAGTGGATCCAGGTAACTGCAAATGCGGCGAAAGACCTCTGGATGGAGCATCCATTCCGATGGAAGACACCTGCCCAGAGACAATAAATACGCAAAGAGGTTTTCCAGACTGGGGAAGAAAGAGGCCACGGGTGTGATTGCCATGCGACAACACCACCTCCACAGCTGTGCTGCTAGGGCATTCAGGATAGCAGAACGAGTGCTTCCCTGCAGATTGACATAAGCCGCCACAGTGACATTGTCCGTGAGGATCAGAACTGAACGACTGAAAAGTCAAACATTAAATATGGGAAGAGTCCCAAGATGAGACCAATCCCCCGCAACCGCGCTGCCATTGCAATGTCCTCCCCACCCCAACCGAGAAGCGTCCGTCGAAACCGAGATCAACAGAAGGGGGGGGGGGGGTACGGAAGGACTTGCCTCGCGCAAGAACCTTTCTGGCCAGCATGAGCTTGCGAGCTGCCGAGACAATGGTGAGAAACCTGTCTCGACTGGGCCGAGCCAACTGATTCCAAATGTCCAACACAGCCCCCAGAAAAACTGGGCTGCAAGTAGGAACTAACTCTGGCTTTTCCCAAAATATTAGGAAACCCAAGTCTTGAGTAAGATTGACGAGCAAACTAGTCTCGTCCAACAAACAATCGCGCAACTCCGCTAGGAGAAGCCAATCGTCCAGGTAGCAAAAATAGCCGAAGGCCGCATCGCCTCAGAGAGGCTGCCAGCACGGCTACAACCTGAGTAAGAACCCGAGGGACTGGGCACAGCCCGAAGGGAAGAGTGCGAAAGCGATAAGTCTCTGAGAGGAAGAAAAACCCCAGAAGATCGCGCAAAGCGCGATGAACGGGAAAGTGGAAATACGCATCTTCGAAAACTATCAAGACCGCGTAGTCCTTCCTCTTGATCAACGGGAGAATGGAGGCGAGAGTCTCCATCCGAAAATGTACTGAAGTTTTCCCGAGCGCTTGGGAATAACAAAAGTCGGAGAAAGGGAAAAAGACAGCCTGTGAGGTGACCGAGTTCCTATAGCACCTCCGGGGAGCGGGGCGGACAGATCTATGAAGAATCCGTCTCGTCCGTCAAAGAGAACAAAAGCGTCCCCGGAGATGGCCTCCCAAGCGGGGAGAAAGGAACGAAGACAGCCACCAACCAATACTCTGCGACGGTACATGACCGAGGCAGCTGCAGTGGAAACCTATGACCACTGCAAACCAAACATGACGCTCAAAAGAAGCACCGCTTCAATGCGTCCAAAATCCAGCTAGAAATCCTCCGCAAGAGAAATACGCTCGGAGGAATCCCGCTGCCTGAACCCAAGCAAAGTCGAACCCTGCGCGCGGGTTGACTAAAAGTCAGGGAAAGTTTAGAACAAAGCAATCGCTTCTACCCCACAAAGGGAGAGCAACTAAGGCTCTGCCTGCCCCAGCGATTCGGAAACCGAAGCTTGAGAGGCCGCTTCCAAAACTGGATCCGCCTGAAATGATCGTGACAAAGAATCACGAACAAAGGCCGAAACAGTCGGATTCACGCATGAACCGCCATAAGCCTCCTCACCCGACGGAGCCTGAGGCTGCGAGACTAGGAGGCGCATGTGATCCCATCACAGACAAAGAAGAATAAACCATAAAAGGCTAATTAGTCTCGATGTCCGACCCAAAAAAGGGACAAGAGCAGGGGATGTGAATCCTGGTACAAAGACCAACCCTGAGTCTGGGCAAAGCCCATCTCACACTGAACATCTGAGCTTGAGAGACCGGAGGGTTAGCTAAACCCGATGGGCAAGAGGCAGGCAAAGCCTTGCCTCTTTTAGCCCCTTCCCTAGGCTTCTGATTGGCCCAAAAAGAGCCTAAGTCGAAACCAGCTTTTCAGAGCGTTTATTCGGTTTCGTTCGGATCCCCGAAGCCCTTCGGGAACACGAACCGAACCCTCCGCTGAGGGACGCTCACCTCCCTTTATGGGAGAAGTGCGCTGAGGGTATTGAACCCAAAGACGCGCACCAATTACCCATATCGGCCGAGCAAGGAGATGCAACAGCCATGGGCCGGACGCCAAGGCGCCCAGAGCAAGGGCGGACCGGGCGGACCGGGATGACCCGGCAAAGGAACGCCAACAAAGGACTCAGCAGGAATCCCGCTGCTTAAACCAACGCGAAGTCGAACCCTGCGCGCGGGTTGACTAAAATTCAGAGAGATATCTGGACAACAAAGCAATCGCTTCCACCCCACAGAGGGCGAGCGATTGAGACTCCGCCTGCCCAAGCGATTCAGAAAACGAAGCTTGAGAGGCCACCTCCAAATCTGGTTCCACCCGAGTGGAAAGAGACAAAGGAACGCTAACAAAGGCCTCAGCAGGCAGAGCCTGCTGAGGCAGGTACAAAGGACCAACCCTGATTCTGAGCAAAAGCCCGCATCATGCTGAACATGTCAGCTTGAGAGGAGCTAGCTGGGTTAGCCAGGCCAGACGGGCAAGAGGCCGGCAAAGCCTTGCCACTTTTTGCCTTCTTCTTGGCCTTTTTCTTGGTTTTGAGAACCCAGACCAACATGGACTAAGCCTGTGGGTTGCCCTGCAGTAGTAGGGCGCGTCTCCCCTAACGGATCAGAGCGAGTGAACGCTACCGTACGGGAAACAACCGCCCCCCCCCCTCTGGTCTCAGCGACCGGGGGATTGGATTCGCTAGATATCCAAACCACTAGAATCTGACGCCACCCACCCCGAAACCACGGGCTTCGGAGTTGACAATCCCGACTCAGTTAACGCCACCCGTCCCGAAGCCGCAAGCTCCGAGACTGGCAAACTCTGCAAGGAAACACCACTAGGCAACTTACCCTTAGCCCTCCTCCCTCCCCCATGTACCGAAGTACTCGGGAGAGTTCTGGAAGGCCGAGTCGTCTTGCTAGACGACTCTTCGGAAGAAGCAGGTCTCCGTGACCTAGCTGCTTCTTCTTCCGAATTCATACCACTGCAATAAAACAGACAATTTGGGAGATACGCACAAAAGATTTTCACAGCCAAAAAACCGTAAGAACAAACACCGAACCCAAAGGCTCGGTGACAAACGGAACACCCGCAAACACACAGAAATATCTATGTGGGGCTGACCGTGAAAGGGAAAAATAAATGCCAAGAAAAGGATATCAAAAATCCCTTGCAATCGGCAAAAGTGACTACTAAAACACACAGTACTATAATCTAAGCGAATATAGGTACCTAAAAGTGCTTTAAATGTGCGAAAAAGCGCACCTAAAGGATACTATACGACCTGATTTCAGGAGCGCTGTGACTATACGTCCTATCTCGTCGGGGGCGAGCAAGAAAGAGGAAGATGGCCGTAGCGTGTTGACGCGCGTGAGTGGCGAAGGGGACAATAGGATTACGGGGGGTGCGCACAATATTGTGACTCCTGTGTGTTAAATTCTCGAAGGGGGTCCCGTAGTCAAGACTACAGGCATAATAGGTAGGTATATATGATTTATTGCAGTAAATAAGTATACTTTTCAAAATAAGAAATACTTTAACTGAATGTGGTAAATAAAACTAAAGTTTATTTGGGAGATACGCACAAAAAATTTTCACAGCCAAAAACCGTAAGAACAAACACCGAACCCAAAGGCTCGGTGACAAACGGAAACACCCGCAAACACACAGAAATATCTACGTGGGGCTGACCGTGAAAGCGAAAAATAAATGCCAAGAAAAGGAATCAAAAATCCCTTGCAATCGGCAAGAGTGACTACTAAAACACAAAGTACTATAATCTAAGAGAATATAGGTACCTGAAAGTGCTTTAAAGATGCGAAAAAAGCGCGCCTAAAAGATACTAAAAAGACCTGATTTCAGGAGCGCTGTAACTCGACATCCTAACTCGTCGGGGGCGAGTAAGAAAGAGGAAGATGGCCGTGGCGTGTTGACGCGCGTGAGTGGCGAAGGGGACAATAGGATTACGGGGGGTGTGCACAATATTGTGACTCATTTGTGTTAAATTCTCGAAGGGGTCCCGTAGTCAAGACTACTGGCATAATAGGTAGGTATATATGATTTATTGCAGTAAATTATTATTTTAAAAATATTTTGATACGTATTTATTGCAAACGGATTTTTCGATTTAGATGAGTATCATGTACAAAATACCAAGAATTAGAATTTCATAAAAGGGGACCTTTAAGGTGTTGTCATAGACCTAAAGAAATACTTTATACTACCGTAATCATTAATGCAAATTGAATGTGTATTCTAAAGTTATTTAGTAAAATTGAGTAATTGTATAGGTATTGTAACAAGAGCCCCAGGGGGCACGACGCTCACCTGATGTGGATCAATTCACATCTGGTGCATGTTCTCTCTAGCACATGAACAACTTTCATTCTTCATCTATAGAGGTATCTCTATACACAATACCAAGTCTGAGCTTCCTACCAAGTTCGGTTAAATTCCAATCATGGGTTTTGGAGAAGAAGCTGAAAATGTAAAAAATTTATGGATGGCGGACAACTTGCCCCACAGAAAAAATCTCCATACACAATACCAAGTCTGAGCTATTCCTGGTTCTGGAGAAGATGTTTGAAATTTACATAGCTTTTACACTTGGGGCCCTCCCCTGGGCCCCCCTGGGCCCCCCTGGGGGCCACATGTACCATTTTAGCACCTTTGGATCCCCTACCCCTAAGGATGATTCCTACCAAGTTTGGTTGAATTCCGATCATGTGTTTTGGAGAAGATCAGAATGTACATTTTGCCTGGCAGCGCCCCCTCCCCCTCCAGTATGTTACCCCCACAGGGCCCCCACAGGGCCCCCACAGGGCCACTCAGAGAAATTTCATGAACAACATTCATTCTTGATCTATAGAGGTATCTCCATACACAATACCAAGTCTGAGCTATGCCTGGTTCTGGAGAAGAAGATGTTTGAAATTTACATAGCTTTTACAATTGGGGCCCTCCCCCTGGGCCCCCTGGGGGCCACATGTACCATTTTAGCAACTTTGGGTCCCCTACCCCTAAGGATGATTCCTACCAAGTTTGGTTGAATTCCGATCATGTGTTTTGGAGAAGATCAGAATGTACATTTTGCCTGGCAGCGCCCCCCCCTCCCGTATGTTACCCCCACAGGGCCCCTATAGGGCCACTCAGAGAAATTTCATGAACAACATTCATTCTTCATCTATAGAGGTATCTCCATACACAATACCAAGTCTGAGCTATGCCTGGTTCTGGAGAAGAAGATGTTTGAAATTTACGTAGCTTTTACAATTGGGGGCCTTCCCCCTGGGACCCCCTGGGGGCCACATGTACCATTTTAGCAACTTTGGGTCCCCTACCCCTAAGGATGATTCCTACCAAGTTTGGTTGAATTCCGATCATGTGTTTTGGAGAAGATCAGAATGTACATTTTGCCTGGCAGCGCCCCCCCCCTCCCGTATGTTACCCCCACACGGCCCCTATAGGGCCACTCAGAGAAATTTCATGAACAACATTCATTCTTCATCTATAGAGGTATCTCCATACACAATACCAAGTCTGAGCTATGCCTGGTTCTGGAGAAGAAGATGTTTGAAATTTACATAGCTTTTACAATTGGGGGCCCTCCCCCTGGGCCCCCCTGGGGGCCACATGTACCATTTTAGCAACTTTGGGTCCCCTACCCCTAAGGATGATTCCTACCAAGTTTGGTTGAATTCCGATCATGGGTTTTGGAGAAGAAGATGAAAATGTAAAAAGTTAACGGACGACGGACGACGGACAAATTTCTATCGCAATAGCTCACTCGAGCCTTAGGCTCAGGTGAGCTAAAAAAGAGAGTCACAAAGAGAGGTTTGACAATATTGGGTGTAATAACCCCCTCCCCCCCACCCCCGAAAAAAAAAAAACAACAAACCAGGAAAATTACAAGTTATATTTCAAACTTGGTTATCTTGAAATTGATGACAGCATCTTCAAAATGACCACAAAAAAAGACCAACAACAATAGCAAAAACAACACCAAGACCAAGGAGGAGAAGAACAAGAAACAGAAGTAGCCAATAGAAGATTCAAATGATGTTCATTCAGGAGAGGCAGCATTTTGTTAGGAATATAATCCTATCACGGACTGTGTTCTAGGGTTCCAGGGACCCTGTTGTCCTAGGGTTTGTGCGACCCCAGAGTCCTAGGGTTCCATGGACCCTACATTAGATTTAGATTGAGGGTTAGGGTTTGGGTTAGGGATAATGTCAGATGCATGGACCCTGGTGTCCGAGGGTTCCATGGATTCACTTTGGCTTTGACGTTTCCAGATAGATTCTATGCTATTGACCATGTTGACTGTAGTGTAGATGATGGTGTGATAGTCTCTTTTAAGTTTTCATCAACGAAGTTGTGAAAAAGCCCTTGAAATGATATCTTGGAAGAAGAGGAGAGTAACTTACCAACAGACTGTTCATATGCATGTATGAATTTCAAGCTGATCGTTCCCACGCTAGATCTAGGTAGTTGCCAATTTAAACTTGATCTAGATCTATTTTGAACTAGACTCTACTTAAAAATGTGTAAAATTAGTTTTTAGAAAATAAATTTGCTTTAATTTTTTGCCAGTAATTTTTAGAGCTAGACCCACTCTGAAAAATTATTTTAGATTATACACATTTCGAGTTCAAAATAGATTATTTTAAATTGGCAGCTTATGACCATGACCTAACGATTGGTCCGCAAATTTATTTGCATAAGAAAGAACTGTCAGGTGGTATGTATCTGTCCTTTTCTTCCTGTATCATTTTTAGTGGGTTTTTTTTCACAACTTCGTGGATGAAAACTTTAGCAGACTATCGCCTAATTTACTATAGCATATCTGGAAATGTTGAAGCCAAATTCTAAACTATGTTGTGTATTGCAAAGTGATTTTGGGGGTAAATTGTTTGTGTGATTGTTGCTCTTTGTGTGGCCCAATTGCGTATGCCATTCTTGTACAATTATCAAAATATATATGTAGCATGCTACATATTCATTTGATTATTGCACAAGAACTATAGGCCTACAAGAAAAATTCTGTTTCAAATATCTGAGAAAATGTATTGAAGGGAATCAATGTAATCCTTGAAACATGCATGTACTAAATATATTTTGATTGTTTCACAAGAACTGTACAAGAAAATTTCTGGTTCTTACCGGTAATTTTTATTTGATTTGGGGGTGATCTCTATCGTGCGTAAATAAAAAATGTCACAAAACAAACTATTGCAACAAGACTTGCTTACATGTATTTACTTGACAGTGTGTGTCATTATGAGTGAAAGTGTGTGTCTGCGTGTGTCTGCGTGTCTCTGCGTGTCTCTGCGTGTCGCTGCATGTGTGGGTGTTCATGTCTGTGTGTGCCTTTTCCTGTATGTCTGAATGTATTTCATCACCTACAGGCAGGGTTGGCCAATGTGAAATAAATCCATTTAATTTATTGATTTAAATCGCAATTTAAATCAACTTAAAAAAAGTACATTTTCGAATAGAAAATAAAGAATAACACTAAAAGTTCAAAACATAGAAAACGGTAAGAATGTATTTACATTGTTGTACTTGCTTTTTCGTCATTTTTTTATCAGAATTGATAACATTAATTTTTTTAATTAAAAAATCGCCAACCATGCCTTCAGAACAACACACACACACACCCACCCACTGACGAATTTGTAAAATCAGCACTGATTTTCTTATTTACTATATAAATCTATATACCTACCTATTATGCCTGTAGTCTTGACTACGGGACCCCTTCGAGAATTTATCACACATGAGTCACAATATTGTGCGCACCCCCCGTAATCCTATTGTCCCCTTCGCCACAATACGCTACGGCCATCTTCCTCTTTTGCGAGCAACCCCAAGAAGAAACATGTTGCTTGCAAGGTGCGGGGAAGGAGGGAGGGTCATAGGTAGGTATATAGATTTATATAGTAAATAAGAAAATCAGTGCTGATTTTACAAATTTACTGCAATAAATCATATATACCTACCTATTATGCCAGACCAGCGCCAACTCAAAGACCGGGAGGCATGTTTCGAGCAGAAGGGAATAGGATTACACCAAAGACTACAAAGAAGACACAGCGGCCTTCCAGGTGGCTGACGCAAACAAAGCTTCACCTGCGGGAACATCCCTAAGGTAGCAAGAAATGAAGGAATTGGGCGAACGCCAATAAGCAGCCTTCAAAATATCAACAAGCGCCACACCTTGAAACAGAGCCCAAGAAGTGCTGACACTACGAGTATCATGAGCACGAGGCTTACTGTCGGATAAAAGAGCCTCTGTGCCCGCGGCCCTAATAGCTTCAACGATCCATCTAGAGATGGAATCAAGAGAGGCAGGAGAAAAAGGCTCTCTAGTGATCAGGAACAACTGATCATCCGCACGATAAGACTTAGTCTTATCAATATACCATTTGAGAACCCTTACAGGACACCAAACTTTGTCCTCACGCACCGAAGAAAAGTTAGAAAGCGGACAAAGAAAAATCTCAACAGGGCCAGAGGCAGCTGTCTGATTCTTGGCAACAAAAGAAGCCCTAGGAATCAATCTAACGCCTTTTCTCTCCCAGCGAACATGACCAGGAGTAAGACAGAGAGCATGAAGAGTACTGCGCCTCTGCCCAGAGGCAATAGCTACCAAAAAGAGCGTCTTAAACGTAAGATGATGAAGCGAAGCTTCACCTAACGGTTCGAAAGGAGGTTTCGCCAAGGCCTCCAGGACCTTAGGCAGACTCCAAGACGGCACTAACTTAGAAAAAGAAGGTCGTTTCAGAAAGAACGAACGAATCAAACCACTTAGTAGCGGGGAATTGGAAATCCCCGAACCATCTGAGAAACCCGAATGAATGGCCCCGATCGCCGAACGGTAGCCTCGGATAGTAGAGATAGATCTCCCTTTGTCAAATAACGAGATTAAGAAATCCGCAATTGAACCAATAGGAGCCTTAGAAGGGGTTTGATTTCTCTCTTTGCACCAAAGGAAAAAGACCGAGAGACGGGAATTGTAAATTTCCCTAGTAGAAACCCTACGACTGGACATTAAAAAGTTCGCAGTTCTATCAGAGAGACCCGACTGTCTTGCAGATTCCCTGACAGGGGCCAAGCAGTCAAATGAAGAGACTCCGGACTGTGGTGAAGAATCCCCGATAGGGGCTGTAACACCAGATCTGCTCTTAACGGGAAAACGAACGGTTGAGCCCTTAGGAGGCTCATAAGTTCTGGAAACCAATTCCTCCTGGGCCAAAAGGGAGCTATTACAAGCACCCACGCCCGATCTTCCCTGATTTTCCGCAAGACACGCGGAATCAGTTAGAAGGGAGGAAAGGCGAATCCCTGAAGTTTCTCCCAGCTGAGGGAGAAAGCATCGAGAGCCCATGCTCCCTGATCGCGAACACGGGAGCAATACTTCGGCAGCTGGTGATTTAGCACCGACGCAAATAGATCCACTTCCAGTGGACCTAGGCGACTGCGAATGCGGCAAAATACCTCCGGATGGAGCGTCCATTCCGATGGAAGATACCTGCCCCGAGACAGAAAATCCGCAATGAGGTTTTCCCGACCGGGGATGAAAGAGGCCACGGGTGTGATTGCCATGCGACGACACCACCTCCACAGCTGAACTGCTAGGGCATTCAGGGCAACCGAACGAGTGCCTCCCTGCCGATTGATATATGCCGCCACAGTAACATTGTCCGTGAGAATCAGAACCGAACGACTGAGAAGTCGACTTCTGAAATGGAGCAAGGTCAACAGAACTGCCATAAACTCCAGGACATTGATATGAGGAAGAGTCCCAAGATGAGACCAATCCCCCGCAACCGTGCTGCCGTTGCAGTGTCCTCCCCACCCCAACCGAGAGGCGTCCGTCGAAACCGATATCGACGGGAGAGGGGCAGAGAAGGACCTGCCTCGCGCGAGAAACACCTCGCTCGTCCAACAAGAGAGAAGAGACTTGATCCTTACTGGTACTGGAATCCAGACCAAAAGAGAGTCTTTTCCCGGCTTGAAGAACCTGAGGAGATGTCTCTGAAAGGGTCTCATGAGGAGCCGGCAGTCCTCTAAAACATCGACTAGACTGGCTAGATAACCTAGAAACTGAAGCCACTGTCTGGCCGAGACTCTTCTGGCCAGCAAGAGCTTGCGAGCCGCAGAGACAATGGTGAGAATCCTGTCTCGACTGGGCCGAGCCAACTGATTCCTTATGTCTAACACCGCCCCCAGGAAAAACTGGGCTGCGAGTCGGAACTAACTCTGACTTTTCCCAATTTATTAGGAAACCTAAGTCTTGAGTAAGAGAGATGAGCAAACGAGTCTCGTCCAACAAACGATCGCGCGACTCCGCAAGGAGAAGCCAATCGTCCAGGTAACAAAACAACCGCAGGCCGCGACGCCTCAGAGAGGCCGCTAGCACCGCTACAACTTGAGTAAAAACCCGAGGGGCCGGGCGCAGCCCGAAGGGAAGAGCACGGAAACGATAAGTCTCCGAGAGGAAGGAGAACCCCAGAAGATCGCGAGATGCGCGATGAATGGGAATGTGAAAGTACACGTCCTTGAGATCTATCGAGACCGCGTAGTCTTCCCTTTTGATCAACGGAAGAATGGAGGCAAGAGTCTCCATCCGAAAATGAACCGGAGGAATGAATTTGTTTATTCTTTTCAGGTTCAGTATCAAACGAAGTTTTCCGAAAATTTGAGAAAGGGAAAGAGACGGCCTGTCTCTTACCCTTTCTATAGCCCTCTTTTCCAAAAGAGACTCGATCTCCTTTGAAGCATGAGATCGAGACAGGGCAGACATGGGAGGTGACCGAATTCTTATAGCCCCTCCGGGGAGCGAAGCGCAAAGATCTATGAAGAATCCGTCTCGCACGACGGAGAGAACAAACACGTCCCCGGAGATGGCCTCCCAAGCGGGGAGAAACACATGAAGTCGGCCACCTACCACATTCGGTCGAACAAGCGCTCGGGGAAAAACATCAAAACCCAGGCTTGGCCTTCTGCGAAGCCATCGCCTTACCACGAGAACCTCTCGAAATGCCCCTGCCACGACTCCCTCTCCCACGAGAAGGAGCTGGCTGCGGCTCAGGAGGCGGGACCCTAGACACGCGACTGCGTTGACCCGAAACAGGACCAGCAGGTCTACGCTGAACAGGGGCCCGCGTTGGCTTAGAGCTAGTGTGAAACTGCTTAGTCATATCCGAGATCTGCTTTCGCGCATCGATCTCTCTCTGAAAAACCGTAGCGAATTTACCACCAAAAAGCGAAGGACCCCGAGACGGAACATCTCGGAGAAGTTGAGCAATGCCCGACTCTCTAACACCCAGTGCCGAGAGAGCCGAGGTCCTGCGACGGAACGTAGCCGAAGCAGCTGCGGTGGAAAGCTGCGACCACTGCAGACAAAAAAGAGTATGCAGCAAGTCGTCAATAATCAGCTTGTCACCATCGGTAACATTCAACTCCTCCGCCCTGGACCTAAGGTCGGAGAGAAACCCTTGAAAAGGCGCCAAACGCATCCCTGACCTAACCTGGTTTTCAATATTAAACCAAATCTTATCCTCCGCCTTGAACGCAGCGGAGGTAAGCGGATTAGTCGCCCGCAAGCGACTACCAACCTCTAAAATCTCAGAAGAAAGAGTCTCAGCCTTGAAAAAGCTGTCTTGGTCCTGAGAACAAAAGGCGAAAGCCTTACCCTTGACCGCATTAGGGCGCTTAACCAACAGCGCGGCCTCAATGCGGTCATACTCCAGCTTGAAATCCTCCTCAAGAGCAATACCCTCAGAGGAAACCTGCGGCTTAAATTTCCAACGCGAAGTCGAACCCTGCGCGCGGGTTGACTGAAATTCAGGGAGATATTTGGACAACAAAGCAATCGCTTCCACCCCACAGAGAGCGAGCGATTGAGACTCCGCATGCCCAAGCGATTCAGAAACCGAAGCTTGAGAGGCCACATCCAAATCTGGTTCCATCAGGGTGGAATGAGACAAAGGAACGCTAACAAAGGACTCCGCAGGCAGAGCCCCGCATGGTTCAACAAAAGTCTCCTCGCCCGGCGGAGCCCCAAGGGCCGCGGGAATAGGAGGCACATGCGAATCCGACTCAGACAAAGAGGAATCAATCACAAAAGGCTGATTAGACTCAAAGCGAGATCCCTGAATAGGGACAGAAGTCAGGGTTGAAGTAGCCGGTACAAAGGACCAACCCTGATTCTGAGCAAAAGCCCGCATCATACTGAACATGTCAGCTTGAGAGGAGCTAGCTGGGTTAGCCAGGCCAGACGGGCAAGAGGCCGGCAAAGCCTTGCCACTTTTTGCCTTCTTCTTGGCCTTTTTCTTGGCTGGCTCGACAAGAGTCGTAGCCGAAACCCTTTTCTTAGAACGCTTAATCGGATTCGTTCGGATCCCCGAAGCCTCTTCGGAAACACGAACCGATCCCTCCGCGGAGGGACGTTCACTTCCCATAAAGGGATTGGAGCGCTCATGGCGTAAGCCTAGAGAATCGCCCAAATCACCCATATTGGCTAAGCAAGAAGATGCAGTAGCCATGGGTTGGGAGCTAAAAGCTCCCAGTGCGGGGGCAGACCGAGATGACTCGGTATGTGCCCGATAACTACTAAAGGCGTGTGAACCCGCTATTGGACCGCTCGAAAGCAGCAATAGGGGAGCACTAGTAGTCACGCACTCAGGTGAAAACACCTGTTGCTCCGAAGAGCGTCCATAATTGTTAGCTCGAGCATTCCCATTAGCTGGCAATGTAGACAGCCCAGGAAGTACTCGTTCCCCCATATGGCGTTTGCCGGGGGCTAGGGTTTGAGAACCCAGACCAACATGGACTAAGCCCGTGGGTTGCCCTGCAGTAGTGGGGCGCGTCTCCCCTAACGGATCAGAGCGAGTGAACGCTACCGTACGGGAAACAACCGCCCCCCCCCCCTCTGGTCTCAGCGACCGGGGGATTGGATTCGAGATATCCAAACCACTAGAATCTGACGCCACCCACCCCGAAACCACGGGCTTCGGAGTTGACAATCCCGATTCAGTTAACGCCACCCGTCCCGAAGCCGCAAGCTCCGAGACTGGCAAACTCTGCAAGGAAACACCACTAGGCAACTTACCCTTAGCCCTCCTCCCTCCCCCGTGTACCGCAGTACTCGGGGGAGTTCTGGAAGGCCGAGTCGTCTTGCTAGACGACTCTTCGGAAGAAGCAGGTCTCCTTGACCTAGCTGCTTCTTCTTCCGAATCCATACCACTGCAATAAAACAGACAATAAAGTATACTTTTCAAAATAAGAAATACTTCAACTGAATGCAGTAAAATAAGGGTAAATTTTATTTGGGAGATACGCACTAAAGAAATTTTCACAGCCTAAAAATCGTAAGAACAAACACCGAACCCAAAGGCTCGGTGACAAACGGAAACACCCGCAAACACAGAAAAATCTACGTGGGGCTGACCGTGAAAGAGAAAAATAAGTGCCAAGAAAGGGAATCAAAAAATCCCTTGCAATCGGCAAGAGTGACTACTAAAACACAAAGTACTATAATCTAAACGAATATAGGTACCTAAAAGTGCTTTAACTATGCGAAAAAGCGCACCTAAAAGATACTATACGACCTGATTTCAGGAGCGCTGTGACTATACGTCCTATCTCGTCGGGGGCGAGCAAGAAAGAGGAAGATGGCCGTAGCGTATTGACGCGCGTGAGTGGCGAAGGGGACAATAGGATTACGGGGGGTGCGCACAATATTGTGACTCATGTGTGATAAATTCTCGAAGGGGTCCCGTAGTCAAGACTACAGGCATAATAGGTAGGTATATATGATTTATTGCAGTAAATTATTCATACCCTTACCAAGATTTGATTTTTTTGTCAATTTTGTTTTTCATTAAAAATTAGTTTGTCCTGGTTTATGTTCATGGACTTGATCATGTGACAAAGAATTTCACAAATAGTCTTATATATCCACTCTCTAATGCATTTATTTCTGAATTATGTTTATCTCTGTCACCCTTTTTCAATTCACAATGTGTCTAGTAAGTCCTTTCGACACCCTCAATAAATTCAGAATGATTGGCATGATCTTTTCATCAAAGTCGCGAAAGGCCGCTGAAGGTGGCCATTTGCGAGTGTATATAAGACATGTAGGTACATGTAGTTTTATAAAAGGAAACAAACTTACTTGCACTGCTAAGTGTAGTAAGGTAATAACCGCCCTCGCCTGATAGCATAGATGGGTCGAGAAGTCCCCACATGTAATCTGCTTCAATCTCTATGCTTATCATTTCACATTGTACTAACACATAGATTAACATGGGCAGGAAATCTGGGAAGAACAAAAAAAACAAAGATAACAAATATGTTTAGTAATGCTCACCATTTAACTTCTCTTTGGCTTTGATACTACATCACGAACAAAAGAGTATTTATCATGCATTTCATGTGAATATGCACTAAGTTATAACATACATGTAGATATATTCAATGCATTTTATCCATTCAAAATATCAGACAACCACACAAGTAACTATAGTTGAACAAGTACAACTATATAGTGCATCCCAATAAAAAGGAAACCGGAGTTGTCAGTTATTTTACCAGTAAAATAGAACAATTCATGTCATATAATATATATCATCATAAAGTTTAGCTCTTCCTCTTTCTTTTGACACCTAATATGACACTTAAAGTTTATGCATTAAAGAGCAAGGAGAGTTTAAAATTTGAATGTCAAAATCAAGTTGCACAGAATAAGTGGTCAAGATTGGAAAGGATGCAGCAACGTTGGTTAACAAAGGGAGGGCTCATTAGCAATTCTTTGGTGTTCTTTTTTACGTTTCTTTCACCAAATTTCTCAATGAGAATGAATACGGTTTTAAGCACAAGCTTTTCACTTGCTTGCCTGACCATGCAGCTAACAACACAGCAAAGAGTTTTCCTAGTAACCGAATGGAACCGCACTGGAAGCCTTCAGGAAGTTGCCCAAGCTTTCCGTCGTCGGTTTCCTGATCGGAATGTTCCGTCAAAGTCAACGATCTGGAAGAACGTTCGAAAATACCAGAATGAAGGTACAAGTTTGAACCTCAACAAAGGCCAATCTGGGAGGCCAAGGTCAGTCCGAACAGAGGACAACATTGCCGCAGTTCAGCAGGAAGTAGTTTTAAATCCCCATGTCTCGACGAGAAGAAACGGACTTGGAATGTCAAGGTCTTCCTACCACAGGATCATCCGACTGGACGTGCAATGGTATCCTTACAGGATACGCATTCGGCACTAACTACTAGAAGCAGACATACCCAGACGACTCCGATATTCCCAGTGGTTGCTGGATCGTGGCCCAAGGTTTGTTGAAAACCTCATCATTGGAGATGAAGCGTCCTTCTTCATGAACGGCAAGGTCAATAACCACAACGTCCGGCAGTATGCTCCAATCCACAACCCACCACCGTTCCACTACGAGGTTTCCGTCTGGGTAGGACTCTGTGGTAATGGATCGTTGGTCGGACCCTTCTTCTTCAACGGAAATCTCGATGGAGAACGCTACCTACATCTTATCAACGAAGCCATCGTTCCAGAACTTGATCAACACTTCGTTCGCCAGCCTGAGGGAGCTTCGAAAGAGTCTGGTGGGTACAAGATGGAGCACCACCTCATCGAAGATTAGTCGTCAGGGAGAGACTGCAGGAACTCTTCAACAACAGAGTCATCGCGTTGAATCATGTCGAATGGCCTCCCAGGTCACCAGATCTCACCCCGTGTGACTTCTTTCTTTGGGGCTTTCTGAAGAGTAGGGTCTACACCTCCCCACCACGAGACACTAATGACCTGCGTAACAGGATCGTGAGAGAGTGTGAGGCACTGCGGCACCAAGAACCCGTGATTCGCCAGGCAGTAGGCGCCATGAGGGGCAGAGCACAGGTGTGTGGACAGGCATGGTGGACATGTTGAGGGACGTTGGGGATAGATTTACACGATCCAAGATTTATGAGTTGCTCTTGTAAAGGATGAAATAAAAAGAAATAAAACTTAGTTTTGTTTGTTTGTGTGTCGTTATTCGGTGTCACAATTTGGCGTTTCAATTCTTTTAAGTGGAAAACAAGAGAAGACAGCAAGAGAGTAAGTTGAGATATGCAAGAGATTGAAAAGATTGAGGTTAGAATATCACTGAAATGAAATAAGAAGGTTGAAATGAATTGAAGATAACTTAGTTAAAGAATGTTAAGGATTGAATAGAAATCGGGAATGAAAAATGGGGATGCATGGAGACCGTGAAAATGTAAAAAGCGAAAAGATGCAAATAGCCAGAAATGATTCATAAAGTGAAACAAAATGTATCACATTAAAAGCAAGGAGTGAGCGAAAAGGGGAAATGAAAAGAAAAACCTGAATTAACAGAAACATGAAAACTGTAACAGAAACAGAAAAACAAACACAAGAAAGGATATACTGAAGACAAAACAGAAAACGTGATAACAACATGAAGGGAATTGAAAACAAACTCGAATAATCTGCATTAAAACGTTCGCACCACTATTCTGTGCAAATCGATTCTTACATTAAGCTGGTAAAATTGTTCTAAGTCGGTCAAGCATGAACAAATCTTCGTGTATTTGGTATCACATAAAAGAAGAGACATTATTCTTACTAAAATTGTCCATGTTTTATTCCAATCCTATTTCATTATCAAGATATCTATCTCCAAAAACGGGTTTCCTTTTTTCTTGGACGCACTGTATACAGCCCTGGAAAAAATTATTAAACCAGCTCCATTTAGGGGTATATGAGTAGTGTTTAGTCCATTCTATGTAAGTAGGAAAATGAACTACTACTAACTATTACCCCTATGACTTTTTAGCCCAGGACAGTTACCACTAGGACGACTACGAATTGTCCCGGGCAAATTTCCCCAGACAATTACAACACCCCTTTTTCCCCCATGAGAAAGAGTTTTTGGACCACCTACATGTAATAGACTATAAATATCTAAGAGGGTGAATTCAAGCGTTACTTCTTTTGGTCTGAGCACCCTGGGCTTCTCATTATTCTACTGAGACCATTGCGTGTAACATAAAAATTGAAGGTATTAGAAAGTTAATTTTATGAAACAAGAAAACATTCTTGCAGCATTAATGAGCTGCTGTGAGGAAAAAAGGGAACAGCATGCTATCATCAAATGAAGCAATTTTCCACCGAGAACTGAACAAAGTGCCTCCAGAGGAGTGGACATGGCTTTACAAGACAATCAGGCATACCTCCTGGACAATTATCCCCAGACCACTTCTGTCAGGACATTTTTTCTAAAACCCCTACCCCTGGAGAATATCCCTGAGGACAGTTAGCATCTAGGATATTTACCTTCTGTTAGTTGTTCTGAAAGTTCTATCCGTTGGGGTGCCCTTTGAAGTAATTGTCCTAGGGCAATTACCCTGACGGTAACTATCTGAGGGATAAGTTATTACACACGGATGCCACTTAGAATTGACAAAAGAGTAGGAAAAATCATCTAGAATGGGCCCTTGTGTACATAAAAAGTGGTCTTCTATGGCTAAAAATATGTTGAAAAAGTAGGAATTCCTACTTTTGTCTGAAAAGTGGCATCCCTGATTACATGAGCTAATTGTTTTGGGGAATATTAATCCACTCATTATGAGTTAGCTAGTAGAAAATTCAATTAATGATATAGCTAACACTTGCCATATAGGCCTTTATAAGGATCTGGGCTGTAGGTGGGCTGTGGAATAATCAGAAATGGGATACAGTGGAACCTCGTCACGACAAACTCCTTAGGACCCAGGAATTTACCTTGTTAAATTGTTATATATATATTATTAGTATATATCAGGGCGAAAATACAATAAGAGTTCGCACTGAATTATGTTTTAAAACTAGATGCCTCCGCCATCACCAGATTGGAAATGTATGGCATACATGTACACTCTAAAAAGGATTGGTCCAACAAAATTACAAATCTTTTCACTTAAAAAGCACAGGAGACAGAAAATTTATTTCATTTCATTTTCATCCCGTAAAAATAAAAAACTTACCATTGATGACTTACAACCATCAAATACACCAAGGAAATAGATATTTTATAGCAAATAGACCACTGTCCCCTTGAAATTTCTAAAATAGGTAGGCCTACACTCCAAACATCACGAACCATTTTTTATGTATATAATGACCTCTATGACATTTGAACTTTGACCTTGAGACCCTAAAATCTAATCAGTTCATCGTCCCTCACATATGCATACATGGGCCAAGTTAGAAGCTGATCCGTCAAACAGTTCTGAAGTTATTGCGAGAACGAACCATTTTTATGTACATAATTACCTCTGTGACCTTTGACCTTGAGACTAAGCCTGAGTCGAATCGATTGGTTAGCCGGTGTTCGATCGAAGACATCGAATCCCGAATACGTTTTGGCAAATTCGGTGCATCGATTTGTAGTCCGCCAGATTTTTGACTACCGTAGCCACCATGAAAAAATCAAATAAAAAAAGTAACTCCGTAACGTACAGCATATATACTAGCAGAGAACGTGAAGGCGACTTCAAAGTTCAAACTGTTGGCTAACTTTCGCTAATTCGCTCGCGGAGGACGTCGCGCTTTACCTGTGCTTTCTCTATGGAAAAATCGTTTTGTCGTTACGAACTGAAGTTTACGATAATTTTCTTGCACTCTCTCTGCATTGTCAATTTGACAATTGTATAATTGAACATGATAAATACGGGCATGAGTACGAGTGTTCCTACTTAATTCGCAATAACTAATATCACACTCTCATCAAATTGGCAATTACTTCTGAATGATCTCTGAAGCTGAATGAAGTCGAGTCTATATTGAGCGACGAAGAGTTTATTTCGTATTGTTTTTTTTTTTGGCATCGAACAAACGTGTTCTATTCAGCTCTCCAAAGACAAAGTAAGATTATTAATTCTTTGAATTTGAATCATTGTCGGGTGTGTCGACAATGAGCATCGCTTCGTGCGACACTAGTGACATTTTGGCTAGCCATACGGACTAGAAACTTAAGATTTTGGCTCGTCCGCTGTGATTTTTACTAGCCATTGGCTAGCGGGCTATCGTTAATTTCGAGCAGCGAGAGCCCATACATATGCCCGCGATGCCAGCGGACCGGTCACCGGTGCATGGTGCATGCACTGCGTGCAACTGTGTGCAACTCTGTTTTCACCGCACATCATTTATCGATTAACCGGTATTCGATCGAATCAAAGCCGTCGAATCCCGGTTTATGAAATATTCGATATGACTCAGGCTTACTTGAGACCCCAAAATCTAATCAGTTCATCGTCCCTCCCATATGCATACATGGGCCAAGTTTACAAACTGATCCAAAAAACAGTTTTGAAGTAATGGCGAGAATGAAAAGGGGACGGACAGACGACCCGAAAACATAATGCCTCCGGCACCACCTACGGTGGGCGGAGGCATAAAAATTTGAACAGTATGAATGCAACTTCAGAATCAATCATAGACCAAAAAGAGCATTTTTGTATATAATGCGTGTAATTGTCCATTGTCCATCTTCACTTGTTTGACAAGGCATAATAGAAGAGCTTTTCAGGTACCTGTGGTATGTGACTGCCAGGCTGAAATATACTATTCATGTGTTAATTGCACAGATACTAAGCAAGCTCCTCTATAATTCCTTGTTAGATGGTCAATGGGTGTGTTTACATAATCCTGACAATATTTTTTGGCTAGTTTTGAGAAAACAATATATTTTTCAAAATTTTGATAACTTATTAATAAAATGACCAATTGACATCAAATTGCACCTCATTATACTCAAAATTACATGATGTACATTTGAATTGAATTGAATAAAACACTTTTGAGTTATTATAGTCAGAAGGTAAGAAAATGGTTTTTCTTTACATACAGAGCATTTTTTTTTTGGGGGGGGGGGGGGAGCGTTGTCAATGTGCACTTTGGAGTTTTCATTTCAGGGGGTCTGACACCTCCTTCCAGATGGACAATTTTGTCAGTTTTTATATTTTTTGGAATGTACATCCATAGCTCTTCCTTCTGACAAAATGTGGTCCCTGGGCTTCAAGGGGAAAAAGTTACTCCAAGTTTTAGGGGCCATCTAACACCCCATCCCGACGGAAATTGTTGTCAGTTTTGTATGTTTTGTAACGTCCAGTTATACTACTTCCTACTGACAAAGTTTGGGGAGATGGGGTGAAATTGACCCGACTTTGGGGTCTCATTGGGGGGCATTGGGGGGCTCTGGGGGGCTAAACCCGACAGCTACGGTCAGGCTGACAACCTTTTTGTCAATGACTTAGATGGTCTAAGTAACTTTAAGGGGTCAAATCTTATGGATAAAATCGGGTGACTATTTCGGGAAAGGTTTCTGGCCTAATAGACTAACACTATACATTGCATAATACATGTATGGTATCTTTCACAATATACTTACCATCAGCTCCCATGGAGTTTGTAACTTCTCTTCCTGTGATTCTGTCTCGGACCTGGAAAAGAAATTTTTATTATTATTTTCAACGATGAATGATTTTTTGATTTAGCAAATATAAATTTTAATGAACTAGTGAAACCTGAATATTCAATGTTTTTCTTTTTTAATATTCATACTGAAATGAGATTTCATGAGAAAAATTTCCATTCTCATAGTAAACATTAAGGTGAATCTAAAGCAATATAGATCAAATTGTAAAATCAGCACTGATTTTCTTATTTACTAGATAAATCTATATCCCTACCTATTATGCTAGTCTCCTGACTACGCTACCCAATCGAGAACTTTAACACAAAAAAGTCACAATATTGTGCACACCCCTCGTAACCCATTGTTATCCCCTTCGTTCCTCACCCGCATGAATACGCAACGGCCATCTTCCTCTAGTGCGAGCAACCTCAAGAGTAAAACATGTTGCTTGCAAGGCGAGGGGTAGAAAGGGAGGGTCATAGGTAGGTAAATAGATTTATCTAGTAAATAAGAAAATCAGTGCTGATTTTACAAATTTACTGCAATAAATCATATATACCTACCTATTATGCTAGACTAACACCCATTCAAAACCGGGTGGCATGTTTTAAGTGAGGAAGGAAACAGGATAACAGGGAAGACACTACCGCCTTCAAGGTGGCTGACGTAGATAATTCCTCTCCTGCAGGGACATCCTTAAGGTAGCATGAAATGAAGGAATTGGGCGAACACCAATAGGCAGCCTTCAAAATATCATAAAGCGTCACACCTTGAAAAAGGGCCCAGAAAGTGCTAACACTACGTGTGTCATAAGCATGGGGCTTACTATCTGATAAGAGAGCCTCTGGGCCGGCGGCCCGAATAGCTTCGATAATCCATCTAGAAATGGAATCAAGAGAAGCTGGAGAAAAGGGCTCTCGAGTGATCAGAAAAAGCTGATCATCTTTGCAACAGGCCTTAGTCTTGTCAATATACCATATAAGGGCTCTAACAGGGCACCAAACCTTGTCCTCGCGCACTGACAAAATGTCAGATAGTAGACAAAGAAAAAAAATTCAACAGGACCAGAAGTCGTCTGGTTGTCCTTTTCTCTCCCAGCGAACGTGTCCGGGAGTAAGACAGAGAGCGTGAAGGGTGCTGCGCCTCTGGCCAGAGGCAATGGCTACTCTTCACCGTAAGATGGTGAAGCAAAGCTTTGCCCAAAGGTTCGAAAGGAGGTTTAGCCAGGGCTTCTAGAACCCAGGGCAATCTCCAAGACGGGACTAATTGAGAATGTGGGATGTTTCAGAAAGAAAGACCGAATTAATCCACTCAACAGCGGGGAATTGGAAACCCCCGAACCATCCGAAAAGCCCGTGTGAATGGCGCCGATCGCTGACCAGTAGCCTCGGATAGTAAAGATAGACCTTCCTTTGTCAAACAGCGAGATTAGAAAATCCGCAATTGAACCAACAGGAGCCTTAGACGGGATTTGATCCCAGGTCTGACACCATTGAAACAAAAAGGCTGAAAGACAGGAACTGCCGATTGATATAAGCCGCAACCGAGACATTGTCTGAGAGAATAAGAACTGAGCGACGGCTTTGTCTGAAAAGAAGCAGAGTTAATAAACCTGCCATAAGTTCTAGAACATTGATATAGGGTAGACTCACAAGGTGAGACCAGTCCCCCGAAAACGTGCTGTTGAAGCAAAGTCCGCCACACCCTAGGAGAGCATCTTTCGAAAATGAAATCGACGGAAGGGGGGGGGGAAGACTTGCCCCGTGTGAGAAATGCAATGATTGTCTAGCGGGGTAAGAATCCAGTCTCGGCTGGGCCGTGCTAACTGATTCAGAAAGTCTATCACTGACCCCAGAAAACTGGTCGGCTTGTAGGGATCAGCTCTGATTTCTCCCAATTTATTAGAAAACCTAATTCTTGGGTCGTATTGACCAACGTGCGTGCTCGTGTCTGAAAGAAGAGCTTCGGACTCCGCTAGGAGCCGACCGTCCAGATAGCAAAGCAGACGAAGGCCACAACTCCTCAGCAAGGCTGCCAGGGCAGCCACTACCCACGAAAAAGCCCCGATGGGCTGGACGCAGCCCGAAGGGAAGAGTACGAAACCGGAAGGTTTCGGAAAAGAAAGAGAATCCCAGAAGATCCCTCGAAGTGGGATGAATAGGGATATGGAAATACGCATCATTGAGATCTATAGAGATTGCGTAATCCTCTCTCTTGATCAGCGGAAGAGTTGAAGCTAGAGTTTCCATCCGGAAAGGAACCGGTGGAATGAACTGGTTTATTCTTTCCAAGAAGAATCAGAGTTTCCCCAAGCGCTTGGGAACAAAGAAAACCCGAGAAGGAGAGAGATGCGAGACAAGCCGGGGCAGACATGGGAGGTGATCAAGTTCTCATAGCCCCTCCGGGGAGCGGGCCGAGAAAGAAAAAGACAGTGTCATTGTAATACAACAATACTGTCACCAATAAAAGCTGGGTTGCTTGAGCGAACCTCCATACCATTAAAAGCTTTAATCTCTATACAGAATCCACCTCACACTACGGAGCACACGAAGGCGTCCCAGGCGAAGGCCTCCCAAGCTGGGAGAAAATAATGAAGTCGACCAACCATGTCAGAGTGAACATGCGCTCGGGAAAGTCCGTCAAAAGCTAGGCATAGCCTGCAAACCCGACTTCAACTTGCTCCGCTGAGAGCCATGACTGCCTCTCAAAGGAGCCCTGCCGCGTCCACCCGTTCCACGAGGAGGGTATGGCGGAAAAGCAGCAGGAAAAGACACAGTAACCAGACAGTGTTGTCCTGAAGTGGGAGCAATAAGCCTCTGTCGGAAAAGGGGCCCGCGTCAGCTAGCGGGGAGCACAAAACAGCTTGGCCATCCAGGCAGCCTGTTTCCGTGCAGCGAATTTCCTTCTGAAAGTCTGTGGCAAATTGTCCACCTAAGAGGGAGGGGCCCCCGAGAAGGGACGTCTTGGAGAAGTGACGGCAAGTCACGCTCCTTAACCTCAAGGGCGGAAAGGGCCAAAGCCCTGCGGCGGTGCGTAATTGACTAGTGGCCGCACCAGAGAGTTGTGATCACTGCAGACCCGGTAGAGTGAGCAGAAGATCAACGACGACAAGCTTATCACCCTCGGTGATATTCAGCTCGTCCGCCCTGGCTCTGAGGTTGGAAAGAGAGCCCTGGACTGTGACTAAACGTGTGCCAGCTCTGATTTGATTGCCGACGTTGCCCCAAGGTTTATCCTCAGCCTTGAAAGAGGGTGAAGTACGGGGGTTAAACGCCTGCAGGCACTAGCCCACCCCAAATCACTGAGGAAAAGAGGCTTAGTTTTGAAAAAGCCATCATGATCTTGCGTTCTAAAAGCAAAGGCTTTGTCCATAATCGGACCGGTACGCTTTGGGGAAGCTCGGTCTCAACACGGTCATACTCCGCTATGAAATTCTCCGTGAGGGGAACACCCTCAGAAGGAGTCTGTTGCCTGAACAATAGAGGAGTCGGGCCCTGATTGGGTCGACGAGAAAGTTTCAGGCAGATAATTAGTTAATAGGGCAGCAGCCTCTGCCCCACAAAGGGAAAGCATATGAGGCTCTGCCTGTTCCGACAAAGTCGATTCAGAAACAGAAATCTGAGAAACAGACTAAGTTCTGACACCGCCTGAATAGAGTGAGACGTTGGCCCTCGGACCAGGCGGGGTACCCCCATGGGATGCTGTAAGTCTCCTCACCCAGCGGAGCCCCCCAAGGGACGCGGGTGGGTCGAGAGGATGCGGCCGAGTTAAGTCGGGCTGAAGAGGGGTAGAGTCAGAGGCTGTGGTATCAGGAAGAGGGACCATCACTGCCGCTGCGCCAAAACTCGCATCAAGCCGAGTAGCTCAGATCGTGAAGGATCAGACGGGGCAGCAGCGGGCAATGCCTTGCTTTTCTTAGGCCCTCTAATTGTATCCTTTTTAGGCTTCTTATCATCTGGCTCAACAGGAGTCGAAGCCGTAGCCCACTTCTTGGGGCGTCTGACAGACCCCTGAAGAGGGGTAGAGGCAGGGGCTGTGGTATCCGGTAAGAGAGACCAGCCCTGCCACTGTGATAGACTTTGGGCGGTTCTCCGAATAGAATTCGGAATCGCGAACCAAAAACCTCAAAGGAGGGATGCCCGCCTCCCTCTAGGGGACATCTGTGCTAAGGGTGCTAAGGGTATGTACCCAAAGTCGCGCACACACTACCCGTACTGACCGAGCGACTTGAGGCTACGGTCGTGGGGTGGGCCCCCGAGGCGCCAAATGTGAGAGCGGACTGGAACGAGGTCCCAGTATTCGCATGAGCATTATTTGTGATATGTGGAAGCATAAATGCTCCACCTGCGCCCATAACTGCGGGCGGAATTAGGAGGCCACCTAATTCCGCGCACCCAGGTAACAACACCTGGTGCCCCACAGACCGCCCAAAATTGTTGGCTCGAGTCTTTCCGTTAGTCGGCTGTAAAGACAGCCAGGGTCATACTCGTTTCCCCATAAGGTAGGACCGGGGGCTAGGGTTTGTAAACCCCGAGCAACATGGGCGTTATGTAGAAGCATAAGTGCTCCACCTGCGGGCGGAAATAGGAGGCCACTAGTCTCCGCACACTCAGGTGACGACACCTGGTGCTCCACAGACCGCCCAATATTGTTAGCTCAAGAGCAACAGGTTTGTAAACCCAGACCAACATGGGCGGTGCCCGTGAGTTGCCCCGCAGTAGTGGCACAAATCTCCCCTAGCGGCTTTGAGGAGGTGCACGCAGCAGGCTGGGAAACAGATGTCCCCCCCTTCTGGGGTTGGCATCCCTATCTTGACTAAAGGCACCCGCCACGAAGCCACAGGCTCCGAGGTTGGCACACTCTGCGGGGTAACAACACTGGGCAACTTACCTGCAGCCCTCCTCACCCCCCAAGTACAAAGGTACTAGGGGAAGGTCTGGAAGGCCGAGTCATCTTGCTAGACGACTCTTCAGAAGAAGCCGGTCTCCGTGACTTAACTCCTTCTTCTTCCGAACTCATATTGCTGCAACAAAAGCAGACAATTTCACATACAAACACCGTACGAACACCGATACGTAACAGGATCGGGACAAACGGAAACACCAGCAAGACACACAGAAATAACTATGTGGGGCTGGTCGCTAAAAGGAAAAAACTGCCTAAAAAGGAATATAGACATTTCCTTGCAATAGGAAAAAAGTGACACAAAAACACAAGAGTACTATAATCTAGAACGAAAATAAGTACAGAAAAGTGCTTTTTAGGGCGTATAGGCGCGCTGAAAAGATACAAAAAGACCTGAATTCAGGAGCGTCGTGACTCGACGACCTAACTCGACGGGAGCAAGCAAGAAAGAGGAAGATGGCCGTTGCGTATTCATGCGGGTGAGGAATGAAGGGGATAACAATGGGTTACGGGGGGTGCGCACAATATTGTGACTTTTTTGTGTTAAAGTTCTCGATTGGGTAGCGTAGTCAGGAGACTAGCATAATAGGTATATGATTTATTGCAGTAAATCTAATCTTTAGTAACTTTGATCTTCTTCCTTTCTATAACTCCAGCTTTTTAATAAGTTATGATGCTTTCTGCAAAGAAGCTGTTCAACTGATTCTGCAGAAATGATGAGATAACTCATCAAGGGCTTCCCTATTTAATATTTGAATAGTCTGTCTGATATGAAACATTGAGGTCACAGAGATTTCTTTTGATTTTAAAACCTGTCGTTTTATTAACAATGCACAAGATTTGAAATTGTATTTTTCTCAGGGCATCTTCTTTTTTCTCTTACTCTTGTTATATTGGATCTTTTTGAAGTTTGATTAATATGTAAGTCAATTCCAGAATGAATATACTGTACATTAAAGATAAAGTTGAGTTCTGGTCATGAGATCGAATTGTTAAAGAAACTGTCTCAAAGCAATTCGGAAACGTGGATTATACAGCACGTAAGAATTGGTGTATGCTGTAAGGTCTTACAATCACCCATATGATAAAAAATTGACTCAATCCTGCTGAGAGTCACATGCACTGCACACAGAAATGTGTATATGGGACTACACAGAAATGTTTTGCCTGGACATTTCATCTGTTTCTTGTCATATTTTGAATGCGAGGGTATTTGATGAGCAATCCTTTTTAAGGGACATTTCTACTATGATAATCTTCCAAACTAACATTCTAACAAGAATGAGAAAGCTCACAAATTATTTTTTACATTTCCCAGAACTCAAACCTTCCCTGTAACAAGTTCCTTCATGGGACAAATCCAATTTCTTTGCATCTAATGTGGAGGTGTTTACTCACTGATGTGTATATAGCTGTGACAATCTTCAGTAACAAATCAAGTTTGTTGAGAGGGGAGTAAGCTTCTTGAAGCTGTGAGAAGAGCTGTCTAATCTCTTCTAGATCTTCTCCTTCAGGTGGGACATAGTTGGACTGCAAACAAAAGTGGACAAATATCTTTTAAAAAACAAGTGCTTTCAAATAATATGAATCATCTATGTTCCTATAGACCTAAACTTATGTCTTATCACAATTCTAAACTTTGCATTAATAATATTAATTTACACGACCTGTCAATGTAAAATAGGAACCAGGGGTGCATTTAATGACAGAACCAGGACAAGACAGTCATCAACTATGTCTACAATATAACAGAGATTCAGGAAGCTGACCGTACATTTCACAAAGAGCTGGCAAACTTCTGAGACATCTTGTGATATTGATATTGATCAGTTTAAAAATTTAGTCTTTGTCACTATCTATAAACTGTATGCTGAATAATGCAAACAAATTTTGAAGCACAATTTGATAAGGGAGTAAAATGTTATACAAATATGAGGCGCACCTTTACAGTATTTCTATAAATCAAGGTACAGTAGGGGTTCAAGAAATTGATTTTTCTAGATATTTAATTTTTTGTTCTTTCCGCTGCCCATAGACTAACTGAACGCTGACTTGTGCTGGCGTTCTAAAAGATATGACAAGTCACTTTAATATCGTAGAAGTTGGCAAAGATGGTGTTATCTTAACACTTATACTTTTTGATCAACCTTTCCTCTCCCTATAACATGATATATCTTAGTGCGGAAGATGTTGATCATCATGGTAGTATAATAAGAGTATAAGTTGATCTGTTGTCACACGAAGGAGCAAACGAGGGTTGCGACGTTTCGACCGCTAACTGCTAGTCTTCGTCAGGCAATGTGGACAATCGCCGCTGCAAGCACTTTTATAACGTAAGCTGCCATTGGTCTGTGAAACCGACCAATCACAAGCAGCGGACTGTGCGATCGGTGAGCGGGATGCGGACGTCGGGGAAAATCCTGTCGGTGCTACGCAACTTACCTCATCCCAACTGGGAGGGTGCTGTGCGCTCCAAGCATGCTCAGCGACTGCCGAACTATCTATGCGCGGTGCTTGACATCTCTGCGGTGTTCTAGCATTCTTTCGTTTACGGGTCTACCTGTTTCGCCGATGTAGACCTTGTCGCAAGTCCCGCAACGCCGTCGAGTCTGCCGGGTACCGTGGGGTCCTTTGGGTGGACTAGCTGGTTACAAGTAGTGGTGTCGGACTTGAAAACGGCGCGTATGCTATGCTTCTCTACGTGTCGGAGGAGCTGGCGAGAAATAGAATCGACAAACGGAAGAACAACGGTAGACTTGTAATTCACAACTTCCTTATCACAACTTCCTGATGTGACACCTAGAGAAGCATAGCATACGCGCCGTTTTCAAGTCCGACACCACTATTCGTAACCAGCTAGTCCACCCAAGGGACCCCACAGTACCCGGCAAACTCGACGGCGTTGTCTACAAGATCCCATGCGGGACTTGCGACAAGGTCTACATCGGCGAAACAGGTAGACCCGTAAACGAAAGAATGCTAGAACACCGCAGAGATGTCAAGCACCGTCGCATAGATATATCGGTTCGTATTACACTCTGAAACAGCAAACTCAAAAAAACAAACAAGATGAATTCTCGAAATTTATGCCTCCGCCCTTGCCAGATCAGAAATATATCGCAAATTCATGTTGATTTGTTTTAAATTTTGATTGAACGAGAATAAAAAGCCTCTAATCAAGAAAATTATAACTAATTTTGTTATTTACTAGATAAATCTATGTATCTGCAAGCATCTGTAATAATATAAAGCGCTCTGAGTAGTTTGTAACTAGATATAGCGCTATATAAGAAATTACTTATTATTATTATTATTAGGTGATCTGTCGTAGTCGACAGATCACCTATTATATTTGTCAGAATTTTCTTTCTTTATTTCTTTATTAGGTGATCTGTCGTAGTCGACAGATCACCTCTTATATTCGTCAGAATTTTCTTTCTTTATTATTATTTATTTATTTATTTTTATTTTCTCCCACTTTCTTGTTGCAACGAAATCTCAAAAACTTTTCAGTCAATTTTCATGACATTTCCGTCAGTCATCAGGTCATATAAGGTCAAGCTTCAAAATCTTTTTCAAGGTCATCAGCTCATCGTGACGTCATCCAGGCGCCATTTTGTGAAATCACATTATCACTAATATCTTCATAACTAGTCATCAAAAATGAACCATATTTGACACACATGAACTTCAGGTCAACGGTCAACATAAATTGTCATCAAAATCCGCGCACGCATCATGACGCGCACGTACGCGCGCGTCAAAATTTAGAAATGCTCAAAATCACTTTTTAATCAAATTAGAGTATGGTTCAGGACATTTTAAGCATTTCAAAATTTTCCGTCCGTGCGCGTCCGTCCACGCGTCATGCGCGCGCGCAGCGCGTACATAACGTAAAAACGCCGTTTTTTCGCATGGTTTGTCTTTCTGACACTATTCTTGACAATTTCCAACTATTTATAGTCATTCTCGACCTTCCATAATGCCACACGCGTGCGTCAAATTTTCAAATTCGTGCGCGTGTCAATGGGCATTCTAATGTAAAAAGTGGTCAAAACATGCCTATCTAAAATCCGCCATAGCTCGTCAGAATGCACGGAAACCCCCCAATTTCTTTACATATTCTGAAAGCCTTGGAGTTGTAGATTTGAACTCATGCAGAATTTTTGCCGATCTCATGGTCTAACGTCATCCTATTTGCATATGAACTCAAAAAAATAATTTTGAAAAAATGACGTCATCATTTTTGTATTCATTTCATAATACTTCAGTAATAGGTGGTCAATTTTCTCCCAAATTTTGATATGTTATAGCTGAGACAATTCTCTACAACACCAGTCACCACCATCTTTCATTTTGATGACGTCATCACAGTGAAATTTTCAATTAAAGATGGCATGTCAGAATTTCCCCTATTTGCGTGTTATGTCTATGGAAGATGATTTTTTTTCGAATCATGAATCTACATGACAACGTTCTCTGAGCAGTATCTCAGTTATTTTTGGTCTATTTCCTTCCAGATTTTAATATGTTTTTGATAAATACTCTCTCTCTAAGGGTTCGGTTTTTTCAATCTGATGTAGGGATCATTGTCAATTTTAAACTACAAAATGTGATTTGAGAATCCAGTTTTTCGTTTACGTGTTATCTCTATGGGAAATATTTTGGTCTATTGGTCAAAGCACTTGCCTCCCATTCCGGTGACCCAGGTTCGATCCCCGGTGGGTCCATAATTTTTTTTTTTTTTTTTTGCTTGTTTTTGCCTGTCATTTTACCATCCTCTTCGACTATTATAACATAAACAATCACAAATCATGTAATAAACTGCCTTATTTTGCGTGTTATGTCTATAGTAGTGTGCAGTAGTTTGTGTACAACCCTATGGAAATTGTGATTCCTATGGGATTTATCTCCCAGTATCCTGCAATATCAAATAGTCCTATTTGACATCACAATTTTCCAGAATTGGCTTAGTCAATTATCTTCAAATTTTTGTCAGTCGATCATCAGTCCTAATAACGTCAAGTTCCCGCATTTTTTTCAAGGTCATCAGATTATTGTGACGTCATCCAGGCGCCATTTTGTAAAGATCAACTTATGATTGTATCTTCACAAAATGTCATCTCTCTTTCATATTTGGCATGGCTAAGGTCAATGTCACCTCAGTCATGGTCATCACCATTATTATCATGATTATCATCAACATCATTATCATCATCACTGAGATGATATTCATGATGATGATGATTATCATCAGCATCATTATCATCATCACCATCAATCATCATCATTATCACCATCATAATCATCATTATCATCGTCATTATATTATCATCATTATCATCATTCTCATCACCATCATCATCATCACTGTCATGATGATATTCATAATGATGATGATGATTATCAACATCATTATCATCATCACTGTCATGATATCCACGAATCATCCAAAATTCATGTTCACACACTCTATGCCCCATTGAAACAAAGGGGGCGCTATTTCACTAAAATAGGTAGTAGAGCCTATGAATTGAAAATGCTAGGAAAAGGGTGAAATCATAAAAATTGTGAAAAGATTCATTATAATTACTGATATCAACGTCATGTCTCACATTATCATTTTTTCATTCGTCTTCGTCAAAAATATCAAGATCAAAAGACAGATCACCTAATTCGTCTCCAGTGACGAATTAAATTTCTAGTTTATTTTTATTTTCTCCCACTTTCTTTTTGCCACGAAATCTCAAAAACTTTTCAGTCAATTTTCATGACATTTCCGTCAGTCATCAGGTCATATAAGGTCAAGCTCCAAAATCTTTTTCAAGGTTATTAGGTCATCGTGACGTCATCCAGGCGCCATTTTGTGAAATCACATTATCAATCATATCTTCATAACGAATCATCAAAAATGAACCATATTTGACACACATGAACTTCAGGTCAAGGGTCAACATAAAATGTCATCAAAATCCGCGCACGCATCATGACGCGCACGTACGCACGCGTCAAAATTTAGAAATGCTCCAAATCACTTTTTAATCAAATTAGAGTACGGTTCAGGACATTTTAAGCATTTCAAAAATTTTCATCCGTGCGTGTTATGCGCGCGCAGTGCGTACATAACGTAAAAACGCTGTTTTTTCGCATGGTTTGCCTTCTTGACACTATTCTTCACAATTTTCAACTATTTACAGTCATTCTCGACCTTCCATAATGTCAAACTTTCAAATTCGTGCGCGCGTCAATGGGCATTCTAATGTAAAAAATGGTAAAAACATGCCTATCTAGAATCCGCCATAGCTCGTTAGAATGCACGGAAACCCTCCAATATCTTTACATATTCTGAAAGCCTGGGAGTTGTAGATTTGATTTCATGTAGAATTTTTGCCGATCACATGGTCTGATGTCATCATATTTGCATATGAACTCAAAAAAATGATTTTGAAAAAATGATGTCATCATTTTTGTATTCATGTGATAATATTTCAGTAATAAGTGGTCAATTTTAATCCAAATTTTGATATGTTATAGCTGAGACAATTCTCTACAAGACCAGTCACCACGATTTTTCATTTTGATGACGTCATCCCGGTAAAATTTTCAATTAAAGATGCCATGTCAGAATTTTCCCTATTTGCGTGTTATGTCTATGGAAGATGATCTTTTTTTGAATCATGAATCTACATGACATCCTTCTCTGAGCGGTATCTCAGTTATTTTTGGTCTATTTCCCTCCAGATTTTAATATGTTGTAGCTGAGACTATAAGCTTTTACAAATGTGGTCTTCAATTTTTGATCAGATGTCGGGATCATGTCCAATTTTTAAGTACAACATGTGATTTCAGAATCCCTTTTTTTTCGTGTACGTGTTATCTCTATGGGAAATGTTTTGGTCTATTGGTCAAAGCACTTGCCTCCCATTCAGGTGACCCAGGTTCGATCCCCGGTGGGTCTAAAAAAATTTTTTTTTTTTTTGTTGCTTCTTTTTGCCTGTCATTTTACCATTCTCTTCGACTATTATAACATAAACAATCACAAATCATGTAATAAACTGCCTTATTTTCCGTGTTATGTCTATAGTATTGTGCAGTAGTTTGTGTACAACCCTATGGAAATTGTGATTCCTATGGGATTTATCTCCCAGTATCCTGCAATATCAAATAGTCCTATTTGACATCACAATTCTCCAAAATTGGCTTAGTCAATTATCTTCAAATTTTTGTCAGTCATCAGTCCTAGTAAGGTCAAGTTCCCGCATCTTTTTCAAGGTCATCAGATTATTGTGACGTCATCCAGGCGCCATTTTGTAAAAATCAACTTATGATCGTATCTTCTTCACGAAATGTCCTCTCTCTTTCATATTTGGCATGGCTAAGGTCAATGTCATTTCAGTCATTGTCATCACCATTATCATTATCATCATCATGATTATCATCAACATCATTATCATCATCACTGTGATGATATTCATGATGATGATGATTATCATCAGCATCATTATCATCACCATCAATCATCATCATTATCACCATCATCATCATGATTATCGTCATTATATTATCATCATTATCATCACCATCATCATCATGATTATCATCAACATCACAGTATCACCATCACTGTCATAATATTCATGACTAGCAGAAGCAGCCCGTGGACATCCACGGGCGCTAGCTGTGTTTATGATTAATCACCGTACCGTATATTTGTTACAATAATCAAGTGAAGAAATAAAAAAGTCGGGCAAAGTTATTTTTACCAAGAAGAATTTACAACATGTCCATTGGTGGACCCCCCCAAGGTCTGCCTTTTCCAAAAGTTGACAAACCTGCACTTGTTTTCCCCGCCTTATACTAAATTCTGGATCCGCCCCTGATCATGTGAATATGTCTTATTTATCCAAAGCTTGCATGAGTTCTGAAGAAAATTCCTTTTAATCTTGATGAAAATTGATGATATGGATATAATAATGTTCGAGTAGAATATCCATGCATAGACCGAGAGGGAGCGATTTGATCTTGCCATGTTTCTGTGGTTTATTAATACTCAGAGTAACATCCATAATTAGCGGTACGTCCCCTGTAAAGGATGCAATGATGAGAAAAAATGAATTTGTCATTTTATTTTCAGGGGGATTATGGCCCCCTTATATGGGTCTTGGGAGGACCGACGGATTGACTTCCCCCTACTACCCCCCCCCCCCCCCCCCCCCCCCCCCCCCCCCTCCAGCTCCCCCCATTCCATTGTCATCCCATCACCCCCAGGGCGAGGGGAGAAGGGATTAATATCATTATACGTATTCATAATCATTATGGAAATATTTTCGAAGGAATTTTCTGATAAAGTGTCAAATTACCGGTAGCGAACGTCGTGAAACATACACACTAAACTGTGTGTGTGACCATGAAGCTTCAAATGATGTAACTCTATACCTGTATGATGACCTGTACACGTACGTGCGAACGATCTAACACGTGTGTATAATACTGTACTGTACACTGAAGCCATGCGGATATATGGCCATGCTGTTCTTTGGCATAGCTCCCCTTCACAGGGAAAGGTATATGGGTTGGCTGGGCCTGAAGCTACAAACCCGCTTCATGGGTTGGTGGAATTATTAGGCCTACTCCCTGCGGAAATTCAACGTTTAAAAATGAATTTATGAAATATGGACGGGACGTCAGCCCTCAAGAAGTGCCTCCCACCACCCTAAGAACCCTTCCCCACCCGTGGGTACCAAAAGGCGGGGACCGAAAGGGCCAGGGGAGGAGCCTATTTGAACCAAAAAAAGAGCCCGAAATCCTTAGTGTATTATATTATAAGATGATGGTGATGATTATCATCCACATTATCATCATCACTGTCATGATGATATAATGATCACCATCATGATTATCATCAACATCATTGTCATCATCACTGTCATGATGATATTCATGATGATGATGATTATCATGATCATCGTCAACATTATCATCATCACTGTCATGATGATATTCATGATGATGATGATTATCATCCACATCATTATCATCACTGTCATAATATAATCATCATCATCATGATTATCATCAACATCATTATCATTACTGTCATGATGATATTCATGATGATGATTATCGTCAACATCATTATCATTGTCATGATATCCACGAATCATCCAAAATTCATGTTCACACACTTTATGCCCCATTGAAACAAAGGGGACGCTATTTCACTAAAATATGTAGTAGCTAGAGCCTACGAATTGAAAATACTAGGAAAAGGCTGAAATCATAAAAATCTTGATTAGATTCATTATAATTAATGTCATCGTGATATTGACGTCATCTTTCACATTATCATTTTGTCATTCGTCTTCGGCAAAAATATCAAGATCAAAAGACAGATCACCTAATTCGTCTTCAGTGACGAATTCAATGTCTAGTTATTATTATTATTATTATTATTATTATTATTATTATCTACCTATTTGCTAGTTTCCCAAACTATGCCGTCATTCGAGAAAAGCTAAATCAAAACGTGCACGCCCCGCCCGCGTGTGCTCCCCGTCCACCAATAATGATCGCGCAGCCGCCATGCTCTTCCTCTTCCGAGCATTCAGAGACAGAGTCTAGGACATGTTGTCAGACAAGGAGAGGGGCTGGAGGGAGGGACATAGGTAGATACATAGATTTATCTAGTAAATAACAAAATTATAACTAATTTTGTTATTTACTAGATAAATCTATGTATCTACCTATTTGCTAGTTTCCCAAACTAAGCCGTCATTCGAGAAAAACTAAGTCTAAAACGCGCAGCCCCTGCCTGCGCGCGCGTACTCCCCGTCCACCAATCCAATCGCGCCACCGCCATACTCTTCCTCTTCCGAGCAGTCAGAGACAGAATCTAGGACATGTCAGACAAGGAGAGGGGCTGGAGGGAGGGACATAGGTAGATACATAGATTTATCTAGTAAATAACAAAATTAGTTATAATTTTCTTGATTTACAGCAATAAATCGATGTATCTACCTATTTGCTAGAATAGCACGGATAAAAACCCGGGTGGCATGTCCCAGGACGGGAGTAACTAACGCGGGGCAGACAGAGACGACGAAGCAGCTCTCAACCCAGAGGTTGCAAAGCTAACCTCACCCGAAAGAACATCCTTAAGATAGAAGGATGTGAAGGAAGTAGGGGAACGCCAAAAGGCGGCCCTCAAAATGTCTTCCAAAGGAGGACCCAGAAAGAGCGCCCAGGAGGTAGAAACACTCCTAGTATCGTGCGCTCTTGGAGGATTCTCAGACAGGAGAGCCTCCGAACCCCCAGCTTGGATAGCCTCGACAATCCAACGGGAGACAGTCTCCCGTGATGCTGGGGAATAAGGGTGACGGGAAAAGAGAAAGAGCTGATCATCCTTACGAAAAACCTTAGTCCTATCCAAGAACCATTTGAGAGCCCTAACAGGGCACCAAGAATTATCCTCCTTGACAGAAGAGAATTCTGACAGAGGACTCAAGAACACTTCGATTGAGCCAGAAGAATCCTTCTGATTCTTGGCAATAAACGAAGGTCGAGGGACAAGACGTACACCTTGCCTTTCCCATCTGATATGCCCGGGCGCCGTAGAGAGAGCCTGAATAGTGCTTCTCCTCTGCCCAGAAGCAATAGCGACGAGGAAGGCGGTCTTAATCGAGAGATGGTGTAAAGACGCTTTGCACAACGGCTCAAAGGGCGGTTTGGCCAAGGCGTCCAAAAACAAAGGAAGGCTCCACGCAGGAGTCAACTGGCGATTTGCTGGTCGTTTCAAAAGACAGACCTCGGCAAATGAGTCAAGAAGGGAGAGTTAGAAACTCCCGAACCATCAGAAAAAAAAACCAAGGTGAACCGGAGCAATAGCGGACCGGTAACCACGATTGGTAGAGAGGGACCTGCCCTTATCGAAAAGGGGCGATAAGGAAATCTGCAATAGCACCCACCGGGGCAGAACGGGAAGCAAATCCCATTTCCCCACACCAAGCATGGAAGGCTTCTAATCTCGAGATGTAAACAGCTCGGGTAGAATCTCTTCTGCTCTGGACTATGAACTGGGAGGCTCTCTCAGAGAGTCCTGCCGTCCTCGCATCCTCCCCGATAGAGGCCAGGCGGTCAAATGTAGAGCCGCCGGGCGATGGTGGAGGATCCCCGACAGGGGCTGAGCTATGAGGTCTGCTCTCCGGTGAAGGGAGAGAGGCCGACCGTCCAGCAGAGACAGAAGAAGAGGAAACCAAGGTCTCCTCGGTCAGCAAGGTGCTATGAGCAGAAACCACGCCTGATCCTCCTAAATCTACCCCAGGACCTGAGGGATTAAGGAGACCGGCGGAAAGGCGTAACCCCGGAAGTTCTTCCACTGAAGGGAGAACGCATCGAGGGCCCAAGCTTCCGGATCTCGCACCCGAGGGCAGTATCTCGGGAGGCGATGATTGAGAGCTGTCGCAAACAGGTCTATCTCCAGAGGGGCGCAGACTGAACAGAGGTGTCGAAGACCTCTCGGTTCAGTGGCCACTCGGAGGGGAGACACATGCCCCGGGACAGAAATTCTGTAATCAGATTGTCCCGCCCGGGAACATTGCAGGCGATCGGAATCACTCGGTGAGACCGACACCACTTCCAAAGTTTGGCGGTTAGATCGTTCAGGGTAGTGGAACGAGTCCCGCCTTGTCTGTTGATGTAGGCAGCAACAGTAGTGTTGTCCGTCAAAATCCGGACGGAGTGACCTACAATCATGTTCTCGAAAAAAAAAACGGACATGAAGACTGCCATCAATTCCAACATATTGATGTGGGGTAAGGTGCACAGGTGTGACCAGTCCCCCGAGACCACCTGGTCCAAAAGAGACTTGCCCTTGAAGAAGGAACGACTCATTCGACCAGGGGATAAGCAGGCGTTTGATTTCCTCGGATAGAGGAATCCACACCTTGAGCGAGTCTACACTGGGCTTGGAAAAACTTCAGCAGATGAAGCTGGAACGGCCTCATATGAAGCCGATAGTCTTTGAGGACATCTACAAGGCTCGATAAGTGGCCCAAGGACTGGAGCCATCGGCCTGCCCGAACTCGACGTAAGCGACGAAGAGATCGAGCCAGTAAGACAATAGTTAGAACTCTCTCCCGACTGGGGCGGGCAAGTTGGTTCACAATGTCTATTTCCGCACCCAGGAAAATGGGTCTGCGGGTAGGAGTCAACTCCGACTTGTCCCAGTTGACTATGAATCATACTTCTTGCGTAGTACGGAGAAGTAGGTCCATGCGTGACTGAAAGACGGACACAGAGCTCGCCACCAGGAGCCAGTCGTCCATGCAAGTGAAAAGTCTCAGACCGCGATACCTGAGGAAAGCGGCTAGGGAAGAGACTACTCAAGTAAAAACTTGAGGAGTCGGTTTCGGGCCACAAGGTAAGGCCTTGAACCGGAAGGTTTCGCTCTGAAAGGCGAAGCCTAGAAGGTCCCTTGAAGAAGGGTGTATCGGTATGTGAAAGTAAGCATCTTTCAAGTCTACCGAAATGGCCACATCTGACGGTCTGATCGCCGGAAGAAAGGAGGCCAAAGTTTCCACGCGGAAAAAGCTCTCTTGGAATGAAGGGATTGATGACCCTCATATTCAAGATCATTCTGAGCTTCCCCGAGCGTTTGGGAATTATAAGATAAGGGAGAGACACAGATGGGGGTGGTCTCTTACCCTTTCGATTGCGCCCTTTTCTAGCAGCTCTTGAATCTCGGAGGAGATGTGCTCTAGAAAGGGGGGCGATATGATCGCCGGAAGAATGGAGGCCAAAGTTTCCATGCGGAAAGGTCTCTTGGAATGAAGGTATTGATGACCCTCATATTCAAGATCATTCTGAGCTTCCCCGAGCATTTGGGAATTATAAGGGAGAGACACAGATGGGGGTGGTCTCTTACCCTTTCGATTGCGCCCTGTTCTAGCAGCTCTTGAATCTCGGAGGAGATGTGCTCTAGAAAGGGGGCGATATGTAGGCGGGTTGCAGCGGAAGGCTCCGCCAACCCTCTCCTCCAACGCTCGGGGCGCACTCGCCGCGAATCCCGGGCCGAACCACGGCCCCGACCGCGACGATGCCTTCTCCTACCTCGAGGAGAAGGCTCCGCCCTGGCCCCCTGTAGTGAGGGGCACTGGGCTGAACTTGCAGTGCACGAGAGGCTGAAAGCTGGAAGTGCCACCGCGTCTAGGAGGCGGAAAACTAGCCTGGGCCTGCGGCTTAGGAGCCGAGGACTCAAGGCGTTTCAGAAGTTCCGTCGCCTGCTAGCGTGAATCAACCTCAAGTCGAATCACATCAGACACCTTACCTCCAAGAGGTGTTGGCCGGAGTGCGGGACCCTGGCCAGGAGGGCAGGTATGTCCGCATCCGCAATGCCCAGAGAGGAAAGTGCAAGTTCCCTCCTGGCATTAGTGGCTATGCTGTCGACACAGACAGTTTTGACCACCACGAGCCTGTCAAGGACAAGAGGGCTTCGTGTAGGAACATGATGTCCGAGTCGGACATCTCAAGTTCCTGGCTCCTAGCGTAGGGAAAGGAGCGTACCCAAGTAGGCAGTCAGCCTCAGGCCAGTCCTGGAATGAGCTTCCATCAAGGACGGGAACTTCTCCCTTTTGGCGTAAGGTGCACTCTGAAAGTTGACACCAAGCCTACCACCTACATGTAGGAGGTCACTGGAACAAGGCTTTCTCGTAAAATAATCGAGAGTGTCTTGTTGAGAGAAAGTGAATTCCCTGGCCGAGGGACGGGCCCTACCAAAGATGAAAGAGGCTGTGAGGCGAAGTCATGTAGACTCGCTTAAGTCCTCCGTAAGAGGGATGCCTTTGGAGGGACGCTCACCTTGAAAAAGGAGAGACGGATGTCCCGGATCGGCCCGACTCTGAAAAGAGGTGTCGGGAAGATATTTCTCCAGCAGGGCTTGAGTCTCTACCGCCAAGGACCGACTGGTTTGGGGTGTAATCTCAACCTGTGAAGAGGCATCATCCTCCGAAAATCCGGACTGAGAAACCTGATCCCAAGAAGGGCGGTTTAGGTAGTCCCAGGATTCCTCCCCAGGCGGAGCACTTAGTGCCGCTGGAATGGGAGTAGCCCCGACCGGACGATCAAAGCTGAACGTGGTCGGGAGACGCCCGAAGTTGGGCGGCAAGGCTCTTGTGTGTTGGAGACCAAACACAATGAGCCGGATACCTGATAAAGGAACCGGATCCCCACCCACTAGGTGCAGTGGTGATAAACAAGGGAAAACCAGTCTTCCTAGCCGGATAACCGGTAAAAACCGGTATCCGAACCGGATATCCGGTAAAAACCGGTATCCGAACCGGATATCCGGGTATTCGAACCGGATATCCGGGTATCCGAACCGGATATCCGAATCGGATATCCGGTATCCGAACCGGACCCGGGTTGGTGGGTACAGGTATCCCCCCTCCCCCGGGGTTGGAGTCGGGCGTGGTGGGAGGTACGGACACAAAGTCTGACCAACCACTCCACTCCACAATGATCTTCAGATAATTCAGAAGTTCATGGGAGACGCCCGACTCAGAAGAAGTAGTCGCCCCTTGGGGGCTAACCTTCTTCTTCTTGGCCCCCCTGACACATGAGGTGAACACACAGTCGATGTCAAGGGGAGAGAGTCCGCCCCGCCTGCTGGCTGGGCAGTACTCAGGCGCCTACGTTTCTGGGCAGGCGGTCACGTGACCGCTCCCTTTACCCACTTGAAAACGGGCGCCGCTTCCGTAGTAAACCCTTTGTACTGGGTACATTAGGAAGATCACGACTCTCTTTACTCTTTCCCGCCTTGCTTGGATTAGAAGCGTGCGGAGAGAGACAAAGAGAGCCGACCCCTGAGCGAACAACATCTATGGCTTGTGAGCGAGAAGTGCAGCTCGAGCGAGACGAACTGTGGGCTGGGGTAGACCCACAGTTTTATCAGTGAGAGGTATTGGACGGGTTAGGCACTCACTCTCACCGTTATACAAGTCTCTTCTTCGAGAGAGGTATTGGCCATGTTTCAGGACTCACTCTCTCGGTATATCCCGCATGAGTTGGTCGTCAGAACAGACGACGAACTCATAACGGGGCGAGCCGTACACAAGGCAGGCCCTAACTTACCTTGGTCGAGGCTCCGGGGAAGTTATAATGTTGGTGCGAGATGAAAATCTCGCAGCCAACCCTTCCAAGGCTGGGCGAGTCCCCTTATAAGTATTTAAATACTGGGGAACGCCAGCCGAAACGGAGACCTCGACATGGCTGAAAATAAAGACAAGCAAACAAATATAGAAACCCATATTTGGTAATAAATTTATTATTACAAACAATATAGATCTATAAAAGGGTAACAACCAACTCACATTAGTCGGAGTGGGAATAAACTCCTATTACGGAGACACAACGTTTTGATAAGACCGCTTGTCTAAGCGCGTTGAATCAACCACCTACAGACACGGGGGGCAGCCCGACACAGTGTACTAGTACACCGTCTGTGAATAAAGCCCCGAAAGTGAGGAAAAACGGCAAAGTAATTTCATTAATTTACCGTGAAGGAGGTTGACTCAGGAAAAATCCGATACACCAAAATGAATGTGAAAACATGGTGAACGGGATTTTTATTGCGAAAGGCAACCAAAAATGCTTTTGGAGGTAAAAATCTCGCAATTTAGGTTAAGACTTAGCTTCATAGATGTCACTTCTCTGACGGGCGAGAACGGAAGAGGAAGAGTATGGCGGTGGCGCGATTGGATTGGTGGACGGGGAGTACGCGCGCGCAGGCAGGGGCTGCGCGTTTTAGACTTAGTTTTTCTCGAATGACGGCTTAGTTTGGGAAACTAGCAAATAGGTAGATACATAGATTTATCTAGTAAATAACAAAATTAGTTATAATTTTCTTGATTTACAGCAATAAATAAATGTATCCACCTATTTGCTAGAATAGCACATATAAAAACCCGGGTGGCATGTCCCAGGACGGGAAGAACTAGCGCGGGGCAGAAAGGGAAGACGAAGCAGCTCTCAAACCAGAGGTAGCAAACCTAACCTCACCCGAAGGAACATCCTTAAGATAGAGGGATGTGAAGGAGTTAGGGGAACGCCAAAAGGCAGCCCGCAAGATATCTTTCAAAGGAATACCCTCCTGGTATCGTGCGCTCTTGGAGGATTCTCAGACAGAAGAGCCTCCGAACCCGCAGCTTGGATAGCCTCGACAATCCAACGGGAGATAGTCTCCCGTGACGCTGGGGAATAAGGGTGACGGGAAATGAGAAAGAGCTGATCATCCTTACGAAAGACCCTAATCCTATCCAAGTACCATTTGAGAGCCCTAACAGGGCACCATGATTTGTACTCTTTGACAGAAGAGAATTCTGAAAGAGGACCCAAGAACACTTTGATCGAGCCAGAAGAATAAGTCTGATTCTTGGCAATAAACGAAGGTCGAGGGACAAAGCGTACACCTTGCCTTTCCCATCTGATATGCCCGGGCGCCACAGAGAGAGCCTGAATAGTGCTTCTCCTCTGCCCAGAAGCAATAGCGACAAGAAAGGCGGTCTTAATCGAGAGATGGTGTAACGACGCTTTGCACAGCGGCTCAAAGGGCGGTTTGGCCAAAGCGTCCAAAACCAAAGGAAGACTCCACGCAGGAGTCAACTGGCGATTTGCTGGTCGTTCTAAGAAGAACGACCTCAGCAAATGGGTCAAGAAGGGAGAGTTCGAAACTCCCGAACCATCAGAAAAACCAAGGTGAACCGCAGCAATAGCTGAACAGTATCCACGAATGGTAGAGAGAGATCTACCCTTATCGAAAAGGGCGATCAGGAAATCTGCAATAGCACCGACCGGGGCAGAACAGGGAGAAGCTCCCTTCTCCCCACACCAAGCATGGAAAGCTTCTAATCTCGAGTTGTAAACAGCTCAGGTAGATTCTCTTCTATTCTGGACTATGAACTGGGAGGCTCTCTCTGACAGTCCTGCAGTCCTCGCATCCTCCCCGACAGAGGCCAGGCGGTCAAATGTAGAGCCGCTGGACGAAGGTGGAGGATCCCCGATAGGGGCCGAGCTATGAGGTCTGCTCTCCGGGGAAGGGAGAGTGGCCGACCGTCCAGCAGATACAGAAGAAGAGGAAACCAAGGTCTCATCGGCCAACAAGGTGCTATGAGCAGAACCCACGCCTGATCCTCCTGAATTTTCCCCAGGACCTGACGAATTAAGGAGACCGGCGGAAAGGCGTAACCCCGGAAGTTCTCCCACTGAAGGGAAAACGCATCGAGGGCCCAAGCTTCCGGATCTCGCACTTGAGAGCAGTATCTCGGGAGGCGATGATTGAGAGATGTCGCAAACAGATCTATCTCTAGAGGGACCCAGACTGAACTGAGGTAATAGAAGACCTCTTGATTCAGTGTCCACTCGGAGGGAAGGCACATGCCCCGGGACAGAAAATCTGCAATCACATTGTCCTGGCCGGGAACATAGGAGGCGATCGGAATTACTCGGTGAGACCGACACCACCTCCAAAGCTTGGCGGTCAGATCGTTCAGAGTAGCGGAACGAGTCCCGCCTTGTCGGTTGATGTAGGCAGCAACAGTGGTGTTGTCCGTCAAAATCAGGACAGAGCGACCTACAATCATGTTCTCGAAATGAAGACTGCCATCAACTCCAATACATTGACGTGGGGCAAGGTGCACAGGTGTGAACAGTCCGCTGAGACCACCTGGTCCGAACAATGGCCGCCCCACCCCAGAAAAGAGGCATCCGTCGAGAAGGAGACTGGCGGAAGGGGCGTGCGAAGAGACTTGCCTTGAAGAAGGAACGACTCTTTCGACCAGGGGATAAGCAGGCGTTTCTCCGGTGAGAGGAATCCACACTGGGCTTGAAAAACTTCAGAAGATGAAGTTGGAATGGCCTCATATGAAGCCGACAGTCTTGGAGGACATCCACAAGGCTCGATAAGTGGCCCAAGAACTGGAGTCATCGGCCTGCCCGAACTCGACGTAAGAGACAAAGATCGAGCTAGTAAGACAATCGCTTGAACCCTCTCCCGACTGGGGCGGGCGACTTGGTTCACGATGTCTATTTCCGCACCCAGGTAAATGGGCCTGCGGGTAGGAGTCAACTCCGACTTGTCCCAGTTGACTATGAACCCTACTCTCTGTGTGGTACAGAGGAGTAGGTCCATGTGAGACTGAAGGACAGACACAGAGCTCGCCACCAGGAGCCAGTCGTCCAGGTAAGTGAAAAGTCTCAGACCGCGATACCTGAGGAAAGCGGCTAGGGCAGAGACTACTTGAGTAAAAACTCGAGGTGCCGGTTTCAGGCCGAATGGCAAGGCTTTGAACCGGAAAGTTTCGCCTTGAAAGGTGAAACCTAGCAGGTCCCTTGAAGAAGGGTGTATCAGTACGTGAAAGTAAGCATCTTTCAAGTCCACCGAAATGGCCACGTCTGACGGTCTAATAGCCGGAAGAATCGAGGCCAAGGAAACGCTCCCTTGGTATGAAGGTATTTATGACCTTCATATTCAAGATCATTCTGAGCTTCCCCGAGCGTCTGGGAATTACAAAGATAGGGGAGACACAGATGGGGGTGGTCTCATACCCTTTCGATCGCGCCCTTTTCCAGCAGCTCTTGAATCTTTGGGGAGATGTGCTCTTGGAAAAGGGGCGAGAGTGTAGGAGGGTTGCGGCGGATGGCCCCGTGTGGGAGGGGCTCTGCGAGCTTTATGCAGAAGCCTCCTTGCAGAAGCCTCCTCGCACGATGGAGAGCACGAACTTGTCGTCGGTAATTTCTTCCCAGGCGGGAAGAAAGTACTGAAGACGGCCTCCAACCCTCTCCTCCAACGCTCGGGGCGCACCATCAAACTCACCGCGAATCGTGGGCCGAACCACGGCCCCAACCGCGACCTCAGGCCTTCTTCCTACCACGAGGAGAAGCTTCCGCCTTGGCTCCAAGCGAGCGTGGAGCACTGGGCTGAACTTGCGGTGCACGAGTGGGCTGATAGCCGGAAGTGACACCGCGTCAAGGAGGTGGAACGTTAGCCTGAGCCTGCGACTTCGGAGCCGAGGACTTAAGGCGTTTGGAAAGTTCCGCCGCCTGCTTACGTGATTCAACTTCATGTTGGATCACCTCAGTCACCTTACCTCCAAAGAGGTGTTGACCGGATTGGGGAACACTGGCCAAAAGGGCAGGTATGTTCCCGTCCGCAATGCCAAGAGAGGAAAGAGCAAGCTTCCTCCTAGCATTGGTGGCTAGCGCTGCCGTAACAGACAGCTCAGACCACAACGAGCCCGTCAAAGACAAGAGGGCTTCGTCTAACAACAGAATGTCCGAATCAGACATCTGGAGTTCCTGGCCCCTAGCCCGAAGGGAAAGGAGCGTACCCAAGTAGGCAGTCAGTCTCAGGCCAGACCTGGAATGGGCTTCCATCAGGTTCGGGAACTTCTCCGCTTTGGTGTAACCTGTACTCTTAAAGTTGACACCAAGCCTTCCACCTACATGAATGAGGTCACTGGAACAAGACTTTCTCGTAAAGAAATCGAGAGTGTCTTGCTGGGAGAAGGTGAAATCCCTGGCCAAGGGACGAGCCTTACCAAGAAGGGAAGGAGGCTGAGAAGAGAAGTCATTGTAGACTCGCTTGAAGTCCTCCGTAAGAGGGATGCCCTTGGAGGGACGCTCACCTTTGAAAAGGAGAGACGGATGTCCCGAATTGACCCGACTCGGTAAATACGTGTCGGGAAGATATTTCTCCAGCAGGGCTTGAGTATCTACCGCCAGGGACCAAAAGGTCTGGGGCGTAACCTCAGCCTATGAAGAGGCATCATCCTCTGAGAATCCCGACTGCGAAGCCTGATCCCAAGAAGGGCGGTTTAGGCAGTCCCAGGATTCCTCCCTAGACGGAGCACCAAGTGCCGCTGGAAGGGGAGCAGCCCCGACCGGATGATCAAAAGCTGAACGTGGTCGGGAGACGATCAAAAGCTGAACGTGTTCGGGAGACGCCCGAAGAGGGGCGGCAAGACTCATGTGTGTTGGAACCCAACAGCACTGAGCCGAATACCTGAGCAGAGGAACCGGATCCCAATCCACTGGAAACAGTGGTGGAAACCAATCGAAAACCAGCGTTCCTAGCCGAATAACCGGTAAAACCGGATTCGGGAACCGGAAAACCGGTATCCCAAACCGGAAACCGAACCCGGACCGGGGCGGGTACATGTATCCCCCCCCCCTCCCCTAGGGGAGGAGGGGTTGGAGTCAGGTGTGGTGGGGGGTACGGACATAGAGTCCGACCAACCACTCTTCTCTACAATGATCTTCAGATATTTCAGAAGTGCATGGGAGACGCCCAACTCAGAAGTAGTCGACCTCGGAGGGCTAACCCGCTTCTTCTTGGCCTCCCCTGACACAGTTGGTGATGACTCGGTCGATGTCGAGGGGAGAGAGTCCGCCCCGCCGGCCGGCGGGGCAGGACTCTGGCGCTCCCTTTACCCTTTGAAACAGGCGCCGCTTCCGTAGTAAGCCCTGCACACTGGGTACATTAGGAAGATCACGAATCCTTTTACTCTTACCCGCCTTGCTTGGATTAGAAGCGTGCGGAGAGACAAAAGGAGCCGACCCCTGAGCGAACACATCTGTGGCTAGAGAGCGAGAAGTGTCACTCGAGCGAGACGAACTGCGGGCTGGGGTACTGCTCGCAGTTTTATCGGCGAGAGGTATTGGCCTAGTGAGGCACTCACTCTCCCCGTTATACAAGTCTCTATCCCCGAGAGAGGTATTGGCCTAGTAAGGCACTCACTCTCCTGGTTCATCCCGCATGATTTGGTTGTCAATACAGACGACGAACTCATCACGGGGCGAGCCTCACACGAGGCAGGCACTAACTTACCTACAGTCGAAGCTCCGGGGAAGATAACATTGGTGCGAGATGAACCTCTCGCAGCCAACCCTCCCAAGGCTAGGCGAGTCCCCACGGAGGAAACACTGGCCGTACGAGACGGAGACTTCGACATGCCTGAAAACAAAGACAAGCAAACCAATACAGAACTAATATATGACAACAACCAACTCACAATACAGAGTGGGAATAAACTCCTAACTACGGAGAACACAACGTTCTGATTAAACCGCTTGTCTAAGCGTGCTGAATCAACCACCTACAGACAGGGCAACCCGGGGACAACCTACGGGGGAAGAGCCCGACGTGGCGTACTAGACACCATCTGTGTGAAATGCCCAGAAGGGGAAGAAAAACGGCAAATTAATTTGATTAAAATACCGTGAAGGAGGTTGACTTAGGAAAAGTCCGATACACCAAAAGTGTGTAAAAGCTTGGTGAACAGAATTTTTATTGCGAATAGCAACCAAAAACGCTTTTGGAAGTAAAAATCTCGCAATTTAGGCTAAGACTTAGCTCATAGATGTCACTTCTTTGACGGGCGAGAAAGGAAGAGGAAGAGCATGGCGGCTGCGCGATCATGATTGGTGGACGGGGAGCACATGCGGGCGGGGCGTGCGCGTTTTGACTTAGCTTTTCTCAAATGACAGCATAGTTTGGGAAACTAGCAAATAGGTAGATACGTTGATTTATTGCTGTATATAACATGTTAATTGACCTTACATCTTATAACCCCTAAACCTGATCGCTTTGTCTCCTCCTAGTCATGAATACAAAATAGTTGAGATATGATAACGTAAAAAAAATATTAATTTCACATACACGTGTATCTTCTATGACCTTTGACCTACATATCCCCAAATCCAATCAGATCGTCTTCGTACGGGACACATACTAGCACCAAGTTTGAAGTTCATACCTCATGCCTCATGTTGTTCTTGAGTTATCGCTAGAACGAGAAAGCGGGACAGACGGACGGACAACCCGAAAACATAATGCCTCTGGCACCACCTTCGGTGGGCGGAGGCATAAAAAGTTAATAACAATGGATTTGTGTTGCAGTCATGTTGCGGTCGAGATCAGGGGCCCCCCCTCTCAGAGAGGTGCTTGAAATAGCCCATTACAAAGGGTTAAGCACAATGTAAAACATAATTAATTTGGATAGCCCTTCACAGCATTGTTTCAGTTTAATGCCACAAGTATGATGGTGCAATGATTAAATTTAATGATGATAAAAGCAAGCCTGGAGAATACTGAATTAGTTTACCAAATGGAATGCTTGAATGATTAGAAAGCTTTACATGACAGCTTTTTTTTACCTTTATTCCTAACTCCTCAGGTGTCCTTTTCTTCGCCTGCATGATATTATGATCCATTAACGCCATTGATCCATTTCTAATAAGAAAATAGAGAGCATATCACAACTCACACCTGGGCCCTGTTTCATAAAACTTGTCATCAATGAAAAGTTGCAATAACTGTTATAAGCTACTGAAATCCTTGCATCTGATTAGCCGAGAGGAAATTTGTCTATAAAAATCACTGACAAGACACTTGATGAAACGCCCCCCCCCCCAAACAGGTGGTATACGCACATGTGACACATAACCTAAAAACTACTAATAGGTTCCAAGAATTAAGATTTCAATTAAGTACATTTCCTAAAACTAGACATTCTTATCTTTGTGACTAAATATACTATGGGTATCATTTGAATGGCCTTTGAGCAAATTTGAAATGAAGTAACAGATTTTAGTTTAATGTGCATGGTAGTGAGAGGGATAGATCACCTGTTTTGTTTAACAGCTCCAAGGAGAGATTAACCAGGGCCCTGATTAAAAAAACTTGTTATCAATAACAAGTTACGATAGTTGTTATAAGCTACTGAAATCCTTGCATCTGATTGGTTGAGAGCAAATTTGTCACGGGACCCTGATCCTCCATTTGTTTTACACTTCAAAGAACACTCTGCTCTCATTAGTGTTCATAGTCTGGTGGTCACATGATATGGGATTTAAAAGGGTTCTGGGAAAGCTCACTAGGAGAGTGTGTAATAATAATGAAGGTCAGAGTGAGCTAGATGAAACAGTAAAGTAGATGATCCATCCTTGGGTTAGGGTTATGTTTAAGGTCAGGTTTAAGGTTAAATGGTAACATGGTAACATGATATGCAGAGCTACCAACCTCTGGCCAAGCTTTTCCGTACTCGACAAGCTGAAAAATCGTATTTTGCTGATAAAGTTCGTAATTTTTTGGAAGTCGCCAAATACCAAATTTTAAAACTTTTTCCATTACGGCGCGACTCCACATACTGCCGCCTTACAAACAAGTGGCACCCACGGGCAAGGCTGGCCGGCTTAGCCTAGCACCTCGGTAAGAGCAGCTGCACTGCTTAAGCTAGAAGTTTGTGTGTGCGGTGAAAGTAAAAGTGTGTGTACGTTCGCAGTCTCTTTTCTGTAAGCACTTGAAGTACATATGCTGTAACTCAACCGCCAGGTTCGCTTGGGGTTCGGTTCGGCAAGGTTAAGGAATTTTTTGCCAAACAACAGTTCAGTTGGGTGTTCAGGAAGTTTGTACATGCACAAATGAAAAAAGAAAAATACGAGGCTCGTAGCTACTTCGAGAATTATAAAACGCCAAAGCAAATAGACGCGAGTCGAATTCTTTCTTTAATAAACGATAATCATATTTACATCAGCCCGTCTTCAAGAAATATGAACCACTAACGATTCAGAGGTGAAACAATTTACTTCAGGAATTAATTATTTTCCTAACAACGAAAATGATTTCAGCGGGGGTCTTCAAGAATTATGAACCACTATGGAAACAGAAGTGAACAATTCACTTGAGGAATTAATTCTTTACCTGACGATAAAAATAATTTCAGCGGATCCGATCGTCTTCAAGAAATATGAGCCGCTAACCAAACAGAGAAAAAACAATTTACTTGACGAATTAATTCTTTACCCGACGATGAAAAGAATTTTGGTGGGTCATCTTCAGGAAATATGAACCCTAAATGCAACAGAGGTGAAACGATTTACTTGGTGATTTCATTCTTTTCCTAACGATGAAAATAATTTATGGGTCGTCTTCAAGAATTATGAAATGCAAATGAAATTTGCATTAAAACTTGTCCACAAACCACTCACTTTTGGCATCAAATAACCATCTTATTTGCGCCTCATATTATGTCTAATTATTTTACCGAACCAGACGATTATGTTCGGTTCGGAAGTGCCATGTTTGGCAACCTTCCACTCGGTTCGGTGGTTCGGTTACAGCACTAATACACAGTGCGGAGTTCTGGGAACAGCAAAAATAATACAATATGAGTTTGAAAGTTTGAGTGACAACAAATACACTTGAATTCATACTTTTTGGATGCGTTTTCGTATTTTCGCATTCCGTTCAGATTTTTCGTAACAGTTGGCAGCTCTGGATATGAGATTTCAAAGGGTTCCGGAGAAGTTCACTATGAGACCATGTATAAAGGTCAGAATGAGCTAGATGAAACAGTAAAGTAGATGATCCTTTCTTGCAATAAAAACTTCTTGAAAAGAATAAGATTAAGACTGTCAGACTGACCTGTTATATTCATTGATGCAGCTCATGCCTATGTCTGACTTCAAGGGTGCCAGGACACATCGATGAAGAGCACTCTCAACGATGGCTTCCAAACTTGCTAGATCCAACTCATTCATGTGCTGCATACAAATTATGAATTTAATATTACCATAATCCCCTGAAGGAAATGCATATGTCTTCTTGGTGATCATAAACTCAAAGCTGTACAAGGTTTTTGACAAAGATGTGCTTTTCATGTGAGTTCATTGACCTATGACCCAGGACGGCGGGAAGCCATATTCAAACTTGGCCCAGGCCTTCAAAAATGTGACTATGGTAATGATTTCATGATCTTACTACAAAGTTATACAAGTATTACAGTAACGGAGAATACAGTGCTTTTCTCAGAAGTTCATTGACCTTTAACTTTTCAAACTTGAAAGATTGATCCCATAACAGAAATTGGCCTTTGCCTTCATCAGACGCAACTGTTGTAAGAACATGGTTATCTTAGTACTTCAAAGCTTTGAAATGTAATTGAGAGTACAGAGTGCATAGCTCCATTGAAATTGACCTTGGACACATTAATCCCATATTCCAATTGACCTTGGCCTTCACAGGATACACCCCTGGTAAAAATTTTGAGACATTGTCTCAAAGTTGTAGGAAATTACTGCTAATACAGCGTTTACAAGGACAGGACAAACAGTACTTTTAAGCAGCCCAGGATATTTTTTTTGAAGGGGCTACTTTGTAATTTTAAGAGGCTTTTGTAATTTTAAGAGGCTTTTTTTATATTAAAGGGCTACCATTTTAATGCAAAGTGCAGATTGGTTTCAATTTAGGTTTTTTGTGATATTGCAATTGCGATTGCATGTACATGTAATGTAGTACTCCTAAATCTGCCCGTACGTACACTGTGAATGTGCAGGCACTGGCCAGTTTCCTGTAACAGTGATATTGTTTTTCGGAAAGGAAACTATTTTCACAAAAGGTGCAGCCCAAAGACTTAGTATAATGAAGCTGTTGATAAATTCATGCAATTCTAATTGCAAACGTGTGTAACATGTGTGGAAAAATCTTCAGTTTCCGTATCCCGCTATGCAACTGTGTAATTGTTGTCATCTGGTCTAGGGCACTCACAACACTGCATTCGAGATGTATCGAGTCCGAGTCAACAACGAGATGAAAGGTTAAATTTAGCTGCTTTTTGGGCCCGTCAGTCTTTTTTTTCTATGCATGAGAAAACGGTCCCCCACCCAAAAACAGGGTTTCCAGCATTTCTAAAAGGCTATTTACAGGCCGACAAGGGCAAAATTGCCCGTCACCCTGCTTTTAAGTCCTCCTTATTAGAGGAACAGGAACAAATATAGGCATAAATTCAATTTGATACTCTTTATCTGATATCTTTATAGACCTGAGTAAAGCTAAATGATTAAGTTTAGATTTTTCATTTCAGCAAATATGTTTAAATGAATAACTATTTGAACAGTTAAATGATTACAAGACATTGGTATATAAATGTTGGAAGAAAGGAAGAAAATATCAGTAGCAATCTCAAAATGACCAAAAAAGATTATTAAGCACCAGTGACATTGACCCAATGATAATCACCCACCCAGGAAAACTACCCTCCCAAAGAAGTACCTACACATAACTACAGAATTGTGGTACTTAAAGTATTACATGTATGTACTAATCGATTTGAATCTTATTTTTGATATATCGTAGGTACATGTACTCACTCTGTCAATGACAGCATCTATCTCAGGCTCTCTTTTGTTGAGGAGATAATTCTTTGTACCACTCATGAATTGTCTGATGCTTCGCAGTACAATATCAGGTTTATCAGTCTCACATTTCTCTTCCTGTGTCCTGATAAATCCATTCACCAGAGCTCCTAGTCCAATCCTGCTATTTGAAGCCACTCTATTTAGTAAAAAGAAAAAGATTGATGGGACAATTTTTCAAGTTATATTCCTCCTGTAGTTTATATAATCATCCATCATCATCTTTGCAAATACAAAGAGGAAGTACCAAGAGCTGAACCAGAGACCAAAATAAGTACCAAGAGCACATTACAGATTCCCTGCAACAATCTCAAAACATTTTCTCCAAACATTTTCTCCAAACATTCCTACAAGAATTATGTCAATTATTCAGCAACTTTATTAAAATACCTCTCTCTCCTTTGCATTCAACCCACATCTCTGTTTTTGCATAGTCTTCCAGTCTTCATATAGTCAACATCTGAGAGCATATCTAAAGGCGCTGTCACATCTTTCCGGGCAAGCTACACAGGCTGGTTGCGTGCAGGGATTTTTCCCGCACGCAGGATAATTTCTGCCGGGCAGACAAGAAAATTATAACTAATTTTGTTATTTACTAGAAAAATCTATGTATCTACCTATTTGCTAGTTTCCCAAACTATGCCGTCAATCGAGAAAAACTAAGTCAGAAACGCGCATGCCCCTGCCCGCGCGCGCTCTCCCCGTCTACCTATATGATCGCGCAGCCGCCATGCTCTTCCTCTTCCGAGCAGTCAGAGACAGAATCCGGGACATGTCAGACAAGGAGAGTGGCTGGAGGGAGGGGCTGGAGGGAGGGACATAGGTAGATACATAGATTTATCTAGTAAATAACAAAATTAGTTATAATTTTCTTGATTTACAGCAATAAATCGATGTATCTACCTATTTGCTAGAATAGCACGGATAAAAACCCGGGTGGCATGTCCCAGGACGGGAAGAACAAACGTCGGATTCTTGGCAAAAACGAAGGTCGAGGGACAAGACGAACACCCTGCATTTCCAGCTGATATGCCCGGGCGCCGTAGAGAGAGAGCCTGAAAAGTGCTTCTCCTCTGCCCAGAAGCAAAAGCGACCAGAAAGGCGGTCTTAATCAAGAGATGGTGTAACGACACTTAGCACAACAGCTCAAGGGGCAGTTTGGCCAAAACGTCCAAAACCAAAGGAAGGCTCCACGCAGGAGTCAACTGGCTATTCGCTGGTCGATCTAAGAAGAACGACCTCAGCGAATAGGTCAAGAAGGGAGGGTTCGAAAAACCCGAACCAACAGAGAAACCAAGGTGAACCACCGCAAAAGCTGAACGGTATCCACGAATGGTAGACAGAGATCTACCCCTATCGAAAAAAGGGGGATCAAGAATTCGCAAAAGCACCGACCGAGGCAGAACGGGGAGAAAATTCCCGTCTCACCACCCCAAGCATGGAACGCTTCTAACCTCGAGTTGTAAACAGCTCGTGTAGATTCTCTTCTACTCTGGACTATGAACTGGGAGGCTCTCTCTGAGAGTCCTACAGCCCTCGCATCCTGACAGAGGCCAGGCGGACAAAAACAGAGCCGCTGGACGAAGGTGGAGGATCCCCGATAGGGGCTGAGCTAAGAGGTCTGCTCTCCGGAAAGGGAGAGCGGCCGACCGTCCAGCAGAGACAGAAGAAAGAGGAAAACCAGGTCTCCTCGGCCTGCAAGGTGCTATGAGCAGAAAACACGCCCGATCCTCCTGAATTTTCCCCAGGACCTGAGGAATTAAGGAGACCGGCGGAGGGCGTAACCCCGGATGTTCCCCTACAGAAGGGAGAACGCATCGAGGGCCCAAGCTTCCGGAGCCCGCACTCGAGAGCAGTATCTCGGGAGGCGTCCTAGAGGGACCCAGACCGAACGGAGGTAAACAAAGACCTCTGGATTCAGTGACCACTCGGAGGGAAGGCACATGCCCCGGGACAGAGGGCTGTTGCGCCCACTTCGGGACAGCAAAGTCGTGCTCTCCGTAGTGCGAGACGGATTCTTCCTAGATCTATCCGCCTCGCTCCCCAGAGGGGCTATAAAATCTCGTTCACCTCCCATGTCTGCCCAGGCTCATTGTCACGCTTCAACGGAGAAGCTTTGCTTCACCATCTTACGGTAAAGACGCTCTTTTTGGTAGCCATTGCCTCTGGTCAGAGGCGCAGTACCCTTCATGCCCTCTGTCTTACTCCCGGTCATGTTCGTTGGGAAGAGAAAAGGTGTTAGATTGATTCCTAAAGCTTCTTTCATTGCCAAGAACCAGACGGCTTCTTCTGGCCCTTTTGAAGTTTTTCTTTGTCCACTATCTGACTTCTCGTCAGTGCGCGAGGACAAGGTTTGGTGTACTGTTAGAGCTCTTAAATGGTACATTGATAAGACTAAGACACGTCGCAAAGATGATCAGTTGTTTCTGATCACTCGAGAGCCCTTTTCTCCTGCTTCTCTCGATTCCATTTCTAGATGGATTGTTGAAGCTATTCGGGCTGCTGGCTCATTGTCACGCTTCAACGGAGATCAAATCTCTGTTGAACAAAAGGGCTATAGAAAGGGTCAAAGACCAGCCGGGTCTTTCTCTTTCTCCGATTTTCGTTATTCCCAAGCGCTCGGGGAAACTCTATTCTTTTCAAATTCAGAATCAAACAAACAAATTCATTCCTCCGGTGCATTTTCGGATGGAAACTCTCGCCTCAATTCTCCCGTCGATCAAGAGGAAGGATTACACGATCTCGATAGATCTCAAAGATCCGTATTTCCATATCCCTATTCATCGCGCTTCACGCGATCTTCTGGGATTTTCCTTCCTTTCAGAGACGTTCCGCCTTTGGGCTGCGTTCAGCCCCTCGGGTGTTCACGCAGGTAGTGGCTGTCTTGGCAGCCTTGATAGGCGTCGCGGCCTTCGGCTATTTTGCTATCTGGACGATTGGCTCCTCTTAGCGGAGTCGCAAGATCGTCGTTTAGACGAGGCACGCATGCTCGTCAAAGTCACTCAAGACTTAGGTTTCCTAATAAATTGGGAAAAGTCAGAGTTGATTCCTACACACGCCGACCAGTTTTTCGGGGGGGGGGGGGGGGGCATTGTTAGATATTCCGAATCAATTGGTTCGGCCCAGTCGAGACAGAATACTCACTATTGTCTCAGCGGCTCGCAGGCTGCTGCTGGCCGGAAGGGTCAGGGCCAGGCAGTGGCTTCAGTTTTTAGGTTATCTAGCCAGTCTGGTCGATGTTCTAGAAGATTGTTGGCTCCATATGAGACCTTTTCAAAGGCATCTCCTCAGGTTTTACAAACCGTGCAGGGATTCTCTCTTGGTCTGGATTCCAGTACCAGTAGAAATCAAATCCCTTCTCTCCCGTTGGACGAATGCGGATTTTCTCGCGCGAGGCAAACCCATCCGTACCCCCCCTCCGTCGATCTCGGTCTCGACAGATGCCTCTCGGCTAGGGTGGGGCGGACATTGCAACAGCAGTACGGTTTCGGGGGATTGGTCTCATCTTGGGGCTCTACCCCATATCAATGTCCTGGAATTCATGGCAGTTTTCTTAACTCTGCTTCACTTCAGAAGACGACTTTTCAGTCGTTCAGTTCTGATTCTTACGGACAATGTCACAATCGCGGCTTATATCAATTGGCAGGGAGGCACTCGTTTTGTCACCCTGGATGCCTTAGCAGCGCAACTGTGGAAGTGGTGTCGTCACATGGCGATCATGCCTGTTGCCTCTTTCATCCCCGGGGCAGGTGTCTTCCATCAGAATGGAAGCTCCATCCAGAGGCCTTTTCCCTTGTTTACAATTACTGGGGTCCGCTAGAGGTGGACCTATTTGCGTCAGCTCTCAACCACCAGCTTCCGAGGTACTGCTCCCGTGTTCGCGACCGGGAGGCTTGGGCCCTGGATGCATTCTCTCTCAGTTGGGAGAATCTTTTGCCTTTCCTCCCTTCCAGCTGATTCTGCGAGTCTTGCAGAAGACCAGGGAAGATCGGGCTCCGGTACTTGTAAATAGCTCCCTTTTGGCCCACGAGGAATTGGTTCCCAGAGTTAGTGAGCCTTCTGGTGGCTCAACCATTTCTTCTTCCGTTGAGACCGGATCTGGTGTCGCAACCCCTTTCGGGGATTCTTCACCACAGTCCAGCGTCCCTTCATTTGACTGCCTGGCCCCTACCGGGGAATCTGCGAGACAGTCAGGTCTTTCTGAAAGGGCCGCAGATTTTGTAATCTCCAGTCGTAGGGTTTCTACTAGGGAAATTTACAATTCCCGTCTTTCAGCCTTTTCTCAATGGTGTAAGGCACGGGATCAAACCCCATCTAAGGCTCCTATTGGTTCAATTGCGGATTTTCTAATCTCGCTGTTTGACAAAGGAAGGTCTATCTCTACTATCAGAGGCTACCGGTCTGCGATCGGTGGCATTCATTCAGGGTTTCCGGATGGTTTGGGGATTTCTAATTCCCGGCTGTTGAGTGGATTAATTAAGTCTTTCTTTCTGAAACGTCCTCCTCGTACTCAATTAGTCCCGTCTTGGAGTTTGCCTCGGGTTCTAGAAGCCCTGGTTAAGCCTCCTTTTGAACCGTTAGGTGAAGCTTTGCTTCACCATCTTACGGTAAAGACGCCTCTGGTCAGAGGCGCAGTACCCTTCATGCCCTCTGTCTTACTCCCGGTCATGTTCGTTGGGAAGAGAAAAGGTGTTAGATTGATTCCTAAAGCTTCTTTCATTGCCAAGAACCAGACGGCTTCTTCTGGCCCTGTTGAAGTTTTCCTTTGTCCACTATCTGACTTCTCATCGGTGCGCGAGGACAAGGTTTGGTGTCCTGTTAGGGAGACCATCCAAATTCATCGACCATTCCAGAATGCCACCAGAATGGCCCCCTAAAAATCCATTGTCTTGCTCATTCCCATTCTGGCCTGCGTTTAGAATGCGGTACTTAACTTCGCGCTATGGAGGATTACATCCGGAATGGGGTCAGAATGGTGTTAGAATGGTGTCAGAATGGGTATGTTCCGGAATGCTCCGAGAATGCGCCACTCAAGCCAGAACACGCTATTGTTCACAAAACAGCAAGGAAGAGCTATTCAGCCAGCCGGCGCGGCCGCGCCGATCGCTGATCTGTCTTTCTCATGCCGCGCGCGCCGCGATATCGATCGATGCCTCTTTGAAGTGATCGCGGACATACACGCGAACCCGTCTAATATTATTTTGGGGAAAAATAACATGATTCTGAAAACAAATCAGTGACGTATCATATTTTAAACGACTTACAAAACTCGCACAACATGCTATTACTTTTGATCATTGTGTGTCGATGTAAATTTGTGTGTTTGTGAATTTCATCGATGTTTGAAAATGGTTACAGTCATGACAGGTGGCCCCGGAATTGGAACACTATACGCATTCGGGCTGCTGCCGCCTGATTCCAGTGAAGCAGAGAAAATGATGAAATTATGGAAACATAAAAATACGTCTGTGAAATAAGCTTGTCAATTCTTGAGAGTGGTGATTACGTATTTGTTTGGTTCCTTTCTCTTTCAATGGAATTTGATAGGCTATTTATTTCGCCGAAATTCAATGGCCATATTAATAAGTTATTTATTAACACAAATGTCAAGCAGAATATTTTTTCATGACTCATTTTTTGTATGATTCATTTTATATCATTATAATTATCATAAAATTTCACTCATCATCTTTATATTATAGCTCTAGCGACCGGGAAAGAGGGAAAATGAAGGGAAAGTCAAAACAAAAATCAAACACCCACCCCTTTCTGTGACTTCTTACATTCGCATTAAATTTTCTGACCCCCTCCCCCCCCCCCAAAAAAAAGGATGCAAGTGCCCCTCAACTCAGTGACGAGGCTACAGAGATCGTCCTCGGATTTATCTTTTTTTGAAGGGGGTGGGAGGATGGGAGGGGAGATATGCTGCTGAATTTCTTTCTACAGTAGCATGAAAATAGTCTGTCCGATATGCGTCAGGCTTTCTGGCAAGTAATGAAGTATACTAATCGCGTTATGGAGACGGGCAATCGGCGAAGGCCGGCAGTAGCCCAAACCTGGGTCCGCTTTACTGCGGCAGCCCGAACACGTAGCGTTCGGGCTGCGATCAGTAGTCATTGGAAAGGTTGGATGCCTCATAAATCCAAGCTCGTATGTCAAAATTATACCATGAAATATGACATAACTTCATTTGAAGATGCTTTAGGTAATTACAATACTGTCCGGATAACTGTCGTCTTTCTTTTCGATGAGGATGATATAAAAAAGCCTATTAATTTCCCGGATCCTGTACTAAAAATTTTCGGATGCCGATGTATAGTTTGCAATACGCATGCGCGTCAGTATATTTTTTCTTTACATACGTTCGAATTCTCGCTCGAGAGGGAGCATTACAATTGAGTGAAAAAAGGTGACTTTTTATTGATTCTATACATTTCTGAGGAAGAGCTGATCTGCGGAAGGTCTGTTTAGGTAAGTGGCATGACATATGATACTTTGATTGAAAAAATAGTCCCTACGATACAACTATACATTGTCATTTGCCCATTTAAATTGTGAGACGCACGGAATAGTAGTGGTTTCACTCACTCCCGGGGCTGAGTTTTATAACTTCCACAATAGCTGGATTAGAGGCGCACGCACGCGATACAATGACATTGATTTTATTTCTGACGGCCCCTCCTGTGCGCATGGAAGAGATCATAAATAAAACGGCAATATTTGGCATAAGAAAAGTACAAAGAATACATACTGGGAATAATGAACATAATATGTACAGGCAATATGTCACAAAATAAAGTATATTTTTATTAGCCAACCTACACCCACTGAGGGTAGGAAGAGATATACACCACAACACCCAGTTGGAAAGAATGTAACGTAGTCTAGAATAATGCGTTATTATGATTAGTTAAAAATAAGATGTGATACTGGATACACACTTCGATACCGCAACAGTGGAGTAAATCATTACAGACTTGCATACAGACTATATTAAGCCACTCCAACAAAATTGTAAAATCGGCACTGATTTTCTTATTTACTATATAAATCTATATACCTACCTATTACGCCAGTAGTCTTGACTACGGGACCCCTTCAAGAATTTATCACACATGAGTCACAATATTGTGCGCACCCCCCGTAATCCTATTGTCCCCTTCGCCACTCACGCGCGTCAACACGCTACGGCCATCTTCCTCTTTTGCGAGCAACCCCAAGTAGAAACATGTTGCTTGCAAGGTGCGGGGAAGGAGGGAGGGTCATAGGTAGGTATATAGATTTATATAGTAAATAAGAAAATCAGTGCTGATTTTACAAATTTACTGCAATAAATCATATATACCTACCTATTATGCCAGACCAGCGCCAACTCAAAGACCGGGAGGCATGTTTCAAGCAGAAGGGAATAGGATTACACCAAAGATTACAAAGAAGACACAGCGGCCTTCAAGGTGGCTGACGCAAACATAGCTTCACCTGCGGGAACATCCCTAAGGTAGCAAGAAATGAAGGAATTGGACGAACGCCAATAAGCAGCCTTCAATATATCAACAAGCGCCACACCTTGAAACAGAGCCCAAGAAGTGCTGACACTACGAGTATCATGAGCACGAGGCTTACTGTCGGATAAAAGAGCCTCTGTGCCAGCGGCCCTAATAGCTTCGACGATCCACCTAGAGATGGAATCAAGAGAGGCAGGAGAAAAAGGCTCTCTAGTGATCAGGAACAACTGATCATCCTTACGATAAGACTTAGTCTTATCAATATACCATTTGAGAGCCCTTACAGGACACCAAACTTTGTCCTCACGCACAGAAGAAAAGTCAGAAAGTGGACAAAGAAAAATCTCAACAGGGCCAGAGGCAGCTGTCTGATTCTTGGCAATAAAAGAAGCCTTAGGAATCAATCTAACGCCTTTTCTCTCCCAGCGAACGTGACCAGGAGTAAGACAGAGAGCATGAAGAGTACTGCGCCTCTGCCCAGAGGCAATAGCTACCAAAAAGAGGGTCTTAACCGTAAGATGATGAAGCGAAGCTTCACCTAACGGTTCGAAAGGAGGTTTCGCCAAGGCCTCCAGGACCTTAGGCAGACTCCAAGACGGTACTAACTTAGAAAAAGAAGGTCGTTTCAGAAAGAACGAGCGAATCAAACCACTTAGTAGCGGGGAATTGGAAATCCCCGAACCATCTGAGAAACCCGAATGAATGGCCCCGATCGCCGAACGGTAGCCTCGGATAGTAGAGATAGATCTCCCTTTGTCAAATAACGAGATTAAGAAATCCGCAATTGAACCAATAGGAGCCTTAGAAGGGGTTTGATTTCTCTCTTTACACCAAAGGAAAAAGACCGAGAGACGGGAATTGTAAATTTCCCTAGTAGAAACCCTACGACTGGACATTAAAAAGTCTGCGGCTCTATCAGAGAGACCCGACTGTCTTGCAGATTCCCTGACAGGGGCCAAGCAGTCAAATGAAGGGACTCCGGACTGTGGTGAAGAATCCCCGATAGGGGCTGCAACACCAGATCCGCTCTTAACGGGAGAACGAACGGTTGAGCCCTTAGGAGGCTCATAAGTTCTGGAAACCAATTCCTTCGGGGCCAAAAGGGAGCTATTACAAGCACCCGCGCCCGATCTTCCCTGATTTTCCGCAAGACACGGGGAATCAGTTGGAAGGGAGGAAAGGCGAATCCCTGAAGGTTCTCCCAGCTGAGGGAGAAAGCATCGAGAGCCCATGCTCCCTGATCGCGAACACGGGAGCAATACTTCGGCAGCTGGTGATTTAGAACCGACGCAAATAGATACACTTCCAGTGGACCTAGGCAACTGCGAATGCGGCAAAAGACCTCCGGATGGAGCGTCCATTCCGATGGAAGATACCTGCCCCGAGACAGAAAATCCGCAATGAGGTTTTCCCGACCGGGGATGAAAGAGGCCACGGGTGTGATTGCCATGCGACGACACCACCTCCACAGCTGAGCTGCTAGGGCATTCAGGGCAACCGAACGAGTGCCTCCCTGCCGATTGATATATGCCGCCACAGTAACATTGTCCGTGAGAATCAGAACCGAACGACTGAGAAGTCGACTTCTGAAATGGAGCAAGGTCAACAGACCTGCCATAAACTCCAGGACATTGATATGAGGAAGAGTCCCAAGATAAGACCAATCCCCCGCAACCGTGTTGCCGTTGCAGTGTCCTCCCCACCCCAACCGAGAGGCGTCCGTCGAAATCGATATCGACGGGAGAGGGGCAGTGAAGGACCTGCCTTGCGCGAGAAACACCCCGCTCGTCCAACAAGAGAGAAGAGACTTGATCCTTACTGGTACTGGAATCCAGACCAAAAGAGAGTCTTTTCCCGGCTTGAAGAACCTGAGGAGATGTCTCTGAAAAGGTCTCATGAGGAGCCGGCAGTCCTCTAGAACGTCGACTAGACTGGCTAGATAACCTAGAAACTGAAGCCACTGTCTGGCTGTGACCCTTCTGGCCAGCAAGAGGTTGCGAGCCGCAGAGACAATGGTGAGAATCCTGTCTCGACTGGGCCGAGCCAACTGATTCCGTCTGTCTAACACCGCCCCCAGAAAAACTGGGCTGCGAGTGGGAACTAACTCTGACTTTTCCCAATTTATTAGGAAACCTAAGTCTTGAGTAAGAGAGACGAGCAAACGAGTCTCGTCCAACAAACGATCGCGCGACTCCGCAAGGAGAAGCCAATCGTCCAGGTAACAAAACAACCGAAGGCCGCGTCGCCTCAGAGAGGCCGCCAGCACCGCTACAACTTGAGTAACAACCCGAGGGGACGGGCGCAGCCCGAAGGGAAGAGCACGAAAACGATAAGTCTCTGAGAGGAAGGAGAACCCCAGAAGATCGCGGGATGCGCGATGAATGGGAATGTGAAAATACGCGTCCTTGAGATCTATCGAGACCGCGTAGTCTTTCCTCTTGATCAACGGAAGAATGGAGGCGAGAGTCTCCATCCGAAAATGAACCGGAGGAATGAATTTGTTTATTCTTTTCAGGTTCAGTATCAAACGAAGTTTTCCCGAGCGCTTGGGAATAACAAAAATTGGAGAAAGGGAAAGAGACGGCCTGTCTCTTACCCTTTCTATAGCCCTCTTTTCCAAAAGAGACTCGATCTCCTTTGAAGCATGAGATCGAGACAGGGCAGACATGGGAGGTGACCGAATTCTTATAGCCCCTCCGGGGAGCGAAGCGAAAAGATCTATGAAGAATCCATCTCGCACGACGGAGAGAACAAACGCGTCCCCGGAGATGGCCTCCCATGCGGGGAGTCGGCCACCTACCAAATTCGGACGAACAAACGCTCGGGGAAAAACATCAAAACCCAGGCTTGGCCTTCTGCGAAGCCGTCGCCTTACCACGAGAACCTCTCGAAATGCCCCTGCCACGACTCCCTCTCCCGCGAGAAGGAGCTGGCTGCGGCTCAGAAGGCGGGACCCTAGACACACGACTGCGTTGACCAGAAACGGGACCAGCAGGCCTACGCCGGACAGGGGCCCGCATTGACTTAGGGAGACCATCCAAATTCATCGACCATTCAGAATGCATCCGGAATGGGGTCATCAAGCATTCCAGAATGGGTCGGGAATATCCCCATTCTAGTCGCGTTCTCAAATTTCCGGCCGATCGGCGTCTTTTGTGTTGCCGAACAAAGGGGCATTCTGAAAGCATTCTGGAAGCATTCTGGGAGCATTCTGGAAATGTCCCTTTGTTGTCGACATGGCATGGTCCCAGAATGCGGTGATTAAAAATCATGAACGGGACAGCCAAGGATGCGCAGCGCGATCGAAGGTGCTTCATTTATTGCGATATCGATCATGCCGGCATGATACATGTATAATCTCATTTCAAAGTATTTCCCTTTCTTTGACTGTAAGGATCGGAAGAATTATTTTTGAAGATTCATGTTGATGCCATATACTATAGTGAATTCGCTTTATTTATGAATATTGTAAGCGACGGTCACCAGATAAGATACAGCGTCGACCGTTAGATGAAAAAGGAATACGATTTCCAGATTGAACGAAGTGATGATCGCCGGGTGAAAGAATGCGCATTATTTCTTCCGATATTAGGACGCAACAAGTAGCTGATTTTTGTTTTTAATGACATGTATGGATCGCAAGAATTATGCGGAAGTTTAATGGTGAAAGAAATTGAAGTTCATCATATGAAATAAAGTAATGATCGTCAGATGAAATTAAATTACACTCGCTAGATGATACAGATTTACGATCGCCCAAATAAATAATATTAATATTACTACAGTATAAACAGATGAAAAAAGAATACGATTGCCAGATTGAACGAAGTGATGATCGCCGGGTGAAAAAAATGCGCTTTATTTCTTCCGATATTAGGACGCAACAAATAGCTGATTTTTGTTTTTAATGACATGTATGGATCGCAAGAATTATGCGGAAGTTTAATGGTGAAAGAAATTGAAGCTCATCATATGAAATAAAGTAATGATCGTCAGATGAAATTAAATTACACTCGCTAGATGATACAGATTTGGACGATTGTCCAATGAAATAATATTAATATTACTACAGTATAGACAGAATGATGAAATAAATGACGGCCGATATATATTTTTGTTGCCCTTAAATAAATTCACTGATGAGAATGATCAATACATGGAAAATGCACGATATGATTGATAATATTAACAAATGATAATCAGTTTTGAGCGCCAAATGCGCTTTACATTTCTTCCGATATTAGGACGCAACAAATAGTTGATTTTTGTTTTTAATGACATGTATGGATCGCAAGAATTATGCGGAAGTTTAATGGTGAAAGAAATTGAAGTTCATCATATGAAATAAAGTAATGATCGTCAGATGAAATTAAATTACACTCGCTAGATGATACAGATTTACGATCGCCCAAATAAATAATATTAATATTACTACAGTATAAACAGATGAAAAAAGAATACGATTGCCAGATTGAACGAACTGATGATCGCCGGGTGAAAAAATGCGCTTTATTTCTTCCGATATTAGGACGCAACAAATAGCTGATTTTTGTTTTTAATGACATGTATGGATCGCAAGAATTATGCGGAAGTTTAATGGTGAAAGAAATTGAAGTTCATCATATGAAATAAAGTAATGATCGTCAGATGAAATTAAATTACACTCGCTAGATGATACAGATTTGGACGATTGTCCAATGAAATAATATTAATATTACTACAGTATAGACAGATGAAATAAATGACGGCCGATATATATTTTTGTTGCCCTTAAATAAATTCACTGATGAGAATGATCAATACATGGAAAATGCACGATTATGATTGATAATATTAACAAATGATAATCAGTTTTGAGCGCCAAATGCGCTTTACATTTCTTCCGATATTAGGACGCAACAAATAGTTGATTTTTGTTTTTAATGACATGTATGGATCGCAAGAATTATGCAGAAGTTTAATGGTGAAAGAAATTGAAGTTCATCATATGAAATAAAGTAATGATCGTCAGATGAAATTAAATTACACTCGCTAGATGATACAGATTTACGATCGCCCAAATAAATAATATTAATATTACTACAGTATAAACAGATGAAAAAAGAATACGATTGCCAGATTGAACGAAGTGATGATCGCCGGGTGAAAAAATGCGCTTTATTTCTTCCGATATTAAGATGGCAATGCATTTTTAAGGACATGTATGGATCGCAAGAATTATTGCGAAAGTTTAACGTATGTATATATTTTGTTGCCCTTAAATAACTACAATGATGAGAATCAGTGAAGTTATGTGTATATAACCTTTTTTCATGTTTATACTATATTTATGGTGACAACCCGTCTATTTATAATGAAACAATGTAAACGAAAGACGCCAGAATAGAGCGGCGACCGCGAGGTGAAAGAGGAGATCACCAGATAAAATAATTGATAGTCCGAAATATGAAATAGAGTTAATTCTTTTGAAGGTTCATACTTTTTTCTGAATCTTTTATATTTTTAGCACACCGCTTGAGCGTAAAATAGAGGGCAAACACTGTGAGAGCGGAATAGAAACATGGAGAGGAGAGAAATAAAATGGAATCGTGTCAACGTGACAGATAGAAAGAGAATAAAATGACAAATTAAAGAGAAACATCGGAAAAGTTGAATGAAAAGCTGACAGAATAAAAGCCATAAGAAAAGGGTGATTATTCTTGATAAAAACAAAGAATTACATAAGGAAACACGATAGAGTTTTTAGCACCCTTAAAATTGCAAGAGGCATCGGCTATCAACAAATTCCCAAAAAGTAAATGAATTAACTCAACTCATTTTAACGATATTTCTCTCCTTGCTTTTGCATGATCCCCTCTTTCTGAGCTCATTTTACCCTTTTTCTATAGCTCCATCAATCCGTCAATACAACGCGACTTTATGTAACTCCCCCCCCCCCCCTTTACTTTTTACAAATTATTTCGGGGAAAGGCTTGTTTGATCTACCCGCGCGCGCGCATACTATTTATAAATAACCGCAGTGATATCAACAACTTGCCAGACAATGGCTCCCAAGAGTCTCTCAATGTCATTGACCCAGTTAATGATTTATGACCTGCTGTGATTTTTTTTTTTTTCATGCTAGCCTATGCGATATGCGCCGGGCTTTCTGGCAAGTATACTACATGTAATTGCGTTACGTAAACTATGGAGACAATACGGACAATGGGCGAGGGCGTTAGCCCAAGCGAGTATCATCGCTGGTGAACTCATCATTATTCATATATGTTTTAAATATCGAATGTGAGAGGAGGGTATGCCATGCATGATTCATAAACTAGCCTTATTTGGTGATCGACCTCCTTTTATTCAACCAATCAAATATTTTCAAGTTCCGATTTTTTCCGTCCTGTACTAGTACAAAATTCATAATACGCTACAACGCCCTATTTTGTTGGAGTGGCTTAATATAGTCTGTATGCAAGTATGTAATAATTTACTCCACTGTTGCTGTATCGAAGTTTGTATCCAGTATCACATCTTATTTTTAACTAATCATAATAACGCATTATTCTAGACTACGGTACATTCTTTCCAACTGGGTGTTGTGGTGTATATCTCTTCCTACCCTCAGTGGGTGTAGGTTGGCTAATAAAATACACTTTATTTTGTGACATATTGCCTGTACATATGTTCATTATTCCCAGTACGTATTCTTTGTATTTTTCTTATGCCAGATATTGCCGTTTTATTTATGATCTCTTCCATGCCCACAGGAGGGGCCGTCAGAAATAAAATAATTGTCAATGTCATTGTACCGCATGCGTACGCCTCTAATCCAGCTATCGTGGAAGTTATACTTATAAACTCAGCCCCGGGACGTTTTGAGGGAAACCACTACTATTCCGTGCGTCTCACAATTACATGGGCAAATGACAATGTATAGTTGTATCGTAGGGACTATTTTTTCAATCAAAGTATCATATATGTCCTGCCACTTACCTAAACAGACCTTCCGCAGATCAGCTCTTCCTCAGAAATGTATAGAATCAATAAAATGTCACCTTTTTTCACTCAATTGTAATCCTCCCTCTCGTCTCTCTCGAGCGAGAATTCGAACGTATGTAAAAAAATATACGGACGCGCATGCGTATTGCAAACTATACATCGGCATCCGAAAAATTTTAGTACAGGATCCGGGAAATTAATAGGCTTTTTATATCATTCTCGTCGAAAAGAAAGACGACAGTTATCCGGACAGTATTGTAATTACCTAAAGCATCTTCAAATGAAGTTATGTTATATTTCATGGTATAATTTTGACATACGAGCTTGGATTTGTGAGGCATCCAACCTTTCTAATGACTGCTGATCGCAGCCCGAACGCTACGCGTTCGGGCTGCCGCAGTAAAGCGGACCCAGGTTTGGGCTACTGCCGGCCTTCGCCGATTGCCCGTCTCCATAACGCGATCAGTATACTTCATTACTTGCCAGAAAGCCTGACGCATATCGGACAGACTATTTTCATGCTACTGTAGTAAGAAATTCAGCAGCATATCTCCCCTCCCATCCTCCCACCTCCTCCAAATAAAAGATAAATACGAAGACGATCTCTGTAGCCTAGTCACTGAGTTGAGGGGCACTTGCATCCTTTTTTAGGGGGGGGGGGTGGGGGTCCTCAGAAAATTTAATGCGAATGTAGGAAGTCACAGAAAGTGGTGGATGTTTGATTTTTGTTTTGACTTTCCCTTCACTTTCCCTCTTTCCCGGTCGCTAGAGCTCTATAATATAAAGATGATAATGAGTGAAATTTTATGATAATTATGATATCAAATGAATCATACAAAAAATTAAAAATGAAAAAATATTCTGCTTGACATTTGTGTTAAGAACTTATTAATATGGCCATTGAATTTCGGCGAAATAATATCACAATATCAAATTCCATTGAAAGAGAAAAGAACCAAACAAATACGAAATCACCCCTCTCAAGAATTGACAAGCTTATTTCACAGACGTATTTTTATGTTTCCATAATTTCATCATTTTCTCTGCATCACTGGAATCACGCGGCAGCAGCCCGAATGCATGCGTATAGTGTTCCAATTCCGGGGCCACCTGTCATCATGACTGTAAACCATTTTCAAACATCGTTGATGAAATTCACAAACACACAAATTTACATCGACACAGAATGATCAAAAGTAATAACATGTTGTGCAAGTTTTGTAAGTCGTTTAAAATATGATACGTCACTGATTTGTTTTCAGAATCATGTTATTTTTCCCCAAAATAATATCAGACGGGTTCGCGTGTTTTTCATTTGCTTTCCGAAGTATGTCCGCGATCACTTCAAAAAGGCATCGATCGATATCGCGGCGCGCGCGGCATGAGAAAGACAGATCAGCGATCGGCCGCGCCGGCTGCGCTGGCTGAATAGCTCTTCCTTGCTGTACGGTGAACAATAGCGTGTTCTGGATTGAGTGGCGCATTCTCGGAGCATTCCGGAACATACCCATTCTGACACCATTCTAACACCATTCTGACCCCATTCCGGATGTAATCCTCCATAGCGCGGAGTTAAGTACCGCATTCTAAACGCATGCCAGAATGGGGATGAGCAAGACAATGGATTTTTAGGGGACCATTCCGGATGCATTCTGAATGGTCGATGAATTTGGATGGTCTCCCTTAGAGCTAGTGTGAAACTGCTTAGTCATATCCGAGATCTGTTTTCGCGCATCGATCTCTCTCTGAAAAACCGTAGCGAATTTACCACCAAAAAGCGAAGGACCCTGAGACGGAACATCCCGGAGAAGTTGAGCAATGCCCGACTCTCTAACACCCAGTGCCGAGAGAGCCAAGGTCCTGCGACGGAACGTAGCCGAAGCAGCTGCGGTGGAAAGCTGAGACCACTGCAGACAAAAAAGAGTATGCAGCAAGTCGTCAATAATCAGCTTGTCACCATCAGTAACATTCAACTCCTCCGCCCTGGACCTAAGGTCGGAGAGAAACCCTTGAAAAGCCGCCAAACGCATACCTGACCTAACCTGGTTTTCAGTATTAAACCAAAACTTATCCTCCGCCTTGAACGCAGCGGAGGTAAGCGGATTAGTCGCCCGCAAGCGACGACCAACCTCTAAAATCTCAGGAGAAAGAGTCTTAGCCTTGAAAAAGCTGTCTTGATCCTGAAAACGGAAGGCGAAAGCCTTACCCTTAACTGCAGTAGGGCGCTTAACCAACAGCGCGGCCTCAATGCGGTCATACTCCAGCTTGAAATCCTCCTCAAGAGCAATACCCTCGGAGGAATCCTGCTGCTTAAACCAACGCGAAGTCGAACCCTGCGCGCGGGTTGACTGAAATTCAGGGAGATATCTAGACAACAAAGCAATCGCTTCCACCCCACAGAGGGCGAGCGATTGAGACTCCGCCTGCCCAAACGATTCAGAAACCGAAGCTTGAGAGGCCACCTCCAAGTCTGGTTCCACCCGAGTGGAATGAGACAAAGGAACGCAAACAAAGGACTCAGCAGGCAGAGCCCCGCATGGTTCAACAAAAGTCTCCTCGCCCGGCGGCGCCCCAAGGGCCGCGGGAATAGGAGGCACATGCGAACCCGACTCAGACAAAGACGAATCAATCACAAAAGGCTGATTAGTCTCAAAGTCAGACCCCTGAATAGGGACAGAAGTCAGGGTTGAAGTAGCCGGTACAAAGGACCAACCCTGATCCTGAGCAAAAGCCCGCATCATGCTGAACATATCAGCTTGAGAGGAGCTAGCTGGGTTAGCCAGGCCAGACGGGCAAGAGGCCGGCAAAGCCTTGCCACTTTTTGCCTTCTTCTTGGACTTTTTCTTGGCTGGCTCGACAAGAGTCGTAGCCGAAACCCTTTTCTTAGAACGCTTAATCGGATTCGTTCGGATCTCCGTAGCCGCCTCAGAAATATAAACCGAACCCTCCGCGGAGGGACGTTCACTTCCCTTAAAGGGATTAGAGCGCTCAGGGCGTAAGCCCAAAGAATCGCCCAAATCACCCATATTGGCTAAGCAAGAAGATGCAGTAGCCATGGGTTGGGAGCTAAAAGCACCCAGTGCGGGGGCAGACCGAGATGACTCGGTATGTGCCCGATGACTACTAAAGGCGTGTGAACCCGCTATTGGACCGCTAGAGAGCGGCAATAGGGGAGCACTAGTAGTCACGCACTCAGGTGAAAACACCTGTTGCTCCGAAGAGCGTCCATAATTGTTAGCTCGAGCATTCCCATTAGCTGGCAATGTAGACAGCCCAGGAAGTACTCGTTCCCCCATATGGCGTCTGCCGGGGGCTAGGGTTTGAGAACCCAGACCAACATGGACTAAGCCTGTGGGTTGCCCTGCAGTAGTGGGGCGCGTCTCCCCTAACGGATCAGAGCGAGTGAACGCTACCGTACGGGAAACAACCGCCCCCCCCCTCTGGTCTTGACGACCGGGGGATTGGATTCGAGATATCCAAACCACTAGAATCTGACGCCACCCACCCCGAAACCACGGGCTTCGGAGTTGACAATCCAGACTCAGTTAACGCCACCCGTCCCGAAGCCGCAAGCTCCGAGACTGGCAAACTCTGCAAGGAAACACCACTAGGCAACTTACCCTTAGCCCTCCTCCCTCCCCCATGTACCGAAGTACTCGGGAGAGTTCTGGAAGGCCGAGTCGTCTTGCTAGACGACTCTTCGGAAGAAGCAGGTCTCCGTGACCTAACTGCTTCTTCTTCCGAATTCATACCACTGCAATAAAACAGACAATAAAGTATACTTTTCAAAATAAAAAATACTTCAACTGAATGCAGTAAAACTAGAAATTTAATTCGTCATGATGACGAATTAGGTGATCTGTCCTTAATTCTCATGATAAAGATCGAACTGACGACCATTGACCTGAAGTTATTATGATATGAATGGGAATGATTTCTGATCATTGACAAGGAAGATATGGTTAATAATGTAATGTAACAAAATGGCGTCTACATGACGTCATGATGACCTCATAAGAGCGAATTAGTTGTTGGAGCGACGTATGATCAACGTCTACTTACATGCCCAATTTGGATGCATAAGGACCAATGGTTCGTGAGATATATGATAATGAAATAAGTGTGCGTATGTGTGTGTGTGTGTGTGTGTACGTGCGTCATATTTTTTGTGGGGGGGGGGTTGTTTCACACAGGAAGCCCATTATAGAGCTCATTTATATTGACCAGAAACAAGTATGTCAATAGATGGCAATGAAAAATGAAAATTAAGTGTGTGCGTGTGTGTGATTTTTCTGTGGGCGTGATCGATATGACTTTTGAGGGTATGAACGGATGAACTTTGACTATAATGTAAAAAAAAAAAAAAAAAAAAAAAAAAAATCGGCCCCGGGGATTGAACCAGGTACCTTGACCATGGTAGTCATGTGCTTTACCGATAGACCAGAATATGAGCCATAGGGTTTACACGTAGATGGAAAATGGGATTCTCATATCGTATATTCAGCGGAAAATTTCGATATGTTCCTGGAATTGGATTGAAAAAACCGAACCCATGGAGCAAGAATATTTATCAGGCTATAACATATTTCAAAGAGAAAGAATTTTGAGCAAGAATAAGGGAGATTTTGCAAAAAAGACAGGGATGCAGAATCAGGTTTTCTTCAGAAGTCCTTTCCCATAGAGATTACACGTAAAACTGTGGAAATTGACATGTCCATATATATGGTAAAATTAAACAATGATGCCGTTGTCAAAATAGAAAACCATAGTGACTAATTTTGTAGGAAATTGCTTCAGCTACAACATAATAAAATCTGGGCGAAAAACGACCAATAATGACGAATCTAGAGCCAAATTTGCATAAATGTGATGATGTCAAAACATGAAAAATGGAAATTTTGACTTCTGGCGCCATTTTGATGATGTCATAATGTTTATAAGGATGAAATGATACATGAAATGAAATCTATGATTAATACCATACCTGATGATGACAAAAAATTTGGGGGTCAACGGACTATCTAACGAGCTACAGTGAATTTTGTAGAGGCATGTTTTTGCACGTTTTTACGTTATTTTCGCCATAGACGCGCGCACGGATTTTGAACTTTGACGCGCCCGTACGACCTTATTATTGATTGAAATTGATTCCAAATTGATGGAAATGATGATGAAGAAACGTGTCAGGATTGCAAATCAATCAAAAAAACAGCGTTCTAACGTTATTTAAGATTTGTGCGCGCGTAAAACGCGCGCGCGGACGCTTACGCACGGACATTTTTGAAATGCTCAAAATGACCTGAAACGTGTGCAGACTTGATCCTACGTGATTTTGAGCATTTTATAATTTTGACGCGCGCGTACGCGTACGTCCTGACCTCTAGATGACCTGTGAGGACATGACTTGATGACCTGTCATGTGAAGTTTATGTGATGTAAATATAGTTGATTTTTGATGATCGATTATGAAAATATAATCGATCTTGTAAATTTACAAAATGGCGTCTTGATGACGTCATGATAAACTGATGACCTTGAATGAGATGCCACATTTTGACATTAACAAGTCTGATAAGTGACGAAAATTTGAAGAAAATTGAGAATGAAATTTTTGAGGAATCATGGTAACAAGAAAATGGGCGAAAAATAAAAATAAACAATAAATAATAATAAATAAAGAAGAAAAATCTTGACGAAATTAAGAGGTGATCTGTCGATCTACGACAGATCACCTAATAAGTACCAAAATTTATTTGGGAGATACGCACAAAAGATTTTCACAGCCAAAAAACCGTAAGAACAAACACCGAACCCAAAGGCTCGATGACAAACGGAAACACCCGCAAACACACAGAAATATCTACGTGGGGCTGACCGTGAAAGGGAAAAATAAATGCCAAGAAAAGGAATCAAAAATCCCTTGCAATCGGCAAGAGTGACTACTAAAACACAAAGTACTATAATCTAAGCGAAAATAGGTACCTAAAAGTGCTTTAAATATGCGAAAAAGCGCGCCTAAAAGATACTATACGACCTGATTTCAGGAGCGCTGTGACTATACGTCCTATCTCGTCGGGGGCGAGCAAGAAAGAGGAAGATGGCCGTAGCGTGTTGACGCGCGTGAGTGGCGAAGGGGACAATAGGATTACGGGGGGTGCGCACAATATTGTGACTCATGTGTGATAAATTCTCGAAGGGGTCCCGTAGTCAAGACTACTGGCATAATAGGTAGGTATATATGATTTATTGCAGTAAATTAGGGCGTTGTAGCGTATTATGAATTTTGTGCTAGACGGAAATAAATCGGAACTTGAAGATATGATTGGTTGAATAAAAGGAGGTCGATCACCAAATAAGGCTAGTTTATGAATCATGCATGGCATACCCTCCTCTCACATTCAATATTTAAAACATATATGAATAATGATGAGTTCACCAGCGATGATACTCGCTTGAGCTAACGCCCTCGCCCATTGTCTGTATTGTCTCCATAGTTTACGTAACACAACTAGTATACTTGCCAGAAAGCCCGGCGCATATCGCATAGGCTAGCATGAAAAGAAAAATCACGGCAGGTCATAAATCATTAACTGGGTCAATGACATTGAGAGAATCTTGGGAGCCATTGTCTGGCACGTTGTTGATATCACTGCGGTTATTTATAAATAGTATGCGCGCGCGGGTAGATCAAACAAGCCTTTCCCCAAAATAATTTGTAAAAAGTACAGAGGGGGGGGGGGGGAGTTACATAAAGTCCGTGTTGTATTGACGGATTGATGGAGCTTAGAAAAAGGGTAAAATGAGCTAAGAAAGAGGGGATCATGCAAAAGCAAGGAGAGAAATATCGTTAAAAGGAGTTGAGTTAATTCATTTACTTTTTTGGAATTTGTCGATAGCCGATGCCTCTTGTAATTTTAAGGGTGCTAAAAACTCTATCGTGTTTCCTTGTGTTATTCTTTGTTTTTATCAAGAATAATCACCTTTTTCTCATGGCTGTTTTTATTCTGTCAGCTTTTCATTCAACTTTTCCGATGTTTCTCTTTAATTTGTCATTTTCTTCTCTTTCTATCTGTCACGTTGACACGATTCCATTTTATTTCTCTCCTCTCCATGTTTCTATTCCGCTCTCACAGTGTTTGCCCTCTTATCTTATGCTCTGTTTTTTTGTACCGCTCAAGTGGTGTGCTAAAAATATAAAAGATTCAGAAAAAGTATGAACCTTCGGAAGAATTAACTCTATTTCATATTTCGGACTATGAACCACCTTTTTTTCCAAATATGAACCTTCAGAAAAACCAGTTGCATATATAATAGGCCTATACGACGAAAAATATCTTGGCAAAAAGAAATGAATTTCGTGACCATGGTGAATGGTAAAGGAATAAATCCCGTTGGTTACTTTTATCCTTTTCACCTCGCGGTCGCCGCTCTATTCTGGCGTCCTTCGCTTACATTGTTTTATTATAAATAGACGGGTTGTCACCATAAATAAAGTATAAACATGAAAAAAGGTTATATACACATAACTTCACTGATTCTCATCATTGTAGCTATTTAAGGGCAACAAAATATATACATACGTTAAACTTCCGCAATAATTCTTCCGATCCTTAAAAAATCATTGCCGTCTTAATATCGGAAGAAATATAAAGCGCATTTGGTGCGCAAAACTTATTATCATTTTGTTAATATTATCAATCATATCGTGCATTTTTCATGTATTGATCATTCTCATCAGTGAATTTATTTAAGGGCAACAAAAATATACATCGGCCGTCATTTATTTCATCTGTTTATACTGTAGTAATATTATTTCTTTGGGCAATCGTCCAGATCTGTATCATCTAGCGAGTGTAATTTAATTTCATCTGACGATCATTACTTTATTTCATATGATGAGCTTCAATTTCTTTCACAATTAAACTTCCGCATAATTCTTGCGATCCATACAGTTCCTTAAAAAATCATTGCCGTCTTAATATCGGAAGAAATATAAAGCGCATTTGGTGCACAAAACTGATTATCATTTGTTAATATTATCAATCATATTGTGCATTTTCCATGTATTGATCATTCTCATCAGTGAATTTATTTCAGGGCAACAAAAATATACATCGGCCGTCATTTATTTCATCTGTCTATACTGTAGTAATATTAATATTATTTCTTTGGGCAATCGTCCAAATCTGTATCATCTAGCGAGTGTAATTTAATTTCATCTGACGATCATTACTTTATTTTTTATATGATGAGCTTCAATTTCTTTCACCATTAAACTTCCGCATAATTCTTGCGATCCATACATGTCATTAAAAACAAAAATCAGCTATTTGTTGCGTCCTAATATCGGAAGAAATAATGCGCATTTTTTCACCCCGCGATCATCACTTCGTTCAATCTGGAAATCGTTTTCTTTTTTTCATCTAACGGTCGACGCTGTATCTTATCTGGTGACCGTCGCTTACAATATTCATAAATAAAGCGAATTCACTACAGTATATGGCATCAACATGAATCTTCAAAAATAATTCTTCCGATCCTTACAGTCAAAGAAAGGGAAATACTTTGAAACGAAATTATACATGTATCATGCCGGCATGATCGATATCGCAATAAATGAAGTACCTTCGATCGCGCTGCGCATCCTTGGCTGTCCCGTTCATGATTTTTAATCACCGCATTCTGGGACCATTCCAGAATGACCCCATGCCATGTCGACGACAAAGGGACATTTCAGAATGCTCCCAGAATGCTTCCAGAATGCTTTCAGAATGCCCCTTTGTTCGGCAAACAAAAGGCGCCGGATCGGCCGGAAATTTGAGAACGCGACTAGAATGGTGATATTCCCGACCCATTCTGGAATGCTTGATGACCCCATTCCGGATACATTCTGGAATGCTTGATGACCCCATTCCGGATACATTCTGGAATGGTCGATGAATTTGGATGGTCTCCCTTAGAGCTCTTAAATGGTACATTGATAAGACTAAGACACGTCGCAAAGATGATCAGTTGTTTCTGATCACTCGAGAGCCCTTTTCTCCTGCTTCTCTTGATTCCATTTCTAGATGGATTGTTGAAGCTATTCGGGCCGCTGGCCCAGAGGCTCTCTTATCAGATAGTAAGCCCCATGCTCATGACACTCGTTGTGTGAGCACTTCTTGGGCCCCTTTCAAAGCGTGATGCTTAATTTTGAGGGCTCCCTATTGGCGTTCGCCCAATTCCTTCATTTCTTGCTACCTTAGGGATGTCCCTGCAGGTGAGGAATTATTTGAGTCAGCCGCCTTGAAGGCGGCGGTGTCTTCTCTGTAATCCTGTTCCCTTCTTCACTTAAAACATGCCAAACGGTTTAAATGGGTGCTAGTCTAGCATAATAGGTAGGTATATATGATTTATTGCAGTAAATTTGTAAAATCAGCACTGATTTTCTTATTTCCTAGATATATCTATATACCTACCTATGACCCTCCCTCCTTCCCCTCGCCTTGCAAGCAACATGTTTTATTACTTGGGGTTGCTCGCAATAGACGAAGATAGCCGTTGCGCATTACTGCGGGTGAGTGGCGAAGGGGATAACAATTGGATTACGGGGGGTGCGCACAATATTGTGACTCATTTGTGTTAAAATTCTCGAACGGTTAGCGTAGTCAAGCGACTAGCATAATAGGTAGGTATATAGATTTATCTAGTAAATTTGTTAAATCAGCACTGATTTTCTTATTTACTTATCGGCATTGATTTTATTATTTGCTCACTAACTCCGGGAACCAAATCGAATACAAGCACCCGAGCCCAAGCTCTGGAGCTTCCATTCTGATGGAAGACACCTGCCCCGGGATAGAAAATCCGCAATGAGGTTTTCCTGACCGGGGATGAAAGAGGCAACGGGCATGATCGCCATGTGACGACACCACCTCCACAGTTGCGCTGCTAAGGCATTCAGGGTGGCAGAACGAGTGCCTCCCTGCCGATTGATATAAGCCGCCACTGTGACATTGTCCGTGAGGATCAGAACTGAACGACTGAGAATTCGACTTCTGAAGTGAAGCAGGGTTAAGAAGATTGCCATGAATTCCAGGACATTGATATGGGGTAGAGTCCCGAGATGAGACCAATCCCCCGAAAACGTGCTGCTGTTGCAATGTCCGCCCCACCCCAGCCGAGAGGCGCCCGTCGAAACCGAGGTCGATGGAAGGGGGGTACGGAAGGACTTGCCTCGCGCGAGAAACTCCACGTTCGTCCAACAGGACAGAAGGGACTTGATTTCTACTGGTACTGGAATGGAGACCAAGAGAGAATCCTTGTACGGTTTGTAAAACCTGAGGAGATGCCTCTGAAAAGGCCTCATAAGGAACATCGACTAGACTGGCTAGATAACCTAAGAACTGAAGCCACTGTCTGGCCCTGACCTTTCTGGCCAGAATGAGCTTGCGAGCCGCAGAGACAATAGTCAGAATTCTGTCTCGACTGGGCCGAGCTAATTGATTCCGAATGTCCAACACAGCCCCCAGAAAAACCGGGCTGCGAGTAGGAACCAACTCTGACTTTTCCAAATTTATTAGGAAACCCATGTCTTGAGTAAATTTGACTAGCAAACGTGCCTCATCTAACAAACGATCGTGCGACTCTGCTAAGAGGAGCCAATCGTCCAGATAGCAAAATAGCCGAAGGCCGAGGCGCCTCATCGAGGCTGCCAAGACGGCTACAACCTGCGTAAACACCCGAGGGGCTGGACGCAGCCCGAAGGGAAGAGCGCGAGAGCGAAAAGGCTCTGAGAGGAAGGAAAACCCCAGAAGATCGCGCAAAGCGCGATGAATGGGGATATGGAAATACACATCTTTGAGATTTGTCGAGATCGCGTAGTCCTTCCTCTTGATCAACGGGAGAATGGAGGTGAGAGTTTCCATCCGAAAATGCACTGAAGGAATGAATTTGTTTATTCTTTTCAAATTCAGTATCAAAGTTTTCCCGAGCGCTTGTCTCTCACCCTTTCTATGGCCCTTTTGTTCAACAGAGATTTGATCTCCATTGAGGCGTGAAAACGAGCCAGGGCAGACATGGGAGGTGAACAAGATCTTATAGCCCCTCCGGGGAGCGAGGCGGATAGATCTATGAAGAATCTGTCTCGCACTACAGATAGCACGAAAGCGTCCCCGGAGATGGCCTCCCAAGCCGGGAGAAAAGAACAAAGTCGGCCACCTACCAAATCGAATTGAACAAGCGCTCGGGGAAGACCATCAAAGACTAGGCTTAGCCTTGTGCGAAGCCGCCGTCTTGCCACGCAGGGAGCCACAAGTACCTCTCGAAGAGCCTCTGCCACGTCCCCCTCTCCCACGAGAAGGAACTGGCTGAAACTCAGCAGGCAGGCCCCCAGAAACACGACTGTGTTGTCCCGAAGTGGGAGCAACAGGCCTCCGACAGGCAGGGGCCCGCGTCGGCTTAAAGGGAGCGCAGAACTGCTTAGTCATCTCAGTGATCTGCTTCCGCGCATCAATCTCCCTCTGAAAAACTGTAGCGAATTGTCCGCCAAAAAGCGAAGGACCCCCGAGACGGAACATCCCGGAGAAGTGACGCAATGTCAGACTCCTTAACCCCCAGGGCAGAGAGGGCCAAAACCCTGCGACGGTACGTAACCGAAGCAGCCGCGCTGGAAGGTTGTGACCACTGCAAACAAAAAAGAGTGTGCAGCAGGTCATCAATAACCAGCTTATCACCATCAGTGACATTCAACTCCTCCGCCCTGGACCTGAGGTCGGAGAGAAAACCTGGAAAAGCAGCCGAGCGCATACCCGCTCTGACTTGGCCTTCAACATTGCTCCAACGCTTATCCTCAGCCCTAAAGGAAGCAGAAGTAAGCAGATTGGTCGCACGCAGACGTCGACCCGCAGCTAAAATTTCCGGAGAGAGAGACTTAGCCATTGCAGAAATGCTCTTTTCTTATGCTGAAATGTCTCGTCACATTTTTCCCTTTGATGTGTGCTCACTCACGCATTACTAATTGGATCATATTGATTTTTACACACAAGCTAGACAGATAGTTCAGAAACATTCCTGACAAATTGCATTGCTGGAAACCAAATAACTTACACATGCAAAATGCAAATTCAACGCCTTTTGTGCTTGGCTTTATGAAAGGAAATCGTTGTTTGTACTGCTCTTTAAACTTCTGTGACCGTTTTCCACTCATTTTGATCAAATCCTCTCCAGTTTCGCGAAATAATTCTGTTAAATCCACGATCGTGACAATGCCCGTGCGCAGTTCAGCAAGCGTTAATACATTGTCCCACATATAGAGATCGGTGCTGTGCTTACATGCGTTTAGCATGGCCTGTACGCTACATGGACACCGCTGCATGCGAATACCGGTAAAACATGTTTTCGCACTCACACGACCCAGCCACACGACGGAAGAGCGATCGAAACTTGCGTTATTTGAATGATATACCGTACATGTACCATCGATCAGTTTGGGGTCGGTTTCGTCGGTGTATCGATAGCTCAAACCCAGAAGTCATAGACAACACTGTATTTTCGTATACATGTACACAAAAATGATTTTTCAAGTCGAGTTGCTCCGAGTTGTATTTGCAGACACGATCGTGGATATGTGCAGTATAGTAGCGATGTGCAGTATAGTAGCGATGTGCAGTATAGTAGCGATGCACAGTAGCGATGCGCAGTAGTGATCCAATCCCTTGCAGTCAGGCCTTGACTCTGACCAGAATTCACGTCAAAGGTGGATTATATTTAACCAAAAATTATTTTGTGTTACATGTATGTTTATATATATGTCTAACTTTAAGACGTAGACCTAGGCTAGATCTATCGTGTAAGTAGTCGATCTATATAGACCTGAGCGAATTTTTGATTAGCCAATCGCGTGAATGAACTATCGAAACGGCAAATAGTAAGTCAACGTTATTTATTGGCTGACATCGACATCTCGCACCGCACTGGTGAGGTCACAATATAAGGATTATTTCAGAGAATATACAATGGGTGGGGGGCCTAAACATAAGCTATGCACTTTTGTTTTCAGCATGCAGCTAGAAAGTCATAAAAATCCTTGTTTGTACAAATTTCATTTCCATATCCCGATTCTACATATTCTAAAGTTGCTTTGTGGAGAAAATTACCTAGGTATCCCTAGGTAAATTACGACGGCCAAATGTCAAGAACACATTCAGGTCAATAGCAATGCCGGTGTCAAAATTTTGTTCGGAAAAATAAGAGGCCATAAAGCTACGCACATGCAATAAATGAATGCAAATCTTGATATTGATATGGGCTGTGCATATCATGTGTGTATCGGTGTGTATTTTACCCCAATTTGAACGTGTCGCATTGGCATTGGCGTGTATGGTGCTTAGCTTTGTGAACTGCGTAGCAGGCCCGGTGCGATATATACGTGACGTGAAGCTACGTGAGTTGTGAGTCGGCCATCGACTATGGTCGGGCCGGGAACACTGATGGCTTGTTTTCGTAATAAAACAAACATGACATTGGTGTTAATTAGAAGAGATTTTAATATGTAGGCTACTATGGAAAACAAATAAGGAGCGCTGTCGTTAGTGCTCCTGACTATCGCTTGAGGAGCGCGGTAGGAGCGCCAGCGCGATCGCGCTCCTCAAAATTGAAGGCCTGCACTCTTAGTGACGCGCGAGCCCCAGCTTGACCCTAGTAACTACAGAGACGGCTACCCCCGTTCCAAACGGATGGGTAGCTGTGAGACATTATCTGAGCGCCCTGCCAAGCACGGCCTGATCGGATACGGTCATGGCGCCGACTTCTGTGCCTGACGGCAAAAGCCCTCCCTGCGTGAAGTCTAAAAGGCACCATTCGACCAAGTCTCTTTCAAACTCGAAATCCAACGTTGCCTCGAGCAAACCTAGAGATTTGACGAGGAAGAAGTATAAGGTCTCCCGACGCGAGACGCCAGAACCTTCTCCCTCAGCAGTCGAACAGGCTGAACTTCTTCGCTTGTGAAGATAGTTGCCAAGAAGAGCGGGTGGTTACCTCCTACCTCGCAGCCGACCGCGGGGGGCCCTGACCCCTCCCCGGACGATGTTCAGTCCGTAGGTGCGGATAATTCCGAACCAGGTACCAAATTTATTCAGTTTCGGTTTCCAGTCTCTGGTTGTTGGTTTGCAGGTACCTGGCTCTCTAAAGCCTCTTACTCACGCCGGTTCTATACTATCCGGTTGTGATTGGCCCCTTGAGGGTCATGCTCAATCCCGGCAGGCCCAGAGCCTCCCGGCAAGAGCTGCTCCACCCGGTGAGGAGACTTTTGGTTCGTGGATGCACCCGCCGCCCTGGTGCCAGGTTTCTCACACAGCCAGCCCTGATGCTGCCTCTGATTCCAAGTCTCACTCCAGTGCGGCCCCCAATGCACTCGTGGGTTGGCTTCTGACATGCAGGCTCTTTTGGAGAAATACTTACCTGAGACTTTCCCACTGGCTCAGGCTTCTTTTCTCTTCAGGCAAGGGGTTCCCTCTTGTGGGATACCCCTTTCTGACGATTTCAAGGCTGTCTACGCAACCGTAACTGAACAGGCGTCGCAGCCTGGGACTTCTGTTGGTAAGCGCCCCCTTGCTGGGGGTTTTGCCTTCTGTCCCCAAGATTCAGCTGGGTTTTTCCAACGGAAGACTTTCTCGTCCGACATGAAACATGTGGGGGCGAGACTTGGCGTGAGTTTCAATAGTAAAGATTACTCAGCCAAGGATAGACGTTGAGACGCACACCAGATTTGCCTGCGGCTCACGGCTTATCTGGGGTCTCAGCCTTAAACTCGGGTCTCAAGAACTTCAAGTTTCTGATTCTGACGAGATCCTGTTCACCTTAACGGGATCTTTGTGGTCGCAGCTGACCCTTGGATTGGATTTATGATATCCAAACCACTAGAATCCGACGTCACTCGCCCCGAAGCCACGGGCTCCGAGTTTGGCAATGCGGGATAACAACACTGGGCAACTTACCTGCAGCCCTCCTCGCCCTCCCCCCCGGTACGAAAGTACTAGGGGGAGGCCGTGTCGTCGGAAGAAGCAGTTTCAACATACAAACACCGTACGAACACCGAAACGTAACAGGATCGGGGCAAACGGAAACACCAGCAAGACACACAGAAATAACTACGTGGGGCTGGTCGCTAACAGGAAAATAACTGCCTAGAAAGGAATTATGACACTCAAACGTGAGTGTCTTATTTGCGAATAATGCATACTCACCTGTCAGTGTTTAACACTGCTATTCACCCCACCCCACCCTCAAGACACCGCTAATTTATTCCTGCCCCCGGGACGCACTGCGTGCAACCCACAAAGGTCACCTCGCGACCTACGTCCTACGTCACTTCCTCTTTCACGTACGAGTAACAGGAAGCCTATTCGACGGGGAGGCAGGATGGGAGACTTGACAGGTGAGTATGCATTATTCGCAAATAAGACACTCACGTTTGAGTGTCATAATTTCCTTCATTTCTGCATACTCACCTGTCAGTGTTTAGCACTGCTAGATTACAACAAAAGAATCAAGCGGAGGATAGGCATATTCAATCGATCACAAGGGATGATGAAGCCAAATAAGACCCTCAAAAATAGGATGAGGAAGTTAAGTCGTAAAGTATGAAAGTTGCAAAAATTCTTGATCCAACGAGGGAAGGTTCTCAAAGGCAAAACAATTCAGGACATTGATATGAGGAAGAGTCCCAAGATAAGACCAATCCCCCGCAACCGTGTTGCCGTTGCAGTGTCCTCCCCACCCCAACCGAGAGGCGTCCGTCGAAATCGATATCGACGGGAGAGGGGCAGTGAAGGACCTGCCTTGCGCGAGAAACACCCCACTCGTCCAACAAGAGAGAAGAGACTTGATCCTTACTGGTACTGGAATCCAGACCAAAAGAGTCTTTTCCCGGCTTGAAGAACCTGAGGAGATGTCTCTGAAAGGGACTCATGAGGAGCCGGCAGTCCTCTAGAACATCGACTAGACTGGCTAGATAACCTAGAAACTGAAGCCACTGTCTGGCCGTGACTCTTCTGGCCAGCAAGAGCTTGCGAGCCGCAGAGACAATGGTGAGAATCCTGTCTCGACTGGGCCGAGCCAACTGATTCCGTATGTCTAACACCGCCCCCAGAAAAACTGGGCTGCGAGTGGGAACTAACTCTGACTTTTCCCAATTTATTAGGAAACCTAAGTCTTGAGTAAGAGAGACGAGCAAACGAGTCTCGTCCAACAAACGATCGCGCGACTCCGCAAGGAGAAGCCAATCGTCCAGGTAGCAAAAATAGCCGAAGGCCGCGTCGCCTCAGAGAGGCTGCCAGCACGGCTACAACCTGAGTAAGAACCCGAGGGACTGGGCGCAGCCCGAAGGGAAGAGTGCGAAAGCGATAAGTCTCTGAGAGGAAGGAAAAACCCCAGAAGATCGCGCGAAGCACGATGAATGGGAAAGTGGAAATACGCATCTTCGAAAACTATCAAGACCGCGTAGTCCTTCCTCTTGATCAACAGGAGAATGGAGGCGAGAGTCTCCATCGGAAAATGTACTGAAGTTTTCCCAAGCGCTTGGGAATAACAAAAGTCGGAGAAAGGGAAAAAGACAGCCAGTCTCTTACCCTTTCTATAGCCCACTTATTCAACAGAGATTCAATCTCTGATGAGGCACGAGAACGAGCTAGGGCCTGTGAGGTGACCGAGTTCCTATAGCCCCTCCAGGGAGCGGGGCGGACAGATCTATGAAGAATCCGTCTCGTCCGTCAAAGAGAACAAAAGCTTCCCCGGAGATGGCCTCCCAAGCGGGGAGAAAGGAACGAAGACAGCCACCAACCAAGACGCGGACAGAGGCTCGCATCGACTTAGGATGAGCATGTAAACAAGACAGAGACCTGTTATCGCGCATCGCCAAAAGCAAAGGACCCGAGACGGAACATCCGAGAGAAGCAGTGCGATGTCCGACTCCTTAACCCAAAGGGCCGTAAGAACCAATACTCTGCGACGGTACATGACCGAGGCAGCTGCAGTGGAAAACTATGACCACTGCAAACCAAACATGACGCTTAAAAGAAGCGCCGCTTCAATGCGTCCATAATCCAGCTTGAAATTCTCCGCAAGAGAAATACCCTCGGAGGAATCCCGCTGCCTGAACCCAAGCAAAGTCGAACCCTGCGCGCGGGCTGACTGAAAGTCAGGGAAAGTTTAGAACAAAGCAATCCCTTCTACCCCACAAAGGGAGAGCGACTAAGGCTCTGCCTGCCCCAGCGATTCGGAAACCGAAGCTTGCGAAGCTTGCGAAGCCGCTTCCAAAACTGGTTCCGCCTGAAATGATCAAGACAAAGGATCACGAACAAAGGCCGAAACAGTCGGATTCACGCATGAACCGCCATTAGCCTCCTCACCCGACGGAGCCCCGAGGCTGCGAGAATAGGAGGCGCATGTGATCCCATCACAGACAAAGAAGAATAAACCATAAAAGGCTAATTAGTCTCGATGTCCGACCCAAAAGAGGGACAAAAGCAGGGGATGTGATGCCTGGTACAAGGGACCAACCCTGAGTCTGGGCAAAGCCCATCTCACACCGAACATCTCAGCTTGAGAGACCGGAGGGTTAGCTAAACCCAATGGGCAAGAGGCAGGCAAAGCCTTGCCTCTTTTAGCCCCTTCCCTAGGCTTCTGATTGGCCCAAAAAGAGCCTAAGACGTAACCCGCTTTTCAGAGCGTTTATTCGGTTTCGTTCGGATCCCCGAAGCTCTTCGGGAACACGAACCGAACCCTCCGCTGAGGGATGCTCACCTCCCTTTATGGGAGACGTGCGCTGAGGGTATTGAACCCAAAGACGCGCACCAATTACCCATATCTGCTGAGCAAGAAGATGCAACAGCCATGGGCCGGGCGCCAAGGCGCCCAGTGCAAGGGCGGACCGGGATGACCCAGCAAAGGAACGCCAACAAAGGACTCAGCAGGCAGAGCCCCGCATGGTTCAACGAAAGTCTCCTCGCCCGGCGGCGCCCCAAGGGCCGCGGGAATAGGAGGCACATGCGAAACCGACTCAGACAGACGAATCCAACAGGCAATAGGGGAGCACTAGTAGTCACGCACTCAGGTGAAAACACCTGTTGCTCCGAAGAGCGTCCATAATTGTTAGCTCGAGCATTCCCATTAGCTGGCACCTAAGACAGCCCAGGAAGTACTCGTTCCCCCATATGGCGTTTGTCGGGGGCTAGGGTTTGAGAACCCAGACCAACATGGACTAAGCCTGTGGGTTGCCCTGCAGTAGTGGGGCGCGTCTCCCCTAACGGATCAGAGCGAGTGAACGCTACCGTACGGGAAACAACCGCCTCCCCCCTCTGGTCTCAGCGACCGGGGGATTGGAATCGTTAGATATCCAGACCACTAGAATCTGACGCCACCCACCCCGAAACCACGGGCTTCGGAGTTGACAATCCCGACTCAGTTAACACCACCCGTCCCGAAGCCGCAAGCTACGAGACTGGCAAACTCTGCAAGGAAACACCACTAGGCAACTTACCTTTAGCCCTCCTCCTCCCCCATGTACCGAAGTACTCGGGAGAGTTCTGGAAGGCAGAGTCGTCTTGCTAGACGACTCTTCGGAAGAAGCAGGTCTCCTTGACCTAGCTGCTTCTTCCGAATCCATACCACTGCAATAAAACAGACAATAAAGTATACTTTTCAAAATAAGAAATACTTCAACTGAATGCAGTAAAATAAGACTAAAATTTATTTGGGAGGTACGCACAAAAGATTTTCACAGCCAAAAAACCGTAAGAACAAACACCGAACCCAAAGGCTCGGTGACAAACGGAAACACCCGCAAACACACAGAAATATCTACGTGGGGCTGACCGTGAAAGGGAAAAATAAATGCCAAGAAAAGGATATCAAAAATCCCTTGCAATCGGCAAAAGTGACTACTAAAACACACAGTACTATAATCTAAGCGAATATAGGTACCTAAAAGTGCTTTAAATGTGCGAAAAAGCGCACCTAAAGGATACTATACGACCTGATTTCAGGAGCGCTGTGACTATACGTCCTGTCTCGTCAGGGGGCGAGCAAGAAAGAGGAAGATGGCCGTAGCGTGTTGACGCGCATGAGTGGCGAAGGGGACAATAGGATTACGGGGGGTGCGCACAATATTGTGACTCATGTGTGTTAAATTCTCGAAGGGGTCCCGTAGTCAAGACTACAGGCATAATAGGTAGGTATATATGATTTATTGCAGTAAATTGAGTATTAGAATTTGGTGAACCGGATTTTTATTGCGAATAGCAACCAAAAACGCTTTGAGGTAAAAATCTCGCAATTTAGGCTAAGACTTAGCTCATATATGTCACTTCACTGACGGGCGAGAAAGGAAGAGGAAGAGTATGGCGGTGGCGCGATTGGATTGGTGGACGGGGAGTACGCGCGCGCGCGGGCAGGGGCTGTGCGTTTAAGACTTAGTTTTTCTCGAATGACGGCATAGTTTGGGAAACTAGCAAATAGGTAGATACAGACTATGACCCCGTTTACAGTGAGAGTAAGCCCGGGCTAAACTTCACTGTAAACGCTCAAAAGGCTAAATGCGGTACCAAAAGCGGCCTCTGGAGGTAGTCTCGGCCCGGCCTGCTCTCACTGTAAACGCACGAGGGGCCAAATGCGGTACCAAATGCAATGCCAGAAGTGCGGCGATCATGACATCATTGGATATGATGTCATGATCCCGCGGTTGCTTTGAGCGTTGCATGCATTGTACGGCCTGAGCTGCTTTGTTGTCTTTTCTGCTGAGATTTCCAAAGTTTGTCCGCGTAAATAAAAGTCGAGATAGGCCTACTAGTGTTTTTAATTCAATTATCATCGTTCATCTCTTGTGCTATTTCGTTCGAAAGAGCAGGCCATTCCTCCTGCGACGCTTCTCCTCACATTGCTCTCTCCTCATCCTCCTGTCACGATTATACCTTTGAATTCTACGAATACGACCTTCCTCATCCATCCTCTTGTCTTCTCGATCGTACAAAGATATTAAAATTGCGTACAGAATATGAAATTATCCGATAAGTTAAGCGAGCAGCTGTGGTGTTCGATCGTTCGTCGTATGCATGCGAGCTAAAAAAAAAAATATCGGTACAAATAACCCGCGCCACACTGTTATGTTTACCCACCAAACTACCCACCAAAATCAACGTTTGTTTACATTCAGGGCGCCACTACGACAAAATATTGAAAGGTCAAAATTTAGGCCGGCCCGAGACCCGCACTGTACACGCACGAAATTGAGGGGCCGAGTACCGCAATTAGGGCCAGGCCGAGGCCGGGCTCGGCCCGGCCCTGCACTGTAAACGGGGTCTATGATGCGGTTGGAAGTAAGCAGGAACTCTGACCACTCAGAGTAGGACAGAAGGTTCGATTTCTGGACAAAGAATCCCACACTCGGATTCCAGCAGAGGTAAGTAATGAGCTGCAGGCCAGGTCGTGCATAGTCACCACCGCAGACGGCAAACGACTCAGAAGGAATAGGGTACACTTGAGAGATGTCCCACAGATGCCTCCTCTGGCCGAGCCAGCTGGAAATGCACGCCCTTTACACACACCTGCACCAATAGATAGAAACATAGCAGATGGACTTGACCATGACCAGTTGCTAGACTAACGGACAAAATCCAGAAAAGATTCTTATAGAACGCGTTCTGGACGCATCAGCAAAATACCTGTTCGTTATCATTAAAGGTTGACTAAATTTGAGAGAAAATGGGTGCTCTTTCCATGTAGTTTTGCCTTCTAATCACGAATCTGCCAATCGATTGTCCAAATTATGTCTCGTTTTGGCGAAAAAGGGGGAAAAGTAGAGGTTTTGGGACCATTCCTTAAAACTCGTGAGCTGATTGGCTGTTAACCCCCAAGTGACGTATGAAAAGTAAGAGGCACAAGATCTGCAGGCTGCAGCATATAATATTGTACACAGAATGCGGTATTTGACCCCTCTGTTCAATGGACAATTTATGAAAAAAGTAAATTAATCAATATAATCTTAGGAGTGAATAATCATTAGCAATATATTTTCTACAAGATCAGAAACGCTTTTGCCCAAATATACAGCTCTTGTTTTGTTTTTTAGCTTTTCTTTTGAACAATGTTCTCATCCATCTGAGCTTGCCGAACGAAAAATTTTGCATTGGTCATAAACGTGCGCACAGCCGTTTTATGCGTCTGTATGTACTATGTCCTACGGCAGTGACTACGTTCCCCTCGTACATAGCAACTGGTGAACGCTTTTGTTTTGTTTATTTCACTTACGGCTTTTTTTTTTTACTTCGCTTTACATAGTACGTTAGTACTGACTTAGATTTTGGCTGAAATCGATTAACTTATATAGAGAGAGGAAAAGTGCCCGCGATTCCGAGTTGGAGGACTTTTCTGAGCCATGCAGATACGAACTCTGATTTATCAGACCCCGAAGGCAAAGAAGCTCGAGTGGCAAGGGGAAATTTGACCATATTATATGTTTGAACCCCTCGCAGAATACAGTGAAGGGCCGTGGGTGAAGTAACTCCATGGAGCTGCAACGCATTGGAGCTCCCTGGAGTTACGGGTGAAGTAGACCGAAAATGCTGTCTCTCTTTCTTTAGGTCGTCTTAGCTAATGAACGAGAGACAGAATTTTCGGTCTACGGGTGAAGCTGCTGCAGCTGCTGTCGTTGAAAAACAGATTGGAAGACTTGACTCCAAGTCTGATTTTTGGAATAGCTGATTCTTTTAGCTAGCTTATCCTTCTCTTCATGCCAAATTCCGAATACAGACCAGGATCCTCAAAATCATCTTCGGCAAAGTGATCGCTGCAGATTGTACTCAACTCACTTGGCCGGCCCTTGCCACTCTGCCCGCGTGAGCTTTACATTTGCGACCCACAATTTCCGTAGATTTTCATCTTTAGGAAAATGATGTATATAGGCTTACACCATCTTTAGGGGTCTTGCTACAGCCCGCAGCTATACATCGATTAGGCATTATTGATGGAACTGTGTCCCAAAATCAAAGTTATTGTGAGGAATTAAACACACTAAAATACGCAATGCAAATGGTCGATGCGGTGAATATCATGCTCGGTACCGGGCTGGGCCTGCCGGGGGCCTCCGGGCGCGCACGGTATCGGTTAGTGGAATATTTTCCCTTACTTTTTAACATTTAACAAATTCATAGTGATGAAGCTTTTCGACCTGCACTCATCGGGTCACAACGCAGGAATGAGAGAATACAAGAAAATACGAAAGTCAAGGAAGGGTAGTACAGCGACCCGGATATGATTTGGGCACGCTAAAATAATCGAAGAGCCTGTACAAATTCCTTTTGTCGGCACAAAAGCGAAGATGCTGAGAGCTGCGTGCTCGGGCAACAATAGTGAACTGAGCAGGGTTATACGCCTTGGAACAAGCCAGACTATTCAGCAGGTGCTGACAAATAGCAGAGTCGCAGTGATTGCGGCAATGAACATTAGCGACGCTAGCAGTGGTTTTGCAATTACGCCTCGGCTGTGCTCGGCTACCAGCTGCTGTCTGTCGTACCACGGAGGGTACGTGCTGTTTAATGCGGTGTGCTGTTTAATGCGGTCCGCTAGACGCCGAGATGTACGGCCAACGTAGACAGCTTCACACCGACAATGATACTTATAAACGACATTGCTCATTTGGGGGGAAGGCAGTACATCCTTACGAACTGCGGGTAGCATTCTATTAGTAGAGAACACGACACGCGTAGCCACGGCAAAGTAACAGCGCGACACTGTATGCTTAATATCGCGCGCATACTTATCAGACACTTTACCTCGCCAAGGAAATTTGAGGTAGACTGGGCATTTATTACGCCCAGGGCGAGTCCGCGAATCAGTGGTACGCTGCACAACACAATCAATAACAAGCACCGGATAGCCATTGTCTCGCAGAATTTGCTTGATGCGAAGAAGCTTGGGGTTGAGCTTATACGGAGAACAAATTTGCAAGGCGCGACGCACTAAGTTATTAATCAAACAAGTTTTATACGATGTAGCACTGTACGAATCCCATCGCGTATACTGGCCCGTAAACGTAGGTTTAATATATACGGACGTGAGAAGTTTGCCGTCACTCTTCTCAACCAGTACATCCAAAAATGGAAGCACATTAAACTGCTCCATCTCACATGTAAACCGAAGCGCCGGATGAAGCGTGTTGAGTTGTGCAAGAAAGTCCTTGCACGCAGCGCTTGAATCAAACATAGCAAAGGTATCATCAACGTAACGAAAGTAGGCGAGCGGGTAAGGCCTGGATCAGTGATGTTTTCATGAAGGCGGGCTTCATGAAAACCAACAAAGATATTAGCAATCTATACTTTTGTATAATAATTGAGAAGTCAATTAATTTACAAATTCTCACCAACAGCAATAAAAAAAGACAGAAAGAAGAAAAAGACAGAAATAACATGCATGAAATAAAATGGCATGCAATGATGCCTAGTACGAAATGTGACCAAGGATATCTTTGTTAGATAATAAAGCAATATTACTTGCCTAATACAGTTTTTTGTGTTGAGTTTTTATAAATGTTTTTTTTTAAGAATATGAGAACACAGTTGACATACATGTCATACAGTTGTCACAGAGTTATTGTTACAGTAAAGTTTGAACAATTTTCAGACAGTGTTATGATTGCAAACTACATGTACACTGTAGTATTGTTTGATATTAGGAAAACATGCATGTATTGTTGACTTTCACAAGGCTCAATATGGTTTACTGACTAGTTAGTAAGGAAATGGAAATGATCAGTACAGAAGAAGCCAGTATAAATCATACTACATGTATTTGCTGATAGGCCTGTGTATACATTTATTGGAGAATGGACCTCATACATTAATCTCTGTCACCTGGTTTTTATACAGGCATGCAATTATTCATGAAAGAACAAGAGAGGAATACCCTACAGAGTTAAATTTTAAAATTGCACAGTTGGGTTTCTTGTGAAAGTAAACATACACAGTTTCATTGACTTCTACTTGAATTGACAAGTAGCCTGATACCTGTTAAAGTTCTAAGGTTTTGATGTTAGCAAACTGTTTTATCATTATGTGTTTGGAGTTTCAAAATCCTCTATGTTTGATTACTGTAAGACTCCATAATTAATCATTTTAAAAAAAATATTGTGAGGGAGATGTTGTAGATCGAGTTGGAACTACATGAACATGATATCATACATGTAAATAGAACTGCAATCGTATCAGAACGATGTGCATGCATTGACGTCTGTATTTTGTATTTCCTTGAACAGTAAAATAAAGAGCATCTCTTAAACTATCTATAGCAATTTGTTTGAAGTCTGTAGCATCTAGAATAGTGGAGATAGACAAGTAGAACTGACCTGACATGAGTCATGGACTCATGGGTTGGAGGTCATTCTATATTTGGGTTTACGTGCTAGTCTGTATTTGCAGACTCTGTTAACTAGCTGTCACTACATCTACGCAGGGTATAAAATTGCTTTTAATACGAAGCGCTTGATAGATTTTAAAAATCTGGCTTCAAGAGTCTCTTCATTTTGCCTCAAAGAATGTACCTGCCAAATTTCAAGAAAAACAAAGATCGTTCAGGGGGCCGAAGTTGGGAAACCGATTTGCCCCATAGACAATACGTGTAATGCATGTGCAGGATCCATATAATGACCCGACTTCAATCGCGATTTACTGAAAATATTCTGTGAGACCGTATATCGTTTTTTGTATCTCTGAGAAGGGAATTTTATTGCAGTCATTATGAGCCAACTGCGACTAGCGCGCCATTTAAAATAAGCATATTATGCAATAATTACAGTTAACAACAAAATTATTCATACCCCTTGAAAAATTCTAGTTTTTTGCATTTTTCCTAAAAATGAATGGTTAAATGAAGTTACTTGTACTTCACTTGAATACATTTAGTTATCATCTGCAAATGAATGCCGTTTCCGGTTTCACCTCATTTGCATAACAATAGAAAAGGTGAGTTATCCAAACTGGGCGATGTTCAAAATTATTCATACCCTTGGTGATTTATTGACTTTGTCAATCAGTATGAATCCGATCCTTGTGATTAATGCTTGTAATTCACTTTATTTTAATACACCGTCACAAGGCTTCCGGGGAGGGGTCTCTGCTGGGATATCAGGCCAGTACCTGTTCTCAAATGGCTCAATCTCCTTGAGGATGTTGTCCACACATGCCTTCACCTGACCTTCAGGGAGTTCATTAGATTTCGTGTCCTACAGGTGATACAGTTATCGACTTCATGATGAGAGGACTATGATATTGAAATTTTCGGTCATTTATTCCATGCATTTTAATGAAAATTCTGTATCTACTTATGAAGCAAAGCACCATTCCTGAAGAGCCCTTCCATTTTGCACTGCCTGTGGGAGGGTTCACCTTTATTCATTGGCCCCATTCTTAATCAGAGTGCTCAGGAAGGCCATGTTGGTGATATTAAAGTCATTGCATGACTCTAACGTCAGGTCACCATGAATAACAGTATGTAACCTTTGAGTACCATACACATCCCACATTGACTGTTACTGTATATCATTCTTCATATGGTATATTCTTTGTATCTTTGGTATGAAAGCTACAATCCTTGATATCAAAATGAATGTAAACCAAATTTATACCATATGCCCTCCATGTTACCAGCTGCAGTGCACAAAATGCTACCACTTTGCCAGTGCACTGGAACATAAAGATCAGTATTTTAAGCTTCACTAGAGCACCCACTTGCAGGTGTCCATATCAGAAATGTGTCAATCAGTGTAACTGAATAAACTGATAAAATTGGCACCATCCAACCTTTAGACAACTACCATGGCTTCAAAAAACATTCTTAATAATAATGGAACAAAAGTATCAGGAAATACCTTCCCTTGACAGTGCAACAGTGAAGGCCTCTAGGGAAGTCCCTCCAGGAAGAGTGCTTTGTTTCAACTTAGAAATACAGAATTGTCATTAAAATGTAAGGAATATTAACGAAATATCAATATCATAGTTCTATCCTCATGACGTCTAAAACTACACCACCTGCAAACACAAAATCTGCTTTAAATCCACCAAATCCCCTGAAGACCAGGTGATGGCATGTGTGGACAACATCCTCAAGGAGATTGGGCCTTTGGAGACCAGGTATTGGCCTGATATCTCAGTAGAGACCTCCAGAAGCATTGTGACAGTGTGAAGAAAGTGTTACGAGCATTAATCACAAGGACTGGATTCATACTGATTGACAAAGTCAATAGATCACCAAGGGTATGAATAATTTTGAACATCACCCAGTTTGGATAATTCACCTTTTCTATTGTTATGCAAATGAGTTGAAACCAGAAACAGCATTCATTTGCAGATGATAACTTAATGTATTCAAGTGATGTGTAATTAAATTCAGTTAACCATTCATTTTTAGGAAAAATGCAAAAAACTAGAATTTTCCAAGGGGTATGAATAATTTTGTTGTTAACTGTATGTAATGCATAGTAAATTAAGGTTTTTGCGTAATATCTTCGCGATGACGTCATCGATTTCAACCAAATTTGGTTAACAGTTGTCAAATACACAAATACACATACCCACCAAATTTCAAAGACGTATGTTGAACGTTCACAAAATTAGAGCAAGTTGTCTTTATTTCGGCATTTTATGCAAATATTGTGATTTTCAAGTGCAATTTTCTCAAAGTCGGTCAGTGATGAGGTATATATTTTTTAATTTGGCTGAAAAGGGTATATTTGTAAAATCAGCACTGATTTTCTTATTTACTATATAAATCTATATACCTACCTATTATGCCTGTAGTCTTGACTACGGGACCCCTTCGAGAATTTAACACACATGAGTCACAATATTGTGCGCACCCCCCGTAATCCTATTGTCCCCTTCGCCACTCACGCGCGTCAACACGCTACGGCCATCTTCCTCTTTTGCGAGCAATCTCAAGTAGAAACATGTTGCTTGCAAGGTGAGGGGAAGGAGGGAGGGTCATAGGTAGGTATATAGATTTATATAGTAAATAAGAGAATCAGTGCTGATTTTACAAATTTACTGCAATAAATCATATATACCTACCTATTATGCCAGACCAGCGCCAACTCAAAGACCGGGAGGCATGTTTCGAGCAGAAGGGAATAGGATTACACCAAAAACTACAAAGAAGACACAGCGGCCTTCAAGGTGGCTGACGCAAACAAAGCTTCACCTGCGGGAACATCCCTAAGGTAGCAAGAAATGAAGGAATTGGGCGAACGCCAATAAGCAGCCTTCAAAATAACAAGCGCCACACCTTGAAACAGAGCCCAAGAAGTGCTGACACTACGAGTATCATGAGCACGAGTATCATGAGCACGAGGCTTACTGTCGGATAAAAGAGCCTCTGTGCCAGCGGCCCTAATAGCTTCAACGATCCATCTAGAGATGGAAACAAGAGAGGCAGGAGAAAAAGGCTCTCTAGTGATCAGGAACAACTGATCATCCTTACGATAAGACTTATCAATATACCATTTGAGAGCCCTTACAGGACACCAAACTTTGTCCTCACGCACCAAAGAAAAGTTAGAAAGCGGACAAAGAAAAATCTCAACAGGGCCAGAGGCAGCTGTCTGATTCTTGGCAACAAAAGAAGCCCTAGGAATCAATCTAACGCCTTTTCTCTCCCAGCGAATATGACCAGGAGTAAGACAGAGAGCATGAAGAGTACTGCGCCTCTGCCCAGAGGCAATAGCTACCAAAAAGAGCGTCTTAACCGTAAGATGATGAAGCGAAGCTTCACCTAACGGTTCGAAAGGAGGTTTCGCCAAGGCCTCCGGGACCTTAGGCAGACTCCAAGACGGCACTAACTTAGAAAAAGAAGGTCGTTTCAGAAAGAACGAACGAATCAAACCACTTAGTAGCGGGGAATTGGAAATCCCCGAACCAACCGAGAAACCCGAATGAATGGCCCCGATCGCCGAACGGTAGCCTCGGAAAGTAGAGATAGATCTCCCTTTGTCAAATAACGAGATTAAGAAATCCGCAATTGAACCAATAGGAGCCTTAGAAGGGGTTTGATTTCTCTCTTTGCACCAAAGGAAAAAGACCGAGAGACGGGAATTGTAAATTTCCCTAGTAGAAACCCTACGACTGGACATTAAAAAGTCCGCGGCTCTATCAGAGAGACCCCCGACTGTCTTGCAGATCCCCTGACAGGGGCCAAGCAGTCAGATGAAGAGACTCCGGACTGTGGTGAAAAATCCCCGATAGGGGCTGTAACACCAGATCCGCTCTTAACGGGAGAACGAACAGTTGAGCCCTTAGGAGGCTCATAAGTTCTGGAAACCAATTCCTCCTGGGCCAAAAGGGAGCTATTACAAGCACCCGCACCCGATCTTCCCTGATTTTCCGCAAGACACGCGGAATCAGTTGGAAGGGAGGAAAGGTGAATCCCTGAAGGTTCTCCCAGCTGAGGGAGAAAGCATCGAGAGCCCATGCTCCCTGATCGCGAACACGGGAGCAATACTTCGGCAGCTGGTGATTTAGCACCGACGCAAATAGATCCACTTCCAGTGGACCTAGGCAACTGCGAATGCGGCAAAATACCTCCGGATGGAGCGTCCATTCCGATGGAAGATACCTGCCCCGAGACAGAAAATCCGCAAAGAGGTTTTCCCGACCGGGGATGAAAGAGGCCACGGGTGTGATTGCCATGCGACGACACCACCTCCACAGCTGAGCTGCTAGGGCATTCAGGGCAACCGTACGAGTGCCTCCCTGCCGATTGATATATGCCGCCACAGTAACATTGTCCGTGAGAATCAGAACCGAACGACTGAGAAGTCGACTTCTGAAATGGAGCAAGGTCAACAGAACTGCCATAAACTCCAGGACATTGATATGAAGAAGAGTCCCAAGATGAGACCAATCCCCCGCAACCGTGCTGCCGTTGCAGTGTCCTCCCCACCCCAACCGAGAGGCGTCCGTCGAAACCGATATCGACGGAAGAGGGGCAGAGAAGGACCTGCCTCGCGCGAGAAACACCTCGCTCGTCCAACAAGAGAGAAGAGACTTGAACCTTACTGGTACTGGAATCCAGACCAAAAGAGAGTCTTTTCCCGGCTTGAAGAACCTGAGGAGATGTCCCTGAAAGGGTCTCATGAGGAGCCGGCAGTCCTCTAAAACATCGACTAGACTGGCAAGATAACCTAGAAACTGAAGCCACTGTCTGGCCGAGACTCTTCTGGCCAGCAAGAGCTTGCGAGCCGCAGAGACAATGGTGAGAATCCTGTCTCGACTGGGCCGAGCCAACTGATTCCTTATGTCTAACACCGCCCCCAGAAAAAAACTGGGCTGCGAGTGGGAACTAACTCTGACTTTTCCCAATTTATTAGGAAACCTAAGTCTTGAGTAAGATTGACGAGCAAACTAGTCTCGTCCAACAAACAATCGCGCAACTCCGCTAGGAGAAGCCAATCGTCCAGGTAGCAAAAATAGCCGAAGGCCGCATCGCCTCAGAGAGGCTGCCAGCACGGCTACAACCCGAGTAAGAACCCGAGGGACTGGGCACAGCCCGAAGGGAAGAGTGCGAAAAACGATAAGTCTCTGAGAGGAAGAAAAAACCCCAGAAGATCGCGCATAGCGCGATGAACGGGAAAGTGGAAATACGCATCTTCGAAAACTATCAAGACCGCGTAGTCCTTCCTCTTGATCAACGGGAGAATGGAGGCGAGAGTCTCCATCCGAAAAAGTACTGAAGTTTTCCCGAGCGCTTGGGAATAACAAAAGTCGGAGAAAGGGAAAAAGACAGCCTGTGAGGTGACCGAGTTCCTATAACACCTCCGGGGAGCGGGGCGGACAGATCTATGAAGAATCCGTCTCGTCCGACAAAGAGAACAAAAGCGTCCGCGGAGATGGCCTCCCAAGCGGGGAGAAAGGAACGAAGACAGCCACCAACCAATACTCTGCGACGGTACATGACCGAGGCAGCTGCAGTGGAAACTATGACCACTGCAAACCAAACATGACGCTCAAAAAGAAGCACCGCTTCAATGCATCCAAAATCCAGCTAGAAATCCTCCGCAAGAGAAAAACGCTCGGAGGAATCCCGCTGCCTGAACCCAAGCAAAGTCGAACCCTGCGCGCGGGTTGACTAAAAGTCAGGGAAAGTTTAGAACAGAGCAATCGCTTCTACCCCACAAAGGGAGAGCAACTAAGGCTCTGCCTGCCCCAGCGATTCGGAGACCGAAGCTTGAGAGGCCGCTTCCAAAACTGGATTCGCCTGAAATGATCGTGACAAAGAATCACGAACAAAGGCCGAAACGGTCGGATTCACGCATGAACCGCCATAAGCCTCCTCACCCGACGGAGCCCCGAGGCTGCGAGACTAGGAGGCTCATGTGATCTCATCACAGACAAAGAAGAATAAACCATAAAAGGCTAATTAGTCTCGATGTCCGACCCAAAAAAGGGACAAGAGCAGGGGATGTGAATCCTGGTACAAGGGACCAACCCTGAGTCTGGGCAAAGCCCATCTCACACTGAACATCTCAGCTTGAGAGACCGGAGGGTTAGCTAAACCCGATGGGCAAGAGGCAGGCAAAGCCTTGCCTCTTTTAGCCCCTTCCTTAGGCTTCTGATTGGCCCAAAAAGAGCCTAAGTCGAAACCCGCTTTTCAGAGCGTTTATTCGGTTTCGTTCGGATCCCCGAAGCCCTTCGGGAACACGAACCGAACCCTCCACTGAGGGACGCTCACCTCCCTTTATGGGAGAAGTGCGCTGAGGGTATTGAACCCAAAGACGCGCACCAATTACCCATATCGGCCGAGCAAGGAGATGCAACAGCCATGGGCCAGACGCCAAGGCGCCCAGAGAAAGGGCGGACCGGGATGACCCGGCAAAGGAACGCCAACAAAGGACTCAGCAGGAATCCCGCTGCTTAAACCAACGCGAAGTCGAACCCTGCGCGCGGGTTGACTAAAATTCAGAGAGATATCTGGATAACAAAGCAATCGCTTCCACCCCACAGAGGGCGAGCGATTGAGACTCCGCCTGCCCAAGCGATTCAAAAACGAAGCTTGAGAGGCCAGCTCCAAATCTGATTCCACCCGAGTGGAAAGAGACAAAGGAACGCTAACAAAGGCCTCAGCAGGCAGAGCCCCGCATGGTTCAACGAAAGTCTCCTCGCCCAGCGGCGCCCCAAGGGCCGCGGGAATAGGAGGCACATGCGAAACCGACTCAAAGACAAATCCAACACAAAAGGCTGATTAGTCTCAAAGTCAGACCCCTGAAAAGGGACAGAAGTCAGGGTTGAAGTAGCCGGTACAAAGGCCCAACCCAGATTCTGAGCAAAAGCCCGCATCATGCTGAACATGTCAGCTTGAGAGGAGCTAGCTGGGTTAGCCAGGCCAGACGGGCAAGAGGCCGGCAAAGCCTTGCCACTTTTTGCCTTCTTCTTGGCCTTTTTCTTGGCTGGCTCGACAAGAGTCGTAGCCGAAACCATTTTGTTAGAACGCTTAATCGGATTCATTCGGATCTCCGAAGCCACTTCGGAAACACGAACCGATCCCTCCGCGGAGGGACGTTCACTTCCCAAAAAGGGATTGGAGCGCTCATGGCGTAAGCCTAGAGAATCGCCCAAATCACCCATATTGGCTAAGCAAGAAGATGCAGTAGCCATGGGTTGGGAGCTAAAAGCTCCCAGTGCGTGGGCAGACCGAGATGACTCGGTATGTGCCCGATGACTACTAAAGGCGTGTGAACCCGCTATTGGACCGCTCGAAAGCAGCAATAGGGGAGCACTAGTAGTCACGCACTCAGGTGAAAACACCTGTTGCTCCGAAGAGCGTCCATAATTGTTAGCTCGAGCATTCCCATCAGCTGGCAACTGAGACAGCCCAGAAAGTACTCGTTCCCCCATATGGCGTTTGCCGGGGGCTAGGGTTTTAGAACCCAGACCAACATGGACTAAGCCGTGGGTTGCCCTGCAGTAGTGGGGCGCGTCTCCCCTAACGGATCAGAGCGAGTGAACGCTACCGTACGGGAAACAACAGCCCCCCCCCTCTGGTCTCAGCGACCGGGGGATTGGATTCGAGATATCCAAACCACTAGAATCTGACGCCACCCACCCCGAAACCACAGGCTTCGGAGTTGACAATCCCGATTCAGTTAACGCCACCCGTCCCGAAGCCGCAAGCTCCGAAACTGGCAAACTCTGCAAGGGAACACCACTAGGCAACTTACCTTTAGCCCTCCTCCCTCCCCCGCGTACCGCTGTACTCGGGGGAGTTCTGGAAGGCCGAGTCGTCTTGCTAGACAACTCTTCGGAAGAAGCAGGTCTCCTTGACCCAGCTGCTTCTTCTTCCGAATTCATACCACTGCAATAAAACAGACAATAAAGTATACTTTTCAAAAAAGGAAATACTTCAACTGAATGCAGTAAATAAAACTAAAGTTTATTTGGGAGATACGCACTAAAGAAATTTTCACAGCCTAAAAACCGTAAGAACAAACACCGAACCCAAAGGCTCAGTGACAAACGGAAACACCCGCAAACACAGAAATATCTACGTGGGGCTGACCGTGAAAGAGAAAAATAAATGCCAAGAAAGGGAATCAAAAAATCCCTTGCAATCGGCAAGAGTGACTATTAAAACACAAAGTACTATAATCTAAACGAATATAGGTACCTAAAAGTGCTTTAAATGTGCGAAAAAGCGCACCTAAAGGATACTATACGACCTGATTTCAGGAGCGCTGTGACTATACGTCCTATCTCGTCGGGGGCGAGCAAGAAAGAGGAAGATGGCCGTAGCGTGTTGACGCGCGTGAGTGGCGAAGGGGACAATAGGATTACGGGGGGTGCGCACAATATTGTGACTCATGTGTGTTAAATTCTCGAAGGGGTCCCGTAGTCAAGACTACAGGCATAATAGGTAGGTATATATGATTTATTGCAGTAAATCTTGAAGTATCTAAATAAAAAAAAAGGGTACGGGTTTACCCAGGCATGACAGAGATACGGCCACATGTGTGTGTGTGTGTGTGTGTGTGTGTGTGTGTGTAATTGGGTTTTTACAGACGTGTATCAATCAGATAATGATTATTTACGTCTGGGACCGACCTTTAACGTCACCATCCGAAAGATGTGACTCAGTCTCGAACCTGGGTCCGCTGAATCAGTTTATAACTTCCACTGGTAGCTGGATTACAGGCGCACGCCACAACGCCCACATGAAGAGAGTCATTTTGAAAACTTTAGAGGGCGCTGTTTATATAATGCGTAATCAGAAATGCATGGAATTTGGCAGCAATGTGTACAACGACAAGACCAAGACATGGTATAAGTTTGAGACAAAAATCAATTGATATGACAAAGTTATAGGAATTGTTCATATTCGGGAGTGAAAATTTCAAGAAAGTTAGCTTTTTTCAATATGGCCGATCGCGGACTTAAATTTACAGTGTGAAGATGGCATTTTTTGTATTAATTTTTTTATTAGAATGGAAGGAGCAACTCTTGGACTATCTATAGGAATTTGTTAGAAGTCTGTAGGATGCAGGATAGCTGAGATAGGCAAGGAGAACAAAAGGCATGAAAACGGCCCCAAAACGGACAAAATGGCGCCTGGACGGTCATGCATGAGTGAGTTCGGAAAACGAAGACCTCAGTGACCTAGAAGGGATGCCAAGGAACATGCATACGAAATTTGAAATGAAATGGACAAGGGGAAAGGACCTAGACAGAGCTCACAAACACCCCATGCAAAACGAATGGGGTCTGAGGCTAAAGAAGAAGAAGAAGAGAAGAAGAAGAATAAGAATGCAGAACATGAACGATAACAGAGCATTGACGTCATGACGTCAATGCAATAAGAAGCAAAACAGGGACAAGAACACAGCATTGACTTTACGTCAATGCAATTACCGCAACGAGCTCGGTGGAGGGATATAGATTAAAGAGCTATTCTAAGATGGCTTCCAATTAGTACTCACATTCACTGCCTCTAAGCGTCATTTATACCAAGTCATACCCCATATTACAACAGTAACCTTTAATAGTATTGTTTCCTATATCTGTATGCTAGGATCTCCCTATACAGGATGTTACCTTGGTATTGTTTCCTATATATCTGTATGCTAGGATCTCCCTATACAGGATGTTACCTTAGTATTGTTTCCTTATCTGTATGCTAGGATCTCCCTGTATATAGGACGTTACTTTAGTGTTGCTTCCTTCTGTATGCTAGATACATACCTTAGTATTGCTTCCTGGATGTCTGTACTGGGATCTTTCTTCTTGCTTTTTCCCGATATCCTATGCAGTTTCTTGGTAGCTCCACGGGATCCCTTTTTAGCTGGGCCAAAGGGAAATAAAATTCATTCAGTTAGAATATCAAATATATATTATCAATTTATTTTGCTCATTAATATACAGTCAAACCTGTACAGAAAGACCGCTCAAGGGAAACAAGAAAAGCGGTCTTTAAGAGGTGGTCTTTATAGACAGGTTGGCGGCCATTTTGAAATCCGAGTAATAATAATGAAACATGGATGTGGGATGGTGGCCTATTATACATGTATATGCAAATCTACATGTTAATCAGATGCTACAGCGACCACCTTTTTGCTTCTTGTTATTTTACATGTATTATAATTATAATGATTATATTTTAAGCATTATAATTAATAATTTATCATGTTTCCAATTACTGTTGGTCTTTTAAAATGGAAATTAAGTTCATCATCTAACATGTTTCTTTATAAGTCTGGAGTGCGCTACCACAATGGCTAAAGCAATGTTCCTCAATTTACTCTTTTATTGATTAAAAAATATTTATTATTTAAATATTAGTACACCTATTTAATCTAATCTAACTTAACAAAAATGCCACTGGAAAAAAAGAATTAACTCTTGGTTAACCCCAACTATAATAACAATTATTCAGGGTTCTGGTTAGATATTGATACATTCATTATGAAAAAAAAGGTTGAACTACTTCTTCAATACACACCCTACATAATAAAACAATAAAGGCAATCGATCAACCAAGATGCACATGCCCACACCTCTACGCTTATGCACTCATGTTGCACACACTTTTACTTTTACTTCCATACCCCGAAACTGCAGACGTATTTTTTGTCTTTTCTTTTCTTTCCTTTTCCTTTTTTCTGTGCTTTTTTCAACCCTATATCTGTCACGGGCCGATCACATCGCCCATTCACACGCAACGTGTACGCTTCGGCCGATGTAATCGGCCTTATTTTTGATTGACAGGCCCGGTCCGTTCACGCAACTGTAGCGAGTTATAAAACGACCTGTGATTGGCTGATATATTTGCCAATGAATAAAACAGAATATCGATACCCTCAGACACTTCGACCAATGAAAATAGAGGTTTCTTTTGTCAAGTTCCCAGTGTTTTCTGTGAGAAAGCTGCGTGCGAGGCGACTGAAGTTGTGCGATAAATGTGGTGTTATTGTGTGTGTGGAGATCTAAATCAGCTGTTGCGAGTGAAAATGGATGCCCCGTCGACGTCGTACGATCAACAACGACCAGGACAGTTTGAACAATTTGGTATCAACGACGACAGTGATGGAATTTCAGATATGATTGTTGATTCTGGAGAGGAATTTTCAGCAGGAGAGATTTCTAGTGGAGATTCGTTTGAGAGTGATACGGCCGCCGAATCGCCACGTTCGCAAGCTGATGAAAACCCTCGCACAGCGGTACGCCGTACGTCACCCACATGGGCGGGGACGGGGCAACCACCAGCGAAGTCCAGATGGGCTCGCGTTTCACCACCTGAAGTGCAGCGTGATGATGCTACAAGACCAGCGTTCACGGCCAGGAATCCAGGGCCGAGACATGTGCCTGCCCGGAATTCTGACCCTGTTAAGTATTTCGAACTGTTCTGTGATAATGATATGCTTGTTCACATTGTTAGAGAGACGAACAGATATGCTGATTTGTTCTTGAGTAATGAGGCGATTGTGGAGTGGATTCGTGATCACCCACACTCGCTTCAAGAAATGGCCAGCAGGAGGGATCAACATCACACAGTTGAAAAGGTACTTGGGACTGTCAATAAACATGGGGCTTGTCTCCAAGAAGCGGCTGGATACCTACTGGTCGACGAAGCCTAGTCAAGCCACGCCATTCTTTGGGAGCGTGATGCCCTACTGGTTTTTCGCATTGATCACTCGAATGTTCCATGTCAGCGACAAGACAAAAGAGAAGGACAAGGACGATGAGGGATATGACCCTTGGCAGAAGGTGAGGCCGGTGCTGGACAGGCTGAACCAGGCCTTCAAGAGGCATTACGTGCCTCTTGAGTACGTTAGCATCAATGAAAGCATGATTGGTATGAAGAACCGCGTCGTGTATATACAGTATATGCCAAACAAATAACAAATAAGATTGTTGTTCATGGTCATGACAATTTTTTTGTCTTTTTATTCCTTTTTGCTTTACAGGTACAGTTCGAGCCAACTCAAGAGGAATGCCTCCAGAAGTGACGAAGGCTAAGCTGAATGTCGGAGAGACAGTGTACTATCGTAAGGACGAGATCCTCGTAGTTGCCTTCCGGGAGAAGAAGAGCCAGAAAAAACCAGTCATCCTCCTCTCCACCTATCACTATGCTGAGGACATCACCACAGAAAAGCGAGGGAAAGAATGCACGAAGCCACTTCTTGTGACATCTTACAATAAGCACATGGGAGGCGTGGATGTCTCTGACAAAAAGGTCTACCACGTTGCAGCTGAGCGAGCAAGTCATCGCTACTGGGTCAAGATCTTCAGGAACCTCTTAGATATCTCTCTCCTCAATGCTTATGAGATCTACGCGCTCAACACAGGTCGAGAGTACAAGGTCGACCGCTACGAGTTCCTGATTTCCATTGTTGAAGCATGGTGCAGCACTAAAGTCAATGTTGAGCCTGTGAATCCACTCCAGACAAATGTCGCCGAACATTGCCTTGTGCTTCTGCCAGGAAAGAAAATTTTTATGAAAGCATTCCTCCTGCTTATTGATGTTGCCTTAGAAAACTTCATTCCAATACACTACCTCTTGGTTCAGAAAGAATTGCTGCAAATGTCATATTCATGTTATAAATGTTACTGCTTATCCATGTACTTTTGCTTTCATTGTGTCTTGGATTATGCAAATGATTTTGAAAATGTTTTGAGATTATTGCAAGGATGTTGTGTTATCTTGCACTGATGTATTTTTATGCATGTACATCTAGATGGTATTGATTCATTTTGAACACTTGGATGTTGTGTTTATTTTTTCGTCTTAGACTTAGCATATCCTTTTCATTCACCTTGAATTATGCAAATTTGTCCCAAGTCTTGTATTCTATGTAAAATCATACTGTCTTGCCATAAGTTTTTATCAAACTGAAAAACAGTATATACATGTACTACTCATTCTTACCAGTACTCTCTTCTTTCACCCTTGTTTAGAATCTCAGGAATTTATAACAATGACTACTTCATACCTCATTTCTTTGATGTTTTTTATATTTATCTTAGAACATGCCGAATGTTATTTATTGCTCATATTTGTATCATGCAGATTCATTTATTGTATTTATGATTTGTATATTTGGAAAAATGCAGAAATAAATCAAATCAAATATGTAGGCCTACATGCATTTGTATTCACCTTTAAATAGTTGTGCATTCATATTTATCTTGAGAATAAAATACATGTCATAAAATGTGTTGTTAATTAAATTGAGTAGACTGAACATGAGTATTGAAATCGGGATCGGGATCGGTAACGAAGTGGACAGCAGACGATATTTAAGCAATAGTAATGAACTGCCTAGTAAGTCCTTGTACAGTTGAAATATAAGTCTTGTTGGTTTGTGTTATATGGCAATCAGTCAATTTTGACTATTCAACAACCAAAAATTATTATTATTATTTTAAACAGACTTTAATCATAAAATACAATTGACTTCTCTATGTTCGGGGCTATTCTTTTTTTAATGCGATCGCTACGCATTTTATAGGATACTGACATCGATGGTTACCGATATGATCGCGATTGGATGGGCTCAGCCTCTCTACATCGAAACAAAAGACGCATTGTTTTCTGGTCGCCTACACTCGGATTATCCATTTAATGTGTGAGAAACATTCCCTTTTAGTAATTAATTAGCTGTCCTTTTGATATCCTACATGTCTTTGAATTTGGTTATATTTTTGTGTTGTTCATCTGTAGGGTCTAGCATAGTGAATGCACTAACTGTCTACTTAGAACTATGGCGAAGCGCATACCTGCCATCCTTTGAGGACCAAAAAGAGTAACATTTATTTGTCGGGGGGGGGGGGGGGGGGGGATATAATGTGCGCAAAGCACACATGACAAGCGCAAAGCGCGAAGTCCCTTGCGGCCGGGGTCCAGCTCTGGAGTTCTAGATGCTCCCAGATGCAATCTCAGCCTTATTTTGAAACCATTTACCATGTTTTTTAACTCTAATATTACAAAAATAATTGTTCATTTTTTTTTTGTTAGATATGAAAAAGCTAGAATGGTAGGGAATATTTTGCAGGTCTGAATGAAGACCCTATTTCCTTTACTTTAAAAGCAATTTTTGACACTTATTTGATCCCCCAAAATGGGGTCAAGGGGCAAAGCCCCTTTTGAGGGTTCAGGGGACGAAGCCCCCTGAAGCTAGTACGTTTTCTTGATCTTTAGAGGGTTAAAATCATAAATCTACAGTACATTATAAAGAAATATTGACATGATTAACTTAATATTTTAGCCAAATGATCTGCTTTTTACCACACCACATGTAAATCACCTCGCCCAGTTGCCTTATCTTCTGAGTAAGATCTAAACTCAAAACCAGGAACCAGATTTTTTTTTTGAAGGAAAATTACTTTATCTTAATTCTATAACATTCCAGGAATTCCCTGATCGTATGTAGTCAACCACAGCTAAATTCAAACACCCCAAGATAAAGTTAAAGAGTAGCAAACAAACCACAAAAGCCTGGTCATGAAGAACGATCCACGCTGTGCACCCAGTGTACCCACCACACTAGCAATAATCTAGGCCGCTTGTGCTGGGGAAGTACGTCTCCCATTCCTGCTGGAAAGTGAATTCCAGCAGGGATTTTTCAAGAGAATATTTCAACAAATTAACCAACAAGTTAGACTTTCTCTCTCACCTGAATCATGAAAAATAGCGATGATATTCCATTTGGACTCATTTGTGAAATTTAGAATCAGTTCTCAGAGGACAAATGACGGTTATTAGGGGCTGTGATTTCCCTTACTGCAGCAGCCCGTACGCTATGCGATCAGCAGTCCTTCGAAAGGTTGGGTGCCTCTTAAAGATCACATTACAAGAAAATTCCATCAAAGTAAATATTGGCTTAATACTTTTTATTGCATATATGGCATAAATTAAACAAGGTTATCCAAATTCAACGCTTGGAAACATTTGAAGTAATGATTATTATCAATTATAAAATCGTAAAATACAGCCCCCGATAGAGCAGCTGAAGAGCTCCTCGAACGCTGCTGAGATGTGTGACGACACACCAGGTGCCAGTCCCATCTAAGCAGACGATGTCCCATAACATCTTACACATTTTTCAGTGCCTGTTTTGTCATCTCCTCTTCACTTATTTCTCTTACTTGACTAGCGTCAGTCTCAATGTTAGTCTGTTGCCTCACTCTTAACTTCGTGTATGGTATTATTTTGATGAAAAATGCAGCGTTAAAAAAATAAAGGAATCAGTCACTTGTAAACAAAATAAGACGCCATTGTATTTTCAGCTGCTTGCACCGGGGCATGTTCGGCGTTTCAAGAGGGAACGAATACCATCCGTGCTTTTATTCGGAGGGCTTTTCAATTTGAAAATGGGGTTTATTTCATTGATCACTGACCCTTCTCCTGTGTATTTACAATCAAACGGTTTTAGTTATCAGAATCAGTTTCACTTTCCCTTTTAGAATGGTGTGAAATAAGGTCATGTTTAAATATACCAAACTCTTTATAATTTGATAAATTGCATTGCAATTACGTTCATTCATTATAGGACGTCGTCTGCTTAAGCAGGATCGATCCCTAGTGTGACGACATCAAAACATCGCTATATTTCTGGCAAATCCTCGGATATTCCAGATGCTTTAGAAGAGCTTTTATTACCCACGCCGATGAAATCGGCAGGGTTATGTAAAGGGCTCCGTATGTTTGTTTGTTTTTTTTTTGTTTGTTTGTTTGTTTGTTTGTTTGTTTGTTTGTTTGTTTGTTTGTTTGTGTACAAGATAACAAGAGAACGGGTGAACGGATTTGCACCAAATTTTCAGGGAATGTTCAGAAAGTGACAGGAAAGAATCGATTAGATTTTGGTGATGATTGGTTGACCCCTGCAAATTCGGTGTGACCTTGAACTTTTGACCCTGTAGTAAAGTATAGGAACTTCAGTTCAGAGAGTGACAGGATAGAAACTAGAAAGTTTGATGACCCCAAACTTCGCCTGCCGATGCAGAAATATTTTGGTCAATCAAAACACTCATTACTTCGTCTCACCAAAAATCTATTTCAGGTTTATGAATTTTAGAAGACTTTTAGACCCATTATTTGCTATTTCACTTCAAATCCGCACGAGCCTGCAATGAATATTCAAAGCCAACGTATCCCAGCAACAAGGGATTTTTCGCGCTTGAACTGTACTCTCGTTGCGAAATCGAAAGCGGCTAGGTATACGGTATACGTATAGCCTAGCACGTCTAATTTCTCCTATTTCTTATCTTCTGTGCATTTCTGTTTATTTTCCCGGTTCTTTCCACTTTGTTGTGGAAGTTTTTGTGATTTATTTTATCCTGGTGGACGTGTAGTACGTGATTTTAATTGTTTTCGGTGAAAATCTGGTGCGTTTGTTCGACGTGAGTGAGTCTATCGCACTCGCGAGTGTTCGCGTGTGTTGATCTGAGTGAGTGGCTGAGTAGCTGTAGTGTACGTACATAACTATATATACACAGCACTGTCGCGAAGTGCCTGGGGCCGGCAGACTGTAGTACTGAGTGAGTAAGCTCTGTGCCTCGCATGCACGTCATTTTCAAGTCGAGATCCAACTTCTTTTGTCGTCATATTTATTTTATCCAAGCCCGATGAAAAAAAAACCAACAACCCGAATTGCAATGTAAAGATAGAACATGAATACATTTACTAACACTGACATGACTGAACCAAGGCCGTACGCAGCGGGGAGGGGGGGGGGCAGTTGCCCCCCCCTGCCCCCCCCCCAGAAATTTCAAAATCATACTTTTTTTTAATCGGGTTTTAGACTTCAAGTTATGGGTTCCTTTGAAAGCGATCATCTTGCCCCCCCAGGAAAAAAATTTCTGCGTACGGCCTTGGACTGAACACTGAATACAAATTGCTAACATTTTTTTTTCTCACCACGCCACGCTCTCTGACATGTCTAATCAATTACTTTTAGGGGAGGGATGTTTCAATAATAAAATATCTTTTCCAGAAGAATTTTTTCAAGGGTGGGGACACACAAAGCTATGACCTGGATATGGCAAAATTTATTGGGGGGGGGGGGAGATGTGCCTCTTGTTATCCCCTTTGAATGGCTACTGCTTACAAAAATAATCGCAACAAAACAAAACCTATTGGGTTAAGGCGTGGGTCTGCCGCCTTTGACGGCCTTTCTAGTTAGGTGGTCTGTCGTAGTCGACAGACCACCTCTTAATTTCGTCAGAATTTTCTTTATTATTTATTTATTTATTTATTATTTATTTTTATTTTTCCACCACTTTCTTGTTGCCATGATTCCTCAATATCGGCTGAGTCAAATTTTATCAAAATCTCTACAGTCATGAGGACATATCAGATCAAGCTCGGGTATCTATTTCAAGGTCATCAGGTCATCGTGACGTCATCCAGGCGCCATTTTGTGATATCACATTATCAATCATATCTTCATAACGAGTCATCAAAAATGAACCATATTTGACATACATTAACTTCAGGTCAAGGGACAACATAAAATGTCATCAAAATTTGCGCGCACATCATGACGCGCACGTACGCGCGCGTCAAAATTTTAAAATGCTCAAAATCTCTTTTTAATCAAATTAGAGTATTGTTCAGGACATTTTAAGCATTTTAATTTTTTCTGTCCGTGCGCGCGTTATGCGCGCACACAGCGCGTAGAGAACGTAAAAACGCCATTTTTTCGCATATTTTGTCTTCCTGACACTATTCTTGACAATTTCCAACTATTTACAGTCAATCTCGACCTTCCATAATGTTGTACGCGCGCGTCAAACTTTCAAATTCGTGCGCACGTCAATGGGCATTCTAATGTAAAAAGTGGTAAAAACATGCCCATCTAGAATTCGCCATAGCTCCTCAGAATATACGGAAACCCCCCAATTTCTTTACATATTCTGAAAGCCTGTGAGTTGTAGATTTGAAATCATGTAGAATTTTTTCCGATCTCATGTTCTAACGTCATCATATTTGCATATGAACTCAAAAAAATGATTTTGAAAAAATGACGTCATCATTTTTGTATTCATTTGCTAATATTTCAGTAATAGGTGATCGATTTTCTTCCAAATTTTGATATGTTATAGCTGAGACAATTCTCTACCAGATCAGTTACCATCATTTTTCATTTTGATGACGTTATCACACTGAAATCTTCAATTAAAGACGACATGTCAGATTTTTCCCTATTTGCGTGTTATGTCTATGGAAGATGATTTTTTTTTCGAATCACGAATCTACATGACATCGTTCTCTGAGCAGTATCTCAGTTATTGTTGGTCTATTTCCTTCCAGATTTTAATATGTTGTAGCTGAGACTATAAGCTTTTATTAGTAAGCCCTCCAATTTTTAATCAGATGTCGGGATCATGCCCAATTTTTCAGTACAAAATGGGATTTGAGAATCCCGTTTTTCGTTTACGTGTTATCTCTATGGGAATTATTTTGGTCTATCGGTAAAGCACATGACTACCATGGTCAAGGTACCTGGTTCGATCCCGGGGCCGATTTTTTTTTTTTTTTTTTTTTTTTTGCTTCTTTTTGCCTGTCATTTTACCATCCTCTTCGACTATTGTAACATAAAAAATCACTAATCATGTAATAAACTGCCCTATTTTCCGTATTATGTCTATTAGAAAGTAGTGTGCAGTAGTTTATGTACAACCCTATGGCAAATTGTGATTTCCTGTCCTGTATTAGAGCTATGGTGTTAATCTCCCAAGTATCCTGTATCATCATCATTATTATCATCACCATCATGATCATCATCGCTACTATTATATCATCGCCATCATCATTATAATCATAATCACCGTTATCATCACCATAATCATTTTACAATGACCGATACACATTTTGCTACATTCCTGTCCTCAGGAAGCATCTCCATTCATGGCATTCTTGACATCCTGTCTTCTGTTTAGTATTTCCCCATTAATATGATCATCCTGATTACAATCATGATCGTGCCAATTTAAGGACAGACCACCTAATTCGTCTTCGTGACGAATTCAAGTCTAGTTTATGTTGTTTTTATAATCATCAGATACGCAGTTGACATAAAACTTATACGATTGCCATCTGTAAGCTTCCCAGTATCTAGTGATACATTAATTGCCATATTTGTGATTTTCTTGTAATGTGATCTTTAATTCCAAGCTCGTATGTCAAATTTATACCATGAAATATGACATAACTTCATTTAAGGCTACTTTAGTTACTTACAATACTTTCCGCTAACTGTCGTCTTTCATTTCGATAAGGATGGTATAAAAGAGGCCAATTAATTTCCCGGCTCCTGTACTAAAAACTTTCGTAGGCCGGTGTATAGTTTGCAATACGCATGAGCGTCAGTATATGTTTTTACGTACGTTCGAATTCTCGCTCGCGAGAGACGAGAGGGAGGATTATAATTGAGTGAAAAAAGTGACATTTGATCGACTCTATACATTTATGAGGAAGAGCTGATCTGCGGAAAGTCTATTTAGGTAAGTGGCATTGCATATATGATATTTTAATTTTAAAAATATGTACCTACGGCACAACTATACATCGTCATTTGCCCATGTAAATTGTGAGACCCACGGAATAGTAGTGGTTTCACTCAGGACGCTGCCACTTCGTGGGCTATGATTTCCCCATCGAGCGATAGCACAATCGTGCACTGCCATCATGCATAACATGGACTCACTGCACAGTAGGTTATCTTGTCAATATACACTGTTTGTTCTCACACCCATGCTTCGTATACATTGTACATGTAAGCACGAACAGTGCACATAGACAAGATAAGGTAGTTGTAGGGTATCTACATAAGTAGTATAAGTTCGCACAACCATACATTATTCAGAAAATAAGACTAGCACATCAATGATGTGGCGCTCCTCCGGCATCCAGCAAAGAAATTCAAGCAATTTGTACTTTGAACAGAGTAGACACTGTAATGAATACATGAAATGTATTGGTTACATGCATGTACAGATGATGAAGTGCCTATTGCAAATCTGGCTAAATGTGGTTTTGGAAGGAGACAGTGGCATATAGATATGAATGAAAGTCTGGAAATTGACAACTCAAGTTGCACGACTTCAGTTAAAAGATTTTGGGGAATGTAAATTTTAATAGTTTTACTGTGTGACAGAGAAATTTGAAATAAAGCATAAAGTCAGTCAAGGTGAGGTATCTCTACCAACTGTGAAATGTTTATTGAGAAAGATTTGAAGGTTAAGATTTGTAATAAAAGAGAAAAGCACTTAATGACATACAATACAATACAATAAGCATTTAGTACGCCCTTCCCATAAGGGTCGGAGCGTTTACAAAATATTTAAATTACAGAACACATTATAATTTTTATATAAACACAAATCAGAAAACTCTTCCATGTGGGAACTACCAGGTGGTTTTATGGAGACAAAATGTAATGAATGTACCTGTTACAAAGTTTGATAGCGGATTTAAAATAAACATGATTTCACAGCTTTTTTAAAGGTCTTTATGGATGCTGACTGTCTAATGGTCAAGGGGACATTATTCCATAGCATAGATGCAGTAACTGTGAAAGTCCTATCACCTGACAAATTTCGGGTCATTGGGTAGCTGAGCTGAAGGTTGTGATTTGAGGATCTGAGATTTCTACTAGGTGTATATACAGTTAAGCATTCAGATATGTACCCTGGAGCCTGGTTATTGATAGATTTATAAACATAAAGAACTAATTTGAAGATGATACGTTTTTGAATGGGCAGCCAGTGAAGGGAAAGAAGTAAAGGTTGGGAAGAATGACTTCTGCCAACCTCGAAAAACAAGACGTGCAGCCCAATTCTGCCGACGCTGTAGACGGTTTACATGAGACTTTGGTATAGAGGAAAGAAGCCCATTACAATAGTCTAGTCTGGAAAGAATAAGTGACCTTACAGCATGATGACAAGTAGTTTGATCAATAAATTTACGAATCCTAGATATGTTCCTCAAATGAAAAATCACACTGCGGCAAACATTAAATGTGTGTTGACATAGTCATGTTAACATCAAAAAAGGCACCCAGATTCCTTATTGAAACCGATGGATAGAAACTTCACCAACTGACAGTGTTAAATCTGGCAAATTTTTGTAATTGTATGGTGGTGCAGCAATGAAAAATTCAGTTTTACTATCATTGAGTTTTAACTTATTTGCTGTCAGCCAGTTCCTTATATCTGATATACAAGATTGTAGTGAAAACATGGCCTTATCCAGTTCCCCAGGAATTTTAGGATCAAATGCTACATACAACTGAATGTCATCAGCATAAACATGATACAAAACATTATGGTACCGGGCGATGTCGCCAACTGGGAGAATATAAACTGTGAAACCAGTGGGACCTACAACTGAGCCCTGGGGAAAACCAAACCTAGAAATTGTTGGATCTGAAAGTTCCCCATCTATGTTGACTTGTGCTGTCCAGCCATCAAGATAAGACTGAAACCAATGCAACGCAGTTCCCCTAACACCAATTCTCTTTGACAAACGACAAATAAAAATTTTGTGGTCAATCGTATCGAAGGCTGCTGATAAATCTACAAGTACCACAAGAACTACTTTGTTTGAGTTCAATGAAAACATAATATTGTTTTTAACCTTAATCAATGCAGATTCAGTACCATGTTTGGGTCTATAAGCAGACTGGTGTGGATCAGCAAGAATATTAATCTCCATATGTTCCACCAGTCTTGAGCAAGCAATTTTCTCGATAAGTTTACCAACAAACGATAAATTGGATACAGGCCTATAATTCTTCAAATTGTTTTTATCTAAAGATGAATTTTTCAAAAGAGGTCTTATGATTGCATGGTGAGCCTTCTGTGGAAAGACACCATATGACAAAGAAGAATTTACAAGCAAGTTCAGTTAGTATTGGGAGAAGATGATCTATATGATCAATATAGTCTTTCACTAACCAAGTTGGGAGTGGGTCCAATTTACTACTTTTGCTGGGACATCTTGAAATAACTGTCATTAACTTGTCTTGAGAAACAGGTCGGAAGACCTCAAGTATCTTAAACCCTTCGCAGATATTGTCCTTGAACCTAACTGGCATAACATGTGTGTTATCAAGTTCGTCTCTTATATTCTTGATCTTATCTACAACATATAGGGAAAATTGGTTGCTTAATTAGAAAAGGCGAATCATAAAATGGAAGATCAGACTTTTGCTTATTCAAAAGAGAATTAATAGTTAGGTAAACATCCTTGTCGCTACAAGAAGACAATTTGTTTTTAAAATAGTCTTGTTTAGCAGTTACAGTAAGTGCACAAACAGCTTTCTTAGCAATCAGAAATGATTCACGATCAGGGTCGGATCTTGATTTCTGCCACTTTCTTTTAGCTCGCCGTCGTTCTTGACGAGAAATATGAATTGAGTCATTGTACCAGGGTACTCTGTTCTTTACAATACGGGTCTTAATTTTTACAGGAGCAAATTTGTCAAGTAGTTTACCCATACTAGAATCATACCACTCAAAAAATGCATCAACACCATCAGGGTGAGGTTGGGAAATGAGTTCTGAGAGTGATTTTACAAATTGATTCTTGTCAATCTTCCGGTAGTTACGGAGGGTTGATACAGTTTGCATGTCTTGTTTTTTGTAATTGTAACTTGAAACACACTACATGGTGATCTGACATACTTGTGTCATCAGTATAACAATCTACCACCAATGATTCGTCACAGCGAGTAAAAACCAAATCTAGTGTTTGTCCACGATTATGTGATGGACCTTTAACATACTGAACTAATCCAGCAGAACTTGTGGATGAAGAAAATTGAATAACATCTTGTTTGGAAGGATCATCCCAATGAACATTAAAATCTCCAAGTACAATTAATTTCCCATAACTTATGCATTGGTGTAAAAAAAGGATTTTAAGGTTGGGACATTTAAGGGTGGCTTCAGTGCATTGTCCCTCACTGTTTCAAGTCTTTATTAGCTCATAACTGGCTATTGTCGCCCACTGTCACTTCTGGGTTCTCGGGTCGACAGAAATCATGTACAAAAGCTATAGCCTTTGAAATAATCCAGCAGCCATGGGTTTCATAATGCACAGGCGCATCGGCGCCATAATCAGCACAAAACAACATGAATGTCTGAATGTTGAAAAATGTGTCAAAATATAGAGGTTACTTTACAAAATAACACATAATGGACTTCTTTCAACAATTTTCCTACATCAGTAACAAGCATTTCACCTTGAAAACTAGGGCCGAAATCAGCAGCCCAGTAAGGAAGTTTCTGCTAAATTTCCACCCCAGAACTCTGGGGACAAGTGCTATGAGGAAAGGCCTCTACTCCCTCTAGTAGCTGCAGCAGTTGGTAAAATTATTGGCGTGGCATCGGCGCCGTCCACAGCACAAAACAACATGAAATGTTGAAGAAAAAATGTCAAAATATAGAGGTTACTTTACAAAATACACATAATGGACTTCTTTCAACAATTTTCTTACATCAGTAACAGCATTTCACCTTGAAAACTAGGGAAAGTATGGCCGAAAGGGTGAACTAGTTCTCCATTGCAGCCTGTAGAACTCAGGAGTAGTACCACGTCCACACACACCAATGGGTGCTATGCTAAAACTCATTGTGTATGCATAATGCATAAGCCATTTTTGTGATCTTTTAATAAATTTCGCATAAATTATAAATAATTTTCTAGACAAAATTTCAAAATTCCGAGTAGAAGTTCAATGAACCTCATGAAAGTCTTTCAGATGGAGAAAAAAAATCGAAATTGCTCAATAAATGAGGAAAAAGAAGCAATTTTTGTGATTTTTGAATAAATATCACATAAATTAGCATAATTAATTTTGTAGACAAAATTTCAAAATTCCGTGTAGAAGTTCAATGAACCTCATGAAAGTCTTTCAGATGGAACAAAAAAAATTGAAATCGGTCAATAAATGAGGAAGAAGCAATTTTTGTGATTTTTGAATAAATATCGCATAAATTAGCATAATTAATTTTGTAGACAAAATTTCAAAATTCCGTGTAGAAGTTCAATGAACCTCATGAAAGTCTTTCAGATGGAACAAAAAAAATCGAAATCGGTCAAATAAGGAGAAGCAATTTTTGTGATTTTTGAATAAATATCGCATAAATTAGCATAATTAATTTCAAAATTCCGTGTAGAAGTTCAATGAACCTCATGAAAGTCTTTCAGATGGAACAAAAAAAATTGAAATCGGTCAATAAATGTGGGAGAAGCAATTTTTGTGATTTTTGAGAAATGCGCATAAATTAGCATATTTAATGAGTTTCAAAATTCTGTGTAGAAGTTTCGAATCCCCCACCTAGTGCTATCATATAAAGCAAACGGAATTAAAATCGGGTAAGAAATGGCAAAGAAGAAGCATTTTTAAATTGTGGACGGACGACAGACGAAGGACAGACGGACGGACGGACGGACGGCGTGACTACCGACGACTCGCCACGGCATAAGCTCATCTGGCCCATTCGGGCCGGATGAGCTAAAATTTGTAAGGAGTAATATACAATACAAAGGACGCTTTGCCTGCCCCCGGATTATTGTGACAAATGTTCCCTTTAGGCAATAAAATGTCTTAGAATTTGAGTTCCATTGTTGTGTAAATGGTCGGTGGACGGCCAACCACCGAGTTTGGCGGGCCGCTGTGGATTTTCCCGCCCGTTGGGAAACAAATTGGGTGGTCACTGTATAAATTTTCTGCGGGGGAAATTAGGGTGGTCGTCATAAACGTGTGGTCGTTCTATACAGGTGGTCGCTAAAGCAGGTTTGACTGTATATTATTCACATGTAAGACATGAAGTATTATGTAGGTATTGCATTTAAGGAAATGGGAATCCCCTCCTAATCCTATTTGATTCAGATCATCAAGGATATGTATGATTGATAGCAAGCATGACTTCACACTAATAAGGGTGACAAAGCTTATTTCTATCAGGACACAGAATGAAGCAGGGAACCATGTATATTGCATACCATCTGTTTGGAGCCAGAAGAGCGTTAACTCGTATACTTTAACAGAGTTAACGCCCTTCTGGCTCTCAACAGACGATACTATATCTACTTCCTTTCATAGGTAGTACAGTTTTTTTTTCTTTATATTCCATTGCTTGAAACTGTCTAAAGTAATAAAAGAAAAGATCTCATACAAAATCTGCAATTTTCTCCAAAGATGCTAAATGGTATTAAAGGCCCACAGTCACCACCAATTTTCTCTTTTAACATGTCAATGAACAACTCTCCCAAGTTGACGCTGCATCAATGTAACTACATGTATATCAACAAAATTTCTGATTTTCAGGGCCAATGAAAAGCATTATTCAATCCATTATATTGAAAATTAGCAAAAAAATCATATCTTTTCTTAAACATAAGAGAATTAAGGTAGCTCAGTGAAATACAAAAGCGCATAAAGACGCAAAGAGGAAAATTACTAGTTTTGTCTGTGCTTCAAAAATTAGAATCAGACATATCTGAATAAAAGTTTTCATATTATTTTGCTTAAAAGTGTTCGAAGAGGTAAATACGAATTCTACATCCTAATATTTTGGTACTGCCTCTGTGAAAATTAAATTTAAATTGAATAATTTTGTCACATGTGTCTTTCCCGAATTTTGACACGGTCGCGTTTCACTAAGCTACCTAAGCATTCAAAGGTGAAAGGACTGAAGTTTGCCCCATCTCTCATGATTTTTAAGGCCCGTATTTTTCTATTTTTACCGTCATATGGATCAAAGATATGGATCAAAGATTTGGAATGAAATCATAGGGTCTTGTGGTATAGACATGTTTCTTGTCAGTATTTATTTGGTAGAATCAGAAGTTACAATGTATGATGATAATTATCAAATATTAAACTTGTTTTGAAATTGAAGGTGATCCGACAAAAACTGCAGCCGGTAGAGCGCTCACAAGAAATTCTTTACTATTTCTTTTAAAAATATGGTTACCATGGCAACGATGACTCCACCCACACCAAAAACAATAGGCGTCTTCATCTTACCATAATGCACCTCCATGCAAAATTTAAAGGTGATCCGACAAGACAATCTTTACTATTTCTCTAAAAATATGGTTACCATGGCAACCATGACTCCGCCCATGACTCCGCCCACACCAAAAACAATAGGCTTCTTCATCTTACCATAATGCACCTCCATGTGAAATTTGAAGGTGATCCGACAAAAACTGCAGCCAGTAGAGCGCTCAAAAACAAACATGAAAAATAACAGACAAAAAAAAACCTCATAAGGAATGCATTTTGGTGAAAGCCCCAGTAGTTTTCGGAAGTGTGAAAATATATTTATATATATACAAAGATAATATGTGAAAGACAAGTTAAATACTATTTTCAAACTTTTCACAATGGAACACTGTACATTTGATCTTAAACTCTATTCTAGGTTCTTATGAGACGTTAAATTCAGGATCAATAATCATTAAACTGTATAAAGCAGTGACAAAGTCCCCCCCCCAACAAAAAAAAAAAAAATAACATGAAAAATAACAGACAAAAAAAAAACCTCATAAGGAATGCATTTTGGTGAAAGCCCCAGTAGTTTTCGGAAGTGTGAAAATATATTTTTTCCCTATTTTTTCCCTATTTTATTCCTATTTAAACGAAAATAGGCCTATTTTTTTCCTATTTTCTTTGGAAAATATGAAAAATTAGATCTATTTTTTGGCTATTTTTTATTTTTTCACCTATTTTCTTCCTATTCTAAGGAAAATAGGCCTATTTTTATTGTATTTCCCTCGGAAATAGGAAGAAAATAGAAGTAATTTTAGGCTATTTTTTTTATTTTTCACCTATTTGGGTGTCCCATATACCATTTCCATATAGAAACCTATAGAGACATGGGTCTCTATGGGACCTATAGAAATTCTGTCTATAGGATTTTCGACCTGGGTTGTGAGGAGGTCTTCCTCTTTGTATTTGTATTTTCTCAATTAAGTTTAACCTATTTTCTGCCTAGTTTTCCACTATTTTATTCCTGTTTTTGCCCCATTTTCTCTCTAGTTTCCCATTATTCAATCCAAATTTTCACCCTATTTTCATTCTAGTTTTTCCCTATTTTTATTTTCTTAATCAAGTTTTATCCTAGTTTCTCAATCTGGTTTTCCTATTTTCTTTGTATTTTCTCCCTAGTTTTTCCCTATTCCTTATTTGTATTTTCTCAATTAGGTTTAACCTATTTTCTGCCTAGTTTTCCACTATTTTATTCCTGTTTTTGCCCTATTTTCTCTCTAGTTTCCCATTATTCAATCCCAATTTTCACCCTATTTTCATTCTAGTTTTTCCCTATTTTTATTTTCTTAATCAAGTTTTATCCTAGTTTCTCAATCTGGTTTTCCTATTTTCTTTGTAGATTTTTCCTATTTTCTCCCTAGTTTTTCCCTATTACATTGCATTTTCTCAATTAGATTCAATCTATTTTCTGCCTAGTTTTCCACTATTTTATTCTCAAAAAAAATCATCCAGCATCACACCTTAAAGAGGGCTCAGGAAGTGCTAACACTACGAGTGTCATGAGCATGGGGCTTACTAACTGATAAGAGAGCATGACCGGGAGTAAGACAGAGAGCGTGAAGAGAGCAAAGGCTACCAAGAAGAGTGTCTTCACCGTAAGATGACGCGAAGCTTCACCCAACGGTTCAAAGGGAGGAATAGCCAGGGCTTCTAGAACCCGGGGCACACTCCAAGACGGAACTAACTAAAGACAAGGGGAAGAACCGAATTAATCCGCTGAACAGCGGGGAATTGGAGATCCCAAAAACATTCGAAAAGCCTGTAAGAATGGCGCCGATCGCTGACCGGTAGTAGAGATGGACCTTCCTTTGTCAAACAGCGACATCAGAAAATCCGCAATTAAACCAATGGGAGCCTTAAGACGGGATTTGATCCTGGGTCTGACACCATTGAAAGAAGGCTAAAAAGACAGGAATTGTAATTTTCCCTAGTAGAGTCTCTACTACTGGACCTTACAAAGACCGTGGCCTTCTTAGAAAGACCTGACTGTCTTGCAGTCTCCCCAAAAGGGGCCAAGCAGTCAAAAGAAGAGACGCTGGACTGTGGCAAAGAATCCCCGAAAGGGGTTGAGACACCAGATTCGTTCTCAACAGAAGGGGAAACGGTTGTGCCACCAGAAGGCTCACCAACTCCGGAAACCAATTCCTCCTGGGCCAAAAGGGAGCTATCACAAGAACCCAAGCCCAATCTTCCCAGATCTTATGCAGGACTCGCGGAATAACTGGGAAGGGAGGAAAAGCAAACCTTCAAAGGTTCTCCCAACCGAGGGGGAAGACGTCCAGGGCCCAAGTCTCCCAGTCATGGACCCGGGAGCAGGACCTCAGAAGCTGGTGGGAGAGAGCTGATGCAAGAAAGGGTCTACCTCCAGCGGACCCCAGAGATTGTAAACGAGAGAATAAATCTCTGGATGGAGCTTCCATTCTGACTGAAGACACCCACCCCGGGATAGGAGGTCCACGATGAGATATTCCTGACCGGGGATGAAGGGGGCAACGGGCGAGATCGCCATGTGACGACACCACCTCCACAATAATGCGGCTAGGGCACCTAAGGTGGCAGAACAAGAACCTCCCTGCCGATTGATATAAGCCACAACCATGACATTGTCCAAGAGAATCAGAACTGAACGACGGAGAAGTCATCGTCTGAAATGAAACGGGGTTAGGAAAAACCGCCATAATTTCTAGGATCGAAAGCTCAGGCCCCTTTTGACTCCATTTTACTCCATTGGCTCGCTATTATTGGATGAGCAGTTTTCAGCAGCTTGTTTTCCATAATTTCTAGGACATAGAAATGGGGTAGAGTCCCAAAATGAGACCTACATGCATGCTCATGTCTGAGAGAAGAGCTTTGGACTCCGCTGGGGAAGAGCATGAAACCGAAAGGTTTCAGAAAAGAAAAAGAATCCCAGAAGATCCCTCGGAGCGGGATGAGTAGGGATATGGAAATACGCATCATTGAACTCTATAGAGATTGCGTAATCCTCTCTCTTGATCAGCAGGAGAGTTGAAGCTAAAGTTTCCAGGCAGAAACAGAGTTTCTCCAAGCGCTTGGGAACAAAGACAAACCGGGGCAGACATAGGAGGTGGTCGAGTTCCAACAGCCCCTCCAGGGAGCGGGCGGAGAGAGAAAAAGACATGTCATTGTGATATAACAAAACTGACACCGAAAAAGGCTTGGTTGCTTGAGCAAACCTCCAAACCGTTAAGAACTAAAATCTCTATACAAATTCCGCCTCACACCACGGAGCGCACAAAGGCGTCCCAGGCAAAGGCCTCCCAAACTGGGAGAGAACAATGAAGTCGGCCAACCGCGCTCGGGAAAGGCTATCAAAAGCTCGGCATAGCCTGCGAACCAGACTTCAACTTGCTCTGCTGAAAGCCACGACTACCTCTCAAAGGAGCCCTGCTGCGTCCACCTGACCCACGACGATGGTATGGCGGAAAGGCAGCAGGAAAAGAACACAGTCACCAGACAGAGTTGCCCCGAAGTGGGAGGAATAAGGCTCTGTCGGAAAAGGGGGCCCGCGTTAGTTAACGGGGAGCACGAGTCCAAGCAGCTTGATTCCGTGCAACAAATCTCCCTCTGAAAAGTTGTGGCAAATTGTCCACCGAAAAGGGATGTCATGGAGAAGTGACGGTAAGACACACTCCTTAACCTCAAGGGCAGAAAGGGCCAAAGCCCTGCGGCGGTGCGAAACCAACTAGCGGCTGCACGCAAGAGGTGTGATCATTGCGGACCCGATAGAGTGAGCAGAAGATTAACTATGGCAAGCTTATCACTCTCGGTAGACCAGAGATCCTCTTCACGGCACCCCTTCTAGCTAGTCGACGGATGGTTCTGAGGTTGGAAAGAAAGCCCTGGACTGCGACTAAAGGCGTGCCAGCTCTGAATTGATTGCCGACGTTGCCCCAAGATTTATCCTCAGCCTTGAAAGAAAAGGAAGTACGGGGGTTAAACGCCTGCAGGCATTAGCCCACCCAAGAGCACTGAGGTATAAAAGAGGCTTAGCTTTGAAAAGATATCATGATCTTGGGTTCTGAAAGTAAAGGCGTTGCCCATAATCAGACCAGTACCCTTCATGAGGGAAACAACCTCAGAGGGAGCCTGAACAAAAGAGGAGTCGGGTCCTCTAGAAAGATTCAAACAGATAATTAGACAAAAGGGCAGCAGCCTCCGCCCCACAAAGGGAAAGGCAAAAGAGGCTCTGCCTGTTCCGACAAAGTTGAAACAGAAACAGAAATCTGAAAAACAGACTCAGGTTCTGTGGTATCAGAAAGAGGGACCAGCCCTGCCACTGCGACAGACTTCAGGCGGTTCTCCGAACAGAATTCGGAATCGCGAACCAAAATCCTCAAAAGAGGGATGCCCGCCTCCCTCTAGAGGAGAGGTGCGCTAAGGGTTTGTACCCAAAGTCGCGCACACACTGCCCGCACTGACTTAGCGACTTGAGGCTACGGTCGTGGGGTGGGCGACTGAGGCGCCAAGTGCAAAAGCGGACTGGAACAAGGTCCCAGTATTCGCATGAGCACTAATAGTGATATGTGGAAGCATAAATGCTCCACCTGCAGGCAGAATTAGGAGGCCACCTAATTCCGCGCACCCAAGGCAACAACACCTAGTGCTCCGCAGACCACCCAAAATTATTGGCTCGAGTCTTCACGTTAGACGGCTGCAAAAAACAGTCAGGGTCGCACTCGATTCCCCATAGGTCAGTAGAACCGGGGGCTAGGGTTTGTAAACCAGACCAACTTTTCGTTATGTGGAAGCATAAAAGCTCCACCTGTGGGCGGTGAAAGGAGAGCACCAGACGTCGTGCACTCAGGCAACGACACTGATACTCCGCAGACCGCCCAAAACTTGTTGGCACGAGTCTCCCATTATCCAGAATCGGGGCAAACGGAAACACCAGCAAGACACACAGAAATAACTATGTGGGGCTGGTCGCTAACAGGAAAATAACTGCCTAGAAAGGAAAATAGAATTTCCCTTGTAATTGGCAAAAAGTGACACATAAACACAAGAGTAGAACGAAAAACACGAAAAAAACAGAAAAGTGCTTTTTAGAGCGTATAAGAGCGCTGAAAAGATACAAAAAGACCTGGGGCGGTATTCTGAGATTCATTTTATCTCAGATAAAATCTGAGAATTTAAGTCAGTGAAATAAAATACCCTTAAAATATTTTTAAATCGGTATTCTGAGAACCATTTCATCTAAGACACATCCATTTATGATGCCTTAACCAATAACAAATGTTGTTAAATTTCACTTTCATCATGCTCAGCCAATAGAATTGCTCTCTGCCAGTCTCTTGGGCAAGAGAGCGCGAATGCGCTATTTTTACCATTTTCAATACGCGTGCATCAAAGCGCAATTGCGCTTTTTGCTAGGATTTCATGAAAACGACTAGGGTACTTTCCGAGGTTTTAGAAGACCATCACAAGCATTATTGCAAGTGTGATATTAGTTGGCTAAAATCTTGTAATAGAATTCAATAATCATATGAGAAATTAGTCACTACTCAGTATCTTTTTGTTTATTTTGATCGCACGACTAGCATTATATTTGTCCAAATACTCACCGTGTATCCTTGAGATAAAATAGCCCCTACCCTATTTTAAGTTTTATTTTATCTTTCCCACAAATATGATTGGCGTAAGCGTTTAAAGCTGTGGGTATCATGCGTACAACATGTATAGGCACGCAAGAGGTAGAAGGTTTAGATAAAATATGAGATAAAATCCGAGATAAAATGTGGTCTCGGAATACAAAAAGATCAAATAAAAAATTTTAGATATAAAATGATGCTCACAATACCACCCCAGAATTCAGGAGTGCCGTGACTCGACAACCTAACTCGACGGGAGCGAGCAAGAAAGAGGAAGATGGCCGTTGTGTATTCGTGCGGGTGAGGAGTGAAGGGGATAACAATAGGTGACGGGGGTGCGCACAATATGGTGACTTTTTGTGCTAAAGTTCTCGATTGGGTAGCGTAGTCAGGAGACTAGCATAATTAGGTATATGATTTATTGCAGTTAAGTTTAGCTTTCAAAACAGAATTAAGAAGAACTTTCGACATTATGATACAGGTGTGTGATTTAGAAGGAGAGAGAGAGGTGATTTAGAAGGAGAGAGGGAATTGTCAGGGCATTAATTTTACAAGAGGCAGTTATGATTATTTTTTTTTAAAGCTCCAGTTAAATAGAGCAGAAACACAAGACACCATAAAGTGTATAACATCTGATTCTTTAAAAAATCGTGTAAAAAAATTTATGTTTAATTCTTAATTACCCACCCCGATAAAATCGGCAGGGTTATGTAAAGGGCTCCGTATGTTTGTTTGTTTGTTTGTTTCTTTCTTTCTTTCTTTGTGTACAAGATAACTAGAGAATGGGAGAACGGATTTGCACCAAATTTTCAGGGAATGTTCGGATAGTGACAGGAAAGAATCGATTAGATTTTGGTGATGATCGGTTGACCCCTGCAAATTCTGTGTGACCTTGAAGTTTTGACCCCATAGTTAGTATAGTATTGCAACTACTCTGTGACGCCGCTAAGGCGTGGGTCTGCCGCCTTTGACGGCCTTTCTAGTTCTACATGCGCCTTGAGCACTCCAGAGTGGATTTGGTGCTATATAAGTTACATTTACTATTATTATTAATTAGTGAAAACTTTCACCAAGTTAGGTAGCCTCGTTTTAATACCATGGATGATCCGCCGGGGCGGATTAATCTAAGCCCGCATTTGAGAAAGCCGCAGTGTGCTAATCCTGCATGCCGGATTTGTCCACCAATGGTCGCATTTGTGCTTGTCCGAAAGACGTGCTCGTTCTTTCACCACAGGAATCCTGCAATCGATCTGTTCCCCTCACCAGCCGATTCGCCTAACCTATATAGCTCCCTCTACGGCTGAATTATCGCTAATGTTCTAGGGGCCTTGAAGTTCACTTGACTAGTTTAATAGTTCCCGGCGAATTATTATTGTATTCCTTTAGGATTGGGTCATAAACAGTACAGGGTTGTTTTTAAAAAAATAATCTGTAAGCGCTTAGATACATACAACGTATGTCTTAAGCGCATTGTAAATAACCGGATTATTATTATTATTTTTAAAAAGTCCTGTTTAGAAATGCAATCAAGCTGTATGTTATGAGATCAAGTCGCAAAGTTCACTTTGCAATGTACTATTTCAATTGGAAAACCAATGATGAGTTATGATTCCAAACTTGTTTATATTGATTTCAACATGTTATTTCACGTTATAGTTTGAAAATGTGTGCTCCTCTCTCTCTCTCTCTCTTCCTCTCTACTATTTATCCATTTTCCACCGTCTCTTCAGTTTACTCTCTCTAGAACCATTGCAGAACTTGCTTTAATACTTACGTTCACCTATTCTGTAATTCTGGAAACCTTCCACAATTCACCTCATATCATATTTATTCTTTAAAAAAAATCTTGTTATTAATAATTAATTGTAAATTGATTCCAAAATTGTGTTGCAATATGGGCTGAATAAGAAAAAAAAATGAAATTGAAAAATGAAAACAAAATAATAAAACACTCGGGATGAATATGTGATAATTGACAAGATTTGCTCTGTAAGAAAAATGTTCAGTATTCAGTGGTTAAGAACGGAGAAGACTCGGCAGAGGGGCGCGAAAATGGAGAGTAAAAGGAGTAAAAGGAATATTCGGAAAGAAATAAAAAACATTTTGATCAAGATGAAATTGATCTTGATAAAATTGTGTTGTTTTTATTTCGAAGTAGTGGATTCAGGCATTACAGACAGCTAAACCATTTCAAGTGTCAGAGGTGGTGCCAGGGTATTTTGGTGAGGGGGGGGGGGGGGGGCGGGGACAGGGGCAGATGACCTTAAGGTGACATCATTTTTTTTCTCAATTGAATAACAGGGGTAATATAAAGTTACACGCCCTAGACCTGTTTTTTTTAATACTCTTCTTTCTTTTTTTCCCCCTTTTCTTTCTCTTCTTCTGTTTTCTTCCTTTTAATTTCTTTTTTTTTTCACTACTTGAAAAAATCATGGGGGCGGTCGCCCCATACGCCCCTTGTAGCGCGGCTCCTGTCAAAAGTGATATTGATTCTTTTTATTAAATGTCCTTGTTATCCTTAGAAAAGGCGCAGAGAATTAGCCTGTATTTAAAAGAATTTACTGTTCTACAGATTATCCATACGGCAAATGCGTGTACTGATTAAATTCAAAATATGACCTTACAATATAGACCATCGATTCTTAAGCCCTAATCATTCATTCGATGTAGGTTCTGAAGAATTATCGGCCGCTCACTGGTAGAAACATAATAGGTATGGATGTTTTGGAAATTTAGAAAGATGATGGAAGGTCAAAGCTTCGGGGCTTCCAGAGTGGCAACTTTGAAATGGGCCGTTACGTTAGGCTATTGGGTTTATTCATGAATTTATTGTTCAAAATCACACGACATTCAGACAAGCTCCGCTCATCTTTTTTTTTCTCTCTCTTATCTCACTTGCCTAAAATCACGAGGACCCAAATGTAATGAAATGACTGCCCGAATAATAAAATAGCAGGCAATTGCTTTCCAACATTTATGCATAAATGTTATTGCACAGATGGTGAAAAGTCGGCCAATCCCACATATTCATGGAAATAATTGAGAAATTTACAAAATTCATGCGCAAAAGGAAACAAATCATTGAAGATCAAGGAAATGCATGTGGGCATTTTCACCACCAAAGGACACAGGGGCAAACAAATCAAATTGATATTTAAGTCAAATGCTTTATGTGTTTTGATAGAGGAAGACCCGAAGTTTCTGGAACAATAATTTTTTTCAACTCTGGCAGCCATCTTGGATTTCAAAATGGCCGCCAAAGTGTGGAAACAAGATAGTGTTAAAAATGGCATATTGATACATATTTTGTTTGGACAGATTTCTCAATAACAGGATTGATCAAGAATTTCTTTCCTGTGGTTTAGCTTACTGTTATAACACTTAATCACATCACATTGAAAAAATACTGGATTAATTCAATTATCTGATTACAAATTATTTATAAAGTTTATAATAAGGGATGTAACATCAGTTACCAAAAACATGAACTTTTTCTCCTCATTTTCCAGAAAAGAGGTTATATTCCATGAAACCTGGTACATTTCCTAATTAGGTAAGACCCCTCCCTACCATACCAGAATTAAAGATAATCATGTTACAGGGTCTGTCCACGAAGTTGGGATCTTCACAGAAATTCCCTTTTTTTTAGAGAGATTTTCATCTTGCAGATACTGAGAACACCACTTTTGACTAACATAAGAATTATTCTGATAATATTTAAGTTTAAAAAAATGTTATTTTTTCTGATATTTTGACCTCGAATTACGACTTTAGAATTAGAGCAACGGTAGTGTTTACAGAAGTTGAATTGAGGCTTATTTTTACATGGCACGAAAAAGAGACATGATAACGAAGCTTTTCGACCTGCACTCATCAGGTTATCACGCAGGTATATAACAAATTACTTGAAATCAACTATATTATACTCGGTAAACCCGGACGCAACCTAGACGCCGTAATTTCCGAACAATCGCAAAGCTTGGACGAACTCCTTTTGTCTGCACAGAAGAGGTTCATGCGATTGAATGTAAGCGGCTTCCAGAAAGCGTAAATGCGCTGAGCTTCTGGCCCGGGACATAATTGAGAATTGGTCATCGGCATAGCTTTGTGCGCAAGCTGGATTGTTCAGCAAGTGGAGACCAATCGCTGAATCGCATTTGGCTATCTTTGGTCTGTTAGCGTGCATTTCAGATTTGCAGGCACGGACGGGCTGCGTGCACTGATTGGTTGTACGGTTCCGAATAGTCGAGGGGATGTGTTGTTTAATGCGATCAGCCAACCGCTGAGAAGTACGGCCCACGTACCTGGCATCGCACCGGCACTGAAATTGGTAAATAACATTACTCAAGTGGGGGGTGGGTAGTACATCCTTGCTAGTTGACGGTAGCATCCTGTGTGTAGAAAACACAATGCGTGTCGAAACGGCTTAATAGCAACGTGACACAGCATGTTTGATCTGACTGGTGTATTTGTCAGATACCTTACCCCTCCAGGGTAGTTTGAGATACACGGGGCATTTGGCAGGTCCAAATCTGGTGTCAGATTTGGATTGTGCCTCCAGCGTCCGTGTTATGTGCGAGATACAACATGCTCAGGGTAACCATTGTCAAGGAGAATAGTTTTGATTTTCGCGATTTCGGGAGCTAATTTGCCCGCAGAGCAAATCCGAAGGGCGCTGCACACTAAGTTTCTAATGAGCCCAATCTTGTATGAAGTTGCACTGTACGAGTCCCATCTCGTGTATTGCCCGGTGAATGTGGGCTTGCGGTAGACGGAAGTGATAAATTTCTCATCACTTCTCTCCACAAGAACGTCGAGAAATGGGAGCGCATTGGACAGTTCAATTTCACATGTGAATTTTAGCGCGGGATGGAGCCGGTTCAGTTGTGTGAGGAAAACCTCACACGCTGCGCGGTTGTCAAAAATTGCAAACGTATCTTCAACATACCAACAATACACATGCGGGACTATATTAAGTTCGGTGGCGTTCTGTAGCAGGCGCATTTTATGAAAGCCAACAAAAATGTTAGCGAGCGCGGGGCCTAATGGGGATCCCATAGCCACACCATCTATCTGTGAATACATCGTATCATTGAAACTAAACTCAACCGCGCGAGTAGCCAAGTTCATGAGATCAATGAATACGGGTTCAGGAACAGGTGGTGAGTCTAAGTCGCCATGATAGAGATAAGAAGCACAGATGTCAATAGCTTCTTTCAGTAGCACGTTGGTAAATAGGCTAGAGATATCGAATGAACACATAACACAATTCCTATTATCAAGGGGCAGATCGCGGACGAGTTTAGCAAACATAAACGAATCTCTAACAGCTTTGCGATTGTTCTGAAATTACGGCGTCTAGGTTGCGTCCGGGTTTACCAAGTATAATATAGTTGATTTCAAGTAATTTGTTATATACCTGCGTGATAACCTGATGAGTGCAGGTCGAAAAGCTTCGTTATCATGTCTCTTTTTCGTGCTATATTGAAATTTTGTAGTACCAAGAAATTATTTGCTTATTTTTACTTCGTCAAAGTCATCATTATTACTCTGAAGGAAAGTCAAATTTTTAAAATAAATTATGCTTAAGTTGTCAAGTGATTCATAATGAAAATCGTGTGAAATTTTTATTCAATTATTTAGATTCGCAAGTTGTTTAGTACTCTTCGCAATATTGCATGTCGAATATTCGCAAGTTGTACTTATACTCTTCGCATGTCGTATGTGATGACACGAATTTGAGTGTGTGGTGCCAATATCCCGTAAATGTGATCCGTGATTTCACCCATTTTCCATCGTCTTTCTTTGCCAGAATGTGTTTTGATGGCTTTTAAAATATTCCAAGATGTCAAAATACATATTTTTCTGATAAATACTGATCACATATTTTGGTGATTCATATATTTTGAAATTATAAAACAATCACGAATTAATCAATCAACTAAGCAATAGGTTACACCATTGAATTCTTTATTGAATTTTTCAGCTTTTAATATTTCTTTAGCTTTCTTGAATATTTCTTTAATATTTTCTTTGTGTTGAAAACAAAGAGATGTCGGAACTGTCTTCCTTTTTCCTTCATTTAATTCTTCCTCGTCTTAGCTTCTTTAAGGTTTCCTTGATTTCATTTTTCTCTTGCTTCATCATCATCATGCAGATTTCCAATTTTTCCGACAAGGATGATAACTAATAATTTTTGATGAAAGTAATATTTTCAAGACAATTTAGATTTGCGATATATCATATAAATTATTTCATTTCTCTTTCTCCCGTTTTTGCTGTCAATTCTGATATTTTTAATTGAAGTTGTTTTAAATTTTTCTAAAGTTGATTTCGAAAGAGATCAGGGGCGACGCTAGCGGTGTGAACCCTCCCCATTTAAAATCGGTGTCGGCAAACCTCATAATGAAATTGTAAATAGTTTTGAGTCAGGCCGGCAAATCTTTAAAAAAATATGATATATCGGAGGTGTTTGTTGCGGCAATCAAAAGAAAATTGCGGATTGATGTAAATTTGGTCCGATAAGACCCACCCCTATCCCATACCCGCACCCTTCAAAAAGACCCTTCCTTGATGTCCCTATAACTTAAAATAACGACATTATGCTCAATTAAGAATGGCCTAGATAAATTTCATAAATTGGTCACTTTATCAATTTCCTAAGATGAGAGCAGGGGGATACAGATGCGACTAAACCTTAGCTTCAAATATCATGTTGGTGAGAAGGTAGGGCTATCAATAAAGGACCCCCTCTCTACAGGAAAATGCACTGTATTCTATATAACTCATTCTCACCGAATTTATTGGAAGTATGATTGCATGATAAGTGATCAAGATTATCTAGACCATTGATTATTGAAAACCACCATGAAGGTTGACCAGGCGCAGGTTCATGAAAGGGGGGGGGGGGTAAAAAATATCATTAAAAGAGTGTGTTATTGTTCTTAGATTGCTCCAAAAAGTGGGGCAGTTTTTGTGGGGGGAGGGGGGCAAGTACCTTAACTACCCTCAGTTTCGAAACATAACAAAACATATATATGGAAATCGTGAGAAACTCACTTTATTATATATAACATTTGTCAAATCAATAGTTTTCCATCCCATATAATAATAATAATAGTGGCTACTTGTATAGCGCGCAGGTCCGCTTTTCGACGCTCATGGCGCTGTGTAGATAGGTATATATTATTATCCCCGGTCATTGGATTCTGGCTCGCCCGCACACAGTGTATGCACATTCTCCACTCCCTGGGGAGCATTCCAGCCAGGCGTCTGTAAAGCGCACACATGCTAAGCAAAGGACATTACCTTTCGCCATCCTACCGGGTACCCATTTAACACCTGGGTGGAGAGTGGCAAATGTAGATTAACGTCTTGCCAAAGGACGCTAGTGGGATTCGAACCCCGGACCTCGTGGTTCACAGTCCGGGGACTTATCCACTGATCCACAACACCTCTATATTTGTTTATAATGAATTGTTCACATTTGTATTGCTTGAATTTTCCTGATATCACTGCTTGCTTAAATTTTTTTTTTTTTTTTATAAATGCCGCTTGTTATTTTTTTATGCATCGATTTATATTTATGCTTACATCTATGACTATCTATACCACTGACTGGGGGGGGGGGGGGCTGCAGCCCCACCCCTAGCATTCGTCAAGCACTAATATTCGAGCAAAATTCACATGATATTCGGGCAAGCTCCACTCATCTTTTTTTTTTTCTCCTCTCACTTGCCAAAAATCATGGGGAACCAAATGTAATGAAATGACTGCTCAAATATCAAATTGCCATGCAATTGCTTTTCCACATTAATGCATAAAAGTTATTGCACAGATGGTGAAAAGTCCGCCAATCCCACGTATTCACGGAAATAATTGCCCGAAACTGCTTTATAGATCACTACCAAAATTTATAGCAATGATCGCCTGAATATTTATGAGTCAGGCAATTGTGAGAACTGATTCCTGCCCAAATTCATGGAAACTGCCCGGGTATTTACAATTCGGGCAATCACGGGAAGTTACAGCTTCCAAAATATATGGACACATTTGTCCGATCCACGGGAACTAAGCGATATTCAAACACATGGAAATGATCGCCAGAATATGAGAGCCGGGCAATCACTAATCACTGTCCACATTTTAGGGAAATGATTGTATAAAGAGAAAAAAGTTGGGAAATAAAATCTGCCCGAATTCATGGAAATAATTTCCCGACCCAAAAGTCGGGCATCACAAAAACCATGTCTATGACTCGCTGCCCAAAAATTGTAGCAATGATTGCCCGATATATAAACCATGGACAATCACGAGAACTTATATAGACTCTCAAATTTATAAAATCATTGCCTGAATATTGAACTAACTCGCTGCCCAGACGTATTGAAAATGCCCAAATATCGAAAGATATGTCAATCACATAAAACATTATTGCCCGAACAAGCAATTGAAAACTGAAAAGTCGGGCACCAAGACCTAATCGCCGCCAAGACTTATGTGAAAGATTGCCCGAACGAGGACAAGTTGGACAATCCTGAGAACTAAACACTGCCTCAATTCGTGCAAATTATTGCCCGATCTACACCAGACTGACTGTATTGCTCTCCTCTGAAAATGAAAAAAAAAAAGTCGAGGGGGTTTTTATGGTGTTAATCGCTAAACTTTATGCTAAATAATTGTTTATGATCTGAAAGAATTTCTGGTAATTTTTATATACACTTTGTGTATATAAACATGTGTGCCATTAGTCGGTCGACGTTGGTCACGAATGGGCGGGGCGGGGGGGGGGGATCGGATGAAATAGTGAATATTTAGGTGTATTAGGGGCAAATGATAGAGGAAGTGGTCGAAAATATTAGGATTTCAGGGGGAAAATCCTCCAAACCACTGGGAAAATGAAAGGAAAGGAAAGAAAGAAAAGGAAAGGAAGAAATGGAAAGGAAAGGAAGAGGAAAGGGAAAGGAAGAGGAAAGGGAAAGGAAGGACAAGAAAAAAAGAGAAAGAAAAAAGGGAGGAAAGGAGAAAAGAGAAAAATGAAATGTAAAAGAATATGAAAAGCAATAGAGAAAGAAAAAAGGAGAGAATGTGAACAGGGAAAGAAAAGGAAACGGGAAAGAAAAGGAAACGGGAAAGGAGAGAGATGGAACTTCAGCGAAGAACAGAAAGAAGGTTGTGTCCCTAGAGTCATAAAATGCTAAGGTGCTTGCCCCAACCTGTAGCGAGTATCAAAACCCATGCAGTTTCTGCTCAAATCATTTACAAGTAGCTCACACGCTACGCTCGCCCACCTAACTAGAATTGACTTTAGCATTTTAAACGTGATTGTGCCCTCTGTAAACTGCAGCAATAAACCAAAGTTACAAAAAGAGAGGTGAATTATTTTTCTTACAGACATTTTTTTTAAATTATTTTATCTCAACATTATATTAAACACCCGCCCCAACCTGTAGCAATAGACCTGTTTACTAAGTGATTCAAATTTATGGATGTTCTTTCCTGGGGACCTAGTAACGAGGTATTCCATTAAAGGGTCACTAAAATAAAAAAATAATTGCCCATTTTTCGTAGGAAGGTGTCATCAGGTGCCCAAAAATATCCATCACACAATTTTTAATGCATTCAGTCATATTTTATAATCATTTGAAAAGTACGTTTTTGCTGATTTACAGAGTCATAAGCCCCGCCCCTAAAAAAACCCCATCAAAGCGACATCGTGATCACGTGATCTATGATGCATGAAAAGTAAGGGAAAATATTCCACTAACCTATACCGTGCGCGCCCGGAGGCCCCCGGCAGGCCCAGCCCGGTGCCGAGCATGATATTCACCGCATCGACCATTGCATTGCGTATTTCCGTGTGTATAATTCCTCACAATAACTTTGATTTTGGGACACAGTTTCATCAATTATGCCTAATCGGGGTATAGTTGCGGGCTGTAGCCTACATCATTTTCCTAAAGATGAAAATCTACAGAAATTGTGGGTCGCAAATGTAAAGCTCACGTGGGCAGAGTGGCAAGGGCCGGCCAAGTGAGTGGAGTATCTGCAGCGATCACTTTGCCGAAGATGATTTTGACGATCCTGGCCTGTATTCCGAATTTGGCATGAAGAGAAGGATAAGCTAGCTAAAAGATTCAGCTATTCCAACGATCAGGCTTGGAGTCAAGTCTTCCAATCTGTTTTTCAACGACAGCAGCAGCAGCAGCTTCACCCGTAGACCGAAAATTCTGTCTCTCGTTCGTTAGCTAAGACGACCTAACGAACGAGATACAGCATTTTCGGTCTACTTCACCCACAACTCCAGGGAGCTCCAACGCGTTGGAGTTACTTCACCCACGGCCCTTCACCGTATTCTGCGAGGGGTTCAAACATATAATATGGATGAATTTCCCCTTGCCACTCGAGCTTCTTTGCCTTCGGGGTCTGATAAATCATCTGATAAATCAGAGTTTGTATCTGCATGGCTCAGAAAAGTCCTCTCGGAATCGCGGGCACTTTTCCTCTCTCTATATAAGTTACTCGAATTCAGCCAAAATCTAAGTCAGTACTAACGTACTATGTAAAGCAAAGTAAAAAAAAAAGCCGTAAGTGATATAAACAAAACAAAAGCGTTCACCAGTCGCTATGTACGAGGGGAACATAGTCACTTCTGTACTAAAGATGTGTAGGACGTTGTATACAGACGCATAAAACGGCTGTGCACGCGTTTATGACCAATGCAAAACTTTCGTTCAGCAAGCTCAGATGGATGAGAACATTGTTCAAAAGAAAAGCTAGAAAACAAAACAAGAGCTGTATATTTGGGCAAAAGCGATTTCTGATCTTGTAGAAAATATATTGCTAATGATTATTCACTCCTAAAATTATATTGATTAATTTCCTTTTTTCATAAATTGTCCGTTGAACAGAGGGGTCAAATACCGCATTCTGTGTACAATATTATATGCTGCAGCCTGCAGATCTTGTGCCTCTTACTTTTCATACGTCACTTGGGGGTTAGCCAATCAGCTCACGAGTTTTAAGGAACGGTCCCAAAACCTCTACTTTTTCCCCTTTTTCGCCAAAACGAGACATAATTTAAACAATCGATTGGCAGATTCGTGATTAGAAGGCAAAACTACATGGAAAGAGCACCCATTTTCTCTCTAATTTAGTCAACCTTTAACCTGTTATTAATGAATAAACTACAATACTTGGAATCCAGTTTGCATACATTACTTGTTGCTATGTCTGACAAGCCTCTGGCAAGCTTTCAGGTTGTCAAGAACAACCTTTGTTTCAAAAGTATGCATAAAATTTGAATCACTTAGTAAACAGGTCTATTATCAGAACCTATGCAGTATTGCATGCTGAAAACAATTTACAAACATTTGGGGTTTTTTTACGCTAGCTAGCTCACTACGCTCGCTTTCCTAATAGAATAAAGTAAACAAAACAAAACAAAACAAAAATATGTTGCTATGATTATTAACAGAGAAGTCGCTCGCGTGGATACATTCCCCTCTCTTTTATCGAGCGGGAAATGGCGTGTATAAATAATTTTTTTTAAGGAAAACTATCTTGCAATTATTTAATCAGTAGGTGTAATGCTCTGTTGAAATATCATGAATGACGGTCATTTACATGTACATGTATAGTGGAACTTGTATTTGAAATGCTTTTTTTATAAACAAAAAGTGGCCTTTTTTCTCACCTGCTTGCAATATAATAGCAATGTAATATAACATGTGTGGGGAGAGCACAGGTGAGCACAGGTGAGCAAGGATATGAACCAGGAGCGACGATTTTACGTTACGAGTGGGGGGACGGTGCACCAAAGTTCACCACCCTGAATCTGTTTCGACAGGTAAAAGTGGGATAATTTATATTATGCGAGTGAGCAAAGCGAGCAAGCTGAAAATTTTTGTGAAACAATAATAGAAAAAGGGTGATTTTGCCATCAAAATTGACTATTGTCCTATGAATTTAAAATGAAATAGCTAAGTGATTGTCCTAATATTGGTATTTTGAATTAAAATAGAAAAAAAATATATAGGCTAGGGCCTACATTAAGCTCCATTAAGAGAGCCTCTGTGCCGGGGGCCCGAATAGCCTCGACAATCCATCTAGAAATGGAATCAAGAGAAGCAGGAGAAGGCGGCTCTCGAGTGATCAGGAACAAATGATCATCTTTGCGACATGACTTAGTCTTATCAATATACCATATGAGAGCTCTAACAGGACACCAAACCTTGTCCTCACGCACTGACGAAAAGTCAGATAGCGGACAAAGAAAAATCTCAACAGGGCCAGAAGAAGCCGTCTGATTCTTGGCAATGAAAGAAGCTTTAGGAATCAATCTAAAGCCATTTCTCTCCCAACGAACATGGCCAAGAGTAAAATGAAGGGTACTGCGCCTCTGACCAGAGGCAATGGCTATCAGGAAGAGCGTCATTACCGTAAGATGGTGAAGCGAAGCTTCACCTAACGGTTCGAAAGGAGGCTTGGCTAGGGCTTCTAGGACCCGAGGCAAACTCCAAGACGGGACCAACTGAGAACGAGGGGGACGTTTCAGAAAGAAAGACCGGATCAATCCACTCAACAGCGGGGAATTAGAAATCCCTGAACCATCCGAAAACCCCGAACGAATGGCGCCGATCGCAGACCGGTAGCCGGTAACCGGTTCAGATGGACCTCCCTTTGTCAAACAGCGAGAATAGAAAATCCGCGAATGAACCAATAGGAGCCTTAGACGGGGTTAGATACACCATTGGAAAAAGACTGAAAGACGGGAATTATAAATTTCCGTAGTAGAGACTCTACGACTGGACATTAAAAAGTCAGCGGCCCTTTCAGAGAGACCTGACTGTCTTGCAGATTCCCAGACAGGGGCCAAGCAGTCAAATGAAGGGACGCCGGACTGTGGTGAAGAATCCCCGAGAGGGGTTGCGACACCAGATCCGCTCTGAGCGGAAGAAGGAACGGTTGAGCCACCAGAAGGCTCACTAACTCAAATCCTCCTGGGCCAAAAAGCAGCTATTACAAGCACCCGAGCCCGATCTTCCCTGATCTTCTGCAAGACTCGCGGGATCAGCTGGAAGGGAGGAAAGGCAAACCCTCAAAGATTCTCCCAACTGAGAGAGAAAGCATCCAGAGCCCAAGCCTCCCGGTCGCGAACACGAGAGCAGTACTTTGGAAGCTGGTGGTTCAGAGCTGACGCAAACAGGTCCACCTCCAGTGGGCCCAGGCAACTGCAAATGCGGGAAAAGACCTCTGGATGGAGCTTCCATTCTGATGGAAGACACCTGCCCCGGGATAGAAAATCCGCAATGAGGTTTTCCTGACCGGGGATGATAGAGGCAACGGACATGATCGCCATGTGACGACACCACCTCCACAGCTGCGCTGCTAAGGCATTCAGGGTGGCAGAACGAATGCCTCTCTGCCGATTGATATAAGCCGCCACTGTGACATTGTGAGGATCAGAACTGAACGACTGAAAAGTCAACTTCTAAAGTGAAGCAGGGTTAAGAAGACTGCCATGAATTCCAGCGAGGCTGCCAAGACGGCTACAACACACGAGGGGCTGGACGCAGCCCAAAGGGAAGAGTGCGAAAGCGAAAAGTCTCTGAGAGGAAGGAAAATCCCAGAAGATCGCGCAAAGCGCGATGAATGGGGATATGGAAATACGCATCTTTGAGATCTATCGAGATCGCGTAGTCCTTCCTCCTGATCAATGGGAGAATGGAGGCGAGAGTTTCCATCCGAAAATTCACTGAAGGAATGAATTTGTTTATTCTTTTTAAATTCAGTATCAAACGAAGTTTTCCCCGAGCGCTTGGGAATAACGAAGATCGGAGAAAGGGAAAGAGACGGACGGTCTCTCACCCTTTCTATGGCCCTTTTGTTCAACAGAGATTTGATCTCCATTGAGGCGTGACAACGAGCCAGGGCAGACACGGGAGGTGAACAAGATCTTATAGCCCCTCCGGGGAGCGAGGCGGATAGATCTATGAAGAATCCGTCTCGCACTACAGAGAGCACGAATGCCTCCCCGGAGATGGCCTCCCAAGCCGGGAGAAAAGAACGAAGTCGGCCACCTACCAAATCGAATTGAACAAGCGCTCGGGGAAGACCATCAAAGACTAGGCTTAGCCTTGTGCGAAGCCGTCGCCTTGCCACGCCACGCAGGGAGCCACGAGTACCTCTCGAAGAGCCGCTGCCACGAGAAGGAACTGGCTGAAACTCAGCAGGCAGGCCCCCAGAAACACGACTGTGTTGTCCCGAAGTGGGAGCAACAGGCCTCCGACGGGCAGGGGCCCGCGTCGGCTTAAAGGGAGCGCGGAACTGCTTAGTCATCTCAGTGATCTGCTTCCGCGCATCAATCTCCCTCTGAAAAACTGTAGCGAATTGTCCGCCAAAAAGTGAAGGACCCCGAGACGGAACATCCCGGAGAAGTGACGCAAACCCCGAGGGCAGAGAGGGCCAAAACCCTGCGACAGTACGTAACCGAAGCCGCCGCACTGGAAAGTTGTGACCACTGCAAACAAAAACCAGCTTATCACCATCAGTGACATTCAACTCCTCCGCCCTGGACCGGAGGTTGGAGAGAAAACCTTGAAAAGCAGCCAAGCGCATACCCACTCTGACTTGGCCTTCAACATTGCTCCAACACTTATCCTCAGCCTTAAAGGAAGCAGAAGTAAGCGGATTGGTTGCACGCAGACGTCGACCCACCGCTAAAATCTCCGGAGAGAGAGACTTAGCCTTGAAAAAGCTGTCTTGATCTTGGGAACCAAAGGCAAAGGCCTTACCCTTAATTGAAACAGGGCGCTTAACAAGGAGCGCTGATTCAATGCGGTCATATTCCACCTTGAAATCCTCCGCAAGAGAAATACCCTCGGAGGAATCTTGCTGCTTGAACCAACGCAAAGTCGAACCCTGCGCGCGGGCTGACTGAAATTCAGGGAGATATTTGGACAACAAAGCAATCGCCTCTACCCCACAAAGGGAGAGCGATTGAGGCCCTGCCTGCTCCAACAATGTCGATTCAGAAACCGAAGCTTGAGAAGCCACATCCAAATCTGGTTCCGCTTGAATTGATTGGGACAATGGTCCACAAACAAAAGGTGCGAGAGATCGCGTCTCAGAAAAAGAGGAATCAAGCACACAAGGCTGATTAGTCTCAATGTCAGACCCCGGAAGAGGGACAGAAGCAGGGGTTGTGGTATCTGGTAAGAGGGACCAACCCTGTCGTTGGGCAAAAACCCGCATCATGCCGAGCATCTCAGATTGAGAAGGGTCAGAAGGGTCAGACGGGTCAGACGGGCAAGAGGCAGGCAAAGCCTTGCTTCTTTTAGACCCCTTCTTAGGCTTCTTTTTAAGCTGGCTCAACAGGAGCCGAAGCCGTGACCCGCTTCTTAGGCTGGGTTCACATAGAAGTATACTATTCGGGTATACGGTGCACGTTTTCGAGGGCACGCGAATAGCTTGAATCGAACAATAGGATTTCCTAATACCGGGTCACATGAGAGGGCACTATACGTAAATGCCGTATAGCTGCGTATAGTATAGTATAGTGGGAATCGTACTTGTTCGATTTTCGTGCAGCGTATACCATCCTGTTCGGATGTGGCAGCTGGTGTTCTGAATTTCCCTATAAACAATTTATTGTGTGCTTTGGTTAAATAAGGTAAGTTACAAATAAAAGGATTTCTTGGTACTCATTTTATTGAATTTCATAGCAAATGCCGTCGTATTTAAGTTATCCAACACTTTAGGGTTACTATGTGAAATCCCCCCCTTTTTTTAACTGAAAGAAAAATATCTCATGCACATTCTGTGTGATTTATGTGGGCGCTGCATTTTTCTTTCTTTCTTGTTTGACCTTGAAAGGATTGAAGACACAAGGTCAAAATGGCTCAACTAACCCGCAGCGCGGGTTAATTGAGCCATGTTGTTGTGTATAGTCGAGCAACATTTAACTAATTACTTAATTATTCTTATAATAAGTTAAATAATGTGGGAATAGATTTAATTCAAGAAAATATTGTTTATAAAATGATTTCTTTATTATTTCACTTTTGATAAGAGTTCACAGAGCTGGGATGGGGGAGTAGAATCAAGCTACCCCCCCCCCCCCACCATAAAAAATGACGTCATCAAAGCAAAAATAGGAATAACTGATAAAATCAATTAGGCTGATTCATGTTTGAAATGTTAAAATATATATTTGGAAACATAACTACAGTATTTCCAATCACATCCCCCCAACCCCCCCCCCCCAAAAAAAAAAATTAGTGTGTAAAATCATATGGCTCATATATTACAGTAGGACACGCATGCTACCTTATGCGACTCGCCATGCCCGTAAAGCGTATAGCGTATAGCGTATAGCGAATAGCGAATAGCGAATATCGTATACCGTATACTTCTATGTGAACCCAGCCTGAGGGCGTCTGACAGACTTCGGGCGGTTCCCCGAAACAACTTCTGAAACACGAACCAAACCCTCCACAGAGGGATGCCCGCCTCCCTCCAGGGGAGAAGTGCGCTGAGGGTATGTACCCAAAGTCTCGCACGAATTACCCATACTGGCTGAGCAAGAAGATGCTACAGCCATGGGCCGGAAGCTTGAGGCGCCCAGTGCGAGGGCCGTGTGGGAAACAGACGTCCCCCCTTCTGGTCTGAGCGACCGGTGGATTGGATTTGTGATATCCAAACCACTAGAGCTTGACACCACCCACCCCGAAGCCACGGGCTTCGGAGTTGACGTCCCAAGCTCAACTAACGCCACCCGTCCCCGAAGCCGCATGCTCCGAGGCTGGCAAACCCTGCAGGGAAACACCACTGGGCAACTTACCTGCAGCCCTCCTCCCTCCCCCATGTACGAAAGTACTCGGGAGAGTTCTGGAAGGCTGAGTCGTCTTGCTAGACGACTCTTCGGAAGAAGCAGGTCTCCGCGACCTAGCAGCTTCTTCTTCCGAACTCATAATGCTGCAATAAAACAGACAATAAAGTATACAAAAGTATGAAATACTTTAAGAGTGCAGGTAATAATAAATCCCAAAATTTGGGCATACGCACAAATTTCCACAGACAAAAACCTTATAATACAAACACTGAACCGAAACCGGATCGGGTCAAATGGAAACACCAGCAAGACACACAGATATAACTACGTGGGGCTGACCGTGAAAAGGAAAATAACTGCCTGGAAAGGAATCAAAAATATCCCTTGCAATCGGCAAGAGTGACATAAAAACACACGAGTACTTAGACGAAAATAAGTAGAGAAAAGTGCTTTTAAGGGCGAAAAAGCGCGCTGAAAAGATACGAAAAGACCTGATTTCAGGAGCGCCGTGACTCGACATCCTAACTCGACGGGGGCGAGCAAGAAAGTGGAAGATGGCCGTTGCGTATTGCTGCGGGTTAGTGGCGAAGGGGAGAACAATAGGATTACGGGGGGTGCGCACAATATTGTGACTCATTTGTGTTAAGTTCTCGAGTAGTCAAGTGACTAGCATAATAGGTAGGTATATATGATTTATTGCAGTAAATTGCAAATATTATTCAATGGATAGAAAATAACAGAGTAGTAGAAAATCATGAATGCAGGGGGACAAAATGCTTAACTGAACCAGGGGTTTTCTTTCAGAAACCATGTGACTGGAGGTGAAATGCGGGCAGTACACAATAAAGACATGAAGTGAACCTTTACTTCTTGGCAACAGAGGGCGCTGAACTAAAATCAGCTAGCGGAAGAGAAGAGCTTCGCACTCTTTGCCCAAAGAAATTTGGAACGCGTGCCTGCTTAATGCGGGAATCCCTCGCTCAGCTTTTCAAAAGAACGATTAGGATTAGCACGGCTTTCCCCAAAGTTAAGCTGATAGCGGGAAGTGTGCGCGCTTCGGGCCACTTGAATAGATCCAAGCTACCTTAGCACTGGTCTGCTTCTGCGTTTTCCCACTTTCCTTCCAACAACCTGATACTAAATCTGAATTTCCCTATAGGAATAATTTTCAATATGCTAAATTTACTTACATAAGTACATGTATGTGTAAATATTGTATTTTGAGTTTCCCATTGTCTCAATGTGTCCCATCCTTAATTTTTTTGCAACGTCTATTAAGTTCATTTTTTATTATTTCCAACCTCCCACCCTCGCCAAGCCAGATGAAATACTAGCATGTTTTCACGAAAAGGCACTGACAAATAACAATCTACATACACGCTTTTGGGGTGAGGATCATGAAATGAGGAGAGTCAAGTCAAAAAGTATCAAAGCAGGAAAGGTTCATAAATTCATGTCTTGTCTGTTACACTGACTCCCCGCCACAATTACATCATGAAATTTGATAAACTATTTTTTGGGGGACCAAATACATTAGTTTGAACTGTGCGTCAACATAAGCAATATATGATAAAATAACATTTGAAATGTTTAAATAACAACTATAGGGTCAATACATCCAAAAAGGAGGGATAGATGTCAAATCCATCATGCTGGAAAATAAACTGATTAAACTTACCTAGATCTCTGAGCTTGTTGAAATGCGAAAGGCCTGATTTATTCCTTTTATATTCCTTTTTTTCTCCTTCTCTTGATTGTTCAAACTCGTTTTCTTCGAGTGTATCATCGAGGGACTGGGTTAGTAAGAGGTGATTACCATTCTCGTTTTCTGTGAAAGGAACACCAGCTGAAAATGATCTTGGTAATGTCACTTCACAGTCTGATTGAGAAGAAGTGTCCACTGAATGTCCTTCTATTATATCTTCCATTTCATGATCAGAAAACGTTTCCTCCTGTTCAGCCTCCACATCATCCACACTAATAAGTGAAGGCATTTCACATGTAGTCCTCTCTGTAAAATTGGACATGGGTGCCATTTGGTTTGATTTTCTATTGTTATTTGCTGGAGAGCTGTCTGTCACTGCCTTGCTCCCATACTCAACATCTCTCAGTGTGAAGTCTCTTATGAGCGTATGTAACTCAGGAGCAATACCCGTGTTTTCCTGCAGTTCCTTGTTCTCACTTGTGCTACAGAGAGGGTCAAATTCTGGTAATGCATGCCATACTACAGGCTCCTGTTTAGTACTACTACATGTAGCTATGGGCTGCAGGATGTTTTGAATTTGCTCTTTTGCCCTTGGGGCAGCAGCAGGCTGTTGTGAGTCAGCAGAGGATTTAGATTGTCTACAACTGGCAGGTGGGGGAGGGGCCCAGTAATTACTATGTTGATCAGTTAAAGACTTTGGATGCTGAGTAATTAATGAGGTAATAGTAGACTGTGGTGCTTGGTATATATCCTTTGTCATACTTTCAGAAGCTGGCATTTTATATCCTTCATAATTTGCATTCTGAACCTCTGGCTTCCCATGTTTAGACTGTAAACTCTGTTTCAGGGGCAACTGAAACTGGTCATGGGGCAAAGAATATTCCACGTTCTCTAAACTAGGTCTCACTAGAGACCAGGTGTACCTTGCAGGTAGGGACGGCATCATGAACACATTCTCTTCTGTTGGTGGGGGAGGCGGTGCACATTTAGGTGGAGGGTAGCGCTGCTCACTAGTCGATGTCACAAAATCAAATTCACTGGCGCTACTAAATCGCATGTCCTGACGGTCAAACTCTGATGGAGGTCGCTGATGGCTTGGGAATGGGTTCATGCTACTCTTTCTATCTGCCCATAAATTTTGTGATGAGCTGTCCAAGCTACGAGGTCTCTTTGATTCCACTTTCTCACTGGCATTAGCATAGATGACTTGTTGTGTAGTAATGATTCCATACATCCCACACACATCTGGCTTACTTATCACCTCCTCAGAATAATCAGCTGGGGTTAAGTACAACTGATTACTTTGCTCTGTCATAAAGCTGGCCCCTGACTGGCTTTGACTCGGTTTTGGGTAACTTAGAGTTTCAACCCACCCCTGAGCAAGATCCATTAAGGAATCCATCTTCAAGGAATCTTTCGGGGTTGGCAAATTTGGAGATTTGCTGTGTGCTGATTTCCAGAAATCTAGAGAAGAAAAAAAGAAGACAAAGTGAAAAATGACACTGGAGAAAAAATACGCACATCAATCCCTACATTGCCACAAAGCAGAGAAATTTGTAAAATAATAATAATGATATATAAGATTTATAAGGCGCCAAATCCACTTGATGATCAAATGCTCAATGCTAAAAAGATGAAATACATGACAAATAAACAAAAGTGCAATAGGAGAGGTATAAAGTTTTGTCAGATAATTTGATAACTACTTGTAGTGTGCTCTTTCTTTTTGTTGTTCATCTGACTTGATATCAATATTTGTAAAATCTGAAAACAGAATGGAAGCTTTCTTTGTGGAAAATATAAGATACAGTTCTAATATTTTGCTTACTCAGGCTATGGCACTTCAATGATTATTTGGGTTCAATATTTCAAATATATTGTAATGTAGTATGTTAAAGTAGAAATACGAAGATGATCCCAAATAGCCAAATTATTGTACCAATAGAAAGCTTTTAACCCCCAGAATAACATTAAGTGGCTTTCAACCAACAAAACAAGTTCAGATTCGTGAAATATGCAAGTAAACTCCACCAAAATATCAAAGACGTATAGGCCGATTTGCACATAGAAAACTGGTCCTCTGCCCGTGACGACGTGGAAGGTAATCAGCGAATACAGCGACCTAGCAATATATTAACTTTGAAATTTTGAACATTTCTATTTTTTTTGGCGGGGGCAAAAAATGAATGAAAACCCTAAAGAAATATATTTGAGGAATTCAGCAAGGCAAATTTATGATTTTTTTGGTATGTTTTATACTTTTGAAAGTGCTTTTTATGTACTTATATTCTATCGAGGGGGGGGCGCAAAAGTTAACAAGCTCCTGCCTTATGCGGGGGGGGGGGCAAATTGGCAACTGAGTCAATTTATGGTTAAAACTTTAAAAACACCACTGGGGCGCGAAATAGCTGGATCCTGAACATAACTAGAGCACTCGGAGGGGGGACCAGTCCGAGTACATGTATCCCCCGAACCGGTCACCCATCCCCCATTTGAAACAATGTTGTGACTGAAATGGATGAAGTGGCAATTTGGGACCTCGGGTATCACTGCTGACAAATTTGACCTTTTTGTACTTTTGTCATTTTTTAGTTGTTTTGAAAGTACTTACCAAGTGTGGAAGTGTACGTCATGCCACTAAAGGTCATTAGCAGACATCTCCAAATGAGCCTTACTGTGTAATAAAATGACCTCAGAGCTGCACCTCCATGCCAAATTTGAAGGTGATCCCACAAGAACTGCAGCCGGTAGAGCGCTCACAAGAAAGTCTTTACTATTTCTTTTAAAAATATGGTTACCATGGCAATGGTGACTCTGCCCACACCAAAAAACAATAGGCGTCTTCATCTTACCATAATGCACCTCCATGGGAAATGTGAAGATGATCCGAGAAGAACTGCAGACGGTAGAGCGCTCACAAGAAAATCTTTACCATTTCTTTAAAAAATATGGTTACCATGGCAACAATGACTCCGCCTACACCAAAAACAATAGGTGTCTTCATCCTACCATAATGCACCTCCATGCGAAATGTGAAGATGATCCGAGAAGAACTGCAGACGGTAGAGCGCTCACAAGAAAATCTTTACCATTTCTTTAAAAAATATGGATACCGTGGCAACCATGACTTCGCCCACACCAAAAAACAATAGGCGTCTTCATCTTACCATAATGCACCTCCATGCAAAATTTGAAGGTGATCCGACAAGACAATCTTTACTATTTCTTTAAAAATATGGTTACCATGGCAACCATGACTCCGCCCACACCAAAAACAATAGGCTTCTTCATCTTACCATAATGCACCTCCATGCACCTCCAATTTGGAGGTGATCCCACAAAAACTGCAGCCAGTAGAGCGCTCACAAGAAAATCTTTGCCGCGGCCGACGATGCCAAATCCATAGTATCCCCGAACAAGAAAATTATAACTAATTTTGTTATTTACTAGATAAATCTATTTATCTACCTATTTGCTAGTTTCCCAAACTATGCCGTCAATCGAGAAAAACTAAGACAGAAACGCGCATGCCCCTGCCCGCGCGCGCGCTCTCTCCGTCCATCTATATGATCGCGCAGCCGCCATGCTCTTCCTCTTCCGAGCAGTCAGAGACAGAATCTAGGACATGTCAGACAAGGAGAGGGGCTGGAGGGAGGGACATAGGTAGATACATAGATTTATCTAGTAAATAACAAAATTAGTTATAATTTTCTTGATTTACAGCAATAAATCTATGTATCTACCTATTTGCTAGAATAGCACGGATAAAATCCGGGTGGCATGTCCCTGGATGGGAAGAACGAACACGGGGCAGGAGTGAAGACGAAAAAACAGCTCTCAACCCAGAGGTAGCAAAGCCAACCTCACCCGAAGGAGCACCCTTAAAAAAGAAGGATGTGAAAGAGAAAAGGGACCGCCAAAGGCAGCCCGCAGGATATCTTCCAAAGGAATACCCTGAAAAAAACGCCCAGGAAGTAGAAAACTCCTGGTATCATGCGCTCTTGGAGGATCCTCAAACAGAAGAGCCTCCGAAATCGCAGCTTGGATAGCCTCGACAATCCAACGGGAGATAGGCTCCCACGACGCTGGGGAAAAAGGGTGACGAGAAAGGAAAGAGCTGATCATCCTTACAAAAGACCTTAGTCCTATCCAAGTGCCATTGGAGTGCCCTAACAGGGCACCATAGACTTACCCTCAATGACAGAAGAGAATTCTGACAGAGGACTCAAGAACACTCCGATTAAGCCAGAAGAATCGAGCTAGTAAGACAATCACTTGAACCCCCTCCCGCTAGGGCGGGCAACTTGGTTCACGATGTCTATTTCCTCACCCAGGTAATTGGGCCTGCAGGTAGGAGTCAACTCCTACTTGTCCCAATGGACTATGAACCCTACTCTCTGTGAGTACAGAGAAGTAGGTCCATGTGAGACTGAAGGACGGACACAGAGCTCGCCACCAGGAGCCAGTCGTCCAAATAAGTGAAAAGTCTCAGACCACGATCCCGAGGAAAGCGGTTACGACAGAGACTACTCAAGTAAAACTCGAGGTGCTGGTATCAGGCCGAAAGGTAAGGCTTTGAACCGGAAAGTTTCGCCTTGAAGGTGAAAACTAGTAGGTCCCTTGAAGAAGGGTGTATCGCAAAAGTCTCAGTATCATAAAAGTCTCAGACCGCGATACCTGAGGAAAGCGGCTAGGGCAGAGACTACTCGAGTAAAAACTCGAGGTGAGGGTTTCAGGCCGAAAGGTAAGGCTCTGAACCGGAAAGTTTCACCTTAAAAGGTAAAAACTAGCATGTATCGGTACATGAAAGTAAGCAACTTTCAAGTTCACCGAAAAACCACGGAAGAATCGAGGCCAAGGTTTCCAAGCGGAAAAGCTCCTTAGGTATGAAGGTATTCATGACCGTCATATCCAGACCAAACTGAGTTTCCCTGAGTGATTGGGGAAAAACAAGGATAGGGGAGAGACACCGATTAGGATGTCTCGTACCCTGTCAATCGCACCCTTACCAGCAGCTCTTGAATCTCTGTGGAGATGTGCTCTAGAAAAAAGGGGGGACTAGAGTGTAGGAGGGTAGTGAATCGTGGGCCGAATCACGGCCCCGAACGCGACCTCGGGCCTTTTTCCTACTACGAGGAGAAAGCCCCGCCTTGGCTCCAAACGAATGTGGAGCACTGGGCTGAACTAGCGGTGTACGAGTGGGCTGAAAAGCCGGAAGTGACACAGCGTCTTGGAGGTGGAACGTTAGCCGGAGTCTGCGACTTCGGAGCCGTTTAGGACTTAAGGCGTATGGAAGTTCCGCCTGCTTGCGTGACGCAAGTACAAGCTGGATCTCTTCAGTCACCCTACCTCCAAAGAGGTGTTGACTAGAGTGGGGAACACTGACCAACAGGGCAGCTATGACCCTCTAACAACAGAATGTCCGACTCAGACATCTGGAGTTCCTAGCCCCTAGACCGAAGGGAAAGGAGCGTACCCAAGTAGGTAGTCAGTCTCAGGCCAGACCTGGAATGGACTTCCATCAGGTTCGGGAACTTCTCCGCTTTGGTGTAACTTGTACTCTAAGTTGACACCAAGCCTTCCACCTCATGTATGAGGTCACTGGAACGAGACTTTCTCGTAAAGAAACGAGAGTGTCTTGCTGGGAGAAGATGAAATCCCTGGCCAAGGGACAAGCCTTACCAAGAAGGGAAGGAGGCTGAGAAGCAAAGTCATTGTAGACTCGCTTAAAGCCCTCCGTAAGAGGGATGCCCTTGGAGGGACGCTCACCCTTGAAAAAAGGGGAGAGACGGATGTCCCAAATCGACCCGACACGGCAAAAAGTGTCGGGAAGATATTTCTCCAGCAGGGCTGAGTATCTACCGCCAGGGACCGAAAGGCCTGGGGTGTAACCACAGCCTGTGAAGAGGCATCATCCTCCGAGAATCTCGACTGCGAAGCCTGATCCCAAGAGGGCGGTTTAGGCAGTCCCGAGATTCCTCCCCAGGCGAAGCACCAAGTGCCGCTGGAAGGGGAGTAGCCCCGACCGGACGATCAAAGCTGAACGTGGTCGGGAGGCGCCCGAGGCGGGGGGGGCGGCAAGACTCATATGTGTGTTGGAAACCAACAGCACTGAGCCGGATACCTGAGCAGAGGAACCGGATCCCAAACCACTGACAACAGTGGTGGATAACCAAGGGAAAAACAGCATTCTTAACCGGATAACCGGCAAAACCGGATCCGGGAACCGAATAATCGATATCCAAACCGGATCCGCCCCGGGCGGGTACAGGTATCCCCCCTTCCCCCATGGGGGGAGGGGTTGGAGTCAGGCGTGGTGAGGCGTACGGACATAGAGTCCGACTAACCACTCTTCTCCACAATGATCTTCCGATAATTCAGAAGTGCATGGGAGACGCCCGACTCAGAAGAAGTAGTCGCCCTCGGAGGGCTATCCCGCTTCTTCTTGGCCTCCCCTGACTCAGTTGGTGAAAACTCGGTCGATGTCCAGGGGAGAGAGCCCGCCCCTGCGGCTGGCTGGGCAATACTCAGGCGCTTACTTTTCTTGGGCAGGCGAGCATGTTACCGCTCCCTTTACCCATTTGAAACGGGCGCCGCTTCCGTAGTAAACCCTGTACTGGGTACATTAGGAAGATCACGACTCTTTTTACTCTTTCCCGCCTTGCTTGGATTCGAAGCGTGCGGAGAGACAAAAGGAGCCGACCCCTGAGCGAACACACCTATGGCTAGGGAGCGAGGAATGATGCTTGAGCGAGACGAACTGTGGGTTGGGGTACCACCCACAGTTTTATCGGTGAGAGGTATTGGCCTAAAGCACTCACTCCCACCGTTATACAAGTCTCCATCTTCGAGAGAGGTATTGGCCGAGTCCCAGCACTCACTCTCTCGGTTTATCCCGCATGAGTTGGTCGTCAAAACAGACAACGAACTCATCACGGGGCGAGCCGGACACGAGGTAGGCCCTAACTTACCTTAGTCGAAGCTCCGGGGAAGATAACATTGGTGCGAGATGAAATCTCGCAGCCAACCTTCCCAAGGCTAGGCGAGTCCCCTTATAAGTATTAAAATACTGGGGAATGCCAGCCGTAGACGGAGACTTCGACATGGCTGAAAATAAAGACAAGCAAACAAATATAGAAATCTATATAAGGTAATAAAAATATTATTATTACAAACAATATAGATCGATATAAAAGGTAACAACCAACTCACAATACAGAGTGGGAATAAACTCCTATTACGGAGAACACAACGTTTTGATAAGACCGCTTGTCTAAGCGCGTTGAATCAACCACCTACAGACACGGGGGGGGGGGGGGGGGGGGGGGGGGGGGGGGGGAGCCCGACAAGGGGAAGAAAAACGGCAAAGTAATTTGAGGTTGACTCAGGAAAAATCCGATACACCAAAATGAGTGTGAAAACTTGGTGAACGGGAATTTAGAGAATTCAGAGAATTTAGGTTAAGACTTAGCTTCATAGATGTCACTTCTCTGACGGGCAAGAACGGAAGAGGAAGAGCATGGCGGCTGCGCGATCATATAGATGGACGGAGAGAGCGCGCGCGCGTTTCTGAATAGGTAGATACATCTATTTATTGCTGTAAATCACTAGTTCGGGGGATACAATTATGCCACGGAGCAAAGCGACCAAGCTTTCGAAAATTTTAAGGCGCCTCCCCTCGCTGTTTCGGGCCCAACCTTTTGGTACCCACGAGCGGGGAGGCACGTTTTAAGGGCTGACGTGCCGTCCATATTTCATAAATTCATTTCTAAACATTGAATTTCCGGAGGGAGTAATAATTCTGCCGATGGAACAGTGCACTGATCTTCTGTGATGCCCCAACCTTTACCTGTGAAGGGGAGAAACCTCAATAGGTGTATTGCTAAAGAACAACGTGATGTGTATACTCCAAGGCCATATCCGCATATATGGCTTCAATGTATACGACGCAACACACGTGTTATTCGTTTGCACAGGGCACTTGCACATGTACTATGTTTCACGCATAGAGTTACATCATTTTTAGCTTCATGGTTACATACACACAGTTTAGTGTGTATGTAACTCTATGGTTTCACGGCGGTTGCCGGGGGGGGGGGGATGTCTCATTCAGGCCGGTACATCATCCACGTGAAAACGGATAAAAAGTGTACCTTTTCAGCAATAGGAGCACAACCCGGGTTACGTTAAGGGTATCAAAAAAAGCAAAAATCAAGAAAAAGGTTATCAAATTCAGAGACTGATAAGAAGATCAGTGGAAGGGGGGGGGGGATAGTTCGGTAATGTGTTCCAAATTAGGTTAACTTTCTTTTACGGATGATGATGTAGGCCTAAACAAGAAAATTATATCTAATTTTGTTATTTACTAGATAAATCTATGTATCTACCTATTTGCTAGTTTCCTAAACTATGCCGTCATTCGAGAAAAACTAAGTCTTAAACGCGCAGCCTCTGCCCGCGCGCGCGTACTCCCCGTCCACCAATCCAAACGCGCCACCGCCATACTCTTCCTCTTCCGAGCAGTCAGAGACAGATCTAGGACATGATGTCAGACAAGGAGAGGGGCCGGAGGGAGGGACATAGGTAGATACATAGATTTATCTAGTAAATAACAAAATTAGATATAATTTTCTTGATTTACAGCAATAAATCGATGTATCTACCTATTTGCTAGAATAGCACGGATAAAAACCCGGGTGGCATGTCCCAGGACGGGAGGAACTAACGCGGGGCAGAAAGGGACGACGAAGCAGCTCTCAACCCAGAGGTTGCAAATCTAACCTCACCCGAAGGAACATCCTTAAGATAGAAGGATGTGAAGGAAGTAGGGGAACGCCAAAAGGCGGCCCTCAAAATGTCTTCCAAAGGAAGACCCTGAAACAGCGCCCAGGAGGTAGCAACACTCCTAGTATCATGCGCTCTTGGAGGATTCTCAGACAGGAGAGCCTCCGAACCCGCAGCTTGGATAGCCTCGACAATCCACCGGGAGATAGTCTCCCGTGATGCTGGGGAATAAGGGTGACGAGAAATGAGAAAGAGCTGATCATCCTTACGAAAAACCTTAGTCCTATCCAAGTACCATTTGAGAGCCCGAACAGGGCACCAAGACTTATCCTCCTTGACAGAAGAGAAATCTGATAGAGGACTCAAGAACACTTCGATTGAGCCAGAAGAATCCGTCTGATTCTTCGCAATAAACGAAGGTCGGGGGACAAGACGTACACCCTGCCTTTCCCATCTGACATGCCCGGGCGCCGTAGAGAGAGCCTGAATAGTGCTTCTCCTCTGCCCAGAAGCGATAGCGACAAGAAAGGCAGTCTTGATCGACAGATGGTGTAACGACGCTTTGCACAACGGCTCAAAGGGCGGTTTGGCCAAGGCGTCCAAAACCAAGGGAAGGCTCCACGCAGGAGTCAGTTGGCGATTTGCTGGCCGTTTCAAAAAGAACGACCTCAGCAAATGAGTCAAGAAGGGAGAGTTAGAAACTCCCGAACCATCAGAAAAACCAAGGTGAATCGCTGCAATAGCAGACCGGTAACCACGGATGGTAGAGAGGGACCTGCCCTTATCGAAAAGGGCGATAAGGAAATCCGCAATAGCACCCACTGGGGCAGAACGGGAAGAAAATCCCTTCTCCCCGCACCAAGCATGGAAGGCTTCTAACCTCGAGTTGTAAACAGCTCGGGTAGAATCTCTTCTGCTCTGGACTATGAACTGGGAGGCTCTCTCGGAGAGTCCTGCCGTCCTCGCATCCTCCCCGATAGAGGCCAGGCGGTCAAATGTAGAGCCGCCGGGCGATGGTGGAGGATCCCCGATAGGGGCTGAGCTAATAGGTCTGCTCTCCGGGGAAGGGAGAGAGGCCGACCGTCCAGCAGAGACAGAAGAAGAGGAAACCAAGGTCTCCTCGGCCAGCAAGGTGCTATGAGCAGGACCCACGCCTGATCCTCCTGAATCTTCCTCAGGACCTGAGGAACTAAGGAGACCGGCGGAAAGGCGTAACCCCGGAAGTTCTTCCACTGAAGGGAGAACGCATCGAGGGCCCAAGCTTCCGGATCTCGCACTCGAGAGCAATATCTCGGGAGGCGATGATTGAGAGCTGTCGCAAACAGATCTATCTCCAGAGGGGCGCAGACTGAACTGAGGTAGTCGAAGACCTCTTGATTCAGTGACCACTCGGAGGGGAGACACATGCCCCGGGACAGAAAATCTGCAATCAGATTGTCCCGCCCGGGAACATAGGAGGCGATCGGAATCACTCGGTGCGACCGACACCACTTCCAAAGTTTGGCGGTGAGATCGTTCAGGGTAGTGGAACGAGTCCCGCCCTGTCTGTTGATGTAGGCAGCAACAGTGGTGTTGTCCGTCAAAATCAGGACGGAGCGACCTACAATCATGTTCTCGAAATGGCGGAGAGACATGAAGACTGCCATCAATTCCAACACATTGATGTGGGGCAAGGTGCACAGGTGTGACCAGTCCCCCGAGACCACCTGGTCCGAACAATGTCCGCCCCACCCCAGTAGGGAAGCATCCGTCGAGATGGTGATAGACGGAAGGGGCGTGCGGAGAGACTTGCCTTGTAGAAGGAACGACTCTTTCGACCAGGGAATAAGCAGGCGTTTGATTTCCTCGGTGAGAGGAATCCACACCTTGAGCGAGTCTACACTGGGCTTGAAAAACTTCAGAAGATGAAGTTGGAAGGGCCTCATATGAAGCCGACAGTCTTTGAGGACATCCACAAGGCTCGATAAGTGGCCCAAGAACTGGAGCCATCGGCCTGCCCGAACTCGACGTAAGAGACGAAGAGATCGAGCTAGTAAGACAATTGCCTGAACTCTCTCCCGACTTGGGCGGGCAAGTTGGTTCACGATGTCTATTTCCGCACCCAGGTAAATGGGTCTGCGGGTAGGAGTCAACTCCGACTTGTCCCAGTTGACTATGAATCCTACTTCTTGTGTAGTACGGAGAAGTAGGTCCATGTGAGACTGAAGGACGGACACAGAGCTCGCCACCAGGAGCCAGTCGTCCAGGTAAGTGAACAGTCTCAGACCGCGATACCTGAGGAAAGCGGCTAGGGCAGAGACTACTCGAGTAAAAACTCGAGGAGCCGGTTTCAGGCCGAAAGGCATGGCCTTGAACCGGAAAGTTTCGCCTTGAAAGGCGAAACCTAGGAGGTCCCTTGAAGAAGGGTGTATTGGTACGTGAAAGTAGGCATCTTTCAAGTCTACCGAAATGGCCACATCCGACGGTCTGATCGCCGGAAGAATCGAGGCCAAGGTTTCCATGCGGAAACGCTCTCTTGGTATGAAGGTATTTATGACCTTCATATTCAAGATCATTCTGAGCTTCCCCGAGCGTTTGGGGATTATGAAGATAGGGGAGAGACACAGATGGGGGTGGTCTCTTACCCGTTCGATCGCTCCCTTTTCCAACAGTTCTTGAATCTCGATGGAGATGTGTTCTAGAAAAGGGGGCGATAGAGAAGGAGGGTTGCGGCGGATGGCTCCGTGCGGGAGGGGCTCTGCGAGCTTTATGCAGAAGCCTCCTCGCACAATGGAGAGCACGAATTTGTCGTCTGTAATTTCTTCCCAGGCGGGAAGAAAGTACTGAAGACGGCCTCCAACCCTCTCCCCCAACGCTCGGGACGCACCATCAAACTCGCCGCGAGGCCTGGGCCGAACCACGGCCCCGGCCGCGACCTCGGCGCCTCCCCCTACCTCGGGGAGACGGCTCCGCCCCGGCTCCAAACGTGCGTGGAGTACTGGGCTGACCTTGCGGCGCGCGAGTGGGCTGATAACCAGAAGAGCCACCGCGCCTAGGTCTAGGAGGAGGAAAGCTAGCCTGAGCCTGCGACTTAGGAGCCGAGGACTTAAGGCGTTTCAAAAGCTCTGCCGCCTGCTTGCGTGAATCAACTTCCAGCTGAATCACGTCCGAAACCTTACCTCCAAAGAGGTGTTGACCGGAATGGGGAACACTGGCCAGAAGGGCCGGGATGTCCGCATCCGCAATGCCAAGAGAGGAAAGCGCAAGCTTCCTCCTAGCATTGGTGGCTAGAGCTGCCGACACAGACAGCTCCGACCACAGGGAGCCTGTCAAAGACAAGAGAGCTTCGTTCAACAAAAGAATGTCCGAATCGGACATCTGGAGCTCCTGGCTCCTAGCCCGAAGGGAAAGGAGCGTGCCCAAGTAGGCAGTCAGCCTTAGGCCGGTTCTGGTATGAGACTCCATCATCGCCGGGAACCTCTCCGCTTTGACGTAACCTGCACTTAAGAAGTTGACACCAAGTCTACCACCTACATGAATGAGGTCCCTGGAACAAGATTTCCTCGCAAAAAAATCTCGAGTGTCTTGTTGGGAGAAGGAGAAGTCCCTGGCCAAGGGGCGAGCCTTACCAAGAAGGGAAGGAGGTTGGGAAGTGAAGTCATTATAAACTTGCTTGAAATCCTCCGTGAGAGGGATGCCCCTAGAGGGACGCTCACCTTTAAAAAGGAGAGACTGTTGTCCCGAATCCACCCGACTCGGTGTATAAGTGTCGGGAAGATATTTCTCCAACAGGGCTTGAGTATCTACCGCCAGGGACCGAAAGGTCTGGGGCGTAACCTCAGCCTGAGAAGTAGCATCATCCTCCGAGAATCCCGACTGAGAAGCCTGATCCCAAGAAGGGCGGTTTAGACAGTCCCAAGATTCCTCCCCAGGCGGGGCACCAAGCGCCGCTGGAATGGGAGTAGCCCCGACCGGACGATCAAAAGCTGAACGTGGTCTGGAGATGCCCCGAGAGGGGCGGCAAGACTCTTGTGTGTTGGAATTCAACAGCACTGAGCCGGATACCTGAGCAAAGGAACCGGATCCCAGACCACTGGGAAACACAGTGTTCCTAGCCGGATAACCGGTAAAACCGATATCCGGAACCGGATCCGATATTCGAATCGGATCCGGTATTCGAACCGGATCCGGTATTCGAACCGGATCCGGTATTCGAACCGGATCCGGTATTCGAACCGGATCCGGTATTCGAACCGGATCCGGTATCCGAACCGGATCCGATATCCGAACCGGATCCGGGCCGGGGCGGGTGCAGGTATCCCCCCTTCCCCCAGGGGGGGAGGGGTTGGAGTCATGCGTGGTGGGGGGTACAGACCCAGAGTCTAACCAACCACTCCTCTCCACAATGATCTTCAGATAACTAAGAAGTTCATGGGAGACGCTCGACTCAGAAGCAGTCACCCCTTGGGGGGTAACTCGCTTCTTCTTGGCTTCCCCTGACACAGTCGACGAGGACTCGGTCGACGTCGAGGGGAGAGAGTCCGCCCCGCCTACTGGCTGGGCAGTACTCTGACGCTTACGTTTCTTGGGCAGGGGAGCAAGCTTAATGCTCCCTTTTCCCTTAGAAACGGGCGTCGCTTCCGTAGTACGCCCTGTAGCGGGCAGCTTAGGAAGATCACGACTCTTTTTGCTCTTTCCCGCCTTGCTTGGATTAGAAGCGTGCGGAGAGCCAAAAGGAGCCGACCCCTGAGCGAACACATCTATGGCTAGTGAGCGAGAAGTGTTGCTCGAGCGAGACGAACCGTGGGTCGGGGTAGTACCCACAGTTTTATCAGTGAGAGGTATTGGGCGTGTTAGGCACTCACTCTCACCGTTATACAAGTCTCTATCTTCGAGAGAGGTATTGGCCATGTTCCAGGACTCACTCTCTCGGTTTATCCCGCATGAGTTGGTCGTCAGAATAGACGGCGAACTCATAACGGGGCGAGCCGTACACGAAGTAGGCCCTAACTTACCTACAGTCGAAGCTCCAGGGAAGATAACGGTGGTGCGAGAGGAACCTCTCGCAGCCAACCCTCCCAAAGCTAGTCTAGTTCCCACAGGGGAACCACTAGTCGTAGACGGAGACTTCGACATTGCTGTAAATTAAAAGACAAGCAAGCAAACAATTGAACTAAAAAGGCAACAACCAACTCACAATACGGAGTGGGAATAAAACTCCTGTATACGGAGACTAGTCAATCGTAGTGATAAACCGCTTGTCTAAGCGCGTTGAATCAACCACCTACAATACACGGGGAAGATGCCCTGACACAGTGTACTAGTACACCGTCTGTGTAAAGCTCAACAGAGGAAGAGAAAACGGCGATCGTTTTTGATTAAATTTACCGTGAAGGCGGTTGACTTATGAAAAGTCCGATACACCAAAATGAGTATTAGAATTTGGTGAACGGGATTTTTATTATGAACAGCAGCCAAAAACGCTTTTGGATGTAAATATCTCGCACTTTAGGCTAAGACTTAGCTCATAGATGTCACTTCACTGACGGGCGAGAAAGGAAGAGGAAGAGTATGGCGGTGGCGCGTTTGGATTGGTGGACGGGGAGTACGCGCGCGCGGGCAGAGGCTGCGCGTTTAAGACTTAGTTTTTCTCGAATGACGGCATAGTTTAGGAAACTAGCAAATAGGTAGATACATCGATTTATTGCTGTAAATTAGGATGTAAAATACCAAACAAGATATAAAAGCGCTGTTAATTGTATAAAAACAGGGGATAGACGGGTTTCCCTGTTCAGGGTATCAAAATCTGCCCCTACTTCAATCTGCTTTTTAATTCAGCATGTGATTTACGCGGATAATGTACAGGGGCGGTATTCTGAGATTCATTTTAACTCAGATAAAATGTGAGATTTTAAGTCAGTGAAATAAAATACCCTTAAAATATTTTTAAATCGGTATTCTGAGAACAATTTCAGTGAGATTTTATCTCATCTAAGACACGCCCATTTATGATGCCTTAACCAATAACAAATGTCGTTAAATTTCACTTTCATCATGCTCAGCCAATAGAATTGCTCTCTGCCAGTCTCTTTCAATTTTCAATACGCGTTCATCAAAGGGCAATCACGCTTTTTGCTAGGATTTCATGAAAACGACTAGGGTACTTTCCGAGGTTTGAGAAGACCATCACAAGCATTATTGCAAGTGTGATATTAGTTGGCAAAAATCTTGCAATAGAATTCGATAATCATATGAGAATGTTGCTTGAGAAATTAGTCAGTACTCAGTATCTTTTTGTTTATTTTGATCGCATGACTAGCATTATATTTGTCCAAAATATATCGCACTTACCGTGTATCCTAGAGATCAAGAAAATTAAATAACTAATTTTGTTATGTACTAGATAAATCTATGTATCTACCTATTTGCTAGTTTCCCAAACTATGCCGTCATTCGAGAAAAGCTAAAGTCAAAACGTGCACGCCCCGCCCGCGTGTGTTCCCTGTCCACCAATCATGTTGTCAGACAAGTAGAGGGGCCGGAGGGAGGGACATAGGTAGATACATAGATTTATCTAGTAAATAACAAAATTAGTTATAATTGTCTTGATTTACAGCAATAAATCAATGTATCTACCTATTTGCTAGAATAGCACGGATAAAAACCCGGGTGGCATGTCCCAGGATGGGAAGAACTAACGAGGGGCAGAAAGGGAAGACGAAGCAGCTCTCAAACCAGAGGTAGCAAACATAACGTCACCCGAACGAACATCCTTAAGATAGAAGGATGTGAAGGAGTTAGGGGAATGCCAAAGGGCAGCCCTCAAGATATCTCCCAAAGGAATACCCTGAAAAAGGGCCCAGGAAGTAGAAACACTCCTGGTATCGTGCGCTCTTGGAGGATTCTCAGACAGAAGAGCCTCCGAACCCGCAGCTTGGATAGTCTCGACAATCCAACGGGAGATAAGTCTCCCGTGACGCTGGGGAATAAGGGTGACGGGAAATGAGAAAGAGCTGATCATCCTTATGAAAAACCTATCCAAGTACCATTTGAGAGCCCTAACAGGGCACCAAGATTTGTCCTTATTGACAGAAGAGAATTCTGACAGAGGACTCAAGAACACTTCGATTGAGCCAGAAGAATCCGTCTAATTCTTGGCAATAAACGAAGGTCGAGGGACAAAGCGTACACCTTGCCTTTCCCATCTGATATGCCCGGACGCCGTAGAGAGAGCCTTAATAGTGCTTCTCCTCTGCCCAGAAGCAATAGCGACAAGAAAGGCGGTCTTAATCGAGAGATGGTGTAACGACGCTTTGCACAACGGCTCAAAGGGCGGTTTGGCCAAAGCGTCCAAAACCAAAGGAAGACTCCACGCAGGAGTCAACTGGCGATTTGCTGGTCGTTTTAAGAAGAACGACCTCAGCAAATGGGTCAAGAAGGGAGAGTTCGAAACTCCTGAACCATCAGAAAAACCAAGGTGAACCGCAGCTGAACGGTATCCACGAATGGTAGAGAGAGATCTACCCTTATCGGAAAGGGCGATCAGGAAATCCGCAATAGCACCGACCGGGGCAGAACAGGGTGAAGCTCCCTTCTCCCCACACCAAGCATGGAAGGCTTCCAATCTCGAGTTGTAAACAGCTCGGGTAGATTCTCTTCTACTCTGGACTATGAACTGGGAGGCTCTCTCTGAGAGTCCTGCAGTCCTCGCATCCTCCCCGACAGAGGCCAGGCGGTCAAATGTAGAGCTGCTGGACGAAGGTGGAGGATCCCCGATAGGGGCTGAGCTATGAGGTCTGCTCTCCGGGGAAGGAAGAGTGGCCGACAGTCCAGCAGAGACAGAAGAAGAGGAAACCAAGGTCTCCTCGGCCAACAAGGTGCTATGAGCAGAACCCATGCCTGATCCTCCTGAATCTTCCCCAGGACCTGAGGAATTAAGGAGACCGGCGGAAAGGCGTAACCCCGGAAGTTCTCCCACTGAAGGGAGAACGCATGGAGGGCCCAAGCTTCCGGATCTCGCACTCGAGAGCAGTATCTCGGGAGGCGATGATTGAGAGATGTCGCAAACAGATCTATCTCTAGAGGGACCCAGACTGAACTGAGGTAATCGAAGACCTCTTGATTCAGTGTCAACTCGGAGGGAAGGCACATGCCCCGGGACAGAAAATCTGCAATCAGATTGTCCTGGCCGGGAACATAGGAGGCGATCGGAATTACTCGGTGAGACCGACACCACCTCCAAAGCTTGGCGGTCAGATCGTTCAGAGTAGTGGAACTAGTCCCGCCTTGTCGGTTGATGTAGGCAGCAACAGTGGTTGTCCGTCAAAATCAGGACGGAGCGACCTACAATCATGTTCTCGAAATGACGGAGAGATGAAGACTGCCATCAACTCCAATACATTGATGTGGGGCAAGGTGCACAGGTGTGACCAATCCAACGAGACCACCTGGTCCGAACAATGGCCGCCCCACCCCAGAAGAGAGGCATCTGTCGAGTTGGAGACTGACGGAAGGGGCGTGTGAAGAGACTTGCCTTGAAGAAGGAACGACTCTTTCGACCAGGGGATAAGCAGGCGTTTGATTTCTCCGGTGATAGGAATCCACACCTTGAGAGAGTCTACACTGGGCTTGAAAAACTCATATGAAGCCGACAGTCTTGGAGGACATCCACAAGGCTCGATAAGTGGCCCAAGAATTGGAGCCATCGGCCTGCCAGAACTCGACATAAGAGACGAAGAGATCGAGCTAGTAAGACAATCGCTTGAACCCTCTCCCGACTGGGGCGGGCGACTTGGTTCACGATGTCTATTTCCGCACCCAGGTAAATGGGCTTGCGGGTAGGAGTCAACTCCGACTTGTCCCAGTTGACTATGAACCCTACTCTCTGTGTGGTACGGAGGAGTAGGTCCATGTGAGACTGAAGGACGGACGCAGAGCTCGCCACTAGGAGCCAGTCGTCCAGGTAAGTGAAAAGTCTCAGACCGCGATACCTGAGGAAAGCGGCTAGGGCAGAGACTACTCGAGTAAAAATTTGAGGTGCCGGTTTCAGGCCGAAAGGTAAGGCTTTGAACCGGAAAGTTTCGCCTTGAAAGGTGAAACCTAGCAGGTCCCTTGAAGAAGGGTGTATCGGTACGTGAAAGTAAGCATCTTTCAAATCCACCGAAATGGCCACGTCTGACAGCCGGAAGAATCGAGGCCAAAGTTTCCATGCGGAATCGCTCCCTTGGTATGAAGATATTTATGACCTTCATATTCAAGATCATTCTGAGCTTCCCCCGAACGTTTGGGAATTACAAAGATAGGGGAGAGACACAGATGGGGGTGGTCTTGTACCCTTTCTATCGCACCCTTTTCCAGCAGCTCTTGAATCTCTGAGGAGATGTGCTATTGGAAAAGGGTCGAGAGTGTGGGAGGGTTTTATGCAGGAGCCTCCTCGCACGATGGAGAGCACAAACTTGTCGTCGGTAATTTCTTCCCAGGCGGGAAGAAAGTACTGAAGACGGCCTCCAACCCTCTCCTCCAACGCTCGGGGCGCACCATCAAACTCGCCGCGAATCGTGGGCCGAACCACGGCCCCGACCGCGACCTCGGGCCTTCTTCCTACCACGAGGAGAAGGCTCCGCCTTGGCTCCAAACGAGCGTGGAGCACTATGCTGAACTTGCTGTGCACGAGTGGGCTGATAGCCGCAAGTGACACCGCGTCGAGGAGGTGGAATGTTAGCCTGAGCCTGCGACTTCGGAGCCGAGGACTTAAGGCGTTTGGAAAGTTCCGCCGCCTGCTTACGTGATTCATGTTGGATCACCTCAGTCACCTTACCTCCAAAGAGGTGTTGACCGGAGTGGGGAACACTGGCCAAAAGGGCAGGTATGTCCCCGCCCGCAATGCCAAGAGAGGAAAGAGCAAGCTTCCTCCTAGCATTGGTGGCTAGCGCTGCCGTAACAGACAGCTCCGACCACAACGAGCCCGTCAAAGACAAGAGGGCTTCGTCTAACAACAGAATGTCCGAATCAGACATCTGGAGTTCCTGGCCCCTAGCCCGAAGGGAAAGGAGCGTACCCAATTAGGCAGTCAGTCTCAGGCCAGACCTGGAATGGGCTTCCATCAGGTTCGGGAACTTCTCCGCTTTGGTGTAACCTGTACTCTTAAAGTTGACACCAAGCATTCCACCTACATGAATGAGGTCACTGGAACAAGACTTTCTCGTAAAGAAATCGAGAGTCTTGCTGGGAGAAGGTGAATCCCTGGCCAAGGGACGGGCCTTACCATTGTAGACTCGCTTAAAGTCCTCCGTAAGAGGGATGCCCTTGGAGGGACGCTCACCTTTGAAAAGGAGAGACGATTTCTCCAACAGGGCTTGAGTATCTACCGCCAGGGACCGAAAGGTCTGGGGCGTAACCTCAGCCTGTGAAGAGGCATCATCCTCCGAGAATCCCGACTGCTAAGCCTGATCCCAAGAAGGGCGGTTTAGGCAGTCCCAGGATTCCTCCCCAGGCGGAGCACCAAGTGCTGCTGGAAGGGGATCAAAAGCTGAACGTGGTCGGGAGACGCCCGAAGAGGGAACCAGCATTCCTAGCCGGACAACCGGTAAAACCGGATTCGGGAACCGGAAAACCGGTATCCGAAACCGGAACCGAAAAACCGGTATCCGAAACCGGAAATCGAACCGGATCCGAAACCGGACCCGGACCATTGCGGGTACAGGTATCCCCCCTCCCCTAGCGGGGGAGGGGTTGGAGTCAGGTGTGGTGGGGGGTACGGACATAGAGTCCGACCAACCACTCTTCTCCACAATGATCTTCAGATATTTCAGAAGTGCATGGAAGACGCCCGACTCAGAAGAAGTAGTCGACCTCGGAGGGCTAACCCGCTTCTTCTTGGCCTCCCCTGACACAGTTGGTGAAGACGCGGTCGATGTCGAGGGGAGAGAGTCCGCCCCGCTGGCCGGCTGGGCAGGTTTCTGGCGCTTACGTTTCTTGGGCAGGCGAGCCTATTTACCGCTCCCTTTATCCTTTGAAACGGGCGCCGCTTCCATAGCAAGCCCGGCACTGGGTACATTAGGAAGATCACGATTCCTTTTACTCTTACCCGCCTTGCTTGGATTAGAAGCGTGCGGAGAGACAAAAGGAGCCGACCCCTGAGCGAACACATCTGTGGCTAGAGAGCGAGAAGTGTCACTCGAGCGAGACGAACTGCGGGTTGGGGTACTGCCCACAGTTTTATCGGCGAGAGGTATTGGCCTAGTGAGGCACTCACTCTCCCCGTTGCCTTGTCTCTATACACATTGCCCGTCTCTATCCCGGAGAGAGATATTGGACTAGTACGGCACTCACTCTCCCGGTTCATCCCGCATGAGTTGGTTGTCAATACAGATGACGAACTCATCACAGGGCGAGCCTCACACGAGGCAGGCCCTAACTTACATACAGTCGAAGTGCGATCATGATTGGTGGACGTGGAACACACGCGGGCGAGACGTACGCGTTTTGACGTGGAACACACGCGGGCGAGGCGTACGCGTTTTGACTTTTCTCGAATGACGGCATAGTTTGGGAAACTAGCAAATAGGTAGATACATTGATTTATTGCTGTAAATAAACTAGCCCCTACCCTTTTTGGTTTTATTTTATCTTTCCCACAAATATGATTGGCGTAAGCATTTAAAGTTGTGCGTATCATGCGTACAACATGGATAGGCACGCTAGAGGTAGGAGATTGAGATCGAGACGGGAGCCCGGATAGCTCAGTTGGTAGAGCACTGGTCATGTATTCCAGGGTCCCGGGTTCGAATCCCGGTTGGGGCATTGTAATTTTCTCACATTTACTTTCTTTATGATATATTCAATTTAATTCTTTCTGTGCTACAATTTCTTTTATGTGGGGGTTGATGTTCGATGAGACATGGTGAAGGGGAGGAACATGTAACTGTTAAATGTAAAAAAAAAAAAAAAAAGGAGGGGATTTCTGCCACTTCATATTTTAGGACTCTTTATTTCAATTTAATTTATTTCTACTTTTTACTTATATCATGGAAGCATATACTAGGGGAAAGTTCCTTTTGCGACAGCCTCCCGAAGTGAAAACAATATATAGGGTTTAGGGTTAGGGTTTCGGGTTTACGTAATCGCACACTTGGGTGGCCGTCGCACAAGTAATTCCTCTTATTAACAACTAAACTGACATGAAAGGGGAAAATGGCCTTCATACCGTTGAAAACATGTTATTGTATATCGCCTCAAATATATTTTTCATTCCCTTATGACAGACTAAACAGATCTGTAGACATCATTCGGGGGAGGAGATCACGTCACTTATTGGTTGCCACGGTGTAAAGAAGGAGCGCCCACCCCCCCCCCCCCCCACCCCCCCACCAAAACTTACTTCTAAATATTTCCACTACTGTAAAAGTGGATATTTTCGCGTGATTAATTTTTCGCGCTCGGCTGAGTAAAGTGAATTTCGCATGTTTTTAATTTCGCCGACGTGCAGGGCTCATGGGCAAAAGAATACATAAACACAAATATTCGCGTGTTTTTATTTTCGCGGACGTTTCATGCTGCGAGAAATGCGCGAAAATTTCCACACCGCGAAATATTCCACGTTTACAGTATATTATTAATACAGGATAGGATATTACTCCCTTGCGCTGGGGTGACGGGAGGGTAGTAGGGAATAGTCAATCCGTCGGTCCTCCCAAGACCCTTATAAGGGGGCCATAATCCCTCTGAAAAGAAAATGACAATGAATTCATTTTTTGCTCATTTTTGTATTCTTTACAAGGGACGCTAATTATGCACCATGTTATGTTTTCATGGCCTTAATTTCTCTGAGTATTAACCACAGAAACATGGCAAGATTAAAAATCGCTCCCTCTAGCTCTATGCATGGGTTGTATACTACTCAAACATAATTATATCCATATCATGTAGTCTTCATCAAGATTGACATGTATTTTCTTCAGAACTCATGCAAGATTTGGATAAAGAACACATACTCACATGTTGTAAATACTTCTTGGTAAAAAAAATATAAAACTTTACCAGACTTTTTTATTCACTTGATTATTATCATGACAAATATACGGTACGTATACAGTGATTAATCATAAATAGAGCTAGTGCCCGTGGATGTCCACGGGCTGCTTCTGCTAGTTTACTAATAATAGTACTAGCACCTTTTTCAATGGATACGAAGCACTTTGAGATGTCTTCCTAGGATTTGTACTGGAACTACAATAAATTAAAGTTACCTGGCAGTGACAGTCACTCAACTATGAATAAAATTTTCTTCCAACCAAATGAAACAAATATATCACCAACATCATGTACATGAAATGTTTTGCCACAAAAAATTTGATCATGAATGCTTTTGTACATACATCAGTTCAAACTCTACTGGAGATCATGTCAATGATAAACTGATCCTGGTCATTTTCCTCCTTTAAATCCGTATGCCAAGACAAAATGGTTAGTTTCTTAAAAAACACTCCTCTACAACCAGCTATAAATTATACAACTCAATATTTCAGGAGCATGTTATGGGTTATTAAACCAGTTACAAACTCACATTCAAAACCTACATTATAGCAGACTTTATTGCAACTATGTCATGTAAAAGTACAAATAAAATTCAAAACAATTGTTTGGATTGTCTGAGTTTTCCAATGTGATTTTCTATTTCAAGCAATATTTTCACCATTTCCATAAGGAAAGTTCAATGTATATGTTCAATGTATATTTTCACTGCGAAATTGTAAAATCAGCACTGATTTTCTTATTTACTATATAAATCTATATACCTACCTATTATGCCAGTAGTCTTGACTACGGGACCCCTTCGAGAATTTAACACAAATGAGTCACAATATTGTGCGCACCCCCCGTAATCCTATTGTCCCCTTCACCACTCACGCACGTCAACACGCCACGTCCATCTTCCTCTTTTGCGAGCAACCCCAAGTAGAAACATGTTGCTTGCAAGGTGAGGGGAAGGAGGGAAGGAGGGAGGGTCATAGGTAGGTATATAGATTTATATAGTAAATAAGAAAATCAGTGCTGATTTTACAAATTTACTGCAATAAATCATATATACCTACCTATTATGCCAGACCAGCGCCAACTCAAAGACCGGGAGGCATGTTTCAAGCAGAAGGGAATAGGATTACACCGAAGATTACAAAGAAGACACAGCGGCCTTCAAGGTGGCTGACGCAAACATTGCTTCACCTGCGGGAACATCCCTAAGGTAGCAAGAAATGAAGGAATTGGGCGAACGCCAATAAGCAGCCTTCAAAATATCATCAAGCGCCACACCTTGAAACAGAGCCCAAGAAGTGCTGACACTACGAGTGTCGTGAGTATGAGGCTTACTGTCAGATAAAAGAGCCTCTGTGCCAGCAGCCCTAATAGCCTCGACAATCCATCTAGAAATGGAATCAAGAGAAGCAGGAGAAAAAGGCTCTCTAGTGATCAGGAACAACTGATCATCCTTACGATAAGACTTAGTCTTATCAATATACCATTTGAGAGCCCTAACAGGACACCAAACTTTGTCCTCGCGCCCTGACGAAAACCCAGAAAGCGGACAAAGAAAAATCTCAACAGGGCCAGAGGCAGCCGTTTGCTTCTTGGCAATAAAAGAAGCCTTAGGAATCAATCTAACGCCTTTTCTCTCCCAGCGAACATGACCAGGAGTAAGACAGAGAGCATGAAGAGTACTGCGCCTCTGCCCAGAGGCAATAGCTACCAAAAAGAGAGTCTTAACCGTAAGATGATGAAGCGAAGCTTCACCTAACGGTTCAAAAGGAGGCTTCGCCAAGGCCTCCAGGACCTTAGGCAGACTCCAAGACGGTACTAACCTAAAACAAGGAGGACGTTTCAGAAAGAACGACCGAATCAAACCACTCAATAGCGGGGAATTGGAAATCCCCGAACCATCTGAGAAACCCGAATGAATGGCCCCAATCGCCGAACGGTAGCCTCGGATAGTAGAGATGGATCTCCCTTTGTCAAATAACGAGATTAGGAAATCCGCAATTGAACCAATAGGAGCCTTAGAAGGGGTTTGATTTCGCTCTTTACACCAAAGGAAAAAGACCGAGAGACGGGAATTATAAATTTCCCTAGTAGAAACCCTACGACTGGACATTAAAAAGTCTGCGGCTCTATCAGAGAGACCCCGACTGTCTTGCAGATTCCCTGACAGGGGCCAAGCAGTCAAATGAAGGGACTCCGGACTGTGGTGAAGAATCCCCGAGAGGGGCTCCAACACCAGATCCGCTCTTAGCGGGAGAAGGAACGGTTGAGCCCGAGCCCGATCTTCCCTGATTTTCCGCAAGACTCGCGGAATCAGTTGGAAGGGAGGAAAGGCAAATCCTTGAAGGTTCTCCCAGCTGAGGGAGAAAGCATCGAGAGCCCATGCTCCCTGATCGCGAACACGGGAGCAATACTTCGGCAGCTGGTGGTGGACCTAGGCAACTGCGAATGCGGCAAAAGACCTCCAGATGGAGCATCCATTCTGATGGAAGACACCTGCCCCGAGAAAATCCGCAAAGAGGTTTTCCCGACCGGGGATGAAAGAGGCCACGGGTGTGATCGCCATGCGACGACACCACCTCCACAGCTGAGCTGCTAGGGCATTCAGGGCAGCCGAACGAGTGCCTCCCTGCCGATTGATATAAGCCGCCACAGTGACATTGTCCGTGAGGATCAGAACTGAACGACTGAGAAGTCGACTTCTGAAATGGAGCAGGGTCAACAGAACTGCCATAAACCCCAGGACATTGAAATGTGGAAGAGTCCCAAGATGAGACCAATCCCCCGCGACCGTGCTGCCATTGCAGTGTCCTCCCCACCCCAACCGAGAGGCGTCCGTCGAAACCGAGATCGACGGAAGAGGGGTACTGAAGGACTTGCCTCGCGCGAGAAACTCCTCGCTCGTCCAACAAGAGAGAAGAGACTTGATTCTTATTGGTACTGGAATCCAGACCAACAGAGAATCTTTTCCCGGCTTGAAAAACCTGAGGAGATGTCTCTGAAAAGGTCTCATGAGGAGCCGGCAGTCCTCTAGAACATCGACTAGACTGGCTAGATAACCCAGAAACTGAAGCCACTGTCTGGCCTTGACCCTTCTGGCCAGCAAGAGCTTGCGAGCCGCAGAGACAATGATGAGAATCCTGTCTCGACTGGGCCGAGCCAACTGATTCCGTATGTCTAACACCGCCCCCAGGAAAACTGGGCTGTGAGTAGGAACTAACTCTGACTTTTCCCAATTTATTAGGAAACCTAAGTCTTGAGTAAGACTGACGAGCAAACGAGTCTCGTCTAACAAACGATCGCGCGACTCCGCAAGAAGAAGCCAATCGTCCAGGTAGCAAAATAGCCGAAGGCCGCGTGGCCTCAGAGAGGCTGCCAGCACAGCTACAACTTGAGTAAAAACCCGAGGGGCCTGACGCAGCCCGAAGGGAAGAGCGCGAAGTCTCTGAGAGGAAGGAGAACCCCTGAAGATCGCGCGAAGCGCGATGAATGGGAATGTGAAAATATGCGTCCTTGAGATCTACCGAGACCGCGTGGTCCTTCCTCTTGATCAATGGGAGAATGGAGGCGAGAGTCTCCATCCGAAAATGTACTGAAGGAATGAATTTGTTTATTCTTTTCAGGTTCAGTATCAAACAAAGTTTTCCCGAGCGCTTGGGAATAACAAAAATTGGAGAAAGAGAAAGAGATGGCCTGTCTCTTACCCTTTCAATAGCCCTCTTTTCCAACAGAGACTCGATCTCCTTTGAAGCATGAGATCGAGCCAGGGCAGACATGGGAGGTGACCGAGTTCTTATAGCCCCTCCGGGGAGCGAAGCGGAAAGATCTATGAAGAATCCGTCTCGCACGACGGAGAGAACAAACGCTCGGGGAAGACCAACAAAACCTAGGCCCCTGCCACGTCCCCCTCTCCCGCGAGAAGGAGCTGGCTGCGGCTCAGAAGGCGGGACCCAAGACACACGACTGTGTTGACCCGAAGCGGGACCAGCAGGCCTCCGCCGGACAGGGGCCCGCATCGACTTAGAGCGAGTGTGAAACTGCTTAGTCATATCCGAGACATGCTTTCGCACATCAATCTCTCTCTGAAAAGCCGTAGCAAATTGATCACCAAAAAAGTGAAGGACCCCGAGACGAAACATCTCGGAGAAGTTGAGCAATGCCCGACTCCTTCACACCCAGTGCCGAAAGAGCCAGGCTCCTGCGACGGAACGTAACCGAAGCAGCTGCAGTGGAAAGCTGTGACCACTGCAAACAAAAAAGAGTATGCAGCAGGTCATCGATAACCAGCTTGTTACCATCAGTAACGTTCAACTCCTCCGCCCTGGACCTAAGGTCGGAGAGAAACCCTTGAAAAGCCGCCAAACGCATACCTGCCCTAACCTGGTTTTCAACATTATACCAACGCTCATCCTCCGTCTTATAAGCAACGGAGGTTAGCGGATTAGTCGCCCGCAAGCGACGACCAACCTCTAAAATCTCCGGAGAGAGAGTCTTAGCTTTGAAAAAGCTGTCTTGATCTTGGGAACCGAAGGCAAAGGCCTTACCCTTAACCGTAACAGGGGGCTTAACGAAAAGCGCAGCCTTGATGCGGTCATACTCCAGCTTAAAATCCTCCTCGAGAGAAATACCCTCGGAGGAATCCTGCTGCCTGAACCAACGCGAAGTTGAACCCTGCGCGCGGGTTGACTGAAATTCAGGGAGATATTTAGACAACAAAGCAATCGCTTCCACCCCGCACAGGGCGAGCGATTGAGGTTCCGCCTGCCCAAGCGATTCAGAAACCGAAGCTTGAGAGGCCGCCTCTAACTCTGGTTCCACACAAGTGGATTGGGACAAAGGACCGCCAACAAAGGACGCAGCAGGCGGACCCTCCCATGGTTCAACATAAGTCTCCTCGCCCGGCGGAGCCCCGAGGGCCGCGGGAATAGGAGGCGCATGCGAACCCGACTCAGACAAAGAAGACTCAATCACAAAAGGTTGATTAGTCTCAAAGTCAGACCCCAGAATAGGGACAGAAGCAAGGGTTGAAGTACCCGGTACAAGGGACCAACCCTGATTCTGAGCGAAAGCCCGCATCATGCTGAACATTTCAGCTTGAGAGGAACTAACCGGGTTAGCCAGGCCAGACGGGCAAGAGGCCGGCAAAACCTTGCCCCTTTTTTCCTTTTTCTTGGCCTTCTTCTTGGCTGGCTCGACAAGAGTCGTAGCCGAAACCCTTTTCTTAGAGCGCTTATTCGGATTCATTCGGATTCATTCGGATCCCCAAAGCCGCTTCGGAAACACATACCGAACCTCCGTGGGGGGACGCTCACCTCCCTCAAAGGGAGTAGTGCGCTGAGGGTATGAACCCAAAGTCTCGCACAAATTACCCATATTGGCTGGGCAAAAAGATGCGATAGCCATGGGCTGGGTGCTGCAATCACCCAGTGCGGGGGCGGACCAAGATGACTCGGTATGTGCCCATTGACTACTAAAGGCATGTGAACCCGCTATTGAACCGCTAGGGAGCGGCAATAGGAGAGCACTAGTAGTCACGCACTCAGGTGAAAACACCTGTTGCTCCGAAGAGCGTCCATAATTGTTAGCTCGAGCATTCCCATCAGCTGGCAATGTAGACAGCCCGGGAAGTACTCGTTCCCCCATATGGCATCGGCCGGGGGCTAGGGTTTGAGAACCCAGACCAACATGGACTAAGCCCGTGGGCTGCCCTGCAGTAGTGGGACGCGTCTCCCCTAACGGATTTAAGCGAGTGAACGCTACCGTGCGGGAAACAGCCGCCCCCCCTTCTGGTCTTGACGACCGGGGGATTGGATTCGAGATATCCAAACCACTAGAATCTGACGCCACCCACCCCAAAGCCACGGGCCTCGGAGTTGACATTCCAGATTCAGTTAACGCCACCCGTCCCGAAGCCGCAAGCTCCGAGACTGGCAAACTCTGCAGGGAAACACCACTAGGCAACTTACCCGTAGCCCTCCTCCCTCCCCATGTACCGAAGTACTCGGGAGAGTTCTGGAGGGCCGAGTCGTCTTGCTAGACGACTCTTCGGAAGAAGTAGTTCTCAGCGACCTAACTGCTTCTTCTTCCGATTTCATAACACTGCAATAAAACAGACAATAAAGTATACTTTTCAAAAATGAAATACTTTAACTGAATGCAGGTAATAAAACTAAAGTTTATTTTTGGGAGATACGCACAACAAAAAATTTTCACAGCCAAAAACCGTAAGAACAAACACCGAACCCAAAGGCTCGGTGACAAACGGAAACACCCGCAAACACACAGATATATCTACGTGGGGCTGACCGTGAAAGCGAAAAATAAATGCCAAGAAAAGGAATCAAAAATTTCTTGCAATCGGCAAGAGTGACTACTAAAACACAAAAGTACTATAATCTAAGAGAATATAGGTACCTAAAAGTGCTTTAAAGATGCGAAAAAGCGCGCCTAAAAGATACTAAAAAGACCTGATTTCAGGAGCGCTGTGACTTGACATCCTAACTCGTCGGTGGCGAGCAAGAAAGAGGAAGATGGCCGTGGCGTGTTGACGTGCGTGAGTGGCGAAGGGGACAATAGGATTACGGGGGGTGCGCAAAATATTGTGACTCATTTGTGTTAAAATCTCGAAGGGGTCCCGTAGTCAAGATTACTGGCATAATAGGTAGGTATATATGATTTATTGCAGTAAATTATATACTCTGTTATTCTTGTAAATGTGGTATACAGTTAATCAGTTCAGTTCACAAGGTTTTCAGCAAATACACTTTTCTATGTTTGTCTGTTATTGTAAGAGAATCATACATGTAGACTCAGTAAGCAAGCTGTCTTGACCTTTGAGTCTACATCTCTCTTACAATAATAAACAAACATGTGAACTTAAATTATGTACCTGTATAAACCACTTTACAAGAATGACAGAGTATATAATCAGCAGCGCACATATCCACTGAACTTTCCTCTTGGAAATTGTAAAAATATTGCTTGAAATAGAAAATCACATTGGAAAAATCATAAAAGCATTACATGAATGTGAAACTGCATTGTCAAGTGAGAAATTCTTTCTGGATGTAATCTTACATAATCTTACATGTATGTTATCTTGCTGATTTTTTTTTTTTTTTTGTCTGATTAAAAACTTAAACTCCTCTGATTTTACATAGCACATTAAGTTCTGAAAAGTTAAATTATACAGACTACAAAAAAAAAACACCTCGCTTCTCATGACTGGCAGTACTATTCCCTTATAGAGTCCTGCACCATCTGGATAATTTTGGTATGGACAAACGCAGGCAGCTTGACTCTGATATCCCGGCCGAGTTTCCTGTAGGCTATGTATCTGTGTTTTCTGCAAAATAGGCATGAAAAAAAATTTTAAAACATGAAGGGAGAATATGTAAAACATATACATGTAACAGATTAATTTTAAAAATCTCTATTCCTGTCTTTCTTGTGGAGAGAATGGTATCCACATGTACTTTCATTTTGGAATGAATAATTGCTCAAAAAACGACAAGACATGTTTCGATATCAGAAATATGTTTCATGGCGCATTCAAACTTGAAAGAACAAAGAATTTTGAAAGAAGAAATTTCACAAAGTATGTTCTCTATTAAAGCAATCAACAAAAACACAAAAACAAACAAAAACAGAATGCAGGACTACAGGGGTAAAATTCTCACTGCTCATGTATACTTACTCAATGTTCCGATCACCAAAGGCCTTGGATGCTTGCCGCCACATATCCATATAGTACTCCATCCATCTAATGTATAAAGAGATGAGGTTGAGGATTGCCGTTTCAAACGCTTCACCGGTAGTCAGACACGGACTACCAAGCGCATCTGCCTCTGATATGACTTCAGGGATCTCTCGGCAGCATTTGCAGTCTCCTGCAGCGAAAGATGGCTCCACCTGGCAGTGGCCACCACACAGGCACCTGGATGAATTGATAGGAGAAAGAAAATCAGCATCTCTTTTTTTTTCAAGATCTACTGTACAATTAGTTGTACAAGGTAGCACAGTTTGACTACTGTGAACTGAGACAACAGTCTTAACTTTTTAAAGTAGCTATCCAAAGAAAATCACAAATATGGCAATTAATGTATCACTAGAAACTGGGAAGCTTACAGATGGCAATCGTATAAGTTTTATGTCAACTGCGTATCTGATGATTATAAAAACAACATAAATAAAAGCTCTTCTCAGCATCTGGAATATCCGAGGATTCGCCAGAAATATAGCGATGTTTTGATGTCGTCACACTAGGGATCGATCCTGCTTAAGCAGACGACGTCCTATAATGAATGAACGTAATTGCAATGCAATTATTTATCAAATTATAAAGAGTTTGGTACATTTAAACATGACCTTATTTCACACCATTCTAAAAGGGAAAGTGAACTGATTCTGATAACTAAAACCGTTTGATTGTAAATACACAGGAGAAGGGTCAATGATCAATGAAATAAACCCCACTTTCAAATTGAAAAGCCCTCCGAATAATATCACAGATTGTATTCGTTCCCTCTTGTTGTTTACAAGTGACTGATTCCTTTATTTTTTTAACGTTGCATTTTTCATCAAAATAATACGATACACAAAGTTAAGAGTGAGGCAACAAACTAACATTAATACTGACGCTAGTCAAGTAAGAGAAATAAGTGAAGAGGAGATGACAAAACAGGAACTGAAAAATGTGTAAGATGTTATGGGACATCGTCTGCTTAGACAGGACTGGTCCTTTGTGTGTCGTCACACATCTCAGCAGCGTTCAAGGAGCTCTTCAGCTGCTATATCGGGGGCTGTATTTTACCATTTTATAATTGATAATAATCATTAATTCAAATGTTTCCAAGCGTTGAATTTGGATAACCTTGTTTAATTTATGCCATCTATGCAATAATTAAGTATTCAGCCAATATTTATTTTGAAGGAATTTTCTTGCAATGTGATCTTTAAAGAAATTCCCTGTAGTTTCTTTTTTTTTTGACAGATCTAGATCTACACGTATCATGACAAGACTCATTACAAAGTTGATACTATGGGTCTTGGTAAAATTCACATCAGTCAGCTCCAAAATCAAAATTGGCCAGGGGTTCTAGTTACATGTACAGCAATGCAACCTGCAAATACACGCAGTGCACGTGCATTCAATGCAGCAAATTTCTAAAAATGACTGAGCAATGAGAATATCATTGATGTTTGCCATAAAGAATTAGAGTTAGAACTCTAATTTCTATCTAATTTCCCTTTATTTTCTGGGATATTATCATGACTTGGAAATAAGCCTGAGTCGAATCGATTGGTTAGCCGGTGTTCGATCGAAGACATCGAATCCCGAATACGTTTTGGCAAATTCGGTGCATCGATTTGTAGTCCGCCAGATTTTTGACTACCGTAGCCACCATGAAAAAATCAAATAAAAAAAGAAACTCCGTAACGTACAGCATATATACTAGCAGAGAACCTGAAGGCGACTTCAAAGTTCAAACTGTTGGCTAACTTTCGCTAATTCGCTCGCGGAGGACGTCGCGCTTTACCTGTGCTTTCTCTATGGAAAAATCGTTTTGTCGTTATGAACTGAAGTTTACAATAATTTTCTTGCACTCTCTCTGCATTGTCAATTTGACAATTGTATAATTGTAACGAGTCTATATTGAGCGACGAAAAGTTTATTTTGTATTGTTTTTTTTTTTTGGCATCGAACAAACGTGTTCCATTCAGCTCTCCAAAGACAAAGTAAGATTATTAATTCTTTGAATTTGAATCATTGTCGGGTGTGTCGACAATGAGCATCGCTTCGTGCGACACTAGTGATATTTTGGCTAGCCATACGGACTAGAAACTTTTGGCTCGTCCGCTGTGATTTTTACTAGCCATTGGCTAGCGGGCTATCGTTAATTTCGAGCAGCGAGAGCCCATACATAATGCCCGCGATGCCAGCGGACCGGTCACCGGTGCATGGTGCATGCACTGCGTGCAACTGTGTGCAACTCTGTTTTCACCGCACATCATTTATCGATTAACCGGTATTCGATCGAATCAAAGCCGTCGAATCCCAGTTTATGAAATATTCGATATGACTCAGGCTTACTTGGAAATCAGTGTGAAATTCACATCAGTCAGCTTCAAAATCAAGATTTGCATTCATTTACTACATGTGCGTAACTTTAGGACCCTTTCATTTTGTCGAACAAATTTCTAAACATGACACCTGCCTGACTGCCATCGATATCGACTTCAAAATGTAAGTAACAGTAACACTAACTAGTAACTTATTGACATATGTCTGTCAGAATTTTCTCACCAATTTAACTTTAGAATAGTCTAGAACAGTAAAATCAGAAGTGATTTTATTATTTGCTAGATAAATCTATGTACCTACCTGTTTGCTAGTCTTCCGACTACGCAAGCCATTCGAGTAATTAAAGTCACGACAGTGCATATACCCCCCCTAGGTTCACGCCTTTCTCTGTGCACGTACGCATGAAGCGCGCACACAATCCTCCTCTTTACGAGCAGCCTCAGACAAACTTTGACATGTTGCTAGGCAAGGAGTGGGGTAGGAGGGTGGGACATAGGTAGGTACATAGCTTTATCTAGCAAATAATAAAATCACTTCTGATTTTACTGATTTACGACAATAAATCAATGTACCTACCTATTTGCTAGACCAGCACAGATTCAAATGGGGGGCATGTCCCAAGAGGAAGGCCAACAGGAACCCAAGGATGACGTTGCAGCTTGCAACGTCTTGTTAGAAAAAGACTCTTCAACTGTCAGAACATCTTTTAAATAAAAAGATGTGAAGGACGTGGAGGAGCGCCAGTAGGCTGCCCTCATAATGTCCACTAGAGGCACCCCTTGGAAAAGAGCCCAAGAGGCACTGATGCCCCTGGTATCGTGAGCACGGTGCTTCCCATCACTCAATAGGGCCTCCGGCCCAGCTGCCTGGATCGCTTCGACTATCCATCTAGAAATGGATTCTCTGGAAGCGGGGGGAAAGGGCTCTCGAGTGATGACAAAAAGCTGATCACTCTTACGAAGAGTCGTAGTCGTATCTAAATACCATTTCAAGGCCCTCACTGGACACCAGACCTTATCCTCCTGCACCGAGGAATGGTCCGACAGCGGTCTAAGAAAAATCTCAACTGGTCCAGAGGAAGCAGTCTGATTTTTGGCAATAAAGGAGGGCTTGGGTATAAGTCGCACACCATGGTTCTCCCAACAGATGTGACCCGGTGTAATACACAGAGCATGAAGAGTACTCCTCCTCTGTGCAGAAGCAATAGCAACTAAAAACAGCGCCTTGACCGTTAAATGGTGAAGGGACGCTTTACCCAAAGGTTCAAAAGGTGGCTTCGCAAGCACGTCAAGGACCTTGGGTAGACTCCAAGAAGGAGGCAGGCTATGAGTTGATGGACGCTGCAAGAAGAAGGAGCGAGTCAACCTAGCCAAAAGAGGGGAGTTGGAGACTCCCGAACCATCAGCAAAACCAACGTGGATGGCGGCAATAGCCGAACGATAGCCACGTATGGTTGAAATCGATCTACCCTTATTCTTACGGACATAGTCCGTAAGAACGAGTACAGTGCGACCAAAAAGACCGGTCCTGAAATGATTAAGAGACAGGCTGACCCCCATCATTTCCAAAACATTGATATGGGGCATAACTCTCAAGTGCGACCAGTCCCCTGAAATCATCTCGCCCCGGCAATGACCGCCCCAACCGAGAAGGGAGGCGTCTGTCGCCAGAGAAACTGACGGAAGAGGGGTACAGAGAGGCTTGCCTTAGGCAAGAAAAGAAATGTTCGACCAGGGGGCGAGAAAGAGCTTGATATCTCTTGGGAGTGGAATCCACCCCAAAGGAGAATCTTTGCCCGGTCTGAAAAATTTGAGGAGGTGCCTCTGAAAGGGCCTCATCAACAGCCTGCAGTCTGGTAAGACGTCGACTAGACTGGCCAGATAGCCCAGGAATTGAAGCCACTGTCTGGCTCTGACCCTGCGGGCCACTCGCAATGACCGTGCAGTCATGGTGATAGTCCGAATTCTGTCCCGACTGGGGCGGGCAAGCTGATTCGGCATATCTATCTCCGCACCAAAGTACACCGGGGTACATGTGGGAGATAATTCTGATTTTTCCCAGTTTATCAGAAAGCCTAAGTCTTGCGTTAGCCGCAGTAAAAGGCATAACTGATCCAACAGGAGGGACTCTGAGTTTGCAACTAGGAGCCAATCGTCTAGATAGACGAACAATCGGAGGCCGCGATTCCGTAGAAACGCGGCTAGGGCCGACACTATTCGGGTAAAGACTCAAGGGGCCGGCCTCAGCCCGAAGGGCAGGGCACGAAATCGAAACGTTTTGCCCTGGAACGCGAATCCCAGCAAATTTCTCGACAGAGAGTGAATGGGAATGTGAAAGTAAGCGTCTTTGAGATCGAGGGAGATCGCAAGGTCGTCCCGCTTGATCAAGGGCAGAATAGATGCCAAGGTCTCCATGCGAAAATGCACTGGAGGTATAAACCCGTTGATTCTTTTCATGTTTAGAATCATACGTAAACTCCCCGAGCGCTTGGGAATGACAAAAACTGGGGAGAGACAGAGATGAGGATGATCTCTCACCCTTTCTACGGCGCCCTTTCCCAGCAGCGTGGCGATCTCTGAGGAGATGTGCCGCTGGAAAAAGGCGGACATTGGAGGCGGGCGGATTCTGATGGCGCCGTTTGGAATCGGCTTTATCAGATAGCACAAAGGCGTCGCCGGAGATTGCCTCCCAAACTGGGAGGAATCTCCGCAGCCGCCCGCCTACACTGTCCACAAGCACTCGGGGTAAGGTATCAAAAGGTCGACTTGGGCCTGACCGGGCCCTTGGCGGCAGTCTTACGCCCCCTTCTTCCTCTCGCCGAGCCTCTACCACGGTTGCCCAGGGTAGGGGTCTCATCCCGAGGGACAGTCACAGTCACTCAACGATTTGAGCGGTTTGCGCATGTCGAGACCGACTTAGACTTCGGAAAGGACCGAGTAGGCTGAGTGGGAAAGAATTGTCTGGCCATCTCCTTTGCCTGTTTGCGACCCTCTATCTCTTTGTGGAAGACCTCGTTAAACTGGCCCCCAAAGAGTTTGGGATGAGAGGAAGGGATACGCCGTAAGAGAGGCGGGATGTCTTTCCCTAGCACTCCCAGTGTGGAGAGTGCCAACTTGCGGCGTTGATGCGTAATGTCAATCGCCGCTGATGAGAGCTGAGACCACTGAATTCCAGCTAACAAAAGCAGGAGTTCATCCAACAAATTGGAGTCCCCCTCGGTCACATTCAGTTCAACTGATCTGGCCCGAAGGCGTAACAGTGAACCCAGGTACGCTGAAAGCCTTAAGCCCGACCTGACTTTGGTTTCAAAGTTCACTAGGGGCTTCTCGGCGGATCTATAGGACTGAGACTTGAAATTGATATTCAAACATTGTCCCATACCCATAATTTCCTGGGATAAACCCTTGGCTGAAAAGAAGCCCTGGGTATCATCCGGATAGAAAGAGAAGGCACTACCATAGGGACGTCGGGTAGCCCGACCCGCATCGGCGAGTGCCTCCCTATCCCCATACTCCTGTTTGAAGTCCTCTGTAAGAGGAATACCAGGAGACGGGCCATGCTGTCTGAATAACAGCGATGGCTGATCACTGTCCGACTGGACTTGGGGAAAAATTTCTGGCATATACTTCTCTAACAGGGCCTTGGCATCTGCCGCCATAGCCTGACAAGGCTGGGGGTCGTACCCGGCCTGACATTCTGAAACAGACGGGGTAGAAACCTGCGATTCGGGAGAAGTAGTCCGGTGGGGAAAATCCCATGGGGGTGGATATGCCCACGGACCAGTGACAGACTCCTCCCCCGGCGGGGCTCCGAGAGCCGCAGGAACGGGAGGAGTAGGTCGAGATTGTCCCAGGTTCTCATGAATACAGAGACCGGGGGTGGACTTGCAGCACTGCTGGAAATAGCACCCGGAGCACTGACGTTGGTCAGTGGCTGGCGGGAACCAGCAGTCTTCCGCTGCGAGAGCCTGCTCGAGGAGGAGGTCTTCTTAGCGGGATGCAGATTTGCGATACCGGCTGTAATTCCCCCAGACACACCGACGGTGGTCGGATGTCGGGGGAAGCCAGTAACACTGGGTGAAATCTTGCTAGGCACCCCGACGGTGGTCGGGGGTCGGCAAGACCCAGTAACATCATTAGCTGACCGCTTAGCGGTCTTACCAGTTAATGCCCCCTCCACGCTCCCGACAGTGGTCGGGGGTCGAGAGGACCCGGTAATACTAGCTACCGCCCCCCAACTGCAGACGCGGTGGTCATGATTTGGAGGGAGCTGGAATTGCTAATGACGGGTGTTCGGTCCGAAACCTTATGAACACCTATAAAGCCTGTCTTGCTCGACGCTCCCGGTACAAAAATACCAGAGCGAGCCGACAGACTGACCTTACCTCCCCTGACCATCGTGTTTGACTCGCTGGTAGGCGAGCGAAACACAGAGGTCTCCAACACACTCACTGGGCTGACGCCCTTATAAGTGACAGTAGTGGAAGGGAGGGAAGAAGAATTGGAAGAGCACGGAGGCAACCAAGACCTTGATTGCTCTTCCTCCGAAGAACTCATTATCACCTGTAAGGAGATATAAAAGAGTCAAACAATAAACAATTGTAAAGAAAAGGGCGTAAAAAGCGAGAGTGAAACGGAATGGAATTTTCCAGCGTAGTGTGTGGAATATTCCATTCATGCACTACGAACAAAGAACACTCTCGTAAGGGTATATGCACACAACAGCCGCACACACGAAACACCAACGAAACGTAACAGGGCTGAGCGCCCGGCAATACGTCAAAGCGACACTAAACAGATATTAAAACAAGTCTAGGACGGAAATATTGGCAAAAGTCACCAGAAAACGTGCTAAAAGAGTAGCAAACTCTGAATTTTTGCGCAAGATAGTGACTTAGCTGCAACTCTTTAGGCTGCGAGAAGGAAAGAGGAAGATTCTGTGCGCAGGTCATGTGTACGTGCACAGAGGGAGGGGTATATGCACTGTCGTGACTTTAATTACTCGAATGGCTTGCGTAGTCGGAAGACCAGCAAATAGGTAGGTACATTGATTTATTGTAGTAAATCCAAGATATATTAGACCATGGGATGGACCTGAAAAATGTGGCTAGTTTTCCATTTTCGTGGGTCACCTCCTGCAACCACACAAAAACATTATTACTAGGGGTATTCAAAGGTGCTGAAACCAATTATGAATGTTGCCATCCCTAAAAATTGCTCCCTGTAAAGATAAAAGCATTCTTTAATGCCGATTTTTGCGTATAATTTACACTACAGTCCCACATGTTGTTTTCTGTGTCATCTAATGCAAAGATACAGATGACACATGGAAGGGGCTTAAATGTTGCGGGGGTGGGGGGGGGGGGTGGTGGGGATATTTGTGTCTTATCGTGGAACTGTCAAACAGGAGTGGTTGGTCCATAAATTTTTAGCGGGGGGGGGGGGGAGAGCTGCAGCAAATATATATAAAAAATATATATGTATTTTCTCAAAAAATTCCCTTGGGGTAGCATACAATCTCAAATTTGGGCACATGTTGTGTTTTCCCCCTTTTTTGTACTTAAACTAAGTCAGGTCAGCCCGGGAGAGGGTGCACATGCCAGGGGCGGATCCAGGGGGGTGACCCCCCTGGAAACCAAATAAGAAGACACCCAAAACGCTGATGACCTTTTTTTTTTTTTTTGCTTGTCAGAAAAATCTTCAGACTATTCGGCCCCCTTCCTCACAAAATCCTAGATCCAGCACTTGGCACATGCCATATAGATTCTTGTGGGCAATCCCAATGCATTGGTGTTATTGTTATTTATGTTATAACATTGAATTGTAAAATCAGCACTGATTTTCTTATTTACTATATAAATCTATATACCTACCTATTATGCCAGTAGTCTTGACTACGGGACCCCTTCGAGAATTTAACACACATGAGTCACAATATTGTGCGCACCCCCCGTAATCCTATTGTCCCCTTCGCCACTCACGCGCGTCAACACGCTACGGCCATCTTCCTCTTTTGCGAGCAACCCCAAGTAGAAACATGTTGCTTGCAAGGTGAGGGGAAGGAGGGAGGGTCATAGGTAGGTATATAGATTTATATAGTAAATAAGAAAATCAGTGCTGATTTTACAAATTTACTGCAATAAATCATATATACCTACCTATTATGCCAGACCAGCGCCAACTCAAAGACCGGGAGGCATGTTTCAAGCAGAAGGGAATAGGATTACACCAAGGATTACACCAAAGATTACAAAGAAGACACAGCGGCCTTCAAGGTGGCTGACGCAAACATAGCCTCACCTGCGGGAACATCCCTAAGGTAGCAAGAAATGAAGGAATTGGATGAACACCAATAAGCAGCCTTCAAAATATCAACAAGCGCCACACCTTGAAACAGAGCCCAAGAAGTGCTGACACTACGAGTATCATGAGCACGAGGCTTACTGTCGGATAAAAGAGCCTCTGTGCCAGCGGCCCTAATAGCCTCGACGATCCACCTAGAAATAGAATCAAGAGAGGCAGGAGAAAAAGGCTCTCTAGTGATCAGGAACAACTGATCATCCTTACGATAAGACTTAGTCTTATACCATTTGAGAGCCCTTACAGGACACCAAACTTTGTCCTCGCGCACAGAAGAAAAAGCGGACAAAGAAAAATCTCAACAGGGCCAGAGGCAGCTGTCTGATTCTTGGCAATAAAAGAAGCCTTAGGAATCAATCTAACGCCTTTTCTCTCCCAGCGAACACGACCAGGAGTAAGACAGAGAGCATGAAGAGTACTGCGCCTCTGCCCAGAGGCAATAGCTATCAAAAAGAGCGTCTTAACCGTAAGATGATGAAGCGAAGCTTCACCTAACGGTTCGAAAGGAGGTTTCGCCAAGGCCTCCAGGACCTTAGGCAGACTCCAAGACGGTACTAACTTAGAAAAAGAAGGTCGTTTCAGAAAGAACGAGCGAATCAAACCACTTAGTAGCGGGGAATTGGAAATCCCCGAACCATCTGAGAAACCCGAATGAATGGCCCCGATCGCCGAACGGTAGCCTCGGATAGTAGAGATAGATCTCCCTTTGTCAAATAACGAGATTAAGAAATCCGCAATTGAACCAATAGGAGCCTTAGAAGGGGTTTGATTTCTCTCTTTACACCAAAGGAAAAAGACCGAGAGACGGGAATTGTAAATTTCCCTAGTAGAAACCCTACGACTGGACATTAAAAAGTCCGCGCCTCTATCAGAGAGACCCGACTGTCTTGCAGATTCCCTGACAGGGGCCAAGCAGTCAAATGAAGGGACTCCAGACTGTGGTGAAGAATCCCCGATAGGGGCTGCAACACCAGATCCGCTCTTAACGGGAGAACGAACGGTTGAGCCCTTAGGAGGCTCATAAGTTCTGGAAACCAATTCCTCCGGGGCCAAAAGTGAGCTATTACAAGCACCCGCGCCCGATCTTCCCTGATTTTCCGCAAGACACGCAGAATCAGTTGGAAGGGAGGAAAGGCGAATCCCTGAAGGTTCTCCCAGCTGAGGGAGAAAGCATCGAGAGCCCGTGCTCCCTGATCGCGAACACGGGAGCAATACTTCGGCAGCTGGTGATTTAGCACCGACGCAAATAGATCCACTTCCAGTGGACCTAGGCAACTGCGAATGCGGCAAAAAACCTCCGGATGGAGCATCCATTCCGATGGAAGATACCTGCCCCGAGACAGAAAATCCGCAATGAGGTTTTCCCGACCGGGGATGAAAGAGGCCACGGGTGTGATCGCCATGCAACGACACCACCTCCACAGCTGAGCTGCTAGGGCATTCAGGGCAGCCGAACGAGTGCCTCCCTGCCGATTGATATATGCCGCCACAGTAACATTGTCCGTGAGAATCAGAACCGAACGACTGAGAAGTCTACTTCTGAAATGCAGCAAGGTCAACAGAACTGCCATAAACTCCAGGACATTGATATGGGGAAGAGTCCCAAGATGAGACCAATCCCCCGCAACCGTGCTGCCGTTGCAGTGTCCTCCCCACCCCAACCGAGAGGCGTCCGTCGAAACCGAGATCGACGGGAGAGGGGCAGTGAAGGACCTGCCTCGCGCGAGAAACTCCTCGCTCGTCCAACAAGAGAGAAGAGACTTGACTCTTACTGGCACTGGAATCCAGACCAAAAGAGAGTCTCTTCCCGGCTTGAAGAACCTGAGGAGATGTCTCTGAAAAGGTCTCATGAGGAGCTGGCAGTCCTCTAGAACGTCGACTAGACTGGCTAGATAACCTAAAAACTGAAGCCACTGTCTGGCCGTGACCCTTCTGGCCAGCCAGAGCTTGCGAGCCGCAGAGACAATGGTGAGAATCCTGTCTCGACTGGGCCGAGCCAACTGATTCCGTATGTCTAACACCGCCCCCAGAAAAACTGGGCTGCGAGTAGGAACTAACTCTGACTTTTCCCAATTTATCAGGAAACCTAAGTCTTGAGTAAGAGAGACGATCAAACGAGTCTCGTCCAACAAACGATCGCGCGACTCCGCAAGGAGAAGCCAATCGTCCCGGTAACAAAACAACCGAAGGCCGCGTCGCCTCAGAGAGGCCGCCAGCACAGCTACAACTTGAGTAAAAACCAGAGGGGCCGGTCGCAGCCCAAAGGGAAGAGCCCGAAAACGATAAGTCTCTGAGAGGAAGGAGAACCCCAGAAGATCGCGGGATGCGCGATGAATGGGAATGTGAAAATACGCGTCCTTGAGATCTATCGAGACCGCGTAGTCCTTCCTCTTGATCAACAGAAGAATGGAGGCGAGAGTCTCCATCCGAAAATGAACCGGAGGAATGAATTTGTTTATTCTTTTCAGGTTCAGTATCAAACAAAGTTTTCCCGAGCGCTTGGGAATAACAAAAATTGGAGAAAGGGAAAGAGACGGCCTGTCTCTTACCCTTTCTATAGCCCTCTTTTCCAAGAGAGACTCGATCTCCTTTGAAGCATGAGATCGAGCCAGGGCAGACATGGGAGGTGACCGAATTCTTATAGCCCCTCCGGGGAGTGAAGCGAAAAGATCTATGAAAAATCCGTCTCGCACGACGGAGAGAATAAACGCGTCCACAGAGATGGCCTCCCAAGCGGGGAGAAAGGAATGAAGTCGGCCACCTACCAAATTCGGAAGAACAAACGCTCGGGGAAAAACATCAAAACCCAATCTTGGCCTTATGCGAAGCCGTCGCCTTACGAGAACCTCTCGAAAAGCCCCTGCCACGACTCCCTCTCCCGCGAGGAGGAGGAGGCTGCGGCTCAGAAGGCGGGACCCTAGACACACGACTGCGTTGACCCGAAGCGGGACCAGCAGGCCCACGCCGGACAGGGGCCCGCGTTGACTTAGAGCTAGTGTGAAACTGCTTAGTCATATCCGAGATCTGTTTTCGCGCATCGATCTCTCTCTGAAAAACGGTAGCAAATTTACCACCAAAAAGCGAAGGACCCCGAGACGGAACATCCCGGAGAAGTTGAGCAATGCCCGACTCTCTAACACCCAGTGCCGAGAGAGCCAAGGTCCTGCGACGGAACGTAGCCGAAGCAGCTGCGGTGGAAAGCTGCGACCACTGCAGACAAAAAAGAGTATGCAGCAAGTCGTCAATAACCAGCTTGTCACCATCAGTAACATTCAACTCCTCCGCCCTGGACCTAAGGTCGGAGAGAAACCCTTGAAAAGCCGCCCAACGCATACCTGACCTAACCTGGTTTTCAATATTAGACCAAAGCTTATCCTCCGCCTTGAACGCAGCGGAGGTAAGCGGATTAGTCGCCTGCAAGCGACGACCAACTTCTCAGGAGAAAGAGTCTTAGCTTTGAAAAAGCTGTCTTGATCCTGAGAACCAAAGGCGAAAGCCTTACCCTTAACCGCAGTAGGGCGCTTAACCAACAGCGCAGCCTCAATGCGGTCATACTCCAGCTTGAAATCCTCCTCGAGAGCAATACCCTCGGAGGAATCCTGCTGCTTAAACCAACGCGAAGTCGAACCCTGCGCGCGGGCTGACTGAAATTCAGGGAGATATTTAGACAACAAAGCAATCGCTTCCATCCCACACAGGGCGAGCGTTTGAGGCTCCGCCTGCCCAAGCGATTAAGAAACCGAAGCTTGAGAGGCCGCCTCCAAGTCTGGTTCCACCCGAGTGGAATGAGACAAAGGACCGCAAACAAAGGACTCAGCAGGCAGAGCCCCGCATGGTTAAAAAAAAGTCTCCTCGCCCGGCGGCGCCCCAAGGGCCGTGGGAATAGGAGGCACATGCGAACCCGACTCAGACAAAGACGAATCAATCACAAAAGGCTGATTAGTCTCAAAGTCAGACCCCTGAATAGGGACAGAAGTCAGGGTTGAAGTAGCCGGTACAAAGGACCAACCCTGATTCTGAGCAAAAGCCCGCATCATGCTGAACATATCAGCTTGAGGAGCTAGCCGGGTTAGCCAGGCCAGACGGGCAAGAGGTCGGCAAAGCCTTGCCACTTTTTGCCTTCTTCTTGGCTGGCTCGACAAGAGTCGTAGCCGAAACCCTTTTCTTAGAACGCTTAATCGGATTCGTTCGGATCTCCGAAGCCGCTTCGGAAACACGAACCGAACCCTCCGCAGAGGGACGTTCACCTCCCTTAAAGGGATTAGAGCGCTCAGGGCGTAAGCCCAAAGAATCGCCCAAATCACCCATATTGGCTAAGCAAGAAGATGCAATAGCCATGGGTTGGGAGCTAAAAGCACCCAGTGCGGGGGCAGACCGAGATGACTCGGTATGTGCCCGATGACTACTAAAGGCGTGTGAACCCACTATTGGACCGCTAGAGAGCGGCAATAGGGGAGCACTAGTAGTCACGCACTCAGGTGAAAACACCTGTTGCTCCGAAGAGCATCCATAATTGTTAGCTCGAGCATTCCCATTAGCTGGCAATGTAGACAGCCCAGGAAGTACTCGTTCCCCCATATGGCGTCAGCCGGGGGCTAGGGTTTGAGAACCCAGACCAACATGGACTAAGCCCGTGGGTTGCCCTGCAGTAGTGGGGCGCGTCTCCCCTAACGGATCAGAGCGAGTGAGCGCTACCGTACGGGAAACAACCGCCCCCCCCCTTCTGGTCTTGACGACCGGGGGATTGGATTCGAGATATCCAAACCACTAGAATCTGACGCCACCCACCCCGAAACCACGGGCTTCGGAGTTGACAATCCAGACTCAGTTAACGCCACCCGTCCCGAAGCCGCAAGCTCCGAGACTGGCAAACTCTGCAAGGAAACACCACTAGGCAACTTACCCTTAGCCCTCCTCCCTCCCCCATGTACCGAAGTACTCGGGAGAGTTCTGGAAGGCCGAGTCGTCTTGCTAGACGACTCTTCGGAAGAAGCAGCTCTCCGTGACCTAACTGCTTCTGCAATAAAACAGACAATAAAGTATACTTTTCAAAATAAGAAATTCTTCAACTGAATGCAGTAAATAAGACTAAAATTATTTGGGAGATACGCACAAAAAATTTTCACAGCCAAAACCGTAAGAACAAACACCAAACCCAAAGGCTCGGTGACAAACGGAAACACCCGCAAACACACAGAAACATCTACGTGGGGCTGACCGTGAGAGAGAAAAATAAATGCCAAGAAAGGAATCAAAATATCCCTTGCAATCGGCAAGAGTGACTACTAAAACACAAAGTACTATATTCTAAGCGAATATAGGTACCTAAAAGTGCTTTAAATATGCGAAAAAGCGCGCCTAAAAGATACTATACGACCTGATTTCAGGAGCGCTGTGACTAGACGTCCTGTCTCGTCGGGGGCGAGCAAGAAAGAGGAAGATGGCCGTAGCGTGTTGACGCGCGTGAGTGGCGAAGGGGACAATAGGATTACGGGGGGTGCGCACAATATTGTGACTCATGTGTATTAAATTCTCGAAGGGGTCCCGTAGTCAAGACTACTGGCATAATAGATAGGTATATATGATTTATTGCAGTAAATTAAATGAAAATAATAAAGAGAATCAAATTTTAAAAAAGCATCAAGCTGGATTTTTTGTTGTTTTGTTTTTTGTTAATGGGGGGGTATTATTTTCCTAAGTAATTCAGTGCAAAGTTTGTAAATCACAACCAGTGGCATAGTAGGTGTCCTTTGAATAAGGGGGGGGGGGGGGGGCACTGGCATCATATAGATTGGGGAGGAGGCTAGGGCCCACATGAGAATGCCATGCAAAATTAGCAAGGCCAATGATTAGCAGTATGAGAGGGGTCCTATCATCTTATTTTTCGCCCTTTTTCTCTTACTCATTTTTTATTTTTATTTTGCCAATCAAGAGGGAAGGAGAATATCGCCCGACCCCAACCCCCACCTGTGCCCCCTGCCTTCTATGCCACTGGTTACACCTGTAACATACACACTATGGATTAACATATTTCTTTGCAGAACAACAACAGTCATAAAAAAACTAGATGAATCTTCGACCGCTTGTCAGTTCAGCGGTCAGCGATTGTGATGAAATTTCTGGCAAAAGGACTTCAAAAACTAATGCTAAAATGCACCAGAGAGCATCAAAAACCGCACAGCTGGACCCCGGGCTGAAAGGGACGTCGCGCTTTGCGCTCGTGATGTGCGCACATAATTTATGTTTCACAAAAATCACACCCCCTTTTTCAAAAAGCTTCGTACGGGCCTGTAAATAAAATCATTCACACACTTTGAACAATTTGGGCTAGTAGGTACATAAAATCATTCACTCACTTTTAACAGCTTGGAACAGATACAAACTAGATGAATCTTTGACCGCGCGCGGCCAGAATTTATGCCTCCGCCATCACCAGATTGGAAATGTATGGCATACATGTACACTCTAAAAAGGATTGGTCCAACAAAATTACAAATCTTTTCACTTAAAAAGCACAGGAGAATTTATTTCATCTCATTTTCATCCCGTACAAATAAAAAACTTACCATTGATGACTTACAATCATCAAATACACCACGGAAATAGATATTTTATAGCAAATAGACCACTGTCGCCTTGAAATTTCTAAAATAGGTAGGCCTAGACTCCATACATCACGAACCATTTTTATGTATATAATGACCTCTATGACCTTTGAACTTTCACCTTGAGACCCTAAAATCTAATCCGTTCATCGTCCCTCACATATGCATACATGGGCCAAGTTAGAGGTTGATCCGTCAAACAGTTCTTCAGTTATCGCTAGAACTAACCATTTTTATGTACATAATTACCTTAATTATTTTATAGCAAATAGACCACTGTCGCCTTGAAATTTCTAAAATAGGTAGGCCTAGACTCCATACATCACGAACCATTTTTATGTATATAATGACCTCTGTGACCTTTGACCTTTGACCTTGAGACCCCAAAATCTAATCAGTTCATCGTCCCTCCCATATGCATACATGGGCCAAGTTACAAACTGATCAAAAAAGCGGTTTTGAAGTTATCGCGAGAACGAAAAGGGGACGGACGGACGGACGGACGACCCGAAAACATAATGCCTCCGGCACCACCTACGGTGGGCGGATCGAGGCATATAAATTGATACATTCCAATACATATACATCAACAATGGCTTGGCTACCAGCAAAATTAAAAGGGGTACCTCACTTCATTGAAAAGCAACCCTCCCCCCCCCCCCCCCCAATCCCAACACGCACACTCACATCTATACACACGCACAAAAAAAAAAAAAAAATCATCACAGCCACAGACATACATTTCACCACTGCCATTTGGGGATTACCTATTAAAAGTACAACAAACTGTGAAATAAACATTGTGACATATGTAATCTTTGTTCATTCAATTGTTCTTTGAACTTATAATAATCCATTAAATGTAAACAGATACATCGCACTCATTTCTTTTATCTTGGGTATTTATGGCTCCAGTATGAAAATTCTCTACTTGATACAACTGACCATTCTATGTAGCAGAGAAGAAAAAGCACAAAATGCTCATATTATGAATGATTGATCACAATTATATACATATCAATTTCAATACATGTGCTTTAATTAAAAAAATAATATATAACTAGTATCAGAGTTTCATGGTTATCAAATATACAGATGATACACATATGAGTTCTTTGAAACTTCTCATATTGTCTTTATGATAATCATCTCATATTAAAATTTAGATCAAAATGCTTCACTTCTTTGTAGAGTGATGTACAAAAGCACTACTGAGACGTAGTTTGCACGGTATATACCCAAGATTGTAGAATTCTGCTCAGAAAAAATAGCATTGCATCAGAATGAGAGTGGATAAGATGGACTTCAATAGCTTTATAACACATTTATCTAATTCACAATTAAAGTTCATGCTCATCTTTCTCCTAATTAAATCACACAAATGATTATAAGAAGTACTGTTCAGATCATCACTGCTTGTAGATGTACTTTGCTGAACCCTGCGCAAACATGAAGTAGACTCTTGATAGCAGCTTTTGTGATATTGTACCTCTATCGATACCATATCCTTCCCACGGATTTGTGTGAGGATGCGTGCATGTTTCCTCATCTCAGCTGCTTTGAGAAAGTTTGCAGCTGAAATTCGTTCACACCTGGACAGACCCACTTTCGATCTTGTACCTGACAGTCTGTTGGGTTTCCATTGAGTCTTCCGACAGACGATACATTCACCTGGTAGGATGTGGCACCCTTTCGTAGGAGAAATGCTTGATCGGAGGATATTTCTAGGAGGTAATTCTGGAAGATTTTTATTTAATCCTGATTCCACATCTGCATCTGGAATTTTAAAAAGAATTGTAATAAACTAAAATCTAGATCTAAGATTTCCTTGTATTGACTTGAAATAAATTTATTTTTATATGAATGATCTACTCTCTAACATTTTCTACAATATACAAAGTGGTTGAATTAGTCACCCCCCCCCCCCCAAGAAAAAAGAAGAAGAAGAAAAGATTAAAAAAAAGAAAAAGAAAAATGAATGTAAAAAATTGCTGCAAGTTTCTGACAAAACGATTAATTGAAACACCCTTGCATTCCATTTTTCTAGCGTTTAGTGGCAATATGTCTTGGCTTTGGGTGTAGAAAATAGTTTACCCTAGTTTTACATTATCAGGCAGTAAATGTATGCTTATTTCACCAGCCTCTTTTTTAATAACAATAATATTTTTGTCAGGCCATGAGGCTCCTGGTGCAGTAGCGCTCGAACATAGACCTAGCACAAAGTAATCATGACTATCTTTAAAGCTTCATGTCAAAAAGAATGGGTGCGCAGACATGGGCACCATTTTTTTCAATGTCGAAATAACACAGGTACTGTTTCTTGTGAAATGGCATTGTTCTTGCCCTAATTTTGAGGTGAGTTTTTTGCACACTTGCTCTCTATAATAATCAGGAATAATATCAGATTAAGCATTAGAGGAATATTAAAGAAATTCTTGTTTAATTTCATGTCAAACCTTAGGTGCACTGACATGGGGCTCCCCATCCATGCCATCATTACAATAACAACAGTTAACGAAAAGTTAACCTACATGTAGGTTAACTTTATAGTCAGTAAACTAGTCACTACTCCCACCTTTAGCTTTTTGTTTTTCCGATCTTTCCTCTGCCCTGGTAAGTTTTCCAACATGGCAAAAGTGCTGGTAACACTTTCGATGATATGACGCTTGAGTAGAAATGAGGGAACTTGTAGACATACTCGGCCTTTCATGCTGCTCCTGGTCCTGCAGCTGCAGGTCGATACCAAAACTGCTCCGCTGATGGAATCACTATCTTTGATTCGATGTTGACACTTCTCAGTTTACTCCACCGAACACAGCAATCTCTGAATTTGGTCCAGCTTTTTTCCTGAAAACACGTAACTTTCCCTTTCGCATTGGGTAGTACATGCATACACCAGATATGCGATGACGATACAACATCATCTTCGTTGTCATCATCCAAAGACGATGATGCCCAAAACATCCCCTCCATACTGGACTCCGCGCGTCGTCAAAAATACAGAAATGAAAGCGAACGAGGCTGAGCAGCCAGTATGCTATTGTACGCTGCATATCGCGTTGCGTGAACATTGTTAACACACGCGGTGAATGTCGGCCTTTTCAGTGATATTGATGGTACGATTTCGCTCTATATTTTTTTACATTTTGAGGTCAGGAGCAAGTTTTAAGGTTGGCAACGTGTCATTTTTGCTTTTACATATTATTTTACAAATTATCATGCTAAAGAAACGTGGTTGCACTTGCCGCCCCACAGAAATTCACAATTTTAGTGGTCATCCCAGTCTATATCAAAGAAATTGGTATAACAAATAACAATTAAACCATAAATTAAAATTTCCTTCTAGCTTCTCAAAATAGTCACGCGAGTGTGTAGCTTTTTCTACTTGTCTTTGACTCAGTTTGAGTGTGAGTTTTGGTTCCCCAGACTGATTCTAACAACTATTGTTAGATCTCAAAGACAAAAGAAAATAAATTTAATAAAAATACAGCTACAGACACATTTTAAACTTACCAATTATTGTTCAATAGACGTTGAGGATCAATATCCTGACGAGGAGCATCCCCATCATTTGCCACAGCACCCTTGGCAAAGGTTCATATGGAGATAAGGCTGTGGGACCATCACCTGCGGTACTACTACTGCCGCTACTCTCCCGGCTGCAGGGACGTCGACGGCTCCTTGACCTTGCTCTCCAACTTCTCCATCGTCTTCGCTCCCATTTGCGTCCTCCCAACTTCCCATTCATCCTCGTCTGCGCTCTCGTCCCTTTCTCCTTCATCACTTCCGTCGAAGTCATAATCACCAGTTTCGTCATCTTTTCCAATTAACTCCTCAAAATCCACAAGATCGTTTTGATTAAATTCTCCGGCCATTTTCGAATGTTATGTGTGATATAGATCGAACGCGAAATAAACAATGGTACGTATATACGGTATACAAAACAGCTGAAACGACCGGATCTACTTTATCGAGTACACGCACAGTCTCACCATGAATGTAGCTTCATGGTCTCACCAAAGTCAACACAAAAAAAATTACATGGTGAAAATATCAACTAATTGTGCATCGTTGGCATATAATTCTGAAAAATGGAATTGATATTCATACTATGAAATATAAGGAGAGGGTGAAGAATTGTACATAGAGTTATGAAATTTGGACTTTTCAGCCTTTGAAACAAAATAAGCAGAAATACATGTGGCATGAATGTTTGGCCCGAACACTGCACCTGTTTCTTGTCATACTTTGAATATGAGGGCATTTGAGAAGCAATTATTTTCAGGGGACATTTTTACTACGATCTTCTTTTGAACTGACAAATTATTTTTCACCTTTCCCAGGACTAAACCTTTTCTTTAAGGTCTAGTATCTACACTATTATGAGTTTGGGGAAAATACTACATACATTTTATAGAAATTTTTTTATAAAAGTGTTATACAGGCACGACCCGACACTGCAATTAACTCCTCGTAAAGTCGTAAACTAAAGCTTTTGAATTCCTAACATCTACCGAGCCCCTGTGCTGAGCAATAATCCTCGAAAATTCACCTTCTTGTATCTCTCATTTGGGCCTTAAAAATCATGAAAATTCCAGAGTACATAAGAAATGATGATATTATGCTTCATAACAATTTTCACTGAAAACGGTTGAGTATTTTTTGAGATACAAGTATTTTGTCCTCGCGCACTGACGAAAATCCAGAAAGCGGACAAAGAAAAATCTCAACAGGGCCAGAGGAAGCCGTTTGATTCTTAGCAATGAACGAAGCCTTAGGAATCAATCTAACACCTTTTCTCTCCCAGCGAACATGACCAGGAGTAAGACAGAGGGCATGAAGAGTACTGCGCCTCTGCCCAGAGGCAATGGCTAACAAAGAGAGCGTCTTAACCGTAAGATGGTGAAGCAAAGCTTCACCTAACGGCTCAAAAGGAGGCTTCGCCAGGGCTTCTAAGACCTTAGGCAGGCTCCAAGACGGGACTAACTTAGAACGCGGAGGACGTTTCAGAAAGAACGACCGAATCAAACCACTCAACAGCGGGGAATTAGAAATTCCCGAACCATCTGAGAAGCCTGAATGAATGGCCCCGATCGCCGATCGGTAGCCTCGGATAGTAGAGATGGATCTCCCTTTGTCAAATAGCGAGATTAGAAAATCCGCAATTGAACTAATAGGAGCCTTAGACGGGGTTTGATTTCGCTCTTTACACCAGAGGAAAAAGACTGAAAGACGGGAATTATAAATTTCCCTAGTAGAAACTCTACGACTGGACATTAAGAAATCCGCGGCTCTATCTGAGAGACCCGACTGTCTTGCAGATTCCCCGACAGGGGCCAAGCAGTCAAATGAAGGGACTCTGGATTGTGGTGAAGAATCCCCGAGAGGGGCTGCAACACCAGATCCGCTCTTAACGGAAGAAGGAACGGTTGAGCCACCAGAAGGCTCATTAGCTCCGGAAACCAACTCCTCCTGGGCCAAAAGGGAGCTATCACAAGCACCCGAGCCCGATCTTCCCTGATCTTCCCTGATCTTCCGCAAGACTCGCGGAATCAGCTGGAAGGGAGGAAAGGCAAACCCTCGAAGATTCTCCCAACTGAGAGAGAAAGCATCGAGAGCCCAAGCTCCCCGGTCGCGCGCACGGGAGCAATATTTTGGAAGTTGGTGGTTTAGAACCGACACAAAAAGATCCACTTCCAGTGGACCCAGGCAACTGCGAATGCGGCAAAAGACCTCTGGATGGAGCATCCATTCTGATGGAAGACACCTGCCCCAAGACAGAAAATCCGCAATGAGGTTTTCCTGACCGGGGATGAAAGAGGCCACGGGTGTGATCGCCATGCGACGACACCACCTCCACAGCTGTGCTGCTAGGGCATTCAGGGTAGCAGAACGAGTGCCTCCCTGCCGATTGATATAAGCCGCCACAGTGACATTGTCCGTGAGGATCAGAACTGAACGACTGAGAAGTCGACTTCTGAAATGAAGCAGGACTAATAGAACTGCCATAAACTCCAGGACATTGATATGGGGAAGTGTCCCAAGATGAGACCAATCCCCCGCGACCGTGCTGCCATTGCAATGTCCTCCCCACCCCAACCGAGAGGCGTCCGTCGAAACCGAGATCGACGGAAGGGGGTTACGGAAGGACTTGCCTCGTGCGAGAAACTCCTCGTTCATCCAACGAGAGAGAAGAGACTTGATTCCTATTGGTACTGGAATCCAGACTAACAGAGAATCCTTGCTCGGCTTGTAAAACTTGAGGAGATGTCTCTGAAACGGTCTCATAAAGAGCCGGCATTCCTCCAGAACATCGACTAGACTGGCTAGATACCCCAAGAACTGAAGCCACTGTCTGGCCTTGACCTTTCTGGCCAGCATGAGCTTGCGAGCTGCCGAGACAATGGTGAGAATCCTGTCTCGACTGGGCCGAGCCAACTGATTCCGAATGTCTAACACAGCCCCCGGAAAAACTGGGCTGCGAGTAGGAACTAACTCTGACTTTTCCCAATTTATTAGGAAACCCAAGTCTTGAGTAAACTTGACGAGCAAACGAGTCTCGTCTAACAAACTATCGTGCGACTCCACCAGGAGAAGCCAATCGTCAAGGTAGCAGAATAGCCGAAGGCCGCGTCGCCTCAGTGAGGCTGGGCGCAGCCCGAAGGGAAGAACGCGAAAACGAAAGGTCTCTGAGAGGAAGGAAAACCCTAGAAGATCACGCAAAGCGCGATGAATGGGAATATGGAAATACGCATCTTTGAGATCTATCGAGACTGCGTAGTCCTTCCCTCTTGATCAACGGGAGAATGGAGGCGAGAGTCTCAATCCGAAAATGAACTGAAGGAATGAATTTGTTTATTCTTTTCAAATTCAGTATCAAACGAAGTTTTCCCGAGCGCTTGGGAATAACAAAGATTGGAGAAAGGGAAAGAGACGGCCAGTCTCTTACCCTTTCTATAGCCCTCTTTTCCAACAGAGACTCGATCTCCTTTGAAGCATGAGATCGAGCCAGGGCAGACATCGGAGGTGAACGAGTTCTTATAGCCCCTCCGGGGAGCGAAGCGGATAGATCTATGAAGAATCCGTCTCGCACGACAGAGAGCACAAATGCGTCCCCGGAGATGGCCTCCCGAGCGGGGAGAAAGAAACGAAGTCGGCCACCTACCATGTCGGAAAGAACAAGCGCTCGGGGAAGACCATCAAAACCTAGGCTTGGCCTTATGCGAAGCCGTCGCCTTGCCGCGAGAACCTCTCGAAGAGCCTCTGCCACGTCCACCTCTCCCGCGAGAAGGAGCTGGCTGAGACTCAGTAGGCGGGACCCCAGAAACACGGCTGTGTTGACCCGAAGCGGGACCAACAGGCCTCCGACGGACAGGGGCCCGCGTCGGCTTAGAGGGAGTGTGAAACTGCGTAGTCATGTCAGAGACCTGCTTACGCGCATCAATCTCTCTCTGAAAAACCGTAGCGAATTGACCACCAAAAAGCGAAGGACCCCGAGACGAAGAAGGTGTGCAATGTCCGACTCCTTAACACCCAGGGCCGTAAGAGCCAAGACTCTGCGACGGAACGTGACCGAGGCAGCTGCAGTGGAAAGCTGTGACCACTGCAAACAAGAAAGAGTATGCAGCAGGTCATCAATAACCAGCTTGTCACCATCAGTAACATTCAACTCCTCCGCCCTAGACCTAAGGTTGGAGAGAAAACCTTGAAAAGCAGCCAAACGCATACCTGCTCTAACCTGGCTTTCAACACCACACCACCACACCACCACACCAACACCACACCAACGCTTATCCTCGGTCTTAAAAGCGACAGAGGTTAGCGGATTGACGACCCACCGCTAAAATCTCCGGAGAGAGAGACTTAGCTTTGAAAAAGCTGTCTTGATCTTGGGAAACAAAGGCAAAGGCCTTCCCCTTAACCGCAATAGGGCGCTTAACTAGAAGCGCTGCCTCAATGCGGTCATACTCCAGCCTGAAATCCTCCTCAAGAGAAATACCCTCGGAGGAATCTTGCTGCCTGAACCAACGCGAAGTCGAACCCTGCGCGCAGGTTGACTGAAATTCAGGGAGATATTTGGACAACAAAGCAATTATCGCTTCTACCCCACAAAGGGCGAGCGATTCAGGCTCTGCCTGCCCAAACGATTCGGACACCGAAGCTTGAGAGGCCGCCTGTAACTCTGGTTCCACCTGAATAGATTGGGACAATGGACCGCCAACAAAGGACGAAGCAGGCGGACCCTCCCATGGATCACCATAAGTCTCCTCGCCCGGCGGAGCCCCCGAGGGCCGCGGGAATAGGAGGTGCATGCGATCCCGTGTCAGACAATGAAGAATCAACCATAAAAGGCCGATTAGTCTCAATGTCAGACCCTAGAATAGCGACAGAAGCAGGGGTTGTAGTGCCCGGTACAAGGGACCAACCCTGACTCTGAGCAAATGTCCGCATCATGCTGAACATCTCAGATTGAGAGGAACTAGACGGGTTAGCCAGGCCAGACGGGCAAGAGGCCGGCAAAGCCTTGCCCCTTTTTGCCCTTTTCTTAGGCTTCTTCTTGGCTGGCTCGACAAAAGTCGAAGCCGAAACCCGCTTTTTCGGATTCGTTCGGATCCCCGAAGCCGCTTCGGAAACACGAACCGAACCCTACTGGCTGAGCAAGAAGATGCAACAGCCATGGGTCGGGTGCTGAAAACACCCAGTGCGGGGGCGGACCAAGATGACTCGGTATGTGCCCAATGACTACTAAAGGCATGTGAACTCGCTATTGAACCACTAGGGAGCGGCAATAGGAGAGCACTAGTAGTCACGCACTCAGGTGAACACACCTGTTGCTCCGAAGAGCGTCCATAATTGTTAGCTCGAGCATTCCCATCAGCTGGCAATGTAGACAGCCCGGGAAGTACTCGTTCCCGCATATGGCATCGGCCGGGGGCTAGGGTTTGAGAACCCAGACCAACATGAGCTAAGCCCGTGAGCTGCCCTGCAGTAGTGGGACGCGTCTCCCCTAACGGATTTACGCGAGTGAACGCTACCGTGCGGGAAACAGCCGCCCCCCTCCTCTGGTCTTAACGACCGGGGGGTTGGATTCGAGATATCCAAACCACTAGAACCTGACACCACCCACCCACGGGCCTCGGAGTTGACGTCCCAGGTTCAGTTAACGCCACCCATCCCGAAGCCGCAATCTCCGAGACTGGCAAACTCTGCAGGGAAACACCACTAGGCAACTTACCTGCAGCCCTCCTCCCTCCCCCATGTACCGAAGTACTTGGGAGAGTTCTGGAGGGCCGAGTCGTCTTGCTAGACGACTCTTCGGAAGAAGCAGGTCTCCGCGACCTAGCTGCTTCTTCTTCCGAATTCATAACACTGCAATAAAACAGACAATAAAGTATACCAAAATATGAAATACTTTAACTGAGTGCAGGTAATAATACTAAAATTTTTGAGATACGCACAACAAATTTTCACAGCAAAAAAACGTAAGAACAAACACCGAACCCAAAGGCTCGGTGACAAACGGAAACACCCGCAAACACACAGATATATCTGCGTGGGGCTGACCGTGAAAGTGAAAAATAATTGCCAAGAAAGGAATCAAAAATCCCTTGCAATCGGCAAGAGTGACTACTAAAACACAAAAGTACTATAATCTAAGCGAATATAAGTAACGAAAAGCGCTTTAAAGATGCGAAAAAGCGTGCTGAAAAGATACTAAAAAGACCTGATTTCAGGAGCGCCGTGACTCGACATCCTAACTCGTCGGGGGCGAGCAAGAAAGAGGAAGATGGCCGTTGCGTGTTGACGCGCGTGAGTGGCAAGGGGAACAATAGGATTACGGGGGGTGCGCACATTATTGTCACTCATTTGTGTAAAGTTCTCGAAGGGGTCGCGTAGTCAAGACTACTAGCATAATAGGTAGGTATATATGATTTATTGCAGTAAATAGAGGTTTTGTTTTTTTCCCTGACAAGTCTGAAATGAAATGAATATGCTAACAATTGACATACATGTATTGCTAGACTTTAAAGTAGCTATCCAAAGAAAATCACAAATATGGCAATTAATGTATCACTAGAAACTGGGAAGCTTACAGATGGCAATCGTATAAGTTTTATGTCAACTGCGTATATGATGATTAAAAAAACAACACAAATAAAAGCTCTTCTCAGCATCTGGAATATCCGAGGATTCGCCAGAAATATAGCGAAGTTTTGATGTCGTCACACTAGGGAACAATCATGCTTAAGCAGACGACGTCCTATAATGAATAAACGTAACTGCAATGCAATTATTTAACAAATTATAAAGAGTTTGGTACATTTAAACATGACCTTATTTCACACCATTCTAAAAGGGAAAGTGAACCGATTCTGATAACTAAAACCGTTTGATAGTAAATACACAGGAGAAGGGTCAATGATCAATGAAATAAACCCCACTTTCAAATTGAAAAGCCCTCCGAATAATATCACAGATTGTATTCGTTCCCTCTTGAAACGCCAAACATGCCCCGGTGCAAGCAGCTGAAAATACAATGGCGTCTTATTTTGTTTACAAGTGACAGATTCCTTTATTTTTTTAACGCTGCATTTTTCATCAACATAATACCATACACAAAGTTAAGAGTGAGGCAACAGACTAACATTAAGACTGACGCTAGTCAAGTAAGAGAAAGAAGTGAAGAGGAGATGACAAAACAGGCACTGAAAAATGTGTAAGATGTTATGGGACATCGTCTGCTTAGACAGGACTGGTCCTTCGTGTGTCGTCACACATCTCAGCAGCGTTCAAGGAGCTCTTCAGCTGCTATATCGGGGGCTGTATTTTACCGTTTTATAATTGATAATAATCATTAATTCAAATGTTTCCAAGCATTGAATTTGGATAACCTTGTTTAATTTATGCCATCTATGCAATAATAAGTATTAAGCCAATATTTATTTTGATGGAATTTTCTTGCAATGTGATCTTTAAACTCCAGTCTCACTCCCTGTGCAGTTTCAAGTCTGCGCAGTTAGTAGTTTTCTGTAAAACTGCCATCAAAACTCGAAGTGTTAATGATGAAAAGACTGGGAAACTGCACCTAGTGTCGAATGATTTTGCTCACCCAACGTCATCCTTTTTGCCTCAGCTTACACTCACGTCGATCAGCTTTTTCCTGGGCCCGGTTTCGTAAAATTTATCAATGACAAGTTGCAATAACTGTTATAAGCTACTGAAATCCTTGCATCTGATTGGCTGAGAGCAAATTCATCACATTAAAAATCACTCGATGAAACACCTCCCTGTATACTCTCGATCTTATGTGTATGCTGCCGCTTGCCTGTATACTGTCATGTCGATGTCTAGTAGTAGGTCCATGATCCACGCTACACACACATGCACACAGTCGAGCGCGTGTGGTAGATTTTTATATAACTGGGGGGGAGGGGGGAAAATGCTACAGTCTGATCCGGTGAGTTGTACAGTTGCAGCAATCCACCTTATTTTAACATTACCCTTATTGATTTCTTAATAATTAATCTTATATTGGATCTATGTCGTTCTTTTGCCCAATATCGGCCTTTATGTTTTATCGCGACAGTCTAACAGACTGCTGAGTCTAGTGTAAAATATCCTGCACGTACGGGACTACACTCAAGTGGAAACCATCCTGCATGCACCACTATACGTGGGACTACATTTCAACTCTCGCGAAGAGCGGTCCCGACGTAACCGTTCAACAGATAATTATGAAAAGATATTTGGAGGATCCCCTCAATATACTTTGATTTTTCATATCTGAAAGTTTCGATCTTGCGCAATGATGGCAAATTTGAAAAATACTGCTACATTTCTAGACCAAAGAAAAAACAAAATGGCTCCTCATTTCATAAACTAAAAAATGATTTGACTACGAGTGATAATAATTACAAGTTAGAGCAACTCTTATTCTGGAATTCGACGTTTAGTTCATTTCATTAATTTGCAACGCGAGATTTCACAGTTTTGCAGAGACTCTTCAATAGTGGTTTAACCTAAACAAATTTTTATTTTATGCAAATTAGGCAGGACGGCGTGAAAGCTTTCGGGGGGCTAATTGCAGTGTAAGGCCGAGACTGTTATAAATCTATCATGAATAATTTTTAAACTGACGAGGTTATACCTTCTTCAAGCAGTGCCAAAGATTGAATTTCCCTTAAGTTCCTTGCAGACATAACAGCTTTTGAAAGAACTAATCGGCATGGCAATCCATCTTGAGTTTGAATGTGATAGGCTATGAGGTCATCCAACACAGAGTACACCTTGTCTTCAATGCACAACTTTACACCTGCAATAAATACAAATATTTACAAGATAAATCATGTACATGGGTCTGAGCCAAAAGTCCTGTCAACGCGACGGGACGGAATTCAATAGGATTTTTTCTCCTTACAAGAAAATAAGAAATGCTACCTGCTGCATACCTTTACTTATATAATAAGTTTACACTGAAGAACAATTCCACTACAAACACAAGAATGATCGTAATTCCGTTTCCATGGTAACAACATTTTTTGTTAGCGCGACGGGACGGAACGATAGAATGGTGAGATTTTGTAAGACAGATTCAAAGTAAAATTCTATCGAAGTTAAAATTGAAGACTAGCTACGTATCCTGCTTTTTTATTAGTTTGATAGAGCACATGACATTCAACCATGAAGCTAAGATTTTGGCCCAATCAATTTTTTTAAATTTGAAAATTGATGAATGGGTGTCGCGCGACGGGACGGAATGCGACGGGACGGAAACTTTTGCACCATGTACAAAATGAATGGGGATTTAAAATTTTTAAAAAAATATTGTCCAACTGTACTTTTTTCTTTTAAACTATGGTAGAACTACAATGTTAAGGCACAGGGAAGTGGCAAGCTTTATCGTTAATTCAAATTAAAGAGATAATATCACTAGAGAGGATGGACACTTTTGCACCATGTACAAAACAAATGGGGATTTTGAAAAGAAATTTTTTTGATATCATGAAATAGTTCTTTTCTCTAAAAAAATGTGGTAGAACTACATTGTTCGGGTAAGAAAACTATTATTCTCTATTGTTTATTCAAATTAAATGAATAAAAACTTGCTCGGGTTAAAAAAAGTATACTTACATCAAATGACATGTATGGGACTGTACTTTCCTTGCAAAATTCCGTCCCGTCGCGCCTAAAATCCCTTAAATACCCACTAAATGCGACGGGACGGAAAAAAAAAGAACACATCACAATTCTTCTCGAAATATAAGCGAATCAATTTTAATGGTACAGAAGTGATGGTACGATAGTTCATTGATACTTTATAAGACCTCAGTCTATAAACTCCACTTTATCCTACAAAAAAATAAAAAGGGGGTGTCAAAGTGCCCCAAAATACAATTTTGCACCAAAAAGTTCAAATTTTAACCCAATTATAACAGAATATTGCCAGAACTGTTATTGGGCTTTGAATAATATTGCATATAGTATTCCAACTCCAAAATTTATTTTTCAAATGCCCTTTCACTTTTTTTTTTAAATTGCTTTTTCTAGTAATTCCGTCCCGTCGCGCTATGAGGGCGCTCTTTTCCATTTTAAAGGTTATTTTTAAAAAAACGGAACGCAATCATGAAGAGACATGTACATTTTCATAAACTACAGATTCTCAGCTTTCATGTGATATACAAGGGCAGGCACAAATCTTAAATTGAAAATTTAGGGTTTATGTTGACTACTTTTGGCTCAGACCCACATGTACTTATAGCATCTTAATCTCTAGCAATTGAAGGATTTTCTAGACATCTGATGGTCAGCAGACTTCTTATTTGCCATCAAATATTGTTTGAAATTTCATTAAGCTTACACAGTTCAGCTACTTTATTAATTTATGTATTAAAATCCAAGGTTAAAACACAAGTTTGTAAAATCAGCACTGATTTTCTTATTTACTATATAAATCTATATACCTACCTATTATACTAGTAGCTTGACTACGCGAACCCCTTCGAGAACTTAACACAAATGAGTCACAATATTGTGCGCACCCCCCGTAATCCTATTGTTCCCCTTCGCCACTCACGCGCGGCAACACGCAACGGTCATCTTCCTCTTTTGCGAGCAACCCCAAGTAGAAACATGTTGCTTGCAAGGTGAGGGGAAGGAGGGAGGGTCATAGGTAGGTATATAGCTTTATATAGTAAATAAGAAAATCAGTGCTGATTTTACAAATTTACTGCAATAAATCATATATACCTACCTATTATGCTAGACCATCGCCAACTCAAAGACCGGGAGGCATGTTTCAAGAGCAGAAGGGTACAGGATTACAAAGAAGACACAGCGGCCTTCAAGGTGGCTGACGCAAAAATAGCCTCACCTGCAGGGACATACCTAAGGTAGCAAGAAATGAAGCAATTGGACGAACGCCAATAAGCAGCCTTAAAAATCTCATCAAGCGGCACCTTGAAACAGAGCCCAAGAAGTGCTGACACTACGAGTGTCATGAGCATGAGGCTTACTGTCAGACAAAAGGTACTGCGCCTCTGCCCAGAGGCAATGGCTACCAAGAAGAGCGTCTTAACCGTAAAATGGTGAAGCTTTGCTTCACCATAAAAGGAGGCTTTGCCAGGGCTTCTAAGACCTTAGGCAAACTCCAAGACGGGACTAACTTAGAACAAGGAGGACGTTTCAGAAAGAACGACCGAATCAAACCACTCAACAGCGCGGAATTAGAAATCCCCGAACCATCTGAGAACCCCAAATGAATCGCCCGATCGGTAGCCTCGGATAGTAGAGATGGATCTCCCTTTGTCAAATAGCGAGATTAGAAAATCCGCAATTGAACCAATAGGAGCCTTAGACAGGGTCTGATTTCGCTCTTTACACCAAAGGAAAAAGACCGAAAGACGGGAATTATAAATTTCCCTAGTAGAAACTCTACGACTGGACATTAAAAAGTCCGCGGCTCTATCAGAGAGACCCGACTGTCTTGCAGATTCCCCGACAGGGGCCAAGCAGCCAAATGAAGGGACTCCGGACTGTGGAGAAGAATCCCCGATAGGGGTTGCAACACTAGATCCGCTCTTAACGGAAGAAGGAACGGTTGAGCCTCCAGAAGGCTCATTAGCTCCGGAAACCAACTCCTCCTGGGCCAAAAAGGAGCTATCACAAGCACCTGAGCCTGATCTTCCCTGATCTTCCGCAAGATCCGCAGAATCAGCTGGAAGGGAGGGAAGGCGAACCCTCGAAGATTCTCCCAACTGAGAGAGAAAGCATCCAGAGCCCAAGCTCCCTGATCGCGAACACGGGAGCAATATTTCGGAAGTTGGTGGTTCAGGACCAACGCAAAAATATCCACTTCCAGAGGGCCCAGGCAACTGCGAATGCGGCAAAAGACCTCTGGATGGAGCATCCATTCTGATGGAAGACACCTGCCCTGGGACAGAAAATCCGCAATGAGGTTTTCCTGACCGGGCATGAAAGAGGCCATGGGTGTGATCACCATGCGACGACACCACCTCCACAGCTGTGCCGCTAGGGCATTCAGGGTAGCAGAACGAGTGCCTTCCTGCTGATTGATATAAGCCGCCACAGTGACATTGTCCGTGAGGATCAGAACTGAATGACTGAGAAGTCGACTTCTGAAATGGAGCAGGGTTAAAAGAACTGCCATAAACTCCAGGACATTGATATGGGGAAGAGTCCCGAGAAGAGACCAATCCCCCGCGACCGTGCTGCCGTTGCAATGTCCGCCCCACCCCAACCGAGAAGCGTCCGTCGAAACCGAGATCGATGGAAGGGGGGTACGGAAGGACTTGCCTCGCGCGAAATTCCTTGTTTATCCAACGGGAGAAAAGAGACTTGATTTCTACTGGTACTGGAATCCAGACCAAAAGAGAATCCTTGCATGGTTTGTAAAACCTGAGGAGATGCCTCTGAAAAGAACTCATAAGGAGCCGGCAATCCTCTAGAACATCGAGTAGACTGGCTAGATATCCGAAAATCTGAAGCCACTATCTGGCCCTGCTGGCCAGAGTGAGCTTGCGAGCCGCAGAGACAACAGTGAGAATCCTGTCTCGACTAGTCAAGTCTTGAGTAAAATTGACGAGCAAACGAGCCTCGTCTAACAACGATCGTGCGACTCCGCGAGGAGGAGCCAGTCGTCCAGGTAGCAAAATAACCGAAGGCAGCGGCGCCTCAGCGAGGCTGGCAGAACGGCTACAACCTGAGTAAAAACCCAAGGGGCTGGGCGCAGCCCTAAGGGAAGAGCGCGAAAGCGAAAGTCTCTGAGAGGAAGGAAAAATCCCAGAAGATCGCGCGAAGCGCGATGGATGGAAAAAAGGAAATACGCGTCCTTGAGATCTATCAAGATCGCGTAGTCCTTCCTCTTGATCAACGGGAGAATGGAGGCAAGGGTCTCCATTCGAAAATGCACTGAATGAATGAATTTGTTTATTCTTTTCAAATTCAGTATCATGTCAGCAGACATGGGAGGTGAACGAGATCTTATAGCCCTTCCTGGGAGCAAGACGGATAGATCTATGAAGAATCCGTCTCGCACGACGGAACACACAAATGCTTCCATGGAGATGGCCTCCCAAGCGGGAAGAAGCCTAGGCTTAGCCTTGTGCAAAGCCGTCGCCCTGCCACGCAGAGAGCCACGAGTACCCTCAGCTGGCTGAAGCTCAGCAGGCGGGCCCCCGAAAACACGACTGTGTTGCCCCGAAGTGGGAACAACAGGCCTCCGACGGACCAAGGCCCGCGTCGGTTTAAAAGGGAGCGCGGAACTGCTTAGTCATCTCAGTGACCTGCTTCCGCGCATCAAACTCTCTCTGAAAAACTGTAGCGAATTGACCGCCAAAGAGCGAAGAACCCCGAGACGGAACATCCCAGAGAAGTGGCGCGATGTCAGACTCCTTAACCCCAAGGGCAGAGAGAGCCAAGAGCCTGCGACGGTACGTAACCGAAGCAGCCGCACTGGAAAGTTGTGACCACTAAAAAGAGTGTGCAGCAGGTCATCAATAACCAGAGGCTTTACCCTTAATCGAAACAGGGCGCTTAACAAAAGAGCGCCGATTCAATGCGGTCATAAAGAGAGAGAAACCCTTGAAAAGCCGCCAAACGCATACCTGCCCTAACCTGGTTTTCAACATTATACCAACGCTCATCCTCCGTCTTATAAGCAACGAAGGTTAGCGGATTAGTCGCCCGCAAGTGACGACCAACCTCTAAAATCTCCAGAGAGAGAGTCTTAGCTTTGAAAAAGCTGTCTTGATCTTGGGAACCGAAGGCAAAGGCCTTACCCTTAACCGTAACAGGGCGCTTAACAAAAAGCGCAGCCTTAATGGGGTCATACTCTAGCTTAAAATCCTCCTCGAGAGAAATACCGTCGGAGGAATCCTGCTGCCTGAACCAACGCGAAGTCGAACCCTGCGCGCGGGCTGACTGAAATTCAGGGAGATATATGGACAACAAAGCAATCGCCTCTACCCCACAAAGGGAGAGCGATCGAGGCTCTGCCTGCTCCAACAATGTCGCTTCAGAAACCGAAGCTTGAGAAACCACATCCAAAACTGGTTCCGCTTGAATTGATCAGGACAATGGTCCACGAACAAAAACCAAAACAGGCGGACACTCCCATGGACCACTATAGGTCTCTTCACCCAGCGAAGCCCCGAGGGCTGGGGATACAGGAGACGCGAGAGATCCCGTCTCAGACAATGAAGAATCAAGCACAAAAGGCTGATTAGACTCAAAGTCAGACCCCAGAAGAGAGACAGAAGCAGGGGTTGTGGTATCTGGTAAGAGGGACCAACCCTGTTGTTGGGCAAAAACCTGCATCATGCCGAGCATCTCAGATTGAGAAGGGTCAGACAGACTTCAGGCGGTCCTCCGAAACAACTTCGGAGACACAAACCAAACCCTCAACAGAGGGATACCCGCCTCCCTCCAGGGGAGAAGTGCGCTGAGGGTATGTACCCAAAGTTGCGCACAAACTACCCATACTGGCTGAGCAATAAGATGCTACAGCCATGGGCCGGGCACCTCAGGCGCCCAGTGCGAGGGCAGACTGGGACAAGGTCCCAGTAGTCGCCCACCGACTACTAATAACATGTGAACTCACTATTGTTCCGCCCGTGGGCGACAATAGGAGAGCACTAGCAGTCGCGCACTCAGGTGATTGCACCTGTTGCACCTGTTGCTCCGTAGAGCGCCCATAAATGTGGGCTCCAGTCTTCCCATCAGCTGGCAAAGCAACAGCCCGGGTAGCACTCGTTCCCCCATACGGCATCAGCCGGGGGCTATTCAATAACCAGGTGCGAGGGCAGACGAGGTCCCAGTATTCGCCCACCGACTACTAATAGCATGTGAACTCATTATTGTTCCGCCCGTGGGCGACATTAGGGACAATATGGGAGCGCTCGTAATCGCGCACTCAGGTGACCCCAGGTCAGACCGGAAGTAATCGCGCGCTCCAGTGACCGCACTTATGGGCGCTCCGTAGAGCGCCCATAATTGTTGGCTTGAGCCTTCCCATCAGCTGGCAATATAGACAGCCCGGACAGTACTCGCTCCCCCACTGGCATCGGCCGGGGGCTAGGGTTTAAGAACCCAGACCAACATGGGCGGCGCCCATAATTGTTAGCTCGAGCCTTCCCATCAGCTGGCAATATAGACAGCCCGGGCAGTACTCGCTCCCCCATTGGCATCGGCCGGGGGCTAGGGTTGAAGAACCCAGACCAACAAGGGCGGTGCCCGTGAGTTGCCCTGCAGTAGTGGCACACGTCTCCCCTAGCGGATTCGTAATATCCAAACCACTAGAGCTTGACGTCACCCACCCGAAGCCACGGGCTCCGGAGCTGATGTCCCAAACTCAACTAACGCCACCCGCCCCGAAGCCGCATGCTCCGAGGCTGGCAAACCCTGCAGGGAAACACCACTGGGCAACTTACCTGCAGCCCTCCTCCCTCCCCCATGTACGAAAGTACTCGGGAGAGTTCTGGAGGACCGAGTCGTCTTGCTAGACGACTCTTCGGAAGAAGCAGGTCTCCGCGACCTAGCAGCTTCTTCTTCCGAACTCATATAACTCATTTACCTGCATTCTTTTAAAGTATACAAAAATATGAAATATGAAAAGAATGCAGGTAAAAATGAATTTGGGGATACGCACAATTTAGATAAAAACCGTATAAACAAACACTGAACCGAAACGGATCGGGTCAAACGGAAACACCAGCAAAATACACACAAAAATAACTACGTGGGGCTGGCAGTGAAAATGAAATTAACTTGCCTGGAAAGGAATCAAAAATATCCCTTGCAATCGGCAAAGTGACATAAAACACAAGAGTACTATAAGCTTACGAAAAAGAAGTACAGAAAAGTGCTTTAAAGAGCGAGAAAACGCGCTGAAAAGATACAAAAAGACCTGATTTCAGGAGCGCCCTGACTCGACATCCTAACTCGTCGGGGGCGAGCAAGAAAGAGGAAGATGGCCGTTGCGTGTTGCCGCGCGTGAGTGGCGAAGGGGAACAATAGGATTACGGGGGGTGCGCACAATATTGTGACTCATTTGTGTTAAGTTCTCGAAGGGGTTCGTGTAGTCAAGCTACTAGCATAATAGGTAGGTATATATGATTTATTGCAGTAAATCAAGAGGTCACTGAACCATTATTTGGACATGGAAAATAACTGCAAATTTTGATTGCATGAGTAAAAGTGTTAACTTTCTGAAAGTGTCAACATCATCAAATTTGACATAGCAAATTACATACTGAAATGGTTAATTAAAAGTTGAAAAAAGTATCCAACACGCCCAAAGGAGTGCATGTCATAGCATGAAAACCATTGGGCTGATCAAGCTAATACTACATGCACAAACATCTGTTTAAAAGCTTACGTAAGTACTCAAATACCAAACTTGAGGTGGCAAGATTAAAACTTTGAATAATATGATGGGGAAGACCACTCTGTCAAAAGATACATCTGCCAGATATCTTAACGTTCCATCCATAATTTCCAATTCTGAACTGTAGTGTAAACATCATAATACACTCTTAAAATGTTGGGCAAATTGAGTCAGCCAATCACTAGTTGGTTAAAAATATACCACTTTCTGTGCTACTTTTAACCAATTCAGCTGAAGCAAGCTTGACCAATTTGTGGCCATTAGCTTTATATTATAATAATTGGGCATATATTTACCAACAGTACTTGATAAATTAGCATTGGGAAAATTTTGTCCAATTTTTAAACTTCTTATACCAAGTTGGGTAAAGTTTGTTGCCAATGGGTAAAGTTTTTTTGGCAAGTAATGGTTGGTCAAAAAATTTATCAAACAATGAAGGAGAAATTTTACCCAATCTGATGTATGGTAAAAAATACCCAAACATTGAATAAAAATATGTCAGTAGGTGTGCCACTGGTCAGACATTAAATACCAATATCAACAATCTAAAATATTGGGTAAAATAAGTTTGGAATTAAACTATTGGTTTGTGAAATGTCTGATTCTAGGCTGTTTTAATCAGTAATCACACTCTTGAAATATTTCGTAAATTAAGTTCGGTAACTAAATAATGCAATCGCCCAATTCTACCGGCATGTTTCATCACCACAGGGTTGACCAATTTGTCGCAATTTACTTCACACAAATGACGGGTGTATTTATTACCCAATCAGGACTATTTCTGGCTCCTCTACCTTCCGCTTGAAAGTTGATTGATTTTCTACATCTACCTTATACCGACAAAGAAAATGATATCAAAAACACTCTAAAACCATGTTGGGTAAAAAGATGGTTAAAAACTGTTGGGCAATTAATTAACCAACTTTAAACTTACTCAACAGCTGGACAAATCGAGGGTTGGGCAATGTCCTATTGGGTAAAAGTGGTTGGGCAAGTAATTACCCAACTGAAAATATTAGTATTGTAGAGTTGGGTAAAATCTGATGGCCCATGGGTCACCAACTGATGTGCAATTCAATTTGCTCAACCACATCGGAAATGGATTACATAACATCAGTTAGGCAAATTTTAACCAATAGCAGTGTGAACAGTAGGTTGCCCAGTTAATAGTTGAGCATTTTTCCCCCCTATTCTTTTAAGAGTGTAGGACGCCAAATCTGGGACATCGCCCAAATCTGGAAGCTGTCAAGATTCACTGCACTGAACTTCTTTACATAAACTGTCTTAAACATACACTGTTGGCATACATGTTTATGTTAATTTACATTCCTGACCAGGATGTAAATCATTTTGTCATTAATATTCTACTCATGGAGAGAAACTTCACTGCAGCTTTGAAATAACTAACTTGCTACATATCAACAACAATCAAAGAAAGTTTTTTAAGCTTTTCAAATCTATACATGGGCAATAAAGTGTTTCATGTTGCATTACATATCAGACATAAAAATTCTTTATTAGAGAAGTGGAAACAAATGAGCATTAATCACCTTGTAATGTGCTTTCAATGGGGTAACTCTCAATGTATGGGCCCTTTCCTGTGCCAGGATGTTTCAACGTCAGGGAGAGTTTATCCTTCTGCCTGGCCTGCCTTATTACAAATGTCTGTAAAAAAAATACAAGTTTGCTCAAGTAACAAGTAACAGTAACGAAACCAGAACACACCCTAGGAGAGAGTAGGGTTAGTTCTTGGAACCATGCAGTTTCTCTTAGGTATATCTACGTGATAGATTTATGGCTTTCGACTAGTGAGTGGTGAAGTGCTATCAACAATTCACACAAATAATGGCACAGTATTTTTTAAAGTACTGGGATTTTGGGGGTTTTGTTTCCTTTTGTTTGTTTGTTTTTGTATATTTCAAACACTGGTATCATATTTACAATATAAAGGCGACTAGTAGCTCAGTGTATGCAACGCTCTAGCACTGAGCTGCAAAATATTACAACATTTTTGTATTCTGTCTGCATTATGCATACACTTCTTATCAACAAGATGAATATGACTGCGTCTCCTATATGCCTATGTCTAAAGTCAGTTAAGTTCATGGCTCAACTGTTCTTGAATTATTGTCATAACCAGAATAAACAAGGCAAACGCCAAGCGTTGTCTCAACAAAACTGACCTAGCTATGCTAATGAGAAGGTGAATTTAGGTCTGGTAGCTTTATCATGCTAATGCCCTACATCACATTCCTACGATCTCCGGCCGAATTTGAAGATCGTCACAAAGTCGCCGAATTTCAAATCCGCCTGGGAGTCGAGCGTATTTTTCGCTTTAAATCTACCCTGTCAATGTAATAATTAAATAAGGAAATCACACAGAAACTGCAGAATTATTTCATGCAAACTGAGCAACAACTTGCATGAAATAAGAAGGGATCAAAATTTCACAATTTTGTTTCACCAATTTTGTTTCACCAAAGACAAAAGCCATTCAATGAATATCTTCATTGCAGATGGAGAAATGATTAATGTACATGTATAATGGACAATTGAAGGAGATTGCTGACACAATGACATAACATACATTGCGCAATGAGCACATTAGTCACGTGGAGGTGGCGCATTACAAATTACATTATATTATTATTATTATTATTATGTAATGCAGGGGTCACACCTTTATTACACATTATATTATTATTATTATTATTATTATGTAATGCAGGGGTCACACCTTTGCGTATTTGGCTTGCGTACTGCCCGAATGCAGAAATACATGTAGGCAGTCATACCCAGTAAAGCGCAATGAAACGTGCTCCCTATGTACTCAATTCGCAGACTAGCGCCTAGGCCTGCGCTACTTGCTCGCTAGTTAAAACATTTTCTAAACTATGGCAACCAATCGCAGGTCAAAATCACCCATGAGCGAATACGAGTGGCAACCACTGAATGCGAGCGACAGTGAGTGGCTTAGCGCAGATATATGCAATCATACGCACCTCTCTTTTTGAGCGCGTATCACTGCCTATAGCTGCGCAGCGAGACGCAACGAGACCAACTGGTGCGAGCGGCTAGCGAGCAGCAAACGAACAAAGAACGAACTACATACGCAATAGTGTGACTGCAACCTTCAAATTTGCCGCGTATTGCTGGGTATGGCTGCGGATTGATATACCCAACATAGCGCAATACACAGCAATATACGCAAAGGTGTGGTGACCCAGGCATTAGCTAGTGTGGTCATACATGTAGAAATTAAAGGAATTAAAAGGCGGGGGCTCCTGAAAACTAAGATACCTACCCCTACTGGTTGACCTTGCAGATAATGGGCTGCTGCTGCCCTCTGGATGGATGGTAGATACCAAATTGGTTTAGTGTGAACCAGGCGAGTCATCATGGTCAATGTATTATCATGTACAGAGTGGCTAAGGGAAGCACTAAATCCCGCTGTATTATTGGTTGAAATGTCTGAACCTTGTGGTTGAATCGTGGATACAGAAATGCTTGGAGTAGAGGTGTTTTTGCTGCTGACTACAGACAACAGTCCAGTTGAAATACTCTACAATTAAAGATATTAATCATCAATTCAAAGGTCAATTCAACCTTGACAGCAAGTTCTACTGAAAGAAAGCAAAAATATCCAATCTAATCCATTCCAATCTGGATATTTGTAGAGCACCAATATCTAGTTGCTGAAACAAAGGTGCTAAGATACTGAAAAATAATATAAGCAGTTCACAATTCATTAGGGAAAGACAAGAGTAGCTCTAGTGGCTAGTTGTATACAGTTTTTAATAGTTATGTCGGCAATTCCAACATAACGGACATGAAAGTCAGACCATTTTCTGCTTATTTAAGAAAGTTTTACCGGTAATCAAAACCAAGAGTCCTAAAACATATTTTAGTAAATGAATTAGACAATTTGACTATCAGGGAAATACATGTAGCAAATTTCACAATATATCACTGAATAGTTAAAGAGAAATTGGACTATAAAATATAAAATATGTCTTAGGACTCTTGGTTTTGATTAATCTTTTTTATTAAGCAGAAAATGGTCTGACATTCCAGCCAGGCACCTTTTGCAGACGCTCACAATGCTGATCAAACCACAATGACTTTCACAGTAATGGGAAATTTTCCCAAAACAGCATCACTTGCAGGACCAATTAGACAATATGAGAGTCTCATATTTTGAAAACCTTGGTGCTCATATATTTGTAAGAGCAATGGTATAATCAGGTAAACACAGACAGATTTCTTTAAAGTGAAATAAATTCAAAGGTCGAATTGTACAAGCCTTGCAGATTTGGGTATGGTTCTTTTAATATGCACTGTATAATGGTGCTGGGCAAAATCTAATGTATCTGCTTTCACTATTTCCACAAAGGACTAAAAGCAGTAAATACAAGTATCATTTTGGAGATAAACCTGTAGTTCAATTTAACAAAACTTGAAAATTATTTAAACAAAATTTGCCATATAAAGAATTGTCAATATATGCAAAAATATCTGCATATTGTGCAATCCACTGTAATGTACAGGACACTTCAAAGATTTGCAAATTCATGCATGTATCACATTTTGACTTCAAATTTGCTAATTCAGGTCATTCACTGAAGTTTATGGACACCCTTAATAAACAATAAACTTTCAATTTCAAATTCATTTAATACAGTGTATATGAGATACATACCCACATGACTGTGACCAAGACACTGTAGGTTACTTTTTGCGATATATATTTTTTTCATTTCATTTCAGTACCTCTAAAGGTAATTCACTGACACCTGGTAAAGTTCTAATTTACTATATCCATATCCATAATTGATAGGATATTTGTTGAATGATATCTAATTGATTATAAAACTTGGTAATGTAGGGGTCAATCAGGAACATATGGGACATTCCCAAATACATGTATATACATGTATACTGTGCATATCTCTATCTTCTTGTAAGTAAAGAAAAACTGATGACTGGGGAGGACATTATGATTTCCCGGTCACAATCGGCACACTTGTCCTATGTTACCAATATTATTCATTGTATTTGTGTGAGCCGTGAGGACATGAAATATTTTTTCCTCTACAAATTTTATGGTTAGGCTTTTAAAACAATTTACATTTATGATACATTGTCATCATTGATTAATTTAAAATGATTTTATATTTCTGAAACTTTGCTAAACAAAATTCAAGTAATGTTTTCCCCCTTTTCTTGTGGTGTCATATGTTGCCATAATATATGCATAAATTAGCATAGAATGTTCAATTTCATCTAATATTTTTATGAAGTTAAAAGACCAAATATTTTGTTCTAAAAAGTTGAAAAAGTTTATGTGAAGTGAATTTTCTTGTTGTGAACGCTGAGATGTCCAATAAATACCAAGTCAAAACATCTTGGACTTCTAACAAAATTCTTAGTGTTTGCAATATTGTCAAAAAGAATGCACAATCAATAAATGAAATCAGTAGAATGTAACATAAAATAACAAAATGTAATTATCTAGGTCCATTGGATAATTCCTGGTTACAGCCCCCCCCCCCCCCCCCCAACACACATATCCTCACTCCCTCTTCAATTTAACTGTCGTGTACATAAAAAGTACCATGAAGGAAGTTACTTTGAGTACAGAAATGTGTCACTGAGTACAGTCAGTTCAACCTGTGACACCTTAAACTAGTTTTGATCTGACAGAAATGGATCAACTCGGAGCCATATTCTTTGGAGTCGATATAAAACATTGAGTAAAATAACTCATTTTTTAGACATACATGTAGTACTCCTATTATGAAGATTAGAGGGTTTATGAAAGGGGTATACAGGATCGTCATGTTACTATGAAAAGATAAAAGAAACCTCACCTCATCTGTGTCTGAGTAGGTAGACTGCTTTTTGATGTTTCTCGGTAAGCTCCTAGAAAAAAATATGTAAAGTTATTTATAATAAAAATATTAACGGTCATCATAATGCAATCATTAGGTGGGCTGCTCTTCAAGTACAGTCCACCTATTCTTTTTGTCATAATTTTCCTTGTTCAAATGTAATCACACTTTGTTTGGTAGATATAAAGATTATTGTCTTGGCACCATAACGTTTTGGACATAGTCATTGCATCTAGGAGTAATTTTGTAAATATTCGACATATATGCTATAAAAGCTCTGCAATGAAAAGTCATAACATATCCATATTCTGCAAAATACAAGTCACTTACATAACAAATGTACACGTAGGGTGCGCACTCATCGATGAAGTTACGTTGATGAAGTTACATGTGTGCGCAAAATTCCAAAATGCTAATGGTCTAAGATCAATTTTGGGAATGTTGTTAAAGGCCAAGTCCACCCTAACAAAAAGTTGATTTGAATAAATGATGCACCACGCGTTACCCAGGGGTATAGCGTTGTACCCCGGGGTACCATAGTGCCCCTGTATTAATTAAAGAGTTGCGACAACTGGGGATTTGAACGCCATTTTGTTTCCACTATTACATAACATTTCTATTCAATTCCGATGAGCACCTGGGTGTTCTCAATAGAAAGAATTCGAACGGCATTTTGTTTCCAGAAAAGTGAGACGTCCATGTCGCAACTCTTTAATACAGGGACACTATGGTACCTCGGGTATAACACTACCCTGGGGTAACGCGTGGTGCATCAAATAGAGAAAAATCCATCAAGCATAACACTGAAAATTTCATCAAAATAGGATATAAAGTAAGAAAGTTATCTGGTATTTTAAACTTTCGCTTAATTTCGCAAAACAGTTATATGCACATCCTGCTCAGTATGCAAATGAGGGAACCAGTGACGTCACCCACTCACTATTTCTTTTGTATTTTATTATGTGAAATATAGAATATTTTCATTTCTGCAGATTTCACAATTAGGAAGCTCTCATTGAATTGTGTATAGGTTGCAACAATGGCAATTACACATGTTCAGCGAGGAATCAAACCTTGTTTCACATTATAACAAGGAAAAATTAAAATATTTCGTATTTCATGTAATAAAATACAAAGAAATAGTGAGTGGGTGACGTCACTGGTTCCACCATTTGCATACTGAGCAGGATGTGCATATAACTGTTTTGCGAAAATAAGCGAAACTTTAAAATACCATAACTTTCTTATTTTACATCCTATTTTGATGAAATTTTCAGTGTTATGCTTGTTGGATTTTTCTCTATTTATTCAAATCAACTTTTTGCTAGGGTGGACTTGGCCTTTAAGCATTTGAATAAATTTTGCCCATGCCTGCATGTCAGTGACCTATCGTGCCTTATAGAGAATGAAAATGATATCCTTCATTATTCATGCGAAAGTGAAAAGCAAGCCAATGGGAAGCAAAGGCTGTCTAGAGTGCAAGTGATCAACAATTTCAATCATAAAATTGGGCTTGTGACCTCATTTGATGATCACAAGTCATGACATGCGCAAAAATATGCCAACTAGCCAATGAAGGTTTGCACCCTTTTTTCCTCCGTTCCTTTCAAACCGCCGCGACATTGCGCGGAAAGGCGCTTCGTATAAACAGATCGAATATCAAAGGGGAACCGCATACAGTGTTAAAGGATGAAGTTACGGTCGGGCAGGGATGAAACTGTCGGCTTGATATTTTTTGATGATAATTGTTTTCACGATATGATTATCAAGATAATGATGATATGATGATATGATGATGTCTTTGATGATGATTATCATGCTATGATGATGATATCATAATGATGCTATGATGATGTGATGATGATATGATGGTTTTGATGATTGTGATGATTTGATATGATGATTATATGAGTTAATAATGATATATGATATGATTAAGATGATATTGATAATTGTTTTGACGATAAGATGACGATAAGATGATGATAATGCCCGGCGCACACTGCACGATCCGACTGCGATCCGATTGCTCTGCGACTGTGAGCCCAGTCGGATCGCAGTTGCAGGACATCGCAGACTGTACGATTCCACTAAAACCTTTATCCGATGATTTTGCATCGTGCATAGGCATCGGAGTTAACATTTTCATCATGTCCTGTAAAATGACACTGATTTACAAAACAAAATTGGGCTGTCTTACCATCGGGGAAAAGGGTATACATGTACATGCATAGCTTACAACAAATAGCTTATTCTTTTAAACAGTCACAAGACCCAGCTCTGAAAGTGGGGTAGGAATGAGAACTAGAAGATGAGGACGAGGATATGAGAAAGGATGCCGTCATGTCTGCTGGGGTATGAGCTTCTATCAAGGGGAAGAGGGAGGGAGAGTAAAAAATAAGGGATTAAGAGAGAATGAAAGAGAGAGGGCTGGGGGCTGTAGAGTTATCAAGGGGGAAATGAAAAAGATGGAGTAAAATAAAGAGTCAAATGAAGGGAATGAGAAAGAGTGGACAAGAAATCGAAGAGGTGAAAAGAATGGTGGAATGAGAAGAGGGAAATAGGGTAAAATGAGACACGGAAAAGTAGAGCGGGAGGGAGAGAGGGAGAGATAGAGAGAGATGGTAGCCGGGGAAAAGAACGGGGTAGGCGAGACTGAGTGTAAAAGAAGAAAGTGGAAAGATGCAGGCATGTCACATATTGTAGAAAAGTAGTATTGAGCCGAGATGGAAAGAAGAACGAAAAAGCAAACAAGAAGGAAAGACCCCCCCCCCTCAAAAAAGGGGAGAGTCTGGAGTGAGATAGAGTAAGACGGGATAAAAATGAGTTAAAAGGATGGAGAAAGAAATGAAGCAAGAGCATGAAAAGAGAGACGGGATGAGAAAGCTAGGAAAGACTGATGTATCTACCTATTATGCTAGTTGACCCAAACTACGCCACCACCGAGAAACTTAAAAGTCACATTCGCGCACGCCCCACCCCGCTATACCGCCATCCCATAGTCACCTGCGTGAGCGCACGCTCGCCATCTTCCTCTAACGAACTGCCAGAGACAACGCTTAAGACATGTTGCTGGGCAAGGAGAGGGGACGGTGGGAGGGACATAGGTAGATACATCAACTTATTTAGCAAATAATAAAATCAGGTAGGATTTTACTGATTTACTACAATAAATTGATGTATCTACATATTATGCTAGACCAGCACAGATAAAAATGCAGGGTGGCATGTCCCAAGGAAAGGAGGCTAACGCGGGGTAACAACAGAAGCTGCCGCCCTCAGTGACGAAGTTGCAAACCGCGCTTCTGCAGAAGGAATGTCCTTCAGATAAAAAGAAGTAAAAGAATTGGGAGACCGCCAAAAGGCGACCCTCAAAATGTCTTCTAGGGCAATACCCTGAAAAAGCGCCCAAGAAGTGTTAATGCTTCTGGTATCATGCGCTCTAGGCTTACTATCCGAGAGAAGGGCCTCAGGACCAGCGGCCTGAATGGCCTCAACAATCCATCTAGAAATGGATTCTTTAGAAGCAGGAGAGAAAGGTTCACGAGTAATAAGGAAAAGTTGCTCGTCCGAGCGGCAATCTTTGGTCTTGTCTAAGTACCATTTTAGCGCCCTCACCGGGCACCAAACCTTGACTGAGGAGAAGTCTGACAGAGGACTGAGAAATACCTCAACCGCACCGGAGGAGGCCGTCTGATTTTTGGCTACAAAGGACGGCGTAGGGATGAGACGAACACATTGTCTTTCCCAACGGATGTGACCGGGAGAGGTGCAAAGAGCATGAAGAGAACTTCTTCTCTGCCCTGAAGCTATGGCCATAAGAAAAATGGTCTTGACAGTTACCTGATGGAGAGAAGCCTTGCTCATAGGTTCAAAGGGAGGCTTAGATAACGCATCTAAAACTTTAGGTAGGCTCCACGCAGAAGACAACTTAGGATTTGCTGGTCGTTGTAAGAAGAACGATCTCAGCCATCTAGCGAGTAGATGGGAGTTAGAAACTCCCGAGCCGTCTGAAAAGCCAACGTGAGTAGCGGCGATGGCAGATCAATATCCACGGATAGTGGAAAGCGATCTACCCTTATCAAAAATGGAGATCAGAAAATCTGCCTACAGAAGCCTCACGGGGTGAAACCCCCCCCCCCCCCCCCCCCCCCGAGACCTTCACACCAAACTGAAAATGCCTCCAGGCGGGAGTTGTAAAGAGATCTTTTGGACTCTCTACGACTCTGAATTATAGACTGAGAGGCTCTCTCGGAGAGACCCCGAGGCCCCAGCGTCACCCCGATAACGGCCAAGCGGTCAAGTGAAGAGTCTCGGGCGGACCATGGAGGATCCCCGAAAGAGGCTGCGACACCAGGTCTGGCCTCAGAGGAAGCGGAAACGGCTGCCCCTCCAGGAGGGACAGGAGTAGGGGAAACCAAGGCCTCCACGGCCAGCGCGGGGCAAAAAGCAGGACCCATGCTCGATCCTCCTTGATCTTTCTCAGAACCTGAGGGATCAATAGAAACAGGGGGAAAGCATACCCTCGAAAGTGTCCCCAGTGGAGGGCGAAGGCATCGAGTGCCCAAGCCTCCGGGTCCCGAACCCGAAAACAGTACCTCGAAAGACGGTGATTGAGAGCGGTCGCAAACAGATCGATCTCTAGCGGCGTGGGCGAAAACCTCCTGATGGAGGGACCACTCGGAAGGGAGACACCTGCCCCGGGACAGAAAGTCTGCTAAAAGATTCTCTTGCCCGGGAATGTAAGAGGCTATTGGAACTATATTGTTCAACCGACACCACCTCCAAACCTGGGCGGCAAGCGAGTTCATGGAACCTGACCGGGTTCCACCCTAACGATTGATGTAGGCGGCAACCGTGGTGTTGTCCGTAAGGATAAGAACGGAGCGCCCTACAATCATGTGCCTGAAATGGCGGAAGGCCTGAAGGCCGCCCGCATCTCCAGCACACTGATATGGGGAATGGTGCGCAGATGAGACCAGTCCCCCGAAATCACCTCGTCCCCACAATGGCCGCCCCAGCCTAGAATCGACGCGTCCATCGAGATGGATACTGACGGAAGAGGGGCGTGGAGGGGTTTGCCCTGAGCAAGAAACGTCCTGTCTGCCCAGGGGGCGAGTAGACGTCTGATCTCCCTCGGTAATGGAATCCATACTCTGAGGGAGTCTACGCCCAGCGAGAAAAACTTCAAGAGGTGCCTCTGGAAGGGCCTCAACAGAAGTCTGCAGTCTGGTAAAACATCCACTAGGCTCGAGAGGTAGCCTAGAAATTGAAGCCAGCGCTTGACCCGTACTCTGTGCAATAAGCGCAAGGACCGAGCGGCTGACGAAATCGTCGGAATTCTGTCGCGGCTTGGGCGAGCGACCTGATTCGGGATATCTATCTCCGCACCTAAGTACACTGGGGTACGGGTGGGAGACAGCTCCGATTTCTCCCAATTGATTAGAAACCCCAGCTCCTGAGTAGTCTGGAGTAAGAGGTACAACTGGTCTCGGAGCACCGACTCTGAATGTGCTACCAGAAGCCAATCGTCCAGGTAGACAAAAAGTCAGAGACCGCGCTTCCTTAGGAAGGCGGCTAGAGTCGATACTACCCAGGTGAAAATGCGGGGAGTCGGTTTCAGCCCGAATGGAAGGGCGCGAAACCTGCAGTTTTCGCCCTGGAAAGCGAACCCCAAAAGATCCCGCGAACGGGGATGAATTGGGATATGGAAGTATGCGTCCTTCAAATCGAGTGAAACCGCTACGTCTGACTGCTCGATTGTCGGTAGAATGGACGCTAGCGTTTCCATCCGGAAGTGTACCGGCGGAATAAAGTTGTTGATGACCTTCATATTGAGGATCATTCTTAGTTTCCCCGAGCGTTTGGGAATCATAAAGATCGGTGAGAGACACAGATGTGGGTGGTCTCTCACCTTTTCTATTGTGCCCTTCACCAGCAGCAACTGAATCTCGGCCGAGATATGCTGCTGATGAAGGGCGGAAGAAACTGGCGGGCGGATACGGAAAGCACCGTGCGGGACAGGCTCTGCAAGCTTTATGAAGAAGCCGTCTTTGATTGAGAGAACGAAGCTGTCCTCGGTAACTGCTTCCCAAGCAGGGAGAAAGTACCAAAGTCGTCCGCCTACCTGATGATCCAAAGCTCGGGGCGCCTCTTCAAAAGGCCTGCTTGGGCTTGGCCGGAGCCTTGCCACGGGCCCTATTGCTCCCCCTTCCTCTGGAGGAGCACCTGGAGGCCCCTCCACCTCGAGTAGGTCTGGGCTGTTGACCCAAGGGAAAAGCCGCGCAAGGAGGGGTCGAGTTCACCCGCTTAAAGCGTGGGGTCGGAAACACCGACACCCTAGCTTTCAGACTAGAGGGTTGAGTCGGCAAACGTGGGCGGAAAAGTTTTGACAAGTCCGCCGCCTGCTTACGGGAGTCAATTTCGCGCTGAAGAACAGCGGCAAACTGACCCCCAAACAGTTGCCCCTCCGACTGAGGAATTCCCCCCAGCAGGGAGGGAATATCCCTATCCAGAATCCCTAAGGACGAGAGGGCCAGCTCTCTCCTACAGTTTGTGGCTTTGACAGCCGCAAGGGTCAGCTGTGACCACAGAGATCCCGTTAAGGAAAACAGGATCTCGTCCAAAATCAGCCCATCAGACTCAGAAACTTGAAGTTCTCGAGACCTGATTTTGAGGCTGATTAGAGACCCCAGATAAGCCGTGAGCCGCAGGCCAGATCTGGCGTGGGTCTCAACGTCCCGAAACCGCTTATCCTTGGCTGAGTAACCTCTACTCGTGAAATTAACACCAAGTGTCGCCCTGACATGATTCATGTCGAGCGAAAAAGTCTTCCGTTGGAAGAACCCAACTGAATCTTGGGGATGGAAAGCAAAGCCCCGAGCAAGGGGTTGCTTACCAACAGAAGTCCCAGGCTGCGACGCCTGTTCAGCTAAGTTTGCGTAGGCAGCCTTGAAATCATCAGAAAGGGGTATTCCCGAAGAGGGAACCCCTTGACTGAGCCGGAGGGAAAGTCTCAGGTAAGTATTTCTCCAAAAGAGCCTGCGCGTCGACAGCCAACCCACAAGAGTGTTCGGAGACCGCACTGGCTTGAGACTCAACATCAGAGTCAGCATCAGGGCTGGCTGTGTGAGAAACGTGACCCCAGGGGGGCGAATGTATCCACGAACCAAAGGCCTCCTCACCGGGTGGAGCACCAAGTTCCGCCGGTATCGGAGTAGCTCTTGCCGGGAGGCTCTGGTTCGGATTACCCACGCCTACGGACTGATCATCATCCGGGGCGGGTCAGAGACACCCGCGGTCGGCTGAGAGGTAGGGGGTAACCACCCGCTCTTCTCAGCAACTATCTTCACAAGGCGAAGACGTTAAGCCTGTTCGACCGGTAAGGGAGGAGGATCTGGCGTCCCGTGTCGGGAGGCCTTATCCTTCTTCCTTGTCAAATTTCTAGGTTTGCTCGGGGCAAATTTAGATTTTGACTTTGAGAGAGACCTGGTCGACTGGTGCCTTTTAGACTTCACGCAGGGAGGGCTTGGGCCCTCCGGCACAGAAGTCGGCTCCATGACCGTATCCGGAAGGCCTTGCTTGGCAGGGCCATCGTCGGATAATGTCTCAAGACTACCCACCCGTTTGGAACGAGGGGTAGCCTTCTCTATAGTGACAAAGGCTGAGCTATGGCTCGGCAAGTCACCAAGAGTATATAGATCACTAGAAGCTCCAGTGTCTATATTCAGGTAGGAACTTGTTGGGCATCCGATAGCTCCCCCTGAGAGGACGTGAGTTTCAGAGGTCGGACGACCGGCGAAACTTACGCCCTGCGTTCGGGGGCCTGCGGACGAGTTCGAGACCCCCTGGACGCAGGGGTCCCTAACTTACCTCCCGACGAAAAGTCTGGACGACCTCACGACGACCTCGACGACCTCACGCCCGACCCGGTAGAAAGTGTACTGCGTCTCAAAGAAAAAGAAGCCGTAACACTGGCTCCCGCCGCGTCAGCCTGGCGGGGGCCGTACGGGTAACCGGAGTCGAGGAAAAACTCATACCGAAACTATAGAGTCGATGTGAAACCTGAAAATATAAAACAAAAATTAAGTTATTTAAACAAGCGCGCAGGGGTGAAAAATAAAGAGCTCACAGTATTCCTAAATAAGGGAATACAAGCACAACTAAGTGTGAAAGGGGAGTCAACTATCGAACACCCCAAGGGCTGTGCACGAAAAAGGAATTCCCCACCGACCCAAGCACGGCCACGTGGCAAGTCTGGATCGCCCGCCAAGCAAACAAGCGGAACGAAGGGGAAGAAAAGCGAGACAGAAAAATAACTAATTTCCTGTCTTAAAACAACGTGACTAGAAAATACGTACCACAAATAAAATAAGCCTTAAATGTAGACGGAAAAATTTATTAAAGCAGATCAGAAAGCGCAAAAAATAGAGATAAATCTCAATATTGGGCGCAGTGACTTATCTGACAATGTTCACTCATCGGCAGCGAGAATGAAAAGAGGAAGATGGCGGGCGTGCGCTCACGCAGGTGACTATGGGAAGGCGGTATAGCGGGGTGGGGCGTGCGCGAATGTGACTTTTAAGTTTCTCGGTGGTGGCGTAGTTTGGGTCAACTAGCATAATAGGTAGATACATCAATTTATTGCAGTAAATGATATAGGGTGGTATATAAGAAAGAATGAAAAGGGGAGGTGGTTCTAGATTTTAAATGTTTATACATAATTCAGTCCCCCTCCCCCTCTCACTCTGCACTCAATTTTTTTTTTCGAGATCATCTTTTAATCCATAATTCATCTCCCTGTCTCTCTCTCTGTCTCTTTCTTACATTAAATGTATATATTTTCTTCTTCCTTCCTCTCAATCCCCTTCTTTAAACTTCTCTATGACTGAAGTCTCTTTCACTCCAATTCAATATTCATTTGTATGGAAACATTCATTTTCAGATATATTCTTGGCACATATCAGGACTCATTCATTTTCTCTCTCATTAAACTACATTTATCTTTATCTTGCAAGCAATTTCATTCAATTTCCTTCATACCTCTCCTTTATTTCAGTTCTCTATTTTTTTGCTCTGGAAGTACTTAAAAATGCAAGTAGCAATGTTGATGAAAAATCTTAGAAGCATGCCCCTTTTCTGTCATGTAGATTGCACAATTTCTGGCATGGTTCTTGAGACATTCATACGACGCCTTAAACTCAACAAAGTTTCATTAACCAAGCTTCTTTATTTTGTTAAATTATTCAATAATTGAAACAAGCTGAACAAAGCAGAAAATTCATAGATCCCATTAGATTCATGAACATGTGCAAATGATGGGACAACTATAAGAAATTTGTGAGAATTCTCTGAGAATATCAATTTTGGTAAAATGGTAATGTGACAGTGACATTATTTAATAGTGTTGGACACCTTCTCATTTGTTTGTAAACTGGCGATCATAATGTCCATTTTCGCCTTCCGTGCTGTTTTCTAACATGTCCTCCAGTAAACAAAATCCCTGCTTCTCAGTCATTGAATTTTGAAACATGATTGATTCATTAATTATGATTACAGAAACAAATGGGATAGTTTTCCTATATACTTGTAATTGGACTGAAATGCATGGAGTGCAAATATAGTGAAGTCAGGAAAGGTGGTAAGGGGGGGGGGGGGGGGGGGGGGGGGGGGGGGGGGGGGGGGGGGGGGGGGGGGGGGCTGGTCACGGAGATCCGTTATCACTTTGAGACTATTGTGGCCTTTCACGTTTCAAAAGTATAGTTAATCTGTAATTGATGGGAAATGACTGAAAACGGGGTCCGCTCGCCATTCATAAGGACCGCTATTCATAGCGGTCCTTACGAATAGTTATGAATAGTGGTCCTTATATGAATGGAGCTCCTTATGAATTTGTCTATGGTTTTCTTGCTATTCAGAAGGACCGCTATTCAACAAACCAATATTCATTTAGTCACGCGTTATGGATAGCGGTCCTTATGAATAGCGATCCTTATGACTGGTGAGGTTACCCCTTGAAAACTGCCCTCTTCCTTTTACAGATAAGCTTATATAATTCTATACAAACTGTACAAACTTTGCAGAATGCCAAATATTCACTATTGAGTTAGAAATAAATTCACATGGTACTTGAATTTAATATAAATTTGGTCTTCATTGCAATATTATATTTAACTGCATTAAATACAATTTGGGGTATTCTTTTTAACTTACTGGATAATGAAAATAGCAAAACATAATTATGTAATTGTACTGTTGGACAGTCTCGCCAATTCTAGAAAAAAAATTCCTCAAACTCATGCCTATGATGATGACCCTCTAGGCCTCTACCCACTATGGGCAGCTTCAAAATTTAGATATTTGCCTTTTTTTAATGTCTGATAAAAAGTACAGATGAGTAGCACAGAATAAATTTTTCTCCTCATCATACATTTATTTTCAATATCCCCTTACAGTGAAATATCTTTGCCCTATTTTTGGATTCTTTACAATCATCGTCTGTGACTGCCGATGTCTGAGAGATCTTCTGGGTCCTCCTGTCAGTGCCAATGCCTCATCAATCTGGAGAGAAAATAATGAAAAGGTCTTGCTATATACATAATTATGTACATGTATGTTACAAAATTGTCTATGGTTTTAAAGTTGATTTATATTGAATCTGGAGGGGGAAAAAAATATAGTCGTACCTTATTGTATAGTGGCTAACAAACAATATCTGAATTTGCAATGAACTTATGAAGCAATATGATCAGGAATGACAGGGACAATGTCACAGAGGACGGAGGGGGAGAGGAAGTCGCAAAAACAGTTCCTGTGCCCTCTGATTTGCCAAATTTCACCCAAAACTCTGATAACTTTGGTAAAGAGAGATTTTCCAACATATTGAATGAAGTCTTCTTGATGCTAGTCGCTAGCATGGTTACGACAATCGTTCCAAACATATTTTGTTTTACTGTGAAACAAGTTAGTTAGGATCTTACGTATATTCCCAAGAAGGGGCTTTATCTCACCTGTAATATAGATGTTCATAGTGTTGGCCTCGAAGGTTATGCAGCTACTAGTACTACACCTTCTGGGTACTTGTTCAATCAGGTCCTTTTCGAGTAGGTAGACCCCCTTTGTCCAAACTTGAAAGCCACGTTAGTCATCCTTCCACAGCACTTGTACCTGAAATGGAAATCGCAGTACATTTTAGTTGAAGGAGTACTCCGGCCTGAAATTAATATGAATTGAATAAATAGAGTAAAATTAAACAAACAAATCACTGAAAATTTCATCGAAATCGGATGAAAAATAATGAAGTTATGGAATTTTTAAATTTTGCATTATTTTGGTGAAATAGTTATATGCACGTCATCTTAATATGCAGTGAGTGAGCTGATGATGTCATATCCCCACTTTTTCTTTTGTATTTTATTATATGAAAATGCAATTATTCAAATTTTCTGCCCCAAGCTTATAATTAAAAGGACTGACTCCTTATTTAATGTGTAAGTTCATCATTGCTGTAACTTATTTTGTTACAAGGGATATATTTTTTATAGACATGTATGAAAAAATGAAATAATGAAGATTTCATATAATATAGTTAAAAAAGGAAAGTGGGGACGTGACATCATCAGCTCACTCATTACATATTCATGATGACATGCATAGAACTGTTTCCCAAAATAATGCAAAACTTTAAAATTCAATAACTTCGTTATTTTTTATCGGATTTCGATGAAATTTTCAGTGTTTTGCTTGTTTAATTTTACTCTATTCATTCAATTAATATTATTTTCAGGCTGGAGTGCCCCTTTAAGCCTGAGTCATATCGAATATTTCATAATCCGGGATTCGACGGCTTTGATCCGGTCGAATACCGGTGCATCGATAAATGATGGGCGGTGAAAACAGAGTTGCACACAGTTGCACGCAGTGCATGCACCATGCACCGGTGACCGGTCCGTTGGCATCGCGGGCATATGTATGGGGCTCTCGCTGCTCGACATTAACGATAGCCCGCTAGCCAATGGCTAGTAAAAATCACGGCGGACTAGCCAAAATCTTAAGTTTCTAGTCCGTATGGCTAGCCAAAATATCACTCTAGTGTCGCACGAAGCGATGCTCATTGTCGACACATCCGACAATGATTCAAATTCAAAGAATTAATAATCTTACTTTGTCTTTGGAGAGCTGAATGGAACACGTTTGTTCGATGCAAAAAAAAACAATACGAAATACTTTTCGTCGCTCATGACTTCATTCAGCTTCAGATCATTTCCAAGAAGTAATTGCCAATTTGATGAGAGTGTGATATAGTTATTGCGAAGTAGGAACACTCGTACTCATGCCCGTATTTATCATGTTCAATATTATATAGTTGTCAAATTGACAATGCAGAGAGAGTGCAAGAATATTATCGTAAACTTCCGTTCCTAACGACAAAACGATTTTTCCATAGAGAAAGCATAGGTAAAGCGCGACGTCCTCCGCGAGCGAATTAGCGAAAGTTAGCCAACAGTTTGAAGTCGCCTTCACGTTCTCTGCTAGTACATATGCTGTACGTTACGGATTTCTTTTTTATTTGCTTTTTTCATGGTGGCTACGGTAGTCAAAAATCTGGCGGACTACAAATCGATGCACCGGTTTTGCCAAAACGAAATCGGGATTCGATGTCTTCGATCGAACACCGGCTAACCAATCGATTCGACTCGGGCTTAATTTTAGTTTATAATCTGAGGTCTATCATCACATGCTCATTTTTAGGTTGCAAAAGCTGAGGTATTTAATGGCAAAGTTTTCCTAAAAATTGAACGTAGTTTTATGTATGTATGTATAAGAGAAATTTGTAAAATCAGCACTGATTTTCTTATTTACTAGATAAATCTATATACCTACCTATTATGCTAGTCCCTTGACTACGCTAACCGTCCGAGAATTTTAACACAAATGAGTCACAATATTGTGCGCACCCCCCGTAATCCCATTGTTATCCCCTTCGCCACTCACCCGCAGTAATATACGCAACGGCCATCTTCCTCTATTGCGAGCAACCCCAAGTAATAAAACATGTTGCTTGCAAGGCGAGGGGAAGGGGGAGGGTCATAGGTAGGTATATAGATTTATCTAGTAAATAAGAAAATCACTGCTGATTTTACAAATTTACTGCAATAAATAATATATACCTACCTATTATGCTAGACTAGCACCCATTCAAACCGGGTGGCATGTTTTAAGTGAAGAAGGGAACAGGATTACAGAGAAGACACCGCCGCCTTCAAGGTGGCTGACACAAATAATTCCTCAGAATGATATAACTACGCTGTTTGCACGATGTTGCCGATGTGATCCGATCTATGTGCGCTCTACACGACCTAATCACGCTGTTCCCCTGTTCTTGCATAATTAAATCTATAAGTGCAACACGTTTCCATTTTCTTTTATACCCGTGAGAGCGGTATCTGATCACGGACAGCGCTAGAATAGCGTAGCTAAAGCGGGAACAGCGTTGTTAAAGCAGGAGAGCAACGTGCCGAGAGCGTATTGGCAACTGGATAAAGAAGCCGGGCGCGTAGGGATAGCGGCATTACAGCGGGAAGGTCGTGATTCGATCTGCGTGGAGCAGGGCGGCAGCGTAACTATATTGGTGTTTACTAATATCGCCGATCTGGTACCACTGTTGCTACGCTTAGAAAGACCTTGCTACGCTTAGAAAGACCTTACTACGCTCACCCCGCTTTCTTTATGCTGTCCTTACGATCGCCCCGCTAGCTTTATGATAAATTTTTGATCGGGGAGATCGGGGAGAAATTTTGAACATGTTCAAAATTTCTCCCCGATCTGATAAAGTCCAGCTCCTATCCCAATCTCACAACGCTGTCTTTACGATGCTGCCAATTGCAAGCGATGCCAGTACGCTTTCCCCGATCTACCAAAATCTACCAGATCGGGGTAGATCGGAAGCCAGAGCGGCATAGTGGAACGGCCCCTTTAGGTAGCAAGAAATGAAGGAATTGGGCGAACGCCAATAGGCAGCCCTCAAAATATCATTAAGCGTCACGCCTTGAAAAAGGGCCCGAGAAGTGCTAACACTACGACTGTCATGAGCATGGGGCTTACTATCTGATAAGAAAGCCTCTGGGCCAGTGGCCCGAAAAGCTTCAACAATCCATCTAGAAATGGAATCCAGAGAAGCAGTAGAAAAGGGCTCTCGAGTGATCAGAAACAACTGATCATCCTTGCGACGTGTCTTAGTCTTATCAATATACCATTTAAGAGCTCTAACAGGACACCAAACCTTGTCCTCGCGCACTGACGAGAAGTCAGATAGTGGACAAAGAAAAACTTCAACAGGGCCAGAAGAAGCCGTCTGGTTCTTGGCAATGAAAGAAGCTTTAGGAATCAATCTAACACCTTTTCTCTCCCAACGAACATCACCGGGAGTAAGACAGAGGGCATGAAGGGCACTGCGCCTCTGACCAGAGGCAATGGCTACCAAAAAGAGTTTCTTCACCGTAAGATGGTGAAGCAAAGCTTCACCAAACGATTCAAAAGGAAGCTTAGCCAGGGCTCCTGGAACCCGAGGCAAACTCCAAGACGGGACTAACTGAGTACGAGGGGGACGTTTCAGAAAGAAAGACTGAATTAATCCACTCAACAGCAGGGAATTAGAAATCCCCGAGCCATCCGGAAACCCTGAATGAATGGCACCGATCGCAGACCGGTAGCCTCGGATAGTAGAGATAGACCTTCCTGTGTCAAACAGCGAGATTAAAAAATCCGCAATTGAAGCAATAGGAGCCTTAAACGGGGTTTGATCCCGTGCCTTACACCATTGAGAAAAGGCTGAAAGACGGGAATTGTAAATTTCCCTAGTAGAAACCCTACGACCGGACATTACAAAATCTGCGGCCCTTTCAGAAAGACCTGACTGTCTTGCAGATTCCCCAGTCAAATGAAGGGACGATGGACTGTGGTGAGAATCCCCGAAAGGGGTTGCGACACCAGATCCGGTCTCAACGGAAGAAGAGAGTTTTCCCGAGCGCTTGGGAATAACGAAAATCGGAGAAAGAGAAAGACGCGGCTGGTGTTTCACCTTTCCTATAGCTCATTTGTTCAACAGAGATCTGATCTCCGTTGAAGCGTGACAGCGAGCCGGGGCAGACATGAGATATTTTAGCCTTATGCGAACCAGTCTCCTTGCCCCGCAGAGAGCCACGACTACCTCTCGAAGAGGCCCTGCCACGTCCGCCTCTCCCACGACGGGGGTATGACGGAGTAACAGCAGGTAATGACACAGTGACCTGACGGTGTTGTCCCGAAGTGGGAGCAACGACCCTCTGTCGGGAAGGGGCTCGCGTCGGCTAGTAATGTAGTAAATTGTCATCCAAAAAGCAAGGGGCCCCGAGAAGGGACGTCTCGGAGAAGATACGATATGTCAGTCTCCTTAACCGAGGACGGAGAGGGCCAAAACCCTACAGCTGTTCGTAACAGAAGCTAGAGAGTTGTGACCACTGCAGACCCGATAGAGTAAGCAGCAGGTCATAACAAATTTATTACCTTCGGTGATATTCAACTCGTCCGCCCTGGATCTGAGGTCGGAAAGAAAACCTTGAAACGCGGCCAAGCGCATACAGTCTCTGATTTGACGGCCGACATTGCCCCAATGTCTATCCTCAGCCTTAAAAGGGGAGGAAGTAAGCGGGTTGGGCGTACACAAATGTCGACCCACCGCCAAAATCTTCTAGAGAGAGAAAAAGCTATCCTGATCTTGGGATGTAAAGGCAAAAGCCTTACCCTTAATCTGACCAGAGCGCCTAAGGAAAAGCCCGGTCTCGATGCGGTCATACTCCGCCATGAAACCCCCCGTGAGGGAAAAACCCTCAGAGGGAACCTATTGCCTGAACAATGGAGAAGTCGAACCCTGCGCGCGGGTTGACTGAAATCAGGGAGATATTTGGCCAACAAGGCAGCAGCCTCAGCCCAGCAAAGGGAAAGCGATTGAGGCTCTGCCTGCTCCAACAATGTTGATTCAGAAACCGAAAATTGAGAAGCAGACTCAAATTCTGGTACCGCTTGATTAGTTTGGGACAAAGGCCCGCAAACAATGAACGAATCAGGCGGATACTCCAATGGGTCACTATAGGCCTCCTCGCCCGACAGAGCCCCAAGGGCTGCGGGTGGAGGAGATGCGAGAGAGCCCAGCTCGGACAATGGGGTATCGAGCACAGACGGCCGAATAGTCTCAGTGTCAGAACCCCGAAGAGGAAAAGAAGCAGGGGCTGCGGTATCTGTAAGAGAGACCAGCCTTGCCGCTGAGCGAAAACCCGCATCATGCCGAGTAGCTCAGATTGAGAAGGATCAAACGGGGCAGCAGCGGCCAACGCTCTGCTTCTCTTAGTCCCCTTTTTAGCTGGATCAACAGGAGCCGAAGCCATGTCCCGCTTCTTGGGACGTCCGACAGATTTCGGGTGGTTCTCAGAAACAACTTTGGAATCACGCACCAAACCCTCAACAGAGGGATGCCCGCCTCCCTCCAGCAAGAAAGAGGAAGATGGCCGTTGCGTATTACTGCGGGTGAGTGGCGAAGGGGATATGGGATTACGGGGGGTGCGCACAATATTGTGACTCATTTGTGTAAAAATTCTCGAACAGTTAGCGTAGTCAAGGGACTAGCATAATCGGTAGGTATATATGATTTATTGCAGTAAATTGACTCAGTCTATACATGAATTGTAGCTTCATGGCCTATACATTTATCTTTTCCCTAAATGTACCCTTTAATATTTGCATAGAACCCCTCCCTCCCCCCCCCCCCTTCCCTCAATAAACCTAAATAAATACAGGCTAAATTTTAGAATGGGTATCTTTTAAAATTACTTTGAGACCAATGTAAATGTTTGTTGATAAAGAAATGAATAGATCCTTATATCTAAATAAATAAAATGATAAATGGCCAAACACAAAATTATAAATCCTATTTAAGTTGACAAAGTTAACAACATATAAACAGGTCTACCAAGTAGAAAGATCTAGATTAGATCTAGACCTATCTATTTAGACTAGATCTAACCGATACAAACTTTTGTAAAACTGAATCTAATCTATTTATTCTGATTGTTGGATGTAGAATCTAGACTAGATCAAGATTTAAAAATCAACAGGAATTTAATTCAGGAATGAACGTAGAGTACATAGGTCCAACAGTTACATCTTCAGTCGGTTCACTCTTAGTCTACACCAAACTAGGTCTAACCATGCCCATGGTCTGACGTTAGACTCTCCAACGAAAGTTCAAGTTTCTAAACACAGTAAGAACCTAGATCTAGATTTAGATCATTTAGTCTCATTTGTTACTAGATCTATAGATCTAGCCTAATAATAGACTAGATAAAATTAAATTTAACTGTTGAATTTAACGTTAGAACTAATAATTAGTGACATACATCTAGATCTCCTTGGAACTCCTGGGCTGGGTATGTGTGGAAATCCCAGGAAGGCTAAAGAGGAAAAGAAAAAGAGGAAGAAGAAAGAAAGAAAAAGAAAAGAAAAGATGTAGACTAAACCGAGTTAGATATATCAAAAATCTAAATGTTGGATTCCAAAGCAGAATCTCGAGCCTAGATCCAAGAAGGAAAAGAAGAATAAAGGAGGAGTCTGAGAAGAAGACACAACTCGAAAGAAGGAGAAGGAAAAAAGAAGGAGAAGGAAAAAAGAAGAAAAGGAAGAGGAAGAAGAGGAAGAAGAAGAAGAAAAAGGAGGAGAAGAGGAGGATCGATAAGAAGAAGAATTCAGTTCTTCACTTTTATTACTTTAGTTTTAATGATTACTTTGAAGAGCTAACATTTTGTTAAATGTTAGATCTGTAAATAAATTCTGGTTGCCTACCTCAAACTGGATTGCTGGGACTGGTCTTGTCTGAATTGAAGTTGAATTGAGTCGCCTTTGACTTGTGGAACAGGCTGGCTGTTGCTTATGAATACAGACTTTTGTTTCTCTTGCTCATCATTTTCTAACTACATGTCTATTTTGTTTCGCCCAGACGGTAAGAGGAGACATTATCCTGGACCTTCTCTGCTCAGTGGTCAGGAGTTGTGGGAGCGAGTTGTGAGTTGTGTGCGTACAACTTCAGCTGCTTTTTTGTGCGATGAGCTTTTGCCTGGTCTTGGCAAAGACTTATTATAAGCAAATTGACGATGATGTCATCATTTTGCCCCATCCTGATTGGCCAAAAGATTAAAATCGCACGACTCATCGCAGAGATTCGACATGTTGAATCTTCTGCGATGAGTAGTGCGATTTTAATCTTTTGGTCTCCGATTGTAGTGCGACTGGTCGGTTCGCAGTCGCAAGCTATAGCACACTACACGATCCGATCAAAAATCAGTTGCATCACAGTCGGATCGTACAGTGTGCGCCGGGCTTAAGATGATGATGATGTCTTTGATGATTATGATGATATGATGGTTTTGATGATCATGATGAATTGATGATATGATTATTATACGAGTTAATGACGATATGATGTTAAGATGATAGTGATAATTGTTTTGACGCTATGATTATCAAGATAATGATATAATGAGTATGATGATGATAATGATGACCATCATGATGATATGATAATGATGCAATGATGATGTGATGATGATATGATGGTTATGATGATATGATGGTTATGATGATCATGATGAATTGATATGATTATATAATTTAATGACGATATGGTGTTAAGATGATATTGATGATAATTTTTTTGACGATATGATTATCAAGATAATGATGATATGATGATGATGATTGATAATGATGATGATCATCATGATATAATGATGCTATGATGATGTGATGATATGATGATCATGATGAATTGATATGATTATATGAGTTAATGACGATATATGACTAAGATGATATTGATAATTGTTTTGACGATAAGATAATGATGATAAGATGATGATGATGATGATGTCTTTGATGATTATGATGATATGATGGTTGATGATCATGATAAAATGATATAATGATATAACATGCATATATTACTAAAACAGAAGTCATTGTAAAAAGTGATTTAAAACCAGGGATGTAAGTGGGTAGCAAAAAAAAATCCGGAAAATATTTGGCGAGCGCAGTGATTCAGTCAAGTGTAGGTGTCCGAACGTAATCGCTCAAGAATACTCCGTTCGCATCCTTCTCCTCTGTCCATTTCCAATTCCACTTATTCTTGATTCCTCTGTCGATTTTCGCTATATTTGCAGTCCTGTCCACTTCCATTTTTATATTTAATTCCAGTAAGAGGCAAAAGAAAATCAGGAAACGAAATCGAAACGCTATCACAAAGTCGTAAACTTCCAAGTATCTGTGCAGCTGCGTGATATGCATGCGATACGCGACGTCGACAGTACACATACAGCGCAATATCGCTGTGCACGTGTGCTACATGTAGCGCTAGCTTCGCAATGCGGTCGTCCTGACAATGCATTCCAGAACGTATAGTCTCATACATCAGTCCACTTTTCCTGTCACCGCACGTTCAAAATACAAAATCACTACGTGGCTGTTACGCGAATTTTAGTAAAGCGCATGGTTTTACAGTCCATAGCACTTGTCCACACATACTCGTTACCAGGATTTTTATACAAAATTTGTGATGTGCGTATGAGAACCACTTCACGCTATATTAACATACTTCGTATGAAACGGCTCGTACAAGACTATATTTCATTTGCGAGATTTTTTTCCGCCACTAGGTTGATGCACACCAGAGTACGATAATGCCTTCAACACATAACATGTCACAGAAAAAACCCGTAAATGTTTCTTAAATTTAAAACAAGCAAAAGATACGACTGCGTCTTCAATATGCCTCCGCTTGTATTCAGATAATTCCTGATCATCTACAAGTATAATATAGTTGATGCGCATTCATCAAATGGTTACTGCGAAATTGTGATTTAAAACACTAAAATCCTATATTACTAATTGACCTCTGACTATAAAGCAATATAATCAGTTGTTCTTGAGATATCGTGGAAATGTAGCCAAAAACTGTAGTAATATCATGTAAATTGGCCGCTGAGACCTGCAACCTGTGACCTTTGACCTACTTACCCCCAAATTCTAATCAGTTCATTTTCCTATGGTAGTACATGCTGGTACGAAGTTTGATGTTCCGAGCTCTAACAGTTCTTGAGATATTATACATACTAGTACCAAGTTTGAAGTTCTTACCTCAAACAGTTCTTGAGATATCGCAGTAACGATATACCAAAACATTTCCCATAGAAATAACATGTAAACGAAAAACGGCATTCTCAAATCACATTTTGTAGTGAAAAATTGGGCATGATCCCGACATCTGATCGAACATTGGAGACCACACTTATAAAAGCTTAATATAGTCTCAGCTATAACATACTAAAATCTGGAAGAAAATAGACCAAAAACAACTGAGATACAGCTCAGAGAACAATGTCATGTAGATTCAGGATTAGAAAAAAAATCATCTTTCATAGACATAACACGCAAATAGGGAAAATTCTGACATGGCATCTTTAATTGAAAATTTCACTGTGATAACATCATCAAAATGAAAAATTGTGGGAACTGATTTTGTAGGAATTTGCCTCAGCTACAACATATTAAAATCTGGGCGAAAAACAACCAATTATTACGAATCTAGAGTCAAATTTGCATAAATGTGATGACGTCAAAACATGAAAAATGGAAATTTTGAATTCTGGCGCCATTTTGAGGACGTCATAATGTTTATATGGGTCAAATGATACATGAAATGAAATCTATGATTCATACCCTACCTGATGATGACAAAAAATTGGGGGGTTTATGGACTATTTAAAGAGCTAGAGTTAATTTTGTAGAGGCATGTTTTTGCACGTTTTTTACGTTATTTTCGCCATAGACGCGCGCACGGATTTTGAAATTTGACACGCCCGTACGACCTTATTATTGATTGAAATTGATTCCAAGTTGATGGAAATGATGAAGAAAAGTGTCAAGATTGCAAATCAATCGAAAAAACAGCGTTTTAACGTTATTTACGACGTGCGCGCGCATAAAACGCGCGCGCGGACACTTACGCACGGAAATTTTTGAAATGCTCAAAATGACCTTGAAACGTGTGCAGACTTGATCCTACGTGATTTTGAGCATTTTTATTTTTTTACGCTCACGTACGCGCACGTCCTGACCTCTAGATGACCTGTCCTGACCTCTAGATGACCTGTGAGGACATGACTTGACCCGTCATGTGAAGTTTATGTGATGTGAACATAGTTGATTTTTGATGATCGATTATGAAGATATAATCGATCTTGTAAATTTACAAAATGGCGTCTTGATGACGTCACGATGACCTGATGACCTCCAAAAGATTAATGGACCATGTCCATGATTAACCTCATACATGACATGAAACTCGATGATATTGACCTGGCCGATTTTGAGATTTGGTGGCCACAAAAATTTGTCACAAAAAGAAATAATATTAAAGAAGAAAAATCTTGACAAAATTAAAAGGAGGTCTGTCATAAATGACAGACCACCTAATAATGAGGAAATACTAAACTGAAGATAGGAAGTCAAGAATTCCATGAATGGAGATACTTCTTGAGGACAGGAATGTAGCAAAATGTGTGAAACTGTCATTGTAAAATGATTATGGTGATGATGAATATGATATAATGATGGTTATAATAATTATGATGATATAATGATGATGGTGATGATATAATGATGATGGTGATGATATAATAATAATAGCGGTGATGATCATGACAGTGATAATGATGATGATGATGATGATGTAATGATGATTATGATGGTGATGATAATCATGATAATGAAGGGGATAATGATGAAGATTGATGATGTGATAATGGTGATGATTATGGTGATGGTGATTATGAAGATGATTGATGATATAATGATGATGATGGTGATAATGATGATAATGATGGGGATAATGGTGATGACCATGACTGCAATGACAGTGACCTTAACCATGCCAAATATGAAAGAGAAATCACATTTCGTTATGAAATCTTATACGATAATAAGCTGATTTGTACAAATTGGCGCCTAGATGACGTCACGATAACCTGATGACCTTGAAAAAGATGTGGGAACTTGACCTTATTAGGACCGATGACTGACGAAAATTTGAAGATAATTGAGTAAGCCAATTTTGAGAAATTGTGATATCAAATAGGACTAATGATATTGCAGGCTAGCTTTAATACACTTCAGGGAATCAGATTTTCCATAGGGTTACGCATAACTACTGCACACTACTTTCTAATAGACATAACACGCAAAATAAGGCATTTTATTACTTGGTTTGTGATTGCTTATGTTATAATAGTCGAACAAGATGGTAAAATGAACGGCAAAAAGAAGCAAAAAAAAAAAATTTTAATGGCCCCACCGGGGATCGAACCTGGGTCAACGGACTGAGAGGCAAGTGCTTTTGTAAAATAAGCACTGATTTTCTTATTTACTATATAAATCTATATACCTACCTATTTGTAAAATCAGCACTGATTTTCTTATTTACTATATAAATCTATATACCTACCTATTATGCCTGTAGTCTTGACTACGGGACCCCTTCGAGAATTTAACACACATGAGTCACAATATTGTGCGCACCCCCCGTAATCCTATTGTCCCCTTCGCCACTCACGCGCGTCAACACGCTACGGCCATCTTCCTCTTTTGCGAGCAATCCCAAGTAGAAACATGTTGCTTGCAAGGTGAGGGGAAGGAGGGAGGGTCATAGGTAGGTATATAGATTTATATAGTAAATAAGAAAATCAGTGCTGATTTTACAAATTTACTGCAATAAATCATATATACCTACCTATTATGCCAGACCAGCGCCAACTCAAAGACCGGGAGGCATGTTTCAAGCAGAAGGGAATAGGATTACAGCGAAGAAAACAGACACAGCGGCCTTCAAGGTGGCTGACGCAAATATAGCCTCACCTGCGGGAACATCCCTAAGGTAGCAAGAAATGAAGGAATTGGGCGAACGCCAATAAGCAGCCTTCAAAATATCATCGAGCGCCACACCTTGAAACCGAACCCAAGAAGTGCTGACACTACGAGTGTCATGAGCACAAGGCTTACTGTCGGAAAAAAGAGACCCTGTGCCAGCAGCCCTAAAAGCCTCGACAATCCATCTAGAAATGGAATCAAGAGAAGCAGGAGAAAGAGGCTCTCTAGTGAACAGGAACAACTGATCATCCTTACGATAAGACTTAGTCTTATCAATATACCAATAGAGAGCCCTAACAGGACACCAAACTTTGTCCTCGCGCACTGACGAAAACCCAGAAAGCAGACAAAGAAAAATCTCAACAGGGCCAGAGGCAGCTGTCTGATTCTCGGCAATAAAAGAAGCCTTAGGAATCAATCTAACGCCTTTTCTCTCCCAGGGAACATGACCAGGAGTAAGGCAGAGAGCATGAAGAGTACTGCGCCTCTGCCCAGAGGCAAAAAGCTACCAAAAACCGTAAGAAGATGAAGCGAGCTTCACCTAACGGTTCGAAAAGAGGTTTCGCCAAGGCCTCCAGGACCTTAGGCAGACCCCAAGACGGCACTAACCTAGAATAAGGAGGTCGCTTCAAAAAGAACGACCGAATCACACCACTTAACAGCGGGGAATTGGAAATCCCCGAACCATCTGAGAAATCCGAATGAATGGCCCCGATCATTCCGAACGGTAACCTCGGATAGTAGAGATGGATCTCCCTTTGTCAAATAGCGAGATTAGAAAATCCGCAATTGAACCTATAGGAGCCGATAAGGGGTTTGATTTCGCTCTTTACGCCAAAGGAAAAAGACCGAAAGACGGGAATTATAAATCTCCCTAGTAGAAACTCTACGACTGGACAATAAAAATTCCGCGGCTCTATCACAGAGACCCGACTGTCTTGCAGATTCCCTGACAAGGGCCAAGCAGACAAATGAAGGAACTCTGGATTGTGGTGAAGAATCCCCGAGAGGGGCTGCAACACCAGATCCACTCTTAACGGAAGAAGGAACGGTTGAGCCGCCAGAAGGCTCATTAGCTCCGGAACCAACTCCTCCTGGGCCAAAAGGGAGCTATCACAAGCACCCGAGCCCGATCTTCCCTGATCTTCCGCAAGACTCGCGGAATCAGCTGGAAGGGAGGAAAGGCTGGGCTGCAAGTAGGAACTAACTCTGGCTTTTCCCAAAATATTAGGAAACCCAAGTCTTGAGTAAGATTGACGAGCAAACTAGTCTCGTCCAACAAACAATCGCGCAACTCCGCTAGGAGAAGCCAATCGTCCAGGTAGCAAAAATAGCCGAAGGCCGCGTCGCCTCAGAGAGGCTGCCAGCACGGCTACAACCCGAGTAAGAACCCGAGGGACTGGGCACAGCCCGAAGGGAAGAGTGCGAAAGCGATAAGTCTCTGAGAGGAAGAAAAACCCCAGAAGATCGCGCAAAGCGCGATGAATGGGAAAGTGGAAATACGCATCTTCGAAAACTATCAAGACCGCGTAGTCCTTCCTCTTGATCAACGGGAGAATGGAGGCGAGAGTCTCCATCCGAAAATGTACTGAAGTTTTCCCCGAGCGCTTGGGAATAACAAAAGTCGGAGAAAGGGAAAAAGACAGCCTGTGAGGTGACCGAGTTCCTATAGCACCTCCGGGGAGCGGGGCGGACAGATCTATGAAGAATCCGTCTCGTCCGTCAAAGAGAACAAAAGCGTCCCCGGAGATGGCCTCCCAAGCGGGGAGAAAGGAACGAAGACAGCCACCAACCAATACTCTGCGACGGTACATGACCGAGGCAGCTGCAGTGGAAAACTATGACCACTGCAAACCAAACATGACGCTCAAAAGAAGCACCGCTTCAATGCGTCCAAAATCCAGCTAGAAATCCTCCGCAAGAGAAATACGCTCGGAGGAATCCCGCTACCTGAACCCAAGCAAAGTCGAACCCTGCGCGCGGGTTGACTAAAAGTCAGGGAAAGTTTAGAACAAAGCAATCGCTTCTACCCCACAAAGGGAGAGCAACTAAGGCTCTGCCTGCCCCAGCGATTCGGAAACCGAAGCTTGAGAGGCCGCTTCAAAAACTGGATCCGCCTGAAATGATCGTGACAAAGAATCACGAACAAAGGCCGAAACAGTCGGATTCACGCATGAACCGCCATAAGCCTCCTCACCCGACGGAGCCCCGAGGCTGCGAGACTAGGAGGCGCATGTGATCCCATCACAGACAAAGAAGAATAAACCATAAAAGGCTAATTAGTCTCGATGTCCGACCCAAAAAAGGGACAAGAGCAGGGGATATGAATCCTGGTACAAGGGACCAACCCTGAGTCTGGGCAAAGCCCATCTCACACTGAACATCTCAGCTTGAGAGACCGGAGGGTTAGCTAAACCCGATGGGCAAGAGGCAGGCAAAGCCTTGCCTCTTTTAGCCCCCTTCCCTAGGCTTCTGATTGGCCCAAAAAGAGCCTAAGTCGAAACCCGCTTTTCAGAGCGTTTATTCGGTTTCGTTCGGATCCCCGAAGCCCTTCGGGAACACGAACCGAACCCTCCGCTGAGAGACGCTCACCTCCCTTTATGGGAGAAGTGCGCTGAGGGTATTGAACCCAAAGACGCGCACCAATTACCCATATCGGCCAGGCAAGGAGATGCAACAGCCATGGGCCGGACGCCAAGGCGCCCAGAGCAAGGGCGGACCGGGATGACCCGGCAAAGGAACGCCAACAAAGGACTCAGCAGGAATCCCGCTGCTTAAACCAACGCGAAGTCGAACCCTGCGCGCGGGTTGACTAAAATTCAGAGAGATATCTGGACAACAAAGCAATCGCTTCCACCCGACAGAGGGCGAGCGATTGAGACTCCGCCTGCCCAAGCGATTCAGAAACCGAAGCTTGAGAGGCCACCTCCAAATCTGGTTCCACCCGAGTGGAAAGAGACAAAGGAACGCTAACAAAGGCCTCAGCAGGTAGAGCCCCGCATGGTTCAACGAAAGTCTCCTCGCCCGGCGGCGCCCCAAGGGCCGCGGGAATAGGAGGCACATGCGAAACCGACTCAGACAAAGACGAATCCAACACAAAAGGCTGATTAGTCTCAAAGTCAGACCCCTGAATAGGGACAGAAGTCAGGGTTGAAGTAGCCGGTACAAAGGACCAACCCTGATTCTGGCAAAAGCCCGCATCATGCTGAACATGTCAGCTTGAGAGGAGCTAGCTGGGTTAGCCAGGCCAGACGGGCAAGAGGCCGGCAAAGCCTTGCCACTTTTTGCCTTCTTCTTGGCCTTTTTCTTGGCTGGCTCGACAAGAGTAGTAGCCGAAACCCTTTTCTTAGAACGCTTAATCAGATTCGTTCGGATCTCCGAAGCCGCTTCGGAAACACGAACCGATCCCTCCGCGGAGGGACGTTCACTTCCCATAAAGGGATTGGAGCGCTCATGGCGTAAGCCTAGAGAATCGCCCAAATCACCCATATTGGCTAAGTAAGAAGATGCAGTAGCCATGGGTTGGGAGCTAAAAGCTCCCAGTGCGTGGGCAGACCGAGATGACTCGGTATGTGCCCGATGACTACTAAAGGCGTGTGAACCCGCTATTGGACCGCTCGAAAGCAGCAATAGGGGAGCACTAGTAGTCACACACTCAGGTGAAAACACCTGTTGCTCCGAAGAGCGTCCATAATTGTTAGCTCGAGCATTCCCATCAGCTGACACTGTAGACAGCCCAGAAAGTACTCGTTCCCCCATATGGCGTTAGCACGGGGGCTAGGGTTTGAGAACCCAGACCAACATGGACTAAGCCCGTGGGTTGCCCTGCAGTAGTGGGGCGCGTCTCCCCTAACGGATCAGAGCGAGTGAACGCTACCGTACGGGAAACAACCGCCCCCCCTCTGGTCTCAGCGACCGGGGGATTGGATTCGCTAGATATCCAAACCACTAGAATCTGACGCCACCCACCCCGAAACCACGGGCTTCGGAGTTGACAATCCCGACTCAGTTAACGCCACCCGTCCCGAAGCCGCAAGCTCCGAGACTGGCAAACTCTGCAAGGAAACACCACTAGGCAACTTACCCTTAGCCCTCCTCCCTCCCCCATGTACCGAAGTACTCGGGAGAGTTCTGGAAGGCCGAGTCGTCTTGCTAGACGACTCTTCGGAAGAAGCAGGTCTCCGTGACCTAGCTGCTTCTTCTTCCGAATTCATACCACTGCAATAAAACAGACAATAAAGTATACTTTTCAAAATAAGAAATACTTCAACTGAATGCAGTAAAATAAATTTATTTGGGAGATACGCACAAAAGATTTTCACAGCCACAAAACCGTAAGAACAAACACCGAACCCAAAGGCTCGGTGACAAACGGAACACCCGCAAACACACAGAAATATCTACGTGGGGCTGACCGTGAAAGGGAAAAATAAATGCCAAGAAAAGGATATCAAAAATCCCTTGCAATCGGCAAAAGTGACTACTAAAACACACAGTACTATAATCTAAGCGAATATAGGTACCTAAAAGTGCTTTAAATGTGCGAAAAAGCGCACCTAAAGGATACTATACGACCTGATTTCAGGAGCGCTGTGACTATACGTCCTATCTCGTCGGGGGCGAGCAAGAAAGAGGAAGATGGCCGTAGCGTGTTGACGCGCGTGAGTGGCGAAGGGGACAATAGGATTACGGGGGGTGCACACAATATTGTGACTCATGTGTGTTAAATTCTCGAAGGGGTCCCGTAGTCAAGACTACAGGCATAATAGGTAGGTATATATGATTTATTGCAGTAAATTATGCCAGTAGTCTTCACTACGCGACCCCTTCGAGAATTTAACACAAATGAGCCACAATATTGTGCGCACCCCCTGTAATCCTATTGTTCCCCTTCGCCACTCACGCGTGTAGTGGTATAGTGGTTCATTCACTTGACTCTCAATCCAAGGGTTGAGTGTTCGAATCTCAGCCCGGCACTAGTGTCTTTTGGCAAGACATTAATCCACATTTGCCACTCTCCACCCAGGTGTAGTAAATGGGTACCTGGCAGGATTTATTCCTTGAAATGCACTAGCGCTGATTACGGCTGCCGGAGCTAAAGCCAGGGTAATAATATCCAAACCCTTTGGAAGCGCAAAGAGACGTATGTATCATAACGTGTTATGCGCTATACAAGAACGGAATATAATAATAATAATAACACGCAACGGCCATCTTCCTCTTTTGCGAGCAACCCCAAGTAGAAACATGTTGCTTGCAAGGTGAGGGGAAGGAGGGAGGGTCATAGGTACATGTAGGTATATAGATTTATAAAGTAAATAAGAAAATCAGTGCTGATTTTACAAATTTACTGTAATAAATCATATATACCTACCTATTATGCCAGACCAGCGCCAACTCAAAGACCGGGAGGCATGTTTCAAGCAGAAGGGAATAGGATTACAAAGAAGACACAGCGGCCTTCAAGGTGGCTGATGCAAAAATAGCCTCACCTGCAGGGACATCCCTAAGGTAGCAAGAAATGAAGGAATCGGACGAACGCCAATAAGCAGCCTTCAAAATATCATCGAACGCCACACCTTGAAACAGAGCCCAGGAAGTGCTGACACTACGAGTGTCATGAGCATGAGGCTTACTGTCAGATAAAAGAGCCTCTGTGCCAGCAGCCCTAATAGCCTCGACAATCCATCTAGAAATGGAATCAAGAGAAGCAGGAGAAAAAGGCTCTCGAGTGATCAGGAACAACTGATCATCCTTACGATAGGACTTAGTCTTATCAATATACCATTTGAGAGCTCTAACAGGACACCAAACCTTGTCCTCACGTACTGACGAAAATTCAGAAAGCGGACAAAGAAAAATCTCAACAGGGCCAGAGGAAGCCGTTTGATTCTTGGCAATGAACGAAGCCTTAGGAATCAATCTAACACCTTTTCTCTCCCAGCGAACATGACCAGGAGTAAGACAGATCTGGGCATGAAGAGTACTGCGCCTCTGCCCAGAGGCAATGGCTACCAAAAAGAGCGTCTTAACCGAAAGATGGTGAAGCGAAGCTCAAAAGGAGACTTCGCCAGGGCTTCAAGACCTTAGGCAGACTCCAAGACGGGACTAACTTAGAACGAGGAGGACGTTTCAGAAAGAACGACCGAATCAAACCACTCAACAGCGGGGAATTAGAAATCCCCGAACCATCCGAGAAGCCCGAATGAATGGCCCCGATCGCCGATCGGTAGCCTCAGATAGTAGAGATGGATCTCCCTTTGTCAAATAGCGAGATTAGAAAATCCGCAATTGAACCAATAGGAGCCTTGGACAGGGTTTGATTTCGCTCTTTACACCAAAGGAAAAAGGCTGAAAGACGGGAATTATAAATTTCCCTAGTAGAAACTCTACAACTGGACATTAAAAAGTCCGCGGCTCTATCAGAGAGACCCGACTGTCTTGCAGATTCCCCCGACAGGGGCCAAGCAGTCAAATGAAGGGACTCCGGACTGCGGTGAAGAATCCCCGAGAGGGGCTGCAACACCAGATCCACTCTTAACGGAAGAAGGAACGGTTGAGCCGCCAGAAGGCTCATTAGCTCCTGAAAAACCAACTCCTCCTGGGCCAAAAGGGAGCTATCACAAGCACCCGAGCCCGATCATCCCTGATCTTCCGCAAGACTCGCGGAATCAGGGACCAAAATAGCCGAAGGCCGCGTCGCCTCAGTGAGGCTGCCAGCAGGGCTACAACCTGAGTAGAAACCCGAGGGGCTGGGCGCAGCCCGAAGGGAAGAGCGCGAAAGCGAAAAGTCTCTGAGAGGAAGGAAAACACCAGAAGATCGCGCAAAGCGCGATGAATGGGAATATGGAAATACGCATCTTTGAAATCTATCGAGACCGCGTAGTCCTTCCTCTTGATCAACGGGAAAATGGAGGCGAGAGTCTCCATTCGAAAATGTACTGAAGGAATGAATTTGTTTATTCTTTTCAAGTTCAGTATCAAACAAAGTTTTCCCGAGCGCTTGGGAATAACAAAAGTCGGAGAAAGGGAAAAAGACAGCCAGTCTCTTACCCTTCCTATAGCCCTCTTTTTCAACAGAGATTCGATCTCTGATGAGGCATGAGAACGGCGAGGGCAGACATGTGAGGTGACCGAGTTCCTATAGCCCCTCCGGGGAGCGGGGCGGACAGATCTATGAAGAATCCGTCTCGCCCGACAAAGAGAACAAAAGCGTCCCCGGAGATGGCCTCCCAAGCAGGGAGAAAGGAACGAAGACAGCCACCTACCAAGTCGCGGACAGAGGCCCGCGTCGACTTAGAGTGAGCGCGAAACTGCGTAATCAAGACAGAGACCTGTTTTTGCGCATCGATTTCTCTTTAAAAAACCGTAGCAAATTGACCGCCAAAAAGCGAAGGACCCCGAGACGGAACATCCCGGAGAAGCGGTGCGATGTCCGACTCCTTAACCCCAAGGGCCGTAGGAACCAAGACTCTGCGACGGTACATGACCGAGGCAGCTACAGTGGAAAACTGACCACTGCAAACTAAACAGGACGCTTAATAAGAAGCGTCGCTTCAATGCGGTCATACTCCAGCTTGAAATCCTCTGCAAGAGAAATACCCTCGGAGGAATCCTGCCGCCTGAACCAACGCGAAGTCGAACCCTGCGCGCGGGCTGACTGAAAATCAGGGAGAAATTAGGACAACAAAGCAATCGCTTCTACCCCACAAAGGGAGAGCGACTGAGGCTCTGCCTGCCCCAGCGATTCGGAAACCGAAGCTTGAGAGGCCGCTTCTAAATCTGGTTCCACCTGAATTGATCGTGACAAAGGATCACGAACAAAGGCCGAAACAGTCGCATCCTCCCATGGACCACCATAAGTCTCCTCACCCGGCGGAGCCCCGAGGGCTGCGAGAATAGGAGGCGCATGTGATCCCGTCTCAGACAAAGAAGAATCAACCATAAAAGGCTGATTAGTCTCAATGTCCGACCCCAAAATAGGGACAGAAGCAGGGGATGTGGTGCCCGGTACAAGGGACCAACCCTGAGTCTGGGCAAAAGCCCGCATCATGCCGAACATCTCAGCTCGAGAGGCCGGTGGGTTAGCCAAACCAGACGGGCAAGAGGCAGGCAAAGCCTTGCCTCTTTTAGCCCATTTCTTAGGCTTCTTTTTGGCTGGCTCAACAAGAGCCGAAGCCGAAACCCGCTGAGGGTATGAACGCAAAGACGCGCACAAATTACAGTTCCGCCCGCGGGCAACGTCACGCCCGAAACAAAGAATGGACGAGACCTGCCCGCGCTTAGACGAAAATCGGACGCGTCCGGTACCCTCAAAGTCAGTCGTGCGTGAATGCGGAAATACTCGTACATTTGAGGGTACTTGGACTAAAAAATAACGATACCTCAGGAAGAAAGATTGCGTGGCTTCGTCCGAAAAAATACAAAGAGTATTTCTCTTTGTAATAAAAAGGGTTTTATTTAATTTCCCGACAACCATTTAGATATATATCAGGACAATATTAGGAAATAATGTAAGTTGTCGAAGGTGTCGGGAAGTTCATTTCCGCATCCAAATTTTGGTCTCGACCAAAAATATGGACGCGGAAATTTTGCCCTCTCCGAAAGTGCGGAAACGCCGGGAAGTGTTTAGAAGACAGTGAACAGAATCTTTCTCGATTATGCGGATAGGTTGCTGAATAAACGCGGATCTACTTATTTTGCATTCTGCGTCCTGTCTGCGCCCTATTCTTCATATTGAATAGATAATAAACTGACGTACACTGAGTTATTGTTTTAGTACCTTTTTTTATATGTTGCCTAGCAAAACGACATCGCAATTTGAGATCGGGATATCCTTTATTCTCTTTAAAATTTAACTAGTTGCGCCCGTTTGAAGTCTTAACATTTTGCTTGGAGTTTGGTTTACTTGAAATTCTCTAGATTATGAGGAATCATGAATAAAATATAACATTTCTAAAATAGCGAAATGTGCGCCAAGTTTGACAAAAATAATTGTCAGTGGTTTCTTTTTTTCTAGGATGAACACCAGATAAAAGTTTATCGCAAGTTTATCCGAATCGGCAAGATTATTGTAAATACGTCTTTTTTTTTTAAAGTGAATTTACTAAATCATGATATATTTTTAAGTGTGTGGTGATATATAACAGTGATGTATTTACTTTTTAAAGGAACAAACATGTACAAGAAAGAAAATACAAGAATGAATGTTTTAATGCTGTCATAAAATATTGAAGAACGTAAACTTTGATCACCACAGTGCTTCATGTTTAATCGTTACGATCGTCGTACATTTGTTTCTGTTATACAGGGGGCATATCTCACTCAAGCCCATTACTAAATTTTATTTGGGTGGTGTCCTGACTGGCCTTCATATGTCATAATGCATAGGGTTCGTTACTCCTACGGTTCGTAATTCCGAAAATTCAATAGACTACATAAATTTTCGGAATTACTAACCCTATTTTTTTAAAAGACTTACAGGAAGCAACGAGGGCTCTGATTATCAATATTTGAATATATGAAACCCCGTTTTTTCAGGCGGGTGGCCAGGGAGGGGCGGTGGGGGCGGCCTCCCCCTTAAACGTCAACTTAAAAAAGTGAGAACTTCTTGGAACTCCCCTCCCCGCATCCACCACTTTTACATACGGTGGAAAGCATTCCCGGCGACGAACTATTTTCCGTCTAAAAGGGTGCTACGAGCCGTTATATTTATCTCCAATTTGCTATAAAACGTCAGAGCTTCGAGCGGGAGCCCCTCCCGGCACGGTTCGTGCCTTTACAACCGCCCCTCCCATAAAATTAAATCCAGACTAAGCGGTTGCATTTTTCCTGTCTGAGCTTAATAATGTACATGATCTGATAGGCTTGATATTATTTGTATTTTCTGTTTTGTTTCGTGCTTGGAACAAAACTTGCCATACAAACGTGTCCATCCGTCTCGTATAATGTACATTATCAAATTCAGAGGTGACGAGAAACAAAATGCATAAATTACTTGCCATGTTCTTTTTGCTCCGCGAAGTCACTGCCCTTTTATGGTGAAACCGACATTTTGCGCGCTATTGTAAACATGTAAATCATTCTGGTCAAGTGAATGGTGTCGTGTCCTCTTTTCGCCAACGCGCCTTATTCTTTCCACATCTACCGCACAAATATCGAATAAAATTGTCATGTCTTATTACTCCTAATTATCCTGACTCAAACAGAATATAAAATAAAAACATCGAGTCATTTTGATTTGTCACTGGTGAAAATCATATTTCGCCAGTGATAAAATAGCTTGCATGTAGTCACAGGAAGCAAAGGGACATTTTAAAAATCAATATGAAGTAGCAGAATGGAACTCGAATTTCTAGAGTGGGGGAGGGGTGGCTGAAAAAAATGGAGTAAGGGAGAGGGAGTAGAAAGAGAAGGGTGAGTAGAGAGTGAGAGTAGTGAGAAGCGGGGAGAGGAGGAAAGTGGTTGAGATTTTTAAAAACGAAGAAGAGGGGATTCAGGGAGGACGAGGGAGCAAAGACCGAGACAGAACAGATTACGAGTATAGTAAGAAGCAGTGAGAAGCAGTGAGAAAGAGAGAAGATTAAGAGGGTGGGGAGCGATAGGGAAAAAAACAGAACAGAGAGAGAGTGACCAGCGACCGAGAGAGAGAGAGAGAAAATAACTTGCGCTCCTCAAAGACACCGCCGCTTGATAGTGAAACTAATTTTGCGCACATTTGTCAATCATTCTGGTTGAGTGCGTGGTATTGTGTTCTGATTTCTTCAACGTGCCTTTTATATATACTCATCTCGACAAAAAACACCACCCCCCCCCCAAAAAAAAAAGAAAAGGGAGAAGGGAGAAGAAGGAAGAAGAGAGCGACAGAGAGAGGGGAGGGAGAAGAAGCCAAAAACCGAGACAGAAGCAGTGAGAAAGAAAGAGAAGATTGGGAGAGTGGGGGAGGGGAGAAAAGTGATATGTTGGGGGGGGGGTGAAAAAAAACATGTCTACGAGCCGCTACCTTTTAATCAAAATTTGCTAAAACGTCAAAAAAGTTTTCGCGCGGGAAGGGGGAAATAAAAAATAAAACTGTCCTAAAAAAAGTGCTACGAGCCGTTAAAAGCGTCAGAGCCCCTCCCGCCATGAAATTGGCTAAGCGGCATTTGGAGTAACCAAAGAAACAACACTCTAAAAAACTCAAATGTTAAATCTACATTTAAAAGGTTGGAGGAGTGACAACATTTTCAAAATGGTAAATGAACACTTTTAACATGCTGCATCCAACCTTTAAACTATTAGATCCAGCATGTTAAAAGACAGTGTTAATTTACCATTTTAAAAATGTTGTCACTCCTCCAACCTTTTAAATGTAGATTTAACATTTGAGTTTTTAGAGTGAAAGAGCTGTAATGATGTACATGCCTTTGTATTTGATTTCGTGCTTGAACAAAACTTGCCATATAAACATTTCCAAATCAAACCCCCCCCCCCACCCTCTCGAAAGTGGTTTTGAAAATCAAGATTTTGTATGTATTTTCATCCGTCTCGTAATGTACATTATCACATTCAGAGGTGACGAGAAACAAAATGCATAAATTACTTGTACTTGCTTTCGCTCCGCAAAGCCACCGCCCTTTGGTGGTGAAACCGACATTTTGCGCGCTATTGTAAACATGTCAATCATTCTGGTCGTGTGAATGGTATGTGACCTCTTTTCGTCAGCGTGCCTTTTTCCTTCCACATCTACAGCGCACGAATAAAAAATGTAATGTCTTATTACTTCTAACACACGATTATCGATTTTTCTCTCTCCTCATGCACTCTCATGCACTTGTATGATAATCTCGGCTGAGTTCACTTTCTCTCTGCTAAAGAAAAACAGTCTGTGTTTCCGCTCTATTTACTGCAGTTTTTTTTTTTAAATCGTAACTGCCTCTTGTAAAATAAACGCCCTGACAATTCTTTCTTTCCTTCTAAATCACGTACATGTATCATAATGTCCAAAGTTCTTAATTCTGTTTTTAAATTTGTATATACTCTTTCCTTTTTACTGGATTAAAAGCGATGGGAACAAAAAAGGCTAATGTGGATATTATTTTACCATGCTCTAATTATTTTTAAAATGTGTATCTACGGGTTTCTAAAAGCTAAATTTCTTTTCTTTTCCCCATGTCTGCATGTTACGGAGGTATAGAATCCGCCCCTTTCAAAGAACAAGAATTAATGAAGCACCTCCTCAGGCCCCTGCACGAGACGATTATTTATTTTTTCTTCTCTCTCTCTCTCTCCCCCTATGTCCTTCTAAATCACGCGTTTGTTTTATAATCTCGTTATAAAGCTAACTTTCTTTTCTTTTCGGCTGTAATAATCGTTACATAATTGAAATGTATCATCCTAATGTTAAACAGCGGGACGAAGATAAACTGCGTTTATATATAGCTCGAATGTCAACGCTTCACTCCACTCTAGTTTACCTGAGGTTAAAATAAAAAATTAATGCACTTGTTTCATAATCTCGAAAAAGATCATTTTCTTTCTGGTCAAAATGTTGACTTCCTTTTCTTTTCGGTTGTTAAAAGAGTTACAGAATTTGGACTCTTATCATCATCATGCTAAACAGCAGGATGAAGATAAACTGCGTCCCAGCTCGCAAGCCATCGTTTCTCTCTGATCTATTTAACTGGAGCTTTAAAAAACAATTCCCTCTCTCCAAAATCACACACCTATATCATAATTTCGAACGCTCTTCATAATTCTGTTTTGAAAGCTTACATTTACTTTTTGTGAGGGCATTTGAAGAGCAATCCTTTTCAGGGGACATATATCTAATATGATAATCTTCCAAACGAACGTAGTAAGAGTAAGAAAGTTCAGAAATTATTTTTTTAACCCTTTCCCAGAACTCCAGCTCCCCTTTACACAATAGACGTGTGTCACCTTTTCATGGCATGGTCATTAATCTATCAATGGGTTCCGATTTCTAAGAACTTCCTGTCATAAATTGGAAGGCAGGAGTTTGACAAAAGGAGGGGAGTGTCGATACTGAAAAGAAAAGATCGTTTTTAATGTAAATAATGATCAATAATCCATCAATGGACCTCCCGCTTTCTAAGAACCTCCTGTCTTTTTGAGGCGCGCGGGAGGTCGTACATAGTAATAATTTGTAATTTCTAGCGCCTTTCACTAAAATGCATTCCCTATGAAGGTTTTTTTTTTCTTTATTTTTTTCTTTATTTTTTGTGAGGGGTGGGGGACTTTGACACTGCTTTATACAGTTTTATGATTATTGATCCTGAATTTAACATCTCATAAGAACCTAGAATAGAGTCTAATCTGGATCAAGTGTACCGTGTTCCCTTGTGAAAAACATTAGGGGCGGGGTGCGATACTGCACTGTATAGTTCGACGTCATGACTGCTTTTAACTAATTTAGACGCAAATTACTATGGGGCAATACTGCATTGTATGTTACAGGGGTGGCGGGGGGGGTCCCACCCGCCACCCCTCCCGCGAGAAGTGCAAAAGCTCTGACGTTTAATAGCAAATTCGAGATAAATACGGTTCGACGCCGGGACTGATTTTCAACAGACTTGTGTTTAGACTCTATGATGCATGCACTGCGAAGCGCGAAAACTTCGACGTTTTAGCAGAAAAGTACTCCGGGGCAATACTGTACTGTGTGTAACAGGGGGGGGGGGGGTGGTTTCTTTCCTCCAACACCACCCCCCCCCCCCACCCGCGAAAACTTTTTTTTGGGCGTTGGCGACCACCCCCATCGCACTCCCTGGCTGCGCGCCTGCATGGTGATGATCTAAAACAACAGAGATGTCGTTCGTCTTTATCATAGTATTAGTTAGTTATATAGTAAAATTGAAATTACAAGAAGTTTTCTCTTACTTTTATCTCCAATGTTTCTTAAGCAACATAGTGCATAGTCGCGGCTTGAAATGACGGCATGAATTTTATAGTAGGTCTAATAGTATTTCAGAAAATTCGTTTCATAACTCATCATAGCGAGGGGGTTCACAATTCCAAATAAGTGACATATTTTTGTGAAGATTTGTTTAATATTCAGAAGGTTCTTTACGTATATTTCGAAAACGTGTAGATGTAGGATTCGTAATTACGAAAATATAATATAGCCCTAGAACCGGGTGTCTCCTGTATTAAGCCTATGAGAGTTAAATAATTCAGTAGTCAACGGGTTAAGAACCTTCAGAAATATAAATATTTTTCTCATTCCCGGAATTATTAACCCCACTTCATTTTCGGAATTATGAACCCAAATCTAGAAAATTAGTTCGGCGCATAAATTAGAACTAAGACGCAAAATATATTTATCGAATCGAAAATTGATTTGGCGCGTAACTAATGGATAATATTCAACCCAAATAAAACATGAAATGATTGAAGTATACAACGCAAAATGTTATATCGGATAGAAAATTGGTTCGGCGCATAAATTACAGAGAATCTACTAACCAAATGAAACAACAAATAAATTAGAACTGTAAGACGCAACATATATTTATCGAATCGGAAATTGATTTGGCGCGTAACTAATGGGATAATATTCAACCCAAATAAAACATCAAATGGATAAAGTATACAACGCAAAATGTTTATATCGGATAGAAAATTGGTTCGGCACATAAATTACAAAGAATCTACTGACCAAAATATAATGAAACAACAAATAAATTAGAACTATAAGACGCAAACTACATTTATCGACTTGAAAATGGGTTCGGCGCATAAATTACAAAGAATCTACTGACCAAAATAATGAAACAACAAATAAATTAGAACTAAGACGCAAAAAAAAATTATCGAATCGAAAATTGATTTGGCGCGTAACTAATGGATAATATTCAACCCAAATAAAATATTAAATGGATGAAGACAGTATACAACGCAAAATGTTCATATCGGATAGAAAATTGGTTCGGCGCATAAATTACAAAGAATCTACTGACCAAATGAAACAACAAATAAATTAGAACTAAGACGCAAAAAAAAATTATCGAATCGAAAATTGATTTGGCGCGTAACTAATGGATAATATTCAACCCAAATAAAACATGAAATGAATGAAGTATACAACGCAAAATGTTTATATCGGATAGAAAATTGGTTCGGCGCATAAATTACAAAGAATCTACTGACCAAATGAAACAACAAATAAATTAGAACTATAAGACGCAACATATATTTATCGAATCGGAAATTGATTTGGCGCGTAACTAATGGATAATATTCAACCCAAATAAAACATCAAATGGATAAAGTATACAACGCAAAATGTTTATATCGGATAGAAAATTGGTTCGGCGCATAAATTACAAAGAATCTACTGACCAAAATATAATGAAACAACAAATAAATTAGAACTATAAGACGCAAAGTACATTTATCGACTTGAAAATGGGTTCGGCGCATAAATTACAAAGAATCTACTGACCAAAATAATGAAACAACAAATAAATTAGAACTAAGACGCAAAATATATTTATCGAATCGAAAATTGATTTGGCGCGTAACTAATGGATAATATTCAACCCAAATAAAACATGAAATGATTGAAGTATACAACGCAAAATGTTTATATCGGATAGAAAATTGGTTCGGCGCATAAATTACAGAGAATCTACTGACCAAATGAAACAACAAATAAATTAGAACTGTAAGACGCAACATATATTTATCGAATCGGAAATTGATTTGGCGCGTAACTAATGGATAATATTCAACCCAAATAAAACATCAAATGGATAAAGTATACAACGCAAAATGTTTATATCGGATAGAAAATTGGTTCGGCGCATAAATTACAAAGAATCTACTGACCAAAATATAATGAAACAACAAATAAATTAGAACTATAAGACGCAAACTACATTTATCGACTTGAAAATGGGTTCGGCGCATAAATTACAAAGAATCTACTGACCAAAATAATGAAACAACAAATAAATTAGAACTAAGACGCAAAAAAAAATTATCGAATCGAAAATTGATTTGGCGCGTAACTAATGGATAATATTCAACCCAAATAAAATATTAAATGGATGAAGACAGTATACAACGCAAAATGTTCATATCGGATAGAAAATTGGTTCGGCGCATAAATTACAAAGAATCTACTGACCAAAATAATGAAACAACAAATAAATTAGAACTATTAAAGACGCAAAAAAAAATTATCGAATCGAAAATTGATTTGGCGCGTAACTAATGGATAATATTCAACCCAAATAAAATATTAAATGGATGAAGACAGTATACAACGCAAAATGTTCATATCGGATAGAAAATTGGTTCGGCGCATAAATTACAGAGAATCTACTGACCAAATGAAACAACAAATAAATTAGAACTATAAGACGCAAATATCGAATCGGATATTGATTTGGCGCGTAACTAATGGATAATAATTATTGAACCCAAATAAAACATGAAAGTAATGAAGTATACAACCGTTTTACAACGCAAAATGTTTTATCGAATAGAAAATTGGTTCGGCGCATAAATTACAGAGAATCTACTGACCAAATGAATTAGAACTATAAGACGGAAAATACAATATTTGTGGGCAGCGGAATTTTCTGTAAATTTTCACTACAAAATTAGAAGCTCGAAAGTTGTTATTTTGTGTGTCAAAGACATCGGAGCAATGAGACAAATGAGAAAATAAAGATGAAACACAAATCATAAGGATGTTTTGGTAACATATCGGCAACACCTTGTCTTTAACGTCTTGAAAGAGAAGGGACATTGCAGAATTATAAAATGGAATATAAACAAGAGAAAACAAAGATGAAACATAAATCAAAAAGATGTTGGACCGTGCCGTTCTCGCGGCTCATCTCAAACATCACGCTTGCACACAAACCCTCGTCCGGCCGTACTAGGGCATTTAGACTAGTCCGTTTACCCTAGTATGCCCGAACGCATTTAGACGAAGTGCTGCCCGCAATGAGGACGCGTATATTTAGACGGACGCGTGACGTTGCCCGCGGGCGGGACTGTACGCATATCGGCTGAGCAAGAAGATGCAACAGCCATGGGCCGGGCGCTCAAGGCGCCCAGTGCAAGGGCGGACCGGGATGACCCGGTATTTGCCCACCGACTACTAAAGGTCTGTGAACTCGCTATTGTACCACTAGAGAGTGGCAATAGGAGAGCACTAGTAGTCGCGCACTCAGGTGACCACACCTGTTGCTCCGTAGAGCGCCCATAAACATGGGCTCTAGTCTTCCCATCAGCTGGCAAAGCAACAGCCCGGGTAGCACTCGTTCCCCCATACGGCCTCGGCCGGGGGCTATTCAATAACCAGGTGCGAGGGCAGACTGGGACAAGGTCCCAGTATTCGCCCACCGACTACTAATAGCATGTGAACTCTTTATTGTTCCGCCCGTGGGCGACAATAGGAGAGCACTAGTAATCGCGCACTCAGGTGACCTCAGGTCAGACCGGAAGTAATCGCTCGCTCCGGTGACCGCACTTATGGGCGCTCCGTAGAGCGCCCATAATTATTGTTAGCTCGAGCATTCCCATCAGATGGCAATATAGACAGCCCGGGAAGTACTCGTTCCCCCACTTGGCATCGGCCGGGGGCTAGGGTATGAGAACCCAGAAAAAAATGGGCGGTGCCCGTGAGCTGCCCTGCAGTAGTGGCACGCGTCTCCCCTAACGGATTTAAGCGAGTCATCGCTACCGCGCGGGAAACAGACGTCCCCTCCCTCTGGTCTGAACGACCGGGGGATTGGATTAGAGATAGCACGTAAGCGAAAAACGGGATTCTCAAATCCCATTTTGTAGTGAAAAATTGGGCATGATCCCGACATCTGATGAAAAATTGGAGACCACATTTACAAAAGCTTATAGTCTCAGCTATAACATACTAAAATCTGGAAGAAAATAGACCAAAAACAACTGAGATACAGCTCAGAGAACAATGTCATGTAGATTCATGATTCGAAAAAAAATCATCTTCCATAGACATAACACGCAAATAGGGAAAATCTTTAATTGAAAATTTCAGTGTGATGACGCATCAAAATGAAAAATGGTGATAACTGATTTTGTAGGAAATTGCCTCAGCTACAACATATTAAAATCTGGGTGAAAAACGACCAATAATTACGAATCTAGAGCCAAATTTGCATAAATGTGATGACGTCAAAACATGAAGAAATTTTGACTTCTGGCCGCTCTAACCGCCATTTTGATGACGTCATAATGTTTATAAGGGTCAAATGATACATGAAATGCCATCTATGATTCATACCTTACCTGATGATGACAAAAAATTTGGGGGTCAACGGACTATCTTACGAGCTACAGTGAATTTTGTATAGGCATGTTTTTGCCCATATATGGCCTATAGTGGGGGATCGCGCCCGCGCGTGCTGCAAACGTTGACGGACGATAATTTTCTTATCAATGGTCGTAGAAAGATAAAAAGGGTATCAAATTGCTCTGAATTTTATGTTCTATGAGAGTACACAAGAAAAAACGGCGAGTTTAGGCGCCGTCATGGTGGAATACAGGAAAATGCGCGCTCACCCATGTGTGCGCGCACATTTTTGAAATGCTCAAAATGACCTTGAAACGTGTGCAGACTTGATCCTCCGTGATTTTGAGCATTTTTAAATTTTTACGCGCGCATACGCGCACGTCCTGACCTCTAGATGACCTTTGAAGACATGACTTCATGACCTGTCAAGTGAAGTTCATGTGATGTGAATATAGTTGATTTTTGATGATCGATTATGAAGATATAATCGATCTTGTAAATTTACAAAATGGCGTCTTGATGACGTCACGATGACCTGATGACCTCCAAAAGCTTAATGGACCATTTCCATGATTGACCTCATACATGACATGAAACTCGATATTGACCTGGCCGATTTTGAGATTTGGTGGCCACAAAAATTTGTTATAAAAATAAATAAAGATTCTGACAAAATTAAAAGGAGGTCTGTCATAAATGACAGACCACCTAATAAGGAAAGAAATAAAGATAATAAGACAGAAAGAAAGGAAAGAGAGAAAAAAGAAATATCAGCTTATTAAAAGGTCACATGACCAAAGACCGGCCTATGTTTGGACACCAGACCTTACCCTCCTGCACCGAGGAATGGTCCGACAGCGGTCTAAGAAAAATCTCAACTGGTCCAGAGGAAGCATAAATTACAAAGAATCTACTGACCAAAATAATGAAACAACAAATAAATTAGAACTAAGACGCAAAAAAAAATTATCGAATCGAAAATTGATTTGGCGCGTAACTAATGGATAATATTCAACCCAAATAAAATATTAAATGGATGAAGACAGTATACAACGCAAAATGTTCATATCGGATAGAAAATTGGTTCGGCGCATAAATTACAAAGAATCTACTGACCAAAATAATGAAACAACAAATAAATTAGAACTATTAAAGACGCAAAAAAAAATTATCGAATCGAAAATTGATTTGGCGCGTAACTAATGGATAATATTCAACCCAAATAAAATATTAAATGGATGAAGACAGTATACAGTATACAGACCACCTAATAAGGAAAGAAATAAAGATAATAAGACAGAAAGAAAGGAAAGAGAGAAAAAAGAAATATCAGCTTATTAAAAGGTCACATGACCAAAGACCGGCCTATGTTTGGACACCAGACCTTACCCTCCTGCACCGAGGAATGGTCCGACAGCGGTCTAAGAAAAATCTCAACTGGTCCAGAGGAAGCAGTCTGATTTTTGGCAATAAAGGAGGGCTTGGGTATAAGTCGCACACCATGGTTCTCCCAACGGATGTGACCCGGTGTGATACACAGAGTATGGTCGGTCTGCAGTTCTGAAGCTGGAGTCACTGGAGAAAAAGAGGGTAGGTCTACCGTACCGTACCGTAGAGGGTGGGGGGGGGTGGGCACTCACATATATATGTCACACATGTATGTGCCGCTGTGACGTCCCCCATTTTCAACCTTCTCGGGTCGCTCCCATGATATGCGATTTTCAGATTTTCACTAACCGCACCTCGATTGGCTTCCGACTCGCTCCCTAGAATATGAGAAAACAATGCGCACAGCCCATTGTCCGGGAACGGTCGTTCCCTAGCCTCCCAGGCCAGCGCAGCGGGGAGCTGGGCGGCCTAGTGCCCCCTAACTGAACGCGGTATTACTAGTGCTAGCGGCGGCTCAGCGAGATCAATCTGCATGCGACATCGAGCCAGTGCAGTGGCGCGGCATGTACAGCGTTAAAAACAGCGCTGCGACCGCTGACTCAGCTCATGCACCGTATGTGTACCAGAGCAGTGAGATCGCGAGCAGCTAAAATTAGCTCTGCCCATGAGCCCGTTCGCTCCTTAGCTCCTTAATTAGCCCCCTGTTTTGAGATTGGCAGCGGCACACCCACATCCAAAAACAGGTTGAGTGCCCCCCCCCCCCCCCCCCCGCCTCTACGGTACGGTACGGTAGACCTACCCTCTTTTTCTCCAGTGACTCCAGCTTCAGAACTGCAGACCGACTCTTGTTTTTTTAGCTCCCTGTGTTTGGCTTCCAGTTCCACAGCCCTCAGTTCCCAGTCTGATGACAGGGATAGCTGTCGGCTGCAGCATTTTATTCTTGGGCGCAAATCCTAGCTGGTCATATAGCCCCTGGCCTGAGGGCCTGACTATCGAAGTCCTCCTCCCTGAAGTGGTCACTGCAAACAGTACTGTGAGCGGAAGGGCCATCCCACTGAGCTAGCTTGCGTCAGCTTGATCCTTGAAATCCAAATTTTTCGAGTTGCATCATCTTTAGGAAAGGTGTGCAGACTGACACCATCGCTGGTGCCTTTGCTGCACCCAGCAACAACACATCTCCTCGGCATTTTCTTGAGATATGCACTCCTATCATGCCTATCCAAAATTTCCTGCACTGGATATACACAGACAAGCGTCGTCCGCTAGCTAGATGTTCCCGATGGTACGTCACAGGTCACCTGACAAGGCACGTGACTGGGCCCTATTTTTCGAGGGGCGTGACAGACTAGCTGATAAACGTGCGATTTAGGCAATTTCAACGAAGCTTAGAGAAGTACACAGATCTTTTTAATAAAAAGTATATGCGATTTCTAGCAATATTGACACAATACTTTGATATTATCATGAAATGTAATTCTAATTGACTCGCCCTTTAAATGGTGAAGGGACGCTTTACCCAAAGGTTCAAAAGGTGGCTTCGCAAGCACGTCAAGGACCTTGGGTAGACTCCAAGAAGGAGTCAGGCTATGAGTTGATGGACGCTGCAAGAAGAAGGAGCGAGTCAACCTAGCCAAAAGAGGGGAGTTGGAGACTCCCGAACCATCATCAAAACCAACGTGGACGGCGGCAATAGCCGAACGATAGCCACGTATGGTTGAAATCGATCTACCCTTATAGAAAAGGGAGATCAAAAAATCGGCAATAACACCAATAGGGGCTTCACGTGGCGAGACACCCTGATTCTCGCACCAAGAAAAGAAGGCCACTAGACGAGAGTTGTAGAGATCTCTAGTGGAGTCTCTACGGCTTCTCATTACAAACTGGAAGGCCCTCTCGGAGAGCCCCGAGTTTCTGGCGTCTTCCCCAATAACGGCCAGGCAGTCAAGTGGAGGACCGCTGGGCGTTGATGAACAATCCCCGAGAGGGGTTGAATTATCAAATCCTCCCTGAGAGGAAGGGGAAACGGCTGGCCGGCCAGGAGACTCAGCAGGTCTGGAAACCAATGTCTCGCTGGCCAATGTGGGGCTATCAACAAGAGCCAAGCCCTGTCCTCCTTGACCTTCCTCAAGACCTGAGGGATCAGAGGAATGGGGGGAAAAGCGTACCCCCGGATAGCTCCCCAATGGAGGGAAAAGGCATCCATCGCCCACGCCTCCTGATCCCGAAACCCGCGAGCAATACCTCAGCAGTCAGTGATTGAGGGTGGAGGCGAACAGATCGATCTCCAGAGGACCCCACACCTCTTGGAGAAGAGCAAACACCTCCGGATGAAGAGTCCACTCTGACGGTGGTCGGGGGTCGAGAGGACCCGGTAATACTAGCTACCGCCCCCCAACTACAGACGCGGTGGTCGTGAGTTGGAGGGAGCTAGAATTGCTAATGACGGGTGTTCGGTCCGAAGACTTATGAACGCCTAACTTACCTATAAAGCCTGTCTTGCTCGACGCTCCCGGTACAAAAATACCAGAGCGAGCCGACAGACTGACGCCCTTACCTCCCCTGACCATCGTGTTTGACTCGCTGGTAGGCGAGCGAAACACAGAGGTCTCCAACACACTCACTGGGCTGACGCCCTTATAAGTGAGAGTAGTGGAAGGGAGGGAAGAAGAATTGGAAGAGCACGGAGGCAACCAAGACCTCGATTGCTCTTCCTCCGAAGAACTCATTATCACCTGTAAGGAGATATAAAAGAGTCAAACAATAAACAATTGTAAAGAAAAGGGCGTACAAAGCGAGAGTGAAACGAAATGGAATTTTCCAGCGCAGTGTGTGGAAAATTCCATTCACGCACTACGAACAAAAGAACACTCTCGTAAGGGTATATGCACACAACAGCCACACACACGAAACACCAACGAAACGTTACAGGGCTCTGACGGGAGGCATTTGCCCCGAGACAGAAAATCCGCGATCAGATTGTCCTGACCGGGAATATAGGAGGCTACCGGAATAATGTTCATAGACCGGCACCACCTCCACAACCGGGCAGCTAAGGTGTTCAGAGAGGAAGACAGAGTGCCGCCTTGGCGATTGATGTAGGCAGCTACTGTGACATCGTCCGTAAGAACGAGTACAGTGCGACCAACAAGACCGGGCCTGAAATGATGAAGAGACAGGCTGACCGCCATCATTTCCAAGACGTCGACTAGACTGGCCAGATAGCCCAGGAATTGAAGCCATTGTCTGGCTCTGACCCTGTGGACCACTCGCAGTGACCGTGCAGTCATGGTGATAGTCCGAATTATGTCCCGACTGGGGCGGACAAGCTGATTCGGGATAACTATCTCCGCACCCAAGTACACCGGGGTACGTGTGGGAGATAATTCCGATTTTTCCCAGTTTATCAGAAAGCCTAAGTCTTGCGTTAGCCGCAGTAAAAGGCATAACTGATCCAACAGGAGGGACTCTGAGTTTGCAACTAGGAGCCAATCGTCTAGATAGACAAATAATCGGAGGCCGCTATTCCGTAGAAACGCGGCCAGGGCCGACACTATTCGGGTAAAGACTCGAGGGGCCGGCCTCAGCCCGAAGGGCAGGGCACAAAATCGAAACGTTTCGCCCTGGAACGCGAATCCCAGCAAATTCTCGACAGAGAGTGAATGGGAATGTGAAAGTACGCGTCTTTGAGATCGAGGGAGATCGCAAGGTCGTCCCGCTTGATCAAGGGCAGAATAGATGCCAAGGTCTCCATGCGAAAATGCACTGGAGGTATAAACCTGTTGATTCTTTTCATGTCTAGAATCATACGTAAACTTCCCGAGCGCTTGGGAATGGCAAAAATTGGGGAGAGACAGAGATGAGGATGATCTCTCACCCTTTCTACAGCGCCCTTTCCCTTTGGCGATCTCTGAGGAGATGTGCTGCTGGAAAAGGGCGGACATTGGAGGCGGGCGGATTCTGATGGCGCCGTTTGGAATCGGCTTTATCAGATCTATGTAAAAGCCGTCGCGCACGACGGATAGCACAAAGGCGTCGCCGGAGATTGCCTCCCAAACTGGGAGGAATCTCCGGAGCCGCCCGCCTACACTGTCCACAAGCACTCGGGGTAAGGTATCAAAAGGCCGACTTGGGCCTGACCGGGCCCTTGGCGGCGGTCTTACGCCCCCCTCTTCCTCTCGCCGAGCCTCTACCACGGTTGTCCAGGGTAGGGGTCTCAACCCGAGGGATAGTCACAATCACTCGACGATTTGAGCGGTTAGCGCCTGTCGAGACCGACTTAGACTTCGGAAAGGACCGAGCAGGCTGAGTGGGCAAGAATTGTCTGGCCATCTCTTTTGCCTGTTTTCGACCCTCTATCTCTTTGAGGGAGACCTCGTTAAACTGGCCCCCAAAGAGTTTGGGATGAGAGGAAGGGATACCCCGCAAAAGAGGCTGGATGTCTTTCTCTAGCTCTCCCAGTGTGGAGAGCGCCAACTTGCGGCGTTGATGCGTAATGTCAATCGCGGCTGATGAGAGCTGAGACCACTGAAGTCCAGGTAACAAAAGCAGGAGTTCATCCAACAAATTGGAGTCCCCCTCGGTCACATTCAGTTCAACTGATCTGGCCCGAAGGCGTAACAGTGAACCCAGGTACGCCGAAAGCCTTAAGCCCGACCTGACTTTGGTTTCAAAGTTCACTAGGGGCTTCTCGGCGGATCTATAGGACTGAGACTTGAAATTGATATTCAAACGTTGTCCCATACCCATAATTTCCTGGGATAAACCCTTGGCTGAAAAGAAGCCCTGGGTATCATCCCGATAGAAAGAGAAGGCACTACCAAAGGGACGTCGGGTAGCCCGACCCGCATCGGCAAGTGCCTCCCTATCCCCATACTCCTGTTTGAAGTCCTCTGTAAGAGGAATACCAGGAGACGGGCCATGCTGTCTGAATAACAGCGATGGCTGATCACTGTCCGACTGGACTTGGGGAAAATTTCTGGCATATACTTCTCTAACAGGGCCTTGGCATCTGCCGCCATAGCCTGACAAGGCTGGGGGTCGTAGCCGGCCTGAGATTCTGAAACAGACGGGGTAGAAACCTGCGAGACAGAATCAAATTCGGGAGAAGTAGTCCGGTGGGGAAAATCCCATGGGGGTGGATATGCCCACGGACCAGTGACAGACTCCTCCCCCGGCGGGGCTCCGAGAGCCGCAGGCACGGGAGGAGTAGGTCGAGATACCGCATTCGGACAAAATTGTCCCAGGTTCTCATGAATATCGGAGACCGGGAACACACCGGGGTCCGACTCCGGAACATCCTCCATCACAGTGACAACTGACTGGGGAGAACCCGTCTCAGTAGCCGGCAGCGTCGGGGGATTAGTATCCCAACCATGCTGCTCAGCAAAGAATCTCATTAATCTGAGCAACTCAGATTGAGAGTCGGGGGGAAGAGAGGGCTGAGCGTTCTTACCCGACTTGGGTTTATCCTTGGATTTACCCTTCTTGGCTTTAAGCTTCTTAGCGGGGGTGTGAGCCACCGTAATAGAAGGCCGTTTAGAAGCACGGGAAGTGTTAGGCTGCAGTATAGAAGCCCCACTACCCAAATTGTCCTGGCCGGGCTCCCCAGTGGGGAGAAGCAATTCGGCCGCAACTCTAGGGACTGTGCTTCCCCGACCAGAGCCCCGATTCGCATTGACTGCCGGGGGGTGGACGGGCTGCTGCATTGCAGCACTGCTGGAAATAGCACCCGGAGCACTGACGTTGGTCAGTGGCTGGCGGGAACCAGCAGTCTTCCGCTGCGAGAACCTGCTCGAGGAGGAGGTCTTCTTAGCGGGATGCGGATTTGCGTTACCGGCTGTAATTCCCCCAGACACACCGACGGTGGTCGGATGTCGGGGGAAGCCAGTAACACTGGGTGAAATCTCGCTAGGCACCCTGACGGGGCTTTTGCTAAACAGTCGGGTAACGTCGCGTCGCGTTGGTAGAAATTTTCGAACATTTTTCAGGAAGGTGTCTTCAAGGGGACAAATTGAAAAAGAGTCCATCTCAGCATGATTTTTCCCGTTTTCAGGCTAAAAATGACAAACAAGGGAATAAAGAAAACAATAGAAGGATAATGCAAAGAAAAACATGAACTATAAACAGAGAATAGAAGGGTAGGAAGGATGGAAGAAAATATGATGAAAGGAAACAAAGAATACAACAAAAGGTCCGTCCGTCCGTCCGCGTGTGCTCAAAAAGTTAGAAAATGCTACTTCTCCGTCATTTCTTGGCCGATTTTGATTCTGATTGTTTTATCTGATAGGGCTGAGTGGGGGCTTCCAAACTTCTACACAAAATCATGAAATTCATCAATTATGCAAATTTATGCAAATTTATTCAAAATCGACGAAAAATGCTACTTCTCCTCTATTTCACACCGTATTTTGAATCTGATTTTTTTATCTGATAGGGCTGGGTAGGGGCTGTCAAACCTCTACACAAAATTTTGAAACTCATTAATTATGCAAATTTATTGTAATTTATTCAAAATCAACAGAAAATGCATTTATAATCATAAAATCTTAATTTGATAATTCATTTCTCACATTTATCTTCAAGGTTCTATCAGAAATTACATAAATTAACCGCCATTCCACAGATCTACACTTCTGGCGGGGACATATATTACGCATCGCGTAATTACTAATTCAGTTGTTTTTAATCCTTTTATTATTTTTTTCTTTCCACCTTTCCTTTCATTACGTTATTCTTTTATTGCTTTTATCATTTTGTTTTCCATCTTTCATAATGTTACTGTTTATATTTATTCTTCCCTCTTTTTTCCCTCTTTTCCCTCTTTTTTTTTATTGCTTTCCATCTTCATTTTGTTATTCTTTGTTCCCTTTTATCATCTTCTCTTCCACCTTTCTTCATGTTTATATTTATCTTTTTATCATTTTTCTCTCTATCTCTCGCTTTGTCATTTCGTGCTTTTATCCTCCTATCAATTATCTTTCCATCCTTCCTCTCGTTAATCTTTATCCTTCTATCATTTCTCTCTCTATCTTTCATATTATTCTTTAAAAAATCATTTTCTGCTTCCCATCTTCCTTTCTTGTTTTCCTTTCATCTTTTCTTTCGTTATGTTATTCCTTTATTCAAATTATCATCTTCTCTTCTATCTTTCCTTATATTACTCTTAATATCTTTATCCTTCTATCATTTATGTCTCTATCTTTCTTCATGTTATTCTTTGTTTTTATCCACTTATTTTTACCTTCCAACTTTCCTTTTGTTGTATTCTTTGTTTCCTTTCATATTTTCTTCCATCCTTCCTACCTTTCTATTCCCTCTTTATAGTTCATTGTTTTCTTTGCATTATCCTTCTATTGTTTTCTTTATTCCCTTGTTTGTCGTTTTTAGCCTGAAAACGGGAAAAATCATACTGAGATGGACTCTTTTTCAATTTGTCCCATTGAAGACACCTTCCTGAAAAATGTTCGAAAATTTCTACCAACGCGACGCGACGTTACCCGACTGTTTAGCAAAAGCCCCCTGACGGTGGTCGGGGGTCGGCAAGACCCAGTAACATCATTAGCTGACCGCTTAGCGGTCTTACCAGTTAATGCCCCCTCCAGGCTCCCGACGGTGGTCGGTGGTCGGGGGTCGAGAGGACCCGGTAATACTAGCTACCGCCCCCCAACTACAGACGCGGTGGTCGTGAGTTGGAGGGAGCTAGAATTGCTAATGACGGGTGTTCGGTCCGAAGACTTATGAACGCCTAACTTACCTATAAAGCCTGTCTTGCTCGACGCTCCCGGTACAAAAATACCAGAGCGAGCCGACAGACTGACGCCCTTACCTCCCCTGACCATCGTGTTTGACTCGCTGGTAGGCGAGCGAAACACAGAGGTCTCCAACACACTCACTGGGCTGACGCCCTTATAAGTGAGAGTAGTGGAAGGGAGGGAAGAAGAATTGGAAGAGCACGGAGGCAACCAAGACCTCGATTGCTCTTCCTCCGAAGAACTCATTATCACCTGTAAGGAGATATAAAAGAGTCAAACAATAAACAATTGTAAAGAAAAGGGCGTACAAAGCGAGAGTGAAACGAAATGGAATTTTCCAGCGCAGTGTGTGGAAAATTCCATTCACGCACTACGAACAAAAGAACACTCTCGTAAGGGTATATGCACACAACAGCCACACACACGAAACACCAACGAAACGTTACAGGGCTGAGCGCCCGGCAAAACGCCAAAGCGAATGCCCTGGGCTACTATACGAAAGAGGTGAAAAGTGAGGTATGAATTTAAGCTCAAATATCACCAAAATAAATACGTGACAGACATAAACCGACACTAAACAGATATTAAAACAAGTCTAGGACAGAAATATTGGCAAAAGTCACCAGAAAACGCGCTAAACGAGTAGCAAATTCTGAATTTTTGCGCAAGATAGTGACTTAGCTGCAACTCTTTAGGCTGCGAGAAGGAAAGAAGAGGATTGTGTGCGCGGGTCATGCGTACGTGCACAGAGGAAGGCGTGATCCTAGGGGGTATATGCACTGTCGTGACTTTAATTACTCGAATGGCTTGCGTAGTCGGAAGACTAGCAAATAGGTAGGTACATTGATTTATTGTAGTAAATACCCTTGTTTCTAGACAAGGACCGATTGCGACTTCCGCCTGATTCCAACCCGTTGGGACACTTATGGTGTTAAAATGATATTGATGATAATTGTTTTGAAGATATGATTATCAAGGCCTAATGAATCTTACATATTGATGATCCAATCAAAGCTGTTATCTACCCATTGGAACTAAGAAGGGATGTAGCCACCCTCTCTACATTCTACAGCCTTCCCTGGAACTCTATTGTCCCCCCCAGTGCTTTGCAATATTCGTTCAACGAGGTCTTCAACCTTGGCACACCCATACTGTGTTTCCATCCCTAGGTCGCGAACACATCTTCATCAATCATCATATCTACCAAGAGCATGTCGTTTGTCGAATTCCCTTCCACCCCACATTTTCCCTTCTACACTTAATATGGATACATTCAAGAAAAATGTCAATAAACACCTGGTCAATAATTTGTATTGATGTTGATTTGAATTGTAATATTTTCTTATGGAATAATATTAGAAAGGAGGTATTTTATTCGAAATTTGATAATTGAGTTGTGGGCAGCTTTTCATCAATGATTGATGGCTACATCAGGTCCAGAAATTGTTTAAAAAAAAAAAAAAAAAAGATAATGATGATATGATGATGATGATGATGATGTCTTTGATGATGATTATGATAATAATGATGATCATCATGATATGATAATGATGCTATGATAATGATGCTATGATGATGTGATGAATTAATATGATTATATGAGTTAATGACGATATGATGTTGATATGATATGATGATGGTACAATGAGATTACAATGATGATGATATGATAATTCATTTTATCTCATCATGATACATTAATTATACTGGATGGCTCTGAATGGGATACCAGAGAATATTCCACGAGTTAGGGCCAATATTGCACGAATCTTCCAAGTGGAATATTTCTGATATTCCATGAAATAAAGCCATCCAATATAATAATAATAATACCTGGCATTCATAAAGCGCCTTTCCCAAACTGGCCCAAAGCGCTAGATATATATCATTACCCCGGTCATTGGATTCTGGCACGCCCGCACACAATGTATGCACAATGTATGCACATCATGGCAGCTCGGCTAAAGCCGGGGTAATAGTGTGATACTTTGTATTAAGCGCAGCTGAGTATATTTGTATAGTAGCTGCGCTATATAAATGGACATATTATTATTATTATTCTCCACTCCCTGGGGAGCATTCCAGCAATGGGCAGTACAGTGACGCTCACATATAATTATTATTATTATTATTTAGAACTTAATAAAAATCATTTTAACCAACCACATTCAGTTAATAGAGCCCCTGATCATACTTTATTGTGATCACATAAGTTTAACTTAACCTCTTTATGACGTCATGTGCGTATGTGTGTGTATGTGTTGCACTATTTGCGCACACGCAAACAGACCAGACAAAATACGGCATGATATTGCACGGGAAGTTTAGTACTGTAGCCTATGGGGAATTCAGCGTTCCGTGCAATATCCTCTGATATTGCGCGCGCAAATCAAGCGGACAAAATATGCGTTTTTAATGAGCCGCTAAAATGCCTTATATAGGTAATAATGATAGTTATTGAAAGATGAATTTTAAAAATATCAACTCTATTCTTATTTATGAAAAAAAATAAAAGGTTCTGATGTTCTCACATCAGACAATAATCATGCCTTTGTAGTCATACTCGTTTGTCTACTGTTGATCTTTTTTCCCCTTTTTTAACTATCGCGGCATTATATCATAGAATCAATGACACTCTGATGACACAAAACACATAGCAGCTCTTGTTTGTTTTGCACAGTCCTTTGAAAGAATGTCTTTATTTACATGCACATCGAAAATCTCATTCATAATGAAAAGTTACGTGTTGACTACTTGACTGTTGAGAAAAAAAAACACGTCATGGAAAAACTGAAGACATCTAAGCATGTTTCCTTAGTTTCATTTAATTGTCTCCGATCTCCATTATGTGGGGGAAGCGGTGGGGGACGGGTTATAACTTATAAGGGTTATAACTTATAAGGGTTATAACTTATAAGGGTTATACACTATTGTCTAAACGCTAGTACACTACGCATTTTTAAACGCAATTCAGGCAAAGGAGCTTAAAGAGGGGGTCTTACGGGTTTTTTAATGGTTTAAATTAGCAAATTATTGTTTTATATGGTAAGGATGTTGATTAAGTTACACATTTCTTCATAATTGGCACCTTAAAACTCTTTAGTATTTTTATAGCATATAATTGAAAATGTTATATTTTAAAGATTTCTAACACGGTTTGTGAAACATATGGTATACTGTCACGTGACCGAAGGTCAACCGCGTGACGTCATGTCAAGTAGTCGATCGCGCGTCGACGACCTGGCTAACTTACTGCAGCTAACTAGCTAGCTAGCTCGCTGCGCGTAATTATAATGAGCAATTTGTAATCATCGACCCCGCATCGACCCGAGTTATTAGTCTTCTTTGACAGTTCCATCGTCAAAAATGCCGACTAACTGCGTTGTTGGTGGATGCAGGAAGACAAATAAGGATAAAGATGTGGCTGTCAGTTTCCATCGTTTCCCTAAGAATCCAGCATATAGGAAAAAATGGATCAATTTTGTGAAGAGTACACGCAAGGATTTTGCAGCGCCGGGTACCTCTCACAGTGAATTCGTAACGGTGTGCAGTGCCCATTTCCAGAGAAATCACTTCGAACCAAGATGTGAAGTTGCAAATAAACTAAAAGAAAGCGGAGGATTTGCCCCTAAATTTTCACAGAAATTAAAGAGAGATGCAGTTCCAACTTTGCGTGCCAATGATGGTCAAGGAAGCTACAGATCTCATACTAGCATCCGTCCTAAACGAAGACTATCGCGTTATTGTGAGATAGGTGATGCAAGGATTCGAACACGAGTGAGTAGGCTATAACTTACATTCTTTCACAATTAATAATCCGGCCTAAATGCCTGACATGCACATTCGTAGGGCCCTGCGCCTGGTTTATTACAAAAATACTGTAGCCTCACTTGAAGTTGAATTACTGCTATCTCCCTTTCGCTCTCATAAAGTCTCGCCTTGGCTGTGATTATGGTTTTAAAGGGATACTCAACCGCAGATTGTGGACGTTTTAATGCCGCGAGAGGGCACCGTGATCGTTACCTGATCATGTCGTTGCCCGTCGTTGCCCCTCGGGGCGTGTTTCAGTGAAACAGGTTTTTTTCATAAACGCCATAATTTTCTGCATGTGTTTTTTAAAGACACCACCAAAATACCCAGTATACTTTGCAGCTGAATTTCTGACAATCTGAAAAGTCCTGTTGGATTTGTGGGGATGAAAATCCCATAGTTTTGTAGCAATGTGCCAGTTAATATCGCCCAAAGAATTGAATTGATGGATCATCGAGATCAGACAAGGCTCAGGAAAGCAGTCCCAGTTAACACCGCATATTGTATTCAACAACTCGGTCAGAGTTGCTTTATTCAATTCAATTCTATGAAAAGACGAGCAGACTGAAGCAGCAACCTGTACCCGACTCGTCGCCTGCTAACCTGGGATTTGAGCAAAGACATGGCACAAGATACATCTAAGGAACTGAAACTGCAAAGGAGAACAGCTAAGGCGAAATTCACTCGCTATGGAAACGCACTGGCAATGTGCATGGAAAAGCATTGTTCACACGCAGAAGTTAAGGATGCTTTCCAGAAATATGAATATGCATTCAGTGATGTTGAGAATAAGCATGAAGCTTACTCATCGAAGATGACACTGCTTATGAACAGGAGGAAATTTGGATGGCGGATGTTCAAAAGACATTCACAGCTGACATGATTAACTTCAATGCCTACTACAATGCTGTACAGAAATCTTCTGTACAGATGACAGATGATGATAATCTGACAAGTCCAGATGCGGGACATAATCCTATCCAAGGAGCCAGTCTACTTCGAGATGACTCAGATGTGCATGATACTGCCACTGCATTTGCCTCCTCCTGCAAGATAGAAAGAATCAAGATGCCCAAGTTCTACGGAGATGTCCGCACTTATCACATCTTTAAGGCAGACTTCTTACATATGGTGCAGAACAAGTACACCAAGAGAGACTCAATCACCATACTCCGGTCCTGCCTGATTATGATGCAGCATGGGAATTCCTGGACACTATGTATGGTGACCGTCGTTTCAAGCCGCTTAAAGATGATGACGACACAAGGTTTTGTGAGCTGGTGCACTTGATCAGAAGGAGTCACAACACCTTAAAAGAGGTTGGCTGTCAACACGATATGGATAACAGCCAAATGTTAGCCTTGATTGAGAGAAAGCTAAATAATGATGACCGGAAGGTGTGGTTTAGATACTTGGAGCACAACAAGATTGATGCAAGCCTTAATACACTCTTGGACTGGATGACTACAGAGATGAAATCAAGAATGCGGTCATCAGCTCCGGTTAGAAGTGGAACCAGCAAACTCAGAAGTCAAGTACACCATGTAGATCAGAAGGAAGAACCAACACAACCCAAGCTACCTCAGTTCCATAGATGTTGGTTATGCAAATCGTCCACTCATTGGATCGATCAATGCAGAAGGATTATCAGCATGACCCAACCAGAGCGCCTGAAAGTAATCAAGGACAATCATGCTTGCTTTAGCTGTTTAAAGAAAGCTGGAAGAGACCATACATCTAAGACATGCCGAAGAAGGAGGAGATGTTCTGAACTTGATCGTGGAGAGCAATGCAAGTATTACCATCACCCCCTGCTTCACAACAGTCCAGAAAGGAATGATGTTGGTATCGCTTGTGTAGCCAGCAGGCCGGCAATACTTCCAGTCATCACCGCACATATCATGGGTGCTGATGAAGAAAAAACTGGTAATGTCCTACTAGATTCTGGTGCGCAGATCAGCTTAATCAGACAGGCCGTCGCTGATGAACTGCATCTAAAAGGCAAACAGACGACAATTACCATAACCAAGGTCGGTAATGTAGAGGAGCAGCTGCAGACTCAAGTGTACAAAGTGCTTGTTAGAGGACTAGATAAGAAGGCAAAGACACACACCGTAACAGCGGTAGGAATACCCAACATCAATGATGGTGTGACTGATGTCAAGATTGATGAAATCGCCTCTCATTTTCACTTCAAGAGGACTGACATACACAGAGATACTGGGCCTATTGATTTGTTGGTTGGAATTGATCATTCAAAATTTCACGGAGGTGAAACCAGAGAAAGAGGCACATTCACAGCAAGAAAGTCTCCATTGGGCTGGGTGATCTTCGGAGCCGACTCCTCAGAGAAGAATTTACATGGATCTGTAATGCATGTAAAACTGGCTAGTCCTGTGAATCTGACAGACTTCTGGGAGACTGAAACGATGGGAGTTCAGTATAATGACTGCCAGTGTACACCCATTGACATGACCAAGAGAGACAGAGATGAATACAACATCATCTACAATTCATGTGAGAAAGAAGGCAAGCAGTGGAAGATTCCTTACCCATGGAAAAGGAACCCTAACCAGCTACCAGATAACAGAGCCCAAGCAGAAAAGGTTCTACAGTCTACAGAAAGACGACTTGCCAGAGATCCACAGCATGCTGAAGCCTATAACAAACAGATGGCTGAGATGGTAGACTTAGGCTTTTCAAGGAAGCTGACTGAGGAGGAAATGAACACCTATGAAGGTCCAGTACATTATGTGTCTCACCATGCTGTAATCAGACCTGAAAAGAAGAGCACTCCAGTAAGAATAGTGTTCAATTCCTCTGCCAGTTACCACGGACACACTCTGAATGATTACTGGCACAAGGGTCCAGACCTGCTGAACAGTCTATTTGGGGTCCTGCTCCGGTTCCGTGAGAATGAGGTGGCAATATGTGGGGACATTTCAAAAATGTACCATCGTGTTCTGATCCCCCTACAAGACCAGCATGTACATCGGTACCTGTGGCGAGACATGCAGCTAGATAGACCACCAAATGTGTTTGTCAAACTTGTACTGACATTTGGAGATAAGCCGTCAGCCGCAATGGCCCAGATTGCATTACAGAGGACTGCTGAAGATGGTAAAGAACAGTATCCTGAGGCAGCCAGAGTCATTCAGAAGGATGTCTACATGGACGACATTTGTTCTTCTGTACAGACAAAAGAAGCAGCCCTGCAGCTAACCAGAGAAATGGATCAAGTGCTTGCCAAAGGGGGCTTCCGTGTGAAGGGCTGGTCTTCAAATGAGAAACTGAAAGATGACAACCACAAAGAAAGTAATGGTAAACAGTTACTGGAAGCTGTGACAGAGGAAAAGGTACTTGGAGTCGTATGGGACCAAGACAGAGATGTGTTCACATACAAAGTTAAAGCTCCAACTACTACAGATACATCTGGTAAGCCCTCGCCCAGACTGACAAAGAGGAAAGTACTGAGTAAAATTGCCCAAATTTTCGACCCTCTTGGCTTTGCATCTGCATTTCTGATAAAGGCAAAGATTGGTATGCAGAGACTGTGGCAGATTGGAGTAGAATGGGATGAGGAGCTATCACCTGTCAAGGAAAAGAGATGGGTATCACTGTTTGAGGACATGACAGAGCTGCAGAATGTAGAAGTGGAGAGATGTCTGACTCTGCCCCTAGCCATAGAGAAGCCTACATTATGCATATTTTCAGATGCTTCAGAGAGTGCATTCGGGGCATGTATGTACATCAGATGGTAGCTCAACAACGGACAGTTCAAGACCAGATTTGTAACAGCCAAGTCCAGGGTAGCCCCAATGAAAAGACTGACGGTGCCAAGACTGGAGTTACAAGCAGCAGTGATGGCCACCAGACTGAATGCTTCAGTGTTGAAAGAGCTAAGAATGGCCGTGGAAAAAACGGTCTTCCTAACAGACAGCACGATTGCCTTATCGTGGATCAGAAGCCAAGCCAAGTCATACAAACCATTTGTATCAGCACGGATCGGAGAGGTCCAAAGTAATTCTGATCCAAGTCAGTGGAGGCATGTTCCAGGCTCACTTAACCCGGCAGATGACATATCAAGGGGCATACCTGTCGATCAACTGAAAGACAGGTGGAAAACAGGACCAGAGTTTCTAAGCCTACCGGAAGAACAGTGGCCAGATGACGAAGTACAACCTGATCGTAATGCAGTAGACAAGGAAACACGGAAAGTAAAAGCCGTGCTGAATCTGACTAACGCAGAGGTGATAGACTGTGAAAAGATTTCAAGCTGGAAAAGACTGCTACGAGTAACTGCCTATGTCTTCAGGTTCATTCAAATTCTGAAGGCTAAAATCCAGAAAGGACCACCACCAGATGATAGCAGTCTCAACCCAGCTGACCTAATGAAAGCCGAGATGTGCTGGATCAAGAAAGCACAGATAGGTCTAATACCCAGAAATGAAAAGGGAGAATTTAAGGTGCTATCTCCATTCCTAGACAATGATGGGGTGATCAGAGTTGGTGGCAGAGCAAAAAATCTGCAGACATCCTACGAGTCCAAACATCCAGTGCTACTCCCATCCGGACATCATATTTCGTTGCTGATCACACGATACACGCATGAACTAGGCCATCATGGGGTAGCCACTACTACTGCCAAAATCAGGAGGAGGTTTTGGATTTTGCAGGGAAACAAGTTGGCCAAAAAGGTAAAATACAGATGTGTTGTATGCCGCATGAGTGACCACAGTACTGAGCGTCAGCTAATGGCTAACCTGCCGGAGGAACGAATGGCACCACTGACCCCAGCATTTTATTACACATCTGTAGACTATTTCGGTCCGATGCAAGTAAAGGTGGGAAGGAATAAGACTGCCAAGCATTATGGGGTAATATATACCTGCCTAAATACCCGAGCGGTCCACCTGGAGCTGGCGGTTGACTGCTCAACAATGGAGTTTCTACAGGTCCTGCGCAGATTTACATCCATACGAGGGCAGCCTGCTCAACTGCTAAGTGACAACGGAACTCAGTTCGTTGGAGCAGAAAGAGAACTACGCGAGATGATCCAGGGCTATGATGATCGTGAACTGAAAGATTTCTGTGCCGAGAGGGGGACCGAGTGGAAGTTCACAACCCCTTCTGCACCCCATCAGAATGGCTGTGCTGAATCGCTCATCAAAAGGTGTAAGATCGCCCTGAGGAGAGCTGTGGGAAGCCAGGTTCTGTCTCCTTTTGAACTTTACACCTGTCTGAAAGAGGTCGCGAACTTGGTCAACCAACGCCCAATAGGTAGAAACCCGAATGACCCAGACGACGGCGCCTACCTATGTCCGAACGATATGCTGCTCGGAAGGTCATCGAGCACAGTGCCACAGGGACCATTTCGAGAGACTCAAAATCCAAGACATCGTGTACAATTCGTACAACAAATTGTAAATGCGTTTTGGAAATGTTGGACCCGAGACGTGTTTCCACTGCTAGTACCACGTAGGAAATGGAACACAGAAAAACGCAATGTTCGCATGGACGATATTGTAATGGTATCAGATCACAATGCAATTAGAGGAAAATGGACACTAGGCAAAATCATCCATGTATATCCTGGGGCCGATGGGAAAATTAGAAATGTGAAAGTGAAAACGGTGGACACTGAACTCAGAAGGCCCATAAACAAAATTGTGGTCATATACCCAGCTGAGGGGTATGAAGATTAGACTTTGAACAATGTTAACATGTCTTAAGGTTAATGCTTAATGAGTATCCTCATTGGGGTGTGGAGGATGTTTCAGTGAAACAGGTTTTTTTCATAGACGCCATAATTTTCTGCATGTGTTTTTTAAAGACACCACCAAAATACCCAGTATACTTTGCAGCTGAATTTCTGACAATCTGAAAAGTCCTGTTGGATTTGTGGGGATGAAAATCCCATAGTTTTGTAGCAATGTGCCAGTTAATATCGCCCAAAGAATTGAATTGATGGATCATCGAGATCAGACAAGGCTCAGGAAAGCAGTCCCAGTTAACACCGCATATTGTATTAAACAACTCGGTCAGAGTTGCTTTATACAATATGCGGTGTTAACTGGGACTGCTTTCCTGAGCCTTGTCTGATCTCGATGATCCAGGGCGCAAACCTTGGATAGACCGGTCGCCGCACAAACATATACGCTCCACCTGAGCTCGAGCTCTCATGCGAGATTCGGTCGGTTTCGTACAGTCGAAATGTAATCCCACTTAGTCCAACGGACGCGTACGACGCACAAACTTTGTGTACGAGTGAATGGGCCTTACGCAATCCTGACTTTCCCCACGGCCGCCCGGTGGCGTATCCCTTTAATGCATCATTACGCTAAATTCGCCGTACCGTAGCGGTAGGCCTATAGTCTATTTTGTCGTCGTACTCGACTCTCAATGACAATGGTAAATCGCTTTGCGAGATCGCAGGCAGAGGCTAACACTAGTTAGACAGCCTTAAAGACTTATTTGTTAATGATTTTTACAAAAATTCGCAATTTTGATGGAATAAACTATCAATCTACCTGCCAGGTGAGACTGAATAAGAGAGTGATGGAAATAGTCTAGACTAGAGGCTTGAACAGGAAATACTTTAGTGTGAATACTGGGCCGTACGAAAGTGCATTGCATCACCATATCATTTGCCCTGGGGCCTGGACTGGGGGTTGGCATTTCGATGCTGTTTTACTAAGATCTTTCTTAGAAATAGATCTAGCGCTAATTCGAGAGCTACTGTTTGAGACCGAGTGAGGGACAGACTCGTACAGTATTGACTCTTATGTTTGACTCTAGCCTCTAGTCTAGCCTAGCTCTACTACTTACTAGTATTAATACTAGATATCTAAGTCACTTAGATCCTGGTCTTGGAAATTTAACACGTCTAATGCATGCATGCAAAAAGTTAAATTGTAATTTCTGTAAAATGATTATCTTCATTAGATATTAACAATAAGCGTTCTCCCTCCATCAGTAATAATGGACTTTCAGAATATTGTATAAAATTCTATGAAAACCAATTTAAGCATATGCACTGACTTAGATCTTGTTTCTTGTAAATTTTGCATTTGGATGATGGTTTTAAAATTTGAAGTGGTTCAGGATGGAATCCAGAATGCAAATGTGTAATTTCTTAACATGATTACTTATAAACTGTACCTTGTTTATTTCACAGAGAGCATTGGAGTTGATATCTGACAATGAAAAGAAGAAGCAAGATGAGGTGTTAAAAAGAAAAGAGCTACACACAGTCCAAAATGCTTCGGAAATGTTGCAACGCTTTGCAAGGATGGCCAAGGAGCCTACGTACATGTATTCTCAAGATGCAGTGGGTCCATCTGGGTGTTCAGTATCCCACCCATTAATAAACAAGGTTTGTATGAAATATTTTTCATAGTAAAGGTCCACTTATTGAGTTGCCAGATAGTTCAGCATGCAAAACAAATGTGCGAAAAAGAAATGCTTATGAATTGAATATACCTTAGTAACAATGCAATGTGTTCATTTGAATCTTTTTGGGGAAGAGAAAAACTAAATAGTAAATGAATGAATAAAAAGTTATAATAAAAGCCGTACATAAGAATATATATTTGTTTATCAAATCAAAACTTAATCTCAAACATTACATCATAATTCTATTATCGAAGGGGGGGGGGGGGCAATTTGACATTTCTTTTAATGAAAAAAAAATTAAATATATTTTTTTTATATCACAAAGACAGCTTTTGTTGTTCAAAACTATTGAAGTGCAAAATGTATGCTTTACAATTTTAATGAGAAGTGAATCAGTGAAAAATCATTACTCTGTAAAAAAAAAATAGTGAAAATGTTCACTCTTTAAGTGAATTTATAAGAGCAAATTTACATTGAATATGGTGTGGAAATGTCTTCATTAATTTTGGAGTGACCTCATTGGTCAGTCAGAAATCACTCTGAATTCACACTTAAGAGTGAACGGTATCTCTTGTTTTTTTCCATTTTTTTTTAAAGAGTAGTTGTCATGTTGAATGTACATGCAAGTAAAACTACACGTTCAGTCTGTTAATAATCAATTTTCAATCCTTCAGTCCAAGTGTCACCAAAGCACCCAAGTGTACCTCAAACCCGCTAGAGTCTATCGCCGTTCAAAGGCAGTCAATGTACAGATCTACTGTGGTAAAAACAAAGGTAAGTGTGTCATATCTTTTCATGGTATCTGTACTTCTCAGAGAAAGTTTCTATTTTACGAGCCTCAGTCCAATGAAAAATGTCCACACTTGGACCACCTTGCATATCACTCATCTTCAGAGATTTCAATTAGTGAAAAACCATTTCAGTAAGGCAAATTAAGTTACCATGGTTGAAGCAGAGTGTCAAAGACTCATTTGTAACGATTTTATCCAATTAGTGAATTTAAAGAATTAAGATTTCTAAAATAGAGAATGCATGGATGGAAATATCCTTTGTCTTGTTTTAGATTCAAATTGGGAAATAGGTTGAAAAAAAAAATATATGTTATTATATTTCCTCAACAGGTATTGCTGTGCCTTCTTTAAAAGGAGAACCCCTAATAGTCAAGACATTGATTTTGCTTGCTGACTAGTTACTCTTTAATTATTGTGAGCTATTCAGAATAAGGAAACGTCACTTTGAGTGACAGAGAAATCACAAGTATCATATCTCCACCGCCTCAATTAAGTGTCATTCATCTTTCTAGAAAAGGTGACCCAAGAAACATAGTAAAATCCAAGTCACCATTATAGTTTTTCTTCAGTTGGGCTTTGTGTGGAAAAATGCACATCTCTGCCAGGAGTGATTGAAAGTTACAATATAACTAGAGTAAAACTGAATCCTCTCATATCGTAAACTAAGTACTGAAATTGATAATGTGCTATTAAAGGGCATTGACATTTGTCTTAGAATATAAAGCAAAATTTCTTATAAGCACAATTTGTACATGAATATAAACGCAAGATGGATACCTAATAATAAGAGCTTATATGTTTAATGTTCACAACTATATCCACTTGGAGGCAACTATTTTTCATCATTTTACACTTATCAGGGCCCAGTTCCGGTTTGCTTCTTTAGTGCATTTTTAGCCATTGCTAGGGCCTGATACAACTCAGTCAGTTGGACATTTCACCTTGATCTTTCGATGCAACTTAAAGTTGTCGACTTCATCATGATGACGAACATAGTCTAACTTTGCCCTGCATAGCCAGGGCCATACTACAGAGCCTTCTAACTTATGTAGGAAATTTTGACACTGTTGGAAGCATATTTTTTTGCATTGTTCTATATTCTGCCAAAGTAAAGCATAAAGACTGCAACCGGAAAGCTTATTATAAGTTACATATTCTTGCTAAGTAGCAGTAATGCTGCATGGGTGTACATGCATTTAGGATCATCATGAATTTTAAAAGGGTTATATCAGCTCGGTTTATTTATTTAGATACTGTTAAAGGGATTACACAATGGTTGAAAATATTTTGATATATGATCGAGAATAGAATTCTATGAACAATAGCATTAAAAATTTGATTTTCAATCAAAATCAATGCATTTTTGGCAAATTTGTGAATTGTCAAGGGTTGACCTAAAAATTTGAGTATGAAGTATGACGTAAAAGTGGTAGCCCAGGTTTGCGTATTGCAGTTGTGTTGTGTGCTAGACTGTACAAAATTTATTATACCTTGCGCGCATTTTGCTAGAATTTCGCGACAAGGTAACCACTTTGACGTCATTGTTGGTACATAGCTGAAATTTGGACACAGCTGAGGGGCCAAAATATCCTGAAATCTTAACCATATTTCGGGGTTCTCCTGGCAACATGAATTTATAAAAAAAACTTTAGGCAGATGATTTTCTGCTAATAAAAACATGCTCTTTTAAATGAACATTGTTTCAGCATTGGGTACCCATGGGGGGGGGGGGGGGGGGGACAAGAAAATTTTTGTAACTTTTCTGTAATATAACTTTACCTGTAATAAGCAGTTTATCATTATTAATTGATATTCAGGGGCAGATCAACAATTTGGCAATACAGGGGGTTCAAATAGCAAATTTTAATGTAGAGGGGGCACAGATGACAATTTTCTTAGATTTAGCTATATCAATAATTATGAATTTTCGATGTGTGATTTCCAAAAAATAGAGGGGGTCCGCGCCCCGCTTGCATCTGTCAATGATATTTCATTACAGGGTAGCTAATTCCATAACATCTTCAATAGGGCTCTAGCATAAAAGCAAAGAAACAAAGGAAAGATGAAAAGGGAAAGGTGAGAGGGAGACAGAGAGAGAGAGAGAGGGGGAGAGAGAATCAAAATTATATTGCGATGTACCTTTGAAATTTCTCAACATTTCTGTAACCGGCAGAAATCTCTCCCCATAAAATGTCAAAATCAAATTTACCTCTTACTTTACAGCCAACTAAAAAATAAGCCTATATAGAGGTAATAAAGAGTATACAATCAATCCTATCATCTGACAAAAAAAAATTTTGCCAAACCTTCAAAAATCGCTTAGTAAGGGGTTATGGGGTCCAGTTTCCCTCCATAATTCCCTGACGAGCAAAAAAAAAAAAAAAAAGGTCTTCACTCTAAAAGGGAGGGGGGGGGGCGGCACAATCGAGAAAATGGCGGATCGTCTATGGTAAAAATTCATACTTCTCTTCCAAAAAGGGGGGGCACAGGCCGGCTGTGCCCCCCCCCCCTGGATCCGCCAATGTGTTCACTCACTCATTCATAAAATTTCACTTCTGATTACCTCATGGCTTGGAAGACAATTAAATTCCCTTTAATTTGATATTTAATACACTAATTTTCATTAAAAATTTATATGTAAATATTGATATTGAAAAGGCGTTTACTTTCTTTTTTTGCGTAGTGTATAAGAGCAATCTTTTGTTTCTGTCTTGCTTGTATGGTGGTTCTTAAAAGAACCGTTGTAAGGTGTAAGTTAATCTGAAGACTCTGGGGGTTCACGGAACCCGCAGAAGTCATCTGACGGAAAGGTTGTCCGTATCATTGAGACTGCACATGATGGAAGAGGGACTCTCACTTCCTTTCCGAGGTAGCCCCAGCACCACTTTGCTAGCTGCCGGTATGCCACATGTCTCAGTCTCCTGTAGTAGAAAGAAAAAAAAAGAGAATAACATCAGATTTAAACATCAGATTTAAACATGGAACACAACATTAAATGATAAAGTTATAAATACAACACCTCTCCCCCCTAAAAAAAAAATAAATAAATAAAAACCCCCCCCCCCCTGGATGAAAACAAATTTGACCATGTGCAGTTGACCGGTATACCTACAGCTTCTTGCCACAAGCTCTCCCCTTAGGACAGAAATCACTCATCATTAACTTATATTTAAAAATAATTATACTTGTACCTTCAGCATCCTATAGGTCGAACCTGTGAACGCATAAAAAATTTATTCACACAGTGAATTACATAGTACCAATTTTTGAATCCTTGCTACGAAAGGCATTATTCATGAGATTTAAATACAGTCTCGGGTAACATTATATATGTATGTGAATACATCATTTGATCTCTAAACTTTTCAATTTGAACACTTATACCCCCTTCATGCTTGAAGTTAGACCGCTCCTGAAACGGTTACAGAGCTTTCCAACTCAAGCATGAAAATCTTCGATCCGGTCAAAGAAGCCGAAACGCTCTAAATTTAAACCCTGTAAATGATGGTTCAGAACCGTTTAAGAGACGGACTTTCAAAAGCATGAAAAGCTTGAAGTTTAGGCACCGTTGCATAAAACTTAGCTTTGATGGTAACTTTGCCATTAATGGTAACTTCCATGGAAACCTTGATTTTGACTGGCTGTTGAGCAGTGTTACCATGGTAGTTGCCATTGATGGCAGAGTTACCGTTAATGGTAAGTTTTATGCAACAGGGCCCAGAACAGTGTAAAAACGATGACCCGTGAACCGAGACGTGAGGAGCTAGTGGTTACCATGACAACTGCAGCAATGAAAAAGCTGGTATGCAGAATGGTATCGTGCATTAGATGGAGAACCATGGCATAGCATGAAACATCATAAGACAGACCTTTTTAGACTGCTCCTGTTCAAAATCGCACCCGAGCAGGAAAGCGGTATGTAATTATGCATTAAATAGTAATAGGTTTTGTCAATATACTGCCTGTATTGGTAGTATGCTGTTTCCAGCACCCATCTATCTAGGCAGACAGTCCTGAACCCAGGGTGAGATGTGATGCAGTCCAGGGGGTTTCTGCTGGAATCCTCGGTGGAATATTCCTCCATCTTAGAGACGACCTGGTCCAGCTCTTTGCAGCAAATGCTCTCCCGCCGGCTTGGCATAACCTGACAGCCACCATTGCATGAACACCTAATTATAAGGTTCCCAAAGAGAGTCATGGGCAGTGCCAGTTTAATGTACATGCATGTATACTAGGCCAGGCCCAGGGTGTAGATTGAGGCTATGTGCCAGGTTTGTGGGTGCATTTTTGAAAACCTAAACAGCATTTGTCCAAAGTTGTTTAATATGACACAGTAATTTATGGAACACTCAACATTTCTCAGTATTCTTCCCACTTAATCCCACTCCCAGTGTTATTTAGGAAAATTAGTCATTTTGGTGTGCCCCCAATCCAGCTCAGCCTCAGGCCTGACAAAATTTAGCTCACTGCTACTACTACTATACTAGTCACAGAACTAGTGTTTGCAAATCACTGCGAGGTTTTATATATATATATATATTTTTTTTCATTTACACTAAACTTGACATAGGCTATGCCATTGGAATTCAATTCAAGGCTTCATAAGACAGTAAGACTATCTGTTTTACTTCAAAATTATCGATTTAAATATTAGTAGTCATACATATCTATCTATGCGAAATCAACATAAGTCATAACTTCATATTAAAGTATTGAATAGACCTAGACGAATGCTAGAGGCTATAATTATAATTAAGGACATGTTTTTTTTCCTTCATGCATTGCTTAAAAATTAAAGATGTAATACTAATAGACGGTATGGGGTTCAACAGGGAATCATGTAATGATAAGGCATAAAAATTGTCTGACTAATTTTGACTATCGTAGTATCGAAACGTACCAGAGGGTTCCCATCAGTCGATCATCTTCAGTGGTCTCATGCTGGGTTGATTCCGGTGGACGAGCCGGCCGCTGCAGCTTGGCCCTGGGTTCGAACTGGTAAGGCTCTGCTCCCATTTGGCATTATGCTACTCGCCGCCTCCACAATCACGTCTCCCTCTTGTCGTTCTTCCACATGATCATCCCTCTCGATAACCTCATTGTCGGATTCAGATGAAGAACTTTCGAAGGGGGAATCCTCACATTCTTCTTTGATCACATACACAGCTTCGCACTCGTCCGCCATTTTCACTGGCATACGCAGCTAGATCTTGCAGCCGTGCCTGCAGCGCTAGCTAGCATATCATGGCATGGCTTGCGCTAGTAACTATGGTATACAATTACAAGCGCGCGCTCCATCCTGACCATGACTTTGATGCTGACACGACTACTTGACATGACGTATGGGGTCAAAATTTGCATATTCATGAGGATGGCTTTGTTTATCGGAACAGCTGATCGTGACTTCAAAAACGGTTAAAAGGTGGATTTTCATCCTTGAAATACATATAGTTTGCTTCAGACAATTAGAAAGGTAATCCAGGTATTTATTCCTTAAACTGTATACTTTCACACCCGAAAACCCCCCAATTTTTTTTTTCGCCATGCGATCCCCTCTTTAAGAACCCTTTCTTTAAAATAAAACTAGTCATTTATGAGAGAGAGTGAATATTAACCCTACCCCCCCAAAAAAAAAAAATAAAAAAGTAAAAATATAAAAATCTGGTTTTCAGTTTTCGTTAAAGAACTTGCACTTTCAAAATTCTAAATAATTATGATAAGGAAGCATGATCTGATGAGCGTGTCTGTATGTATACAAAGAGAGAGGACTGGCATACATTTATGACTTTATGTGTACCAGTAGACTGTACATGTGTGTGTGTGTGTGTGTGTGAATTTCAATAATTGACGCGTTGGGCCGGGTTGACTTGCAATGTGTATGTGTGTATGTGTGTATGAGGAGTGTAGAGACTAAAGAAAGCTCGCCATTTTTTCCAGGAACATCAATACGACGCGTGAAGTTTTTTCTACAAAGTTCCTCTTTACGATCAGATGTCAAAATTCCCAAGGGCTGCGTGTGCAAACTTATGAAAAATCATCATGATCATCATCTCAAACAAGTTTTTCTTTATAAGATTTCTTTATATTCCCCTTCCTTTCAAGTTCATGTATGTATTTTGTATAAAAATGTGCAAGGGACTGTTGACAGTGATTACCTAAGGCGCTGGCATGATTATTATAGACAATTTCTATGGATTAAATTTTGGCGGCTTAGGCCTAATATCATGTCTTGCACCCACAAATTCCTCCATCTGTTTGTTTTTTCCTTGAATGGTTTATTTCAGGTGCCAAACACGAGGAGTTTTCCCCCAGTGTTAATAGCTTCTTAGGGGTAAGTATTAGCTTGTAATTTGTGTTATATGATTTTCGGGTAACCGGGAACCCGCCGAAAAATAGTCAGGTTCCCGAATTGAAAAAAATACCTGAAACTCTCACCCCTAATTGTTGATAAAAAGAAATACAAGGAAATAAATTACCTGTCTTTGGTTTCAAATGAGACATGAGAAGTACTGAGTGGTGATCTTGGAGAGCTTGGGGTAAAAGATTCCTTCTTCTTGAGATCGTTGAGCATTAAATCCAATTCAGTAGAGATGCTAGAAAGCATCTGTATGTAGCAGAAAGAAGATAAGCACGTGAATGAGAAAACTTTCAATGCATAATACATCCCTACTTAAGTGGAAATAGGTCAGGAAACAAAGAAGAATAAAATCATACTTAGTGATTTTGAATAAACTTGCAAAGATTAGCATAATCAATATTTTACAGACTTCTGCAGAGAAATGTCCCTACCTAGCCTATCAGATAAAGAAACCAAAATGAAAACTGGTCAAGAAATAAAGGAGAAAAAGCATCTGATGTGATTTGAACAAATAATTTGCAAATAAATTCTCATATCTGTATTTTGATGAAGATAATTAATGAATGACAGAATTCAAAAAAGTTCCAAAGACACCTTCTTGCCCTATCAGATAGAACAAACAGGATCAAAATTGGTCAAGAAATATCAAAGAAGAAGCAAATTAATATTTTTACACAGATACATACATATATAGAGTCTGTTACACAGTCCATTCGACAAAAACAGAAGAAGCAAGCAACAATTCAAACAGCATGCCTCGTCACATCTTTGCCTCCCAATTTGTGTTTTCGGATGAATATCAACTACTCAGGACTTTTTCTAGCCAAGTTTGGTATCAATCACCCAAACAGGCAGCCTAAAACCTCGTATTTTCAGCAACTTACCCATTCCTATTTATTCATGTAGACAAAGCAAAATTATGTGTCACTGAATTTTCAAACAATAAAGATCAAAATCATATCTACTAACCTTTCATCGCAAAATTAGGAAACCTTACAGGTAAAGTTTGGAATCCTTTAAGGCAAAATTAGGAATAAAATTATTTGTAGGTTTATTGCGTAGTTTTCAAAAAAAAGAGAGGAACTTAAGGATCATGCAGTGTAGGATTATATAGCCGAAAACAGGAAACACTCCTCCAAAAAGGAATGCATGTATGAATGTAAAATGATCCGTTGATGATCTTCGACATGAATTATTTAAAGATTATCATAATCCCTTATCCAACGAGACAATAGCAATGTTGTCTCTTGCCCACCTGAGATCAAATTACATGAATGTCGCCAAAGAGCATGCATGACCCAATTTTGGTTGCACTTGAAAAGAATGCATGACTAGTTTAAACATAAGAGAGTCTTGTGGATAAAAACAATTACATATATGACCTCAAATGTCCTTCGACCTTAGGTGACCCTCACCAGCACCATAACACAAAGTCCCCTGAGTGCATCTCTGACCCAAGTTGGTCACAAGTTTTGCAGGTAAATCTTAACATCTAACCTCAACTGACCTTTGACATTAGCATGTGACCACAATGTGCAGGTCCCCAAGTTCACCTGACCCAAGCTGGTCACAATAGGATTAATGGCTACCAAGTTATTTGTCACAAGAGAGTCATGCAGGTAAAAACATAAATATATAACATGACCTCAAATGGCCTCTGAACTTAACAAATGACCCTCAACAGTGCCATAATGTGAAAGTCCCCCAAATGCGTCTCTAGCCCAAGTTTGGTCACAGCAGGATTAACAATTGGTAATTTATTAAATTTAACATTTGTTATGGACGATGGACCAATCCTGGAATGCTACAGCCCACAACATTGAATCCCCACAAGACCAACAGCCCAAAAGAGCACCCGCCATGCAGTTGAGATCAACATGTCCATTTCATGAGCCTTCTGACATTTCAGTCTTGTGGGTCGGTTGTCTCATGGTTTGTTGGTCTTGTGGGCTGGTGGTCTACTGTCCCACTTTTGGAAATTGCACAAATTGGCAGGCACATTTTTAATTTCTCACTTGTCAAACAAATCACTAATTTTGTGATTATTATTATTACAACACATGAACAAAAAATAAATTAAAGAGCCTTGTTAAAGGGAAGGTTGAGTTCTGGGAAAGGTAAAAAAAATATTGTGAGCTTTCTCATTCTTTTTATATTAGTTTGGAATATCATAGTACAAAATGTCCCCTGAAAAGGATTGCTCTTCAAATGCCCTTACATTCAAAATATGAACAGCTGAAATGTTAGGGCCAAGCAATTGTGTGTAATCCCATATATACACATTTCTGTGTGCAGTGCATGTGACTCTCGGCAGGATAGAGTAAATTTCTTATCATTTTGGTGATTCCAAAACCTTCCAGTAGAATTGTAAAATCAGCGCTGATTTTCTTATTTACTAGATAAATCTATATACCTACCTATTATGCTAGTCTCTTGACTATGCTACCCGATCGAGAACTTTAACACAAATGAGTCACAATATTGTGCGCAACCCCCGTAACCCATTGTTATCCCCTTCATCACTCACCCGCAGTAATACGCAACGGCCATCTTCCCCTATTGCGAGCAAACCCAAGAGTAAAACATGTTGCTTGCAAGGTGAGGGGAAGGAGCCCTTATAAAAAAGTACCATGGTTATACCATGGTAGTACCACGATATTACCATGGTATGATAAAGGAACATGGTAAATTGGTTATGGTATTACCATGGTACCAAGGTAATAACCATGGTACTGGGCCACAGTAATAGCGTGGTAGTAACATACTATGGCATGGTACTGTACCATGGTTGTACCGTATCATGATAATACACCATGGTATGGTACCATGCTAATACCATGGTACTGTACCATGGTAATACCGTATGATAATACACCATGGTATGGTACCATGCTAATACCGTGGTACTGTACCATGGTTATCCCCTTCATCACTCACCCACAGTAATGTACTGTACCATGGTAATACCGTATCATGGTATAGTACCATGAAAATACCACTGTAAAAAAAAAATAAATTGGTTCCCATGGTACGGTAAAACCATGGTTTTACAATAGATCCATGGTACGGTAAAACCATTGTTTTACCATGGTAAATTGGAACGGACATACCATGGTTTTACCGTGGTTTAACCACGGTGAAACCATCGTTTTACAACCAAAACCGCTGTATAACCATGGTTTCACAATCAAATCCATGGTAGAACGCTGGATTTACAACCAAAACTACGATATAACCATGCTTTTACAGCCAAAATCATGGTAAAACCATGGTTTAACAATGGTTTTTTAACCATGGTTCTATAACCATTTCTACAGTCCAGTAACTTAGACCAGTGAAAACCAGTATAACCAGTTTACCTATTTGACCTTGGTATGTTACTTACAAGATATGAAACTCATGTACTAGAAACTACCAGTGGCAATAGCAACAAAGTTACTTTGGTATGTCTGCAATACTTCCAAAATGCAATGGAATTTTGAAGACTTTGCATATTTGCATTAGAGGTGCCGTAGTCGAGTGGCTTAAAAACTTGACTGGAGATGGGAAGGTCGTGGGTTCGAACCTCGGCGCGGCACTACTGTTCTTTGGCAAGACATTAATCTACATTTGCCACTCTCCACCCAGGTGTTAAATGGGTACCGGCAGGAATTAATTCCTTGAATGCTGTGAGCAACGAAATCGGTAGCCTAGCTAGAGCCGGGGTAATATTGGAGCGCCTTGAGCACCATTCATGGTGGATATGAGCGCTATATAAATATCCAATATTATTATTATTATTATTTTGAAGTGTGAGGGAATAGTCCATATACTTGTATTGAATGAACATATTTTAGTTCCTGGTTAGTGTTTCCTTAATTACTGTTTAATTACCTGTAATTGATACCAGTGAATGAATTGTTCTAGTAATTGTTTGTTGACCCATCTTTGTATTTGATAAATGTTTTGGAGTACTCTAAATCATCAACAATGAAGAAATGTACTGCAAATTTTAATAAATAATATGAATTAACATGAATAACTTGTAAAAACAGCATTGATTTTCTTATTTACTATATAAATCTATATACCTACCTATTATGCTAGTCACTTGACTACGCTAACCCGTTCGAGAACTTAACACAAATGAGTCACAATATTGTGCGCACCCCCAATAATCCTATTGTTCTCCCCTTCGCCACTAATCCGCAGCAATACGCTACGGTCATCTTCCACGGGCTTCAGAGTTGACGTCCCAAGCACAACTAACACCACCCGCCCCGAAGCCGCTTCCCCCGAGGCTGGCAAACCCTGCAGGGAAACACCACTGGGCAACTTACCTGCAGCCCTCCTCCCTCCCCCATGTACGAAAGTACTCGAGAGAGTTCTAGAAGGCCGAGTCGTCTTGCTAGACGACTCTTCGGAAGAAGTAGGTCTCCACGACCTAGCAGCTTCTTCTTCCGAACTCATAATGCTGCAATAAAACAGACTTGTAAAATCAGCATTGATTTTCTTATTTACTATATAAATCTATATACCTACCTATTATGCCAGTAGTCTTGACTACGCGACCCCTTCGAGAACTTTACACACATGAGCCACAATATTGTGCACACCCCCCGTAATCCTATTGTTCCCTTCGCCACTCACGCGCGACAACACGCAACGGCCATCTTCCTCTTTTGCGAGCAACCCCGAGTAGAAACATGTTGCTAGCAAGGTGCGGGGAAGGAGGGAGGGTCATAGGTATGTATATAGATTTATATAGTAAATAAAATCAATGCTGATTTTACAAATTTACTGCAATAAATCATATATACCTACCTATTATGCCAGACCAGCGCCAACTCAAAGACCGGGAGGCATGTTTCAAGCAGAGGGAAATAGGATTACAAAGAAGACACAGCGGCCTTCAAGGTGGCTGACGCAAAAATAGCCTCACCTGCAGGGACATCCCTAAGGTAGCAAGAAATGAAGGAATTGGACGAACGCCAATAAGCAGCCTTCAAAATATCATCCAGCGCCACACCTTGAAACAGAGCCCAGGAAGTGCTGACACTACGAGTGTCATGAGCATGGGGCTTACTGTCAGATAAAAGAGCCTCTGTGCCAGCAGCCCTAATAGCCTCGACGATCCATCTAGAAATGGAATCAAGAGAAGCAGGAGCAAAGGGATCTCGAGTGATCAGGAACAACTGATCATCCTTACGATAAGACTTAGTCCTATCAACATACCATTTGAGAGCCCTAACAGGGCACCAAACTTTGTCCTCGCACACGGACGAAAATCCAGAAAGCGGACAAAGAAAAATCTCAACAGGGCCAGAGGAAACTGTTTGATTCTTAGCAATGAACGAAGCCTTAGGAATCAATCTAACACCTTTTCTCTCCCAGCGAACATGACCAGGAGTAAGACAAAGGGCATGAAGAGTACTGCGCCTCTGCCCAGAGGCACTAGCTACCAAGAAGAGCGTCTTAACCGTAAGATGGTGAAGCGAAGCTTCACCTAACGGTTCAAAAGGAGGCTTCGCCAGGGCTTCTAAGACCTTAGGCAGACTCCAAGACAGGACTAACTTAGAACACGGAGGCCGTTTCCGAAAGAACGACCGAATCAAACCACTCAACAGCGGGGAATTAGAAATCCCCGAACCATCTGAGAAGCCTGAAAGAATGGCCCTGATCACCGATCGGTAGCCTCGGATAGTAGAGATGGATCTCCCTTGTCAAATAGCGAGATTAGAAAATCCGCAATTGAACCAAAAGGGGCCTTAGACGGGGTTTGATTTCGCTCTTTACACCAAAGGAAAAAGACCGAAAGCCGGGAGTTATAGATTTCCCTATTAGAAACCCTACGACTGGACATTAAGAAATCCGCGGCTTTATCAGAGAGACCCAACTGTCTTGCAGATTCCCCGACAGGGGCCAAGCAGTCAAATGAAGGGACTCTGGATTGTGGTGAAGAATCCCCAAGAGGGGCTGCAACACCAGATCCGCTCTTAACGGAAGAAGGAACGGTTGAGCCACCAGAAGGCTCATTAGCTCCGGAAACCAACTCCTCCTGGGCCAAAAGGGAGCTATCACAAGCACCCGAGCCCGATCTTCCCTGATTTTCCGCAAGACTCGCGGAATCAGCTGGAAGGGAGGAAAGGCAAACCCTCGAAAATTCTCCAAACTGAGAGAGAAAGCATCGAGAGCCCAAGCTCCCCGATCGAGCGCACGGGAGCAATATTTCGGAAGTTGGTGGTTTAGAACCGACACAAAAAGATCCACTTCCAGTGGACTCAGGCAACTGCGAATGCGGCAAAAGACCTCTAGATGGAGCATCCATTCTGATGGAAGACACCTGCCCCGAGACAGAAAATCCGCAATGAGGTTTTCCTGACCGGGGATGAAAGAGGCCACAGGTGTGATCGCCATGCGACGACACCACCTCCACAGCTGTGCTGCTAGGTCATTCAGGGTAGCAGAACGAGTGCCTCCCTGCCGATAGAAATAAGCCGCCACGGTGACATTGTCTGTGAGGATCAGAACTGACCGACTGAGAAGTCGACTTCTGAAATGAAGCAGGACTAACAGAACTGCCATAAACTCCAGGACATTGATATGGGGAAGAGTCCCAAGATGAGACCAATCCCCCGCGACCGTGCTGTCATTGCAATGTCCTCCCCACCCCAACCGAGAGGCGTCCGACGAAACTGAGATAGACGGAAGAGGGGTAATGACGGACTTCCCTCGCGCGAGCCTTCTAGCCAGCAAGAGCTTGCGAGCAGCAGAGACAATGATGAGAATCCTGTCTGGACTGGGCCAAGCCAACTGATCCCGTATGTCTAACACAGCCCCAGAAAAAAAACTGGGATGCGAGTAGGAACTAACTCCGACTTTTCCCAATTTATTAGGAAACCTAAATCTTAAGACTGACGAGCAAACGAGTCTCGTCTAACAAACGATCGTGTAACTCCGTTAGAAGCCAATCGTCCAGGTAGCAAAAATAGCCGAAGGCCGCGTCGCCTCAGAGAGGCTGCCAGCACGGCTACAACCTGAGTAAAAACCCGAGGGACTGGGCGCAGCCCGAAGGGAAGAGTGCGAAAGCGATAAGTCTCCGAGAGGAAGGGAAACCCCAGAAGACCGTGTAGTCCTTCCTCTTGATCAACAGGAGAATGGAGGCGAGAGTCTCCATCCGAAAATGTATTGAAGTTTTCCCGAGCGCTTGGGAATAACAAAAGTCAGAGAAAGGGAAAAAGACAGCCAGTCTCTTACCCTTTCTATAGCCCACTTTTTCAACAGAGACTCGATCTCCGATGAGGCACGAGAACGAGCTAGGGCCTGTGAGGTGACCGAGTTCCTATAGCCCCTGCGGGGAGCGGGGCGGACAGATCTATGAAGAATCCATCTCGTCCGTCAAAGAGAACAAAAGCGTCCCCGGAGATGGCCTCCCAAGCGGGGAGAAAGGAACGAAGACAGCCACCAACCAAGTCGCGGACAGAGGCTCGCATCGACTTAGGGTGAGCATGTAAACAAGACAGAGACCTGTTATCGCGCATCGCCAAAAGCAAAGGACCCGAGACGGAACATCCCAGAGAAGCAGTGCGATGTCCGACTCCTTAACCCAAAGGGCCGTAAGAACCAAGACTCTGCGACGGTACATGACCGAGGCAGCTGCAGTGGAAAACTGTGACCACTGCAAACCAAACATGACGCTTAAAAGAAGCGCTGCTTCAATGCGTCCATACTCCAGCTTGAAATCCTCCGCAAGAGAAATACCCTCGGAGGAATCCCGCTGCCTGAACCCAAGCGAAGTCGAACCCTGCGCGCGGGCTGACTGAAAGTCAGGGAAAATTTAGAACAAAGCAATCGCTTCTACCCCACAAAGGGAGAGCGACTGAGGCTCTGCCTGCCCCAGCGATTCGGAAACCGAAGCTTGAGAGGCCGCTTCTAAATCTGGTTCCGCCTGAAATGATCGTGACAAAGGATCACGAACAAAGGCCGAAACAGTCGGATTCACCCATGGACCGCCATAAGCCTCCTCACCCGACGGAGCCCCGAGGCTGGGAGAATAGGAGGCGCATGTGATCCCGTCACAGACAAAGAAGAATAAACCATGAAAGGCTAATTAGTCTCGATGTCCGACCCAAAAAAGGGACAAAAGCAGGGGATGTGGTGCCTGGTACAAGGGACCAACCCTGAGTCTGGGCAAAGCCCGTCTCACACCGAACATCTCAGCTTGAGAGGCCGGTGGGTTAGCTAAACCCGACGGGCAAGAGGCAGGCAAAGCCTTGCCTCTTTTTGCCCCTTCCCTAGGCTTCCTTCTGAAACCCGCTTTTTAGAGCGTTTATTCGGTTTCGTTCGGATCCCCGAAGCCCTTCGGGAACACGAACCGAACCCTCCGCTGAGGGACGCTCACCTCCCTTTATGGGAGAAGTGCGCTGAGGGTATTGAACCCAAAGACGTGCACCAATTACCCATATCGGCTGAGCAAGAAGATGCAACAGCCATGGGCCGGGCGCCAAGGTGCCAGTGCAAGGGCGGACCGGGATGACCCGGCATTTGCCCACCGACTACTAAAGGCATGTGAACTCGCTATTGAACCACTAGAGAGCGGCAATAGGAGAGCACTAGCAGTCACACACACAGGTCACCACCTGTTGCTCCGTAGAGCGCCCATAAAATGGGCTCCAGTCTACCCATCAGCTGGCAAAGCAACAGCCCGGGTAGCACTCGTTTCCCCATACGGCGTCGGCCAGGGGCTATTCAATAACCAGGTGCGAGGGCAGACTGGGACAAGATCCCAGTATACGCCCACTGACTACTAATAGCATGTTAACTCTTTATTGTCCCGCCCGTGGGCAACAATAGGAGAGCACTAATAATCGTGACCTCAGGTCAGACCGGAAGTAATCGCTCGCTCCGGTGACCGCACTTATGGGTATGAACCCAAAGTCTGAGCCGGGTGCTGAAAGCACCCAGTGCGAGGGGCAGACCGAGATGACTCGGTATGTGCCCATTGACTACTAAAGGCATGTGAACTTGCTATTGAACCACTAGAGAGCGGCAATAGGAGAGCACTAGTAGTCTCGCACTCAGTGCGAGGGCGGACCGAGATGACTCGGTATTTGCCCATCGACTACTAAGTAGTCGCGCACTGTTGCTCCGAAGAGCGCCCATAATTGTTAGCTCGAGCATTCCCATCAGCTGGCAATGTAGACAGCCCGGGAAGTACTCGTTCCCCCTCTTGGCATCGGCCGGGGGCTAGGGTTTGAGAACCCAGACCAACATGAGCTAAGCCCGTGAGCTGCCCTGCAGTAGCGGGACGAGTCTCCCTTAACGGATTTAAGCGAGTGAACGCTACCGTGCGGGAAACGGCCGCCCCCCCCTCTGGTCTTAACGACCGGAGGGTTGGATTCGAGATATCCAAACCACCTGAACCTAACGGCAGTAGTGGGACGAGTCTTCCCCAACGGATTTAAGCGAGTGAACGCTACCGTGCGGGAAACGGCCGCCCCCCCCCTCTGGTCTTAACGACCGGGGGATTGGATTTGAGATATCCAAACCACTAGAGCCTGACGCCACCCACCCCGAAGCCACGGGCCTCGCAGTTGACGTCCCAGGAACAGTTAACGCCACCCATCCCGAAGCCGCAAGCTCCGAGACTGGCAAACTCTGCAGGGAAACACCACTAGGCAACTTACCTGCAGCCCTCCTCCCTCCCCCATGTACCGAAGTACTCGGGAGAGTTCTGGAGGGCCGAGTCGTCTTGCTAGACGACTCTTCGGAAGAAGCAGGTCTCCGCGACCTAGCTGCTTCTTCTTCCGAATTCATAACACTGCAATAAAACAGACAATAAAGTAAACCAAAATATGAAATACTTTAACTGAGTGCAGTTAATAATATCAAAATTTGGGAGATACGCACAACAAATTTTCACAGCAAAAAACCGTAAGAATAAACACCGAACCCAAAGGCTCGGTGCCAAACGGAAACACCCTCAAACACACATATATAACTACGTGGGGCTAACCGTGAAAATGAAAACTAATTGCCAAGAAAAGGAATCAAAATCCCTTGCAATCGGCAAAAGTGACTACTAAAACACAAAGTACTATAATCTAAGAGAATATAGGTACCTAAAAGTGCTTTAAGATGTGAAAAAGCGCGCTGAAAAGACCTGATTTCAGGAGCGCCGTGACTCGACATCCTAACTCGACGGGGGCGAGCAAGAAAGAGGAAGATGGCCGTTGCGTATTGCTGCGGATGAGTGGCGAAGGGGAGAACAATAGGATTACGGGGGGTGCGCACAATATTGTGACTCATTTGTGTAAAGTTCTCGAAGGGGTCGCGTAGTCAAGACTACTGGCATAATAGGTAGGTATATATGATTTATTGCAGTAAATAATAAAGTATACAAAAATATGAAATACTTTAAGAGTGCAGGTAATAAAAAAATCCGAAAATTTGGGGATACGCACAAATTTCCACAGACAAAAACCGTATAATACAAACACCGAACCGAAACCGGATCGGGTCAAACGGAAACACCAGCAAGACACACATATATAACTACGTGGGGCTGACCGTGAAAAGGAAAATAACTGCCTGGAAAGGAATCAAAAATATCCCTTGCAATCGGCAAGAGTGACATAAAAACACAAGAGTACTATGATCTTAGACGAAAATAAGTACAGAACAGTGCTTTTAAGAGCGAAAAAGCGCGCTGAAAAGATACGAAAAGATACGAAAAGACCTGATTTCAGGAGCGCCGTGACTCGACATCCTAACTCGACGGGGGCGAGCAAGAAAGAGGAAGATGGCCGTTGCGTATTGCTGCGGATGAGTGGCGAAGGGGAGAACAATAGGATTACGGGGGGTGCGCACAATATTGTGACTCATTTGTGTAAAGTTCTCGAAGGGGTCGCGTAGTCAAGACTACTGGCATAATAGGTAGGTATATATGATTTATTGCAGTAAATAATAAAGTATACAAAAATATGAAATACTTTAAGAGTGCAGGTAATAAAAAAATCCGAAAATTTGGGGATACGCACAAATTTCCACAGACAAAAACCGTATAATACAAACACCGAACCGAAACCGGATCGGGTCAAACGGAAACACCAGCAAGACACACATATATAACTACGTGGGGCTGACCGTGAAAAGGAAAATAACTGCCTGGAAAGGAATCAAAAATATCCCTTGCAATCGGCAAGAGTGACATAAAAACAGAGGAAGATGGCCGTTGCGTATTGCTGCGGATGAGTGGCGAAGGGGAGAACAATAGGATTACGGGGGGTGCGCACAATATTGTGACTCATTTGTGTTAAGTTCTCGAACGGGTTAGCGTAGTCAAGTGACTAGCATAATAGGTAGGTATATATATGATTTATTGCAGTACATATGAATACACAAGCACCCAGTATTTAATATGCAAATTAAGTGGTTTCTATTGGTTTCTATTGGTCTCAAGTGGTATTCTACTGGTTTCCAACTGGAGCCATCGGACAAATGGGAAAAAAAGTTAATTGCGCATGGTATCGAACTGGACCAAGGCATTAGGAAAAAACTGCCATTTCCATTAACATATGGCATTGGAAAAACATAATGGAAAGACCAAGTTGGAAAGACCAAGTTGGAAAACTGGCACAAAGTTTGTGACAATCGGATATACGAGTTTCAACTGCTATCTTTTCCACTAAGCAAATGTGCCAATTGGTGATACAATGGTTTCAACTGGTACATTTTGTACTAGTTTTAACTCGGTTTCTGGTACCGGTTTGACTCTGTTATATATTTTGAATATGTGTACTATATAGACTCTGCTGGTTTTTGATGTTAATAATGGATTTACAACCAAAACTACGGTATAACCTTGCTTTTTCAGCCAAAATCATGGTAAATCCAAGGTTTTACAACCAAACCAACAGTAGAACCATGGTATAACCATGGCTTTACAATCAAAACCATGTTATAACCAGTTTTACAACCAAAAACACAGTATAACCATGGTTTTACAACCAAAATCATGGTATAACCATGGTATATTAATGGTTTTACAATCAAAAGGTCGAACCATGGTTTTACAACCAAAACCACGGTATAACCACGGTATAACCACGGTATAACAATCAAATCCACGGTATAACCATGATGGTTATACAACCAAAACCATGGTATAACCATGGTTTTACGGCCAAACCAACAGTAGAACCATGGTATAACCATGGTTTTACAACCAAAACTGCTGTATAACCATGGTTTTACAATCAAATCCACGGTAGAACCATGAATTTTACAATAAATCAAAACCACAGCATCACCATAATCAATCAAAACCACGGTATCACCATACACATACATATTCACCCATAACCTGGAATATTTCAGATTTGTTACTTACATGTATGTCTGATATTTACATGTATAAATTCCCCATATTTTTTCATCACTTATTTAATAAAATGAGATAATGGTTGTAATGTGGAGATAAAGCTATATTATTCACGTTATATGAGTAACACAATCAAAAATTTATGTTGCACATGTATTGTACCATTGTACCATGCATACCATGGTAATACCATGGTAGTACAATGGTAAAACCTCACATACTATGGTATTACCATGGGAGGACCATGCAAACCATGGCAGTACCATTGTAAAATCGCTGATAATATGGTAATACCATGGTAGAACCATAAACACATGGTATACTACCATGGTATTTATGGTAATAGCTTCGACAATCCATCTAGAAATGGAATCATGAAAAGCTGGAGAAAAGGGCTCTCGAGTGATCAGAAACAGCTGATCATCTTTGCGACATGTCGCTCTAACAGGACACTAAACCTTGTCCTCGCGTACTGACGAGATGTCAAATAGTGGACAAAGAAAAACTTCACCAGGGCCAGAAGAAGCCGTCTGGTTCTTGGCAATGAAAGAAGCTTTAGGAATCAACTTAACACCTTTCTCTCCCAGCGAACATGACCGGGAGTAAGACAGAGGGCGTGAAGGATGATGCGCCTCTGACCAGAGGCAATGGCTACCAAAAAGAGCGTCTTCACCGTAAGATGGTGAAGCAAAGCTTCACATAACGGTTCGAAAGGAGGTTTAGCCAGGGCTTCTAGAACCCGAGGCAAACTCCAAGACGGGACTAATTGAGAAAGAGGGGGACGTTTCAGAAAGACCGAATTAATCCACTCAACAGCGGGGAATTGGAAATCCCCAAACCATCCGGAAACCCCGTATGAATAGCACCGATCGCAGACCGGTAGCCTCGGAGAGTAGAGATAGACCTTCCTTTGTCAAACAGCGAGATTAGAAAATCCGTAATTGAACCAATAAGAGCCTCAGACGGGGTTTGATCCTAGGTCTTACACCATTGAAAAAAGGCTCAAAGACGGGAATTGTAAATTTCCCTAGTAGAGTCTCTACGACTGGACATTACAAAGTCTGCGGCCCTTTCAGAAAGACCCGACTGTCTTGCAGATTCCCCGATAGGGGCCAAGCAGTCAAATGAAGGGACGCTGGCCTGTGGTGAAGAATCCCCGAAAGGGGTTGCGACACCAGATCCGTTCTCAACGGAAGAAGAAACGGTTGAGCCACCAGAAGGCTCACCAACTCCGGGAACCAATTCCTCCTGGGCCAAAAAGGAGCTATCACAAGAACCGAGCCCGATCTTCCCTGATCTTCTACAAGACACGCGGAATCAGCGGGAAGGGAGGAAAAGCAAACCCTCGAAGATTCTCCCAACTGAGAGAGAAGGCATCCAGGGCCCAGGCCTCCCAGTCGCGAACACAAGAGCAGTACCTCGGAAGCTGGCGGTTGAGAGCTAACGCAAATAGGTCTACCTCCAGCGGGCCCCAGCAATTGTAGATGAGGGGAAAAGACCTCTGGATGAAGCTTCCATTCTGATGGAAGACACCTGCCCCGGGATAGGAAGTCCGCAATGAGGTTTTCCTGACCGGGGATGAAAGAGGCAACAAGCATGATCGCCATGTGACGACACCACTTCCACAGTTGTGCGGCTAAGGCATCCAGGGTGGCAGAACGAGTGCCTCCCTGCCGCAACCGTGACATTGTCCGTGAGAATCAGAACTGAACGACTGAAAAGTCGTCGTCTGAAGTGAAGCAGAGTTTAAAAAACTGCCATGAATTCCAGGACACTGATATGGGGTAGAGTCCCAAGATGAGACCAGTCCCCAGAAACCGTGCTGCTGTTGCAATGTCTGCCCCACCCTAGCCGAGAGGCATCTGTCGAGACTGAGATCGACAGAAGGGGGGTACGGAAGGACTTGCCTCGCGCGAGAAACGCTGTATTTGTCCAGCGGGAGAGAAGGGATTTGATTTCTACTGGGACTGAAATCCAGACCAAGAGAGAATCCCTGCACGGTTTGTAAAACCTGAGGAGATGCCTCTGAAAGGGCCTCATAAGGAGCCGACAATCCTCTAGAACATCGACCAGACTGGCTAGATAACCCAAGAACTGAAGCCACTGCCTGGCCCTGACCCTTCTGGCCAAAAGTAGTCTGCGAGCCGCTGAGACAATAGTAAGAATCATGTCTCGACTGGGCCATGCTAATTCGTTCTGAATATCTAACACTGCCCCCAGAAAAACTGGTCGGCGTGTACGAATCAATTCTGACTTTTCCCCATTTATTAGGAAACCTAAGTCCACGGTGACCTTGACAAGCATGCGTGCTCCATCTAAGAGACGAGCTTGCGATTCCGCTAGGAGGAGCCAATCGTCCAGATAGCAAAACAGCCGAAGGCCACGGCTCCTTAGCGAGGCTGCCAAGGCAGTCACTACCCGCGTGAATACCCGAGGGGTAGCCCGAAGGGAAGAGCTTGAAAACGGAAAGTCTCTGAAAGGAAGGAAAATCCCAGAAGGTCGCATGAAGCGGGATGAATAGGGATATGGAAATACGCATCTTTGAGATCTATTGAGATTGCATAATCCTTCCTCTTGATCAGCGAGAGAATTGAGGTGAGAGTTTCCATCCGAAAATGCACTGGAGGAATGAATTTGTTTATCCTTTTCAAATTCAGAATCAATCGGAGTTTTCCCGAACGCTTGGGAATAACGAAAATCAGAGAAAGAGAAAGACACGGCTGGTCTTTCACCCTTTCTATAGCCCTTTTGTTCAACAGAGATCTGATCTCCGTTGAAGCGTGACAACGAGCCTGGTCAGACATGGGAGGTGGATGAGATCTTATAGCCCCTCCAGGGAGCGGGGCGGATAGATCAATGAAGAATCCGTCTCGCACAACGGAGAGGACAAAGGCGTTACCGGTGATGGCCTCACATTGCCCCGTCTATCCTCAGTCTTAAAAGAAAATGAAGTAAGCGGGTTGGGCGTACGCAGACGTCGACCCACCGCCAAAATCTCTGGAGAGAGAGACTTAGCTTTGAAAAAGCTATCCTGATCTTGGGATTTAAAGGCAAAAGCCTAATACCCTTAACCAAAGCGGGGCGCTTAGAAAGAAGCCCGGACTCAATGCGGTCATACTTCGCCATGAAATCCTCCGTGAGGGAAATACCCTCAGAGGAAACCTGTTGTCTGAACCATTGAGAAGTCGAACCCTGCGCGCGGGCTAACTGAAATTCAGGGAGATATTTGGCCACAAAGGGAAAGGGAAAGCGATTCAGGCTCTGCCTGCTCCACCAAAGTCGATTCAGAAACCGAAACTTGAGAAGCAGACTCAAATTCTGGCTCCACTTGATTTGATTGGGCCAATGGCCCGCAAACAATGGACGAATCAGGCGGATACTCCTATGGGTCACAATAGGTCTCCTCACCCGGCGTAGCCCCCAAGGGCAATGGCTCAGACAATGGGGTATCGAGCACACACGGCCGAGGTAAGTCGGGCCGAAGAGTCTCAGTGTCAGACCCCTGAAGAGGAATAGAAGCAGGGGCTGCGGTATCTGGTAAGAGAGACCAGCCCTGCCGCTGAGCGAAAACCCGCATCATGCTGAGTAGCTCAGATTGAGAAGGATCAGACGGGGCAGCAGTGGGCAACGCCTTGCTTCTCTTAGTCCCCTTTAATAGATGTGACCTTCTTAGGCTTCTTTTTAGCTGGCTCAACAGGAGCCGAAGCCGTGGGCCGCTTCTTGGGGCATCTGACAGACTTCGGGCATTTCTCCGAAACAACTTCAGAATCACGAACCAAACACTCAACAGAGGGATGCCCGCCTCCCTCCAGGGGTGCTGAGGGAATGTACCCAAAGTCGCGCACACACTACCCGCACTGGCTGAGCAACTACAGGCTACAGCCAAGGGTAGGGCGCTCGAGGCGCCAAGTGCGAGGGCAGACTGGGACGAGGTCCCAGTATTCGCCCATGTACTACTAACAGTATGTGGAATCACTATTGTTCCGCCTGTGGGCGGCAGTAGGAGACCACTAGTAGTCGCGCACTCGGGTGACAACACCCGATGCTCCGTAGAGCGACCCATAATTGTTGGCTCGAGTCTTCCCATCAGCTGGCAAATGCAACAGCCCGGGTAGCACTCATTCCCCCATACGGTTCAGAAGACCGGGGGCTGCCCCGCAGTAGTGGCACGAATCCCCCCTAGCGGTTTTGTGCGAGTGCACGTAGCCGTTTGGGAAACAGACGTCCCCCCTTCTGGCTGGTACGACCAGGGGGATTGGATTTATGATATCCAAACCACTAGAATCTGACGCCACCCGCCCTGAAGCCACGGGCTTCGGGGTTGGCGTCCCAATCTCAACTAAAGCCACCCGCCCCGAAGCCGCGTGCTCCGAGGCTGGCAAACTCTGCGGGTTATAACACCACTGGGCAACTTACCTGCAGCCCTCCTCCCCCCCCCCCCCCCATGTACGAAAGTACTAGGGAGAGTTCTGAAACTATAACAGGATCGGGGCAAACGGAAACACCAGCAAGACACACAGAAATAACTACATGGGGCTGGTCGTTAAAAGGAAAAAACTGCCTGAAAAGGAACATAAAATTTCCCTTGCAATAATCAAAAAGTGACATAAAAACACAAGAGTACTATAATCTAGAACGAAAATAAGTACAGAAAAGTGCTTTTAAGGACGTTCCCTAGTTATGTTTGTGCGCAACTCAGCTGCGCATCCTGGCTGGCTGTGTTACGTCATCACAACACCGGGAAAGTATTGCGCGCAGTTAAGACAATGTATACGCACATTTAACACGATGCTTAATAATGGATATGCAAGTGTGCGCAGTAAGAAGAACCTGGTAAATATAGATGAAATCAATAATTCTGTGCCTGCGAAAAATATACCAAATATTAACTAGCTTGAGCTGAAAGATAACATTCGATGCCCCCTTATGAATTTTCTATTGGCAAAGTTAGTCGAATAGGAAAAAAAACTAACAAAGATAGCTGTCCTTTTGAATTCATAGTCAATTTTTCGTACACTAAACTAACGCAAAAAGAGCTGGAGAAAGAAATTCAAATAATTATATGCCCAAGAATCATTTGTCTATGACCTGGGTTCTTAATCATTTTTTCAGGTGCATGGCCAGAAATATTCTCCAAATTACGTCTCGGGCCACTGAATATTACACATACATACAAAAAATGTATGGGACTGGCGTATCTTGCCCGAAAACGAGCAAAGCAAGCAATCCAAAGAAATTGACACATTAGAACCGTGAAATGTAATTTCGTCATCAAAATGTGCTAATTCAGAAAAGATATAAAAAGTACGAGATCATTCGGGTGCCCGAATGCCAGGTAATTTTGATATTTTCGGGAGGGGGCTACAACCCCCATCCCAGGTCTCATACGCCTGCACATACACCCGAATGGCCTATTTAAGGACCGAGGAGGAATTTCAGAATACACAGCCCCGTATCATAAATAATATTATCATTATTTTTCTTTGTTTGATATCCTCTTTGGTTTGACTATTTTTCAAATTATGCCTGGTAGGACATGTAATAATAACTCCTTGGTAGGACACGGAACAGATAATTATGATATGCTAATTGCGAGCGAGCGAGGCGAGTGAGAAAAAAAAAATTGTTTCCATTAGTAAACTGCAAAATGATTGATGTCATAATGAGGAGGAGAATAATAACGACATTTTCCCTTCTTTTTAGGCACAGAAAAGCACATGCCACACCCGTGCGCTTCGGGGCCTTGTAATATAGAAGATATAAAGTCAAATAATCAATGTTGCCATTAATATGAGAGGGAGTATAGCGACTGAGCGAAAAAGGAGAATGTACACTCTTAGAAATATTGGGCAAAATTTTACCCAAATTTTACCCAACATGAGGGTCCTTATGAGTCTGACCAACTTTTGGGTACACTTTACCAATTTCATTCTTATTTTTGACCAATGTTGGGTAAATGCATGTAAAAGTTGAGCAAGATTTAACCAACCTATGCCCAATCTTCATTTACCCAGTGGCATTTACCCAACATTTCTAAGAGTGTAGAGGAATTTTATATTAGAGCAAACGTTGGCAAAGTAAATCTTGTTCTTACATTGTTTAACTTAAAATAATATTTCTTGTCTTGCGAGGGGGCCCTCTGAGGGGACAGAACAGATTATTACAAACAGGAAAAATAAGATCATTGCGTGTTGAAACCTTGCATTTCGCATCACTAGAAAATTATTCGTTATACCCCTATCCGCCTCCTCCTTTAATAGTAGGAAAAATCTGCCACTTCGCTTTTGTCGCCACTGGTGGTAGACAGTATTAATACTTCATATAACTTGCTCCTATTATCTGCATGTAATGGAGCGGAGCGACCATGTGATGGTGATACCTCGCCTTTTGGAGCACTAGAAAGGTGATGCAATATTGCAATTTTTATTGTCTTGTGTGTGTGTGTGGGGGGGGGGGGGGGGTAGAGGGGAAAATATACAATAGACAGGGTTTCTAAATGTTAAGAAACATTGCGCCTATCAATATAGTAGGGACCGTGGTGACAGAGTGCGATTTGTTAACATTTTAAATACTGAAGGTTAGCATTATTACTGACAAGGCAGCTTTTTATACAAGTCACCCTTGTCATAGTTGTAATGCTAAATTAATTAAGATGTAATTTTTTTCTTCCCAGGGGATCCGGGAGAGGGGGTCCGCCTTTTTGAATGATTACTGGGGAAAATGCCCCCTCTGCCAACCCCCTCCCCCGCGCTTCCGGTGCCTATGGTCGTGCATGTATCTAAAAAATATCAGTTACATGGTGACAATTTCATGTCTGATAACAGGCAAACGGGGGGGGGGGCTGCTAGCACAAAAACCAGTACATGCACCCCTTTTGCAAACTCTCTCTTCCTTTAGTATACTTCTCTCTACAAATCTGTAAACTTCTGTGAAAATGACATGAATTTTGAATGTACAGTAGAGTTTTTTCGAACCCATCCTCTTCTTACACTGTTTCCCATCAAGCCATGCACAGTTTTCGCTAGTTTTGCGAGTTTTTGACTTTTTCCGCCACCTAAAGTTGCTGCTAGCACAAAAACGAGCACATGGACCCCCCTTTTTAAAACTTTCTCCTAATAAGGTATGTAATTCTCTAAAAATCTTGAAAAATTTACGAATCTGGCATGGATTTTGAATGTACCGTAGGGTTATTTCGATCCCTCCCGCTTCCTAGACAGGTTCCCACCCTGCCATGCAGAGTTTTCACTAGTTTTGCGATTTTTTGAATTTTTCCGCCAAATGAGGGCGCTGCTAGCACAAAAACGAGTGCATGGACCCCCCTTTTTTAAACTTTCTCCTTCTGCAGTATACAATTCTCTACAAATCTGGAAAAAAATTAGGAATCTGGCATGGATTTTAAATATACAGTAGAGTTATTACGAACCCATCCCCTTCCGACACAGGTTCTTACCCTGCCATGCACAGTTTTCACTAGTTTTGCGAGTTTTTTAATTTTTCCAGCAACTGAGGGTGCTGCTAGCAAAAAAAACGAGCGCATGGACCCCCCTTTTTTAAACTTTCTCCTTCTGCAGTATACAATTCCCTTTAAATCTGCAAAAATTTAGGAATCTGGCATGGATTTTGAATGTACCGTAGGGTTATTTCTATCCCTCCCGCTTCCTAGACAGGTTCCCACCCTGCCATGCACAGTTTTCACTAGTTTTGTGATTTTTTGAATTTTTCTGCCAAATGAGGGCGCTGCTAGCACAAAAACAAGTGCATGGACCCCCCTTTTTTAAACTTTCTCCTTCTGCAGTATACAATTCTCTACAAATCTGGAAAAAAATTAGGAATCTGGCATGGATTTTAAATATACAGTAGAGTTATTACGAACCCATCCCCTTCCGACACAGGTTCTTACCCTGCCATGCACAGTTTTCACTAGTTTTGCGAGTTTTTTAATTTTTCCAGCAACTGAGGGCGCTGCTAGCACAAAAACAAGCGCATGGACCCCCCTTTTTTAAACTTTCTCCTTCTGCAGTATACAATTCCCTTTAAATCTGGAAAAATTTAGGAATCTGGCATGGATTTTAAATATACAGTAGAGGTATTACGAACCCATCCCCTTCCTAGACAGGTTCCCATCCTGCCATGCACAGTTTTCACTATTTTTGCGAGTTTTTGAATTTTTCCGCCAACTGAGGGCGCTGCTAGCACAAAAACGAGTGCATGGACCCCCATTTTTTAAACTTTCTCCTTCTGCAGTATACAATTCCCTATAAATCTGGACAAATTTAGAAATCTGGACAAATTTAGGAATCTGGCATGGATTTTAAATATACAGCAGAGTTATTACGAACCCATCCCCTTCCAACACAGGTTCTCAGCCAGTTTTCACTAGTTTTGCTAGTTTTTTACTTTTTCCGCCACCTGAGGGCGCTGCTAGCATAAAAATGAGTGCCTGGACCTCCTTTTTAAAACTTTCTCCTTTTGCAGTATACAATTCTCTACAAATATGGAAAAATTTACGAATCTGACATGGATTTTGACAGAATAATGGGGATTTGTATATGACATTACGAATTCTGAGGTCTATCAATGGCCAAAACCCTGCGTTGACGTCATTCTACCCGACACCCAATCATGGCACAGTTCAGTGTCCCATAGAAAAAAAGTAAGCACATGGACCTATACTTTTCTATGCATATTGGGGCTTCTCATGGACCAAAGTAACTGTGTGCAAAATTTGGTGAAACTGGCATGGATTTGACTTTAACTAGGGAACGTCCTTAAGGGCGTAAAAGCGCGCTGAAAAGATACAAATTGACCTGAATTCAGGATCGCCGTGACTCGACAACTTAACTCGACAGGAGCGAGCAAGAAAGAGGCCATTGCGTATTACTGCGGGTGAGTGACGAAGGGGATAACGATGGGTTACGGGGGGTGCGCACAATATTGTGACTCATTTGTGTTAAAGTTCTCGATCAGGTAGCGTAGTCAAGAGACTAGCATAATAGGTAGGTATATATGATTTATTGCAGTAAATTACACCAATTCTTATGTGCTATCAACCTCTCCCAATTGATTTGAGAATTTCACAATTCAATCTCATGACAGAACTCAACTAACAACCAAAAAAATATGATTTGTCTTTTTATGATTTCATATGAAAGATCACATCAAACCCTCCCATTATCAGACACTCCTTTCATACATGCACAACTGAAATACTTTCACATTATTATAGTGCGCATGACAGAGCATAGTTTCCTGAAAGGGGTATAAGACTAGTACCCAGCTTTCCAACGATCCATGGCCCAACAAGAGAGGGCACTGCATAAAGAAACTTTTAAATATCTAATTCATTGTAAATAATGTTTTATGTTGTAATAATTCCATTTCCAATGCGAGGGTTGAATAAAAATAGCCATAGATACATGTAGACGACATGACAAAATGTTGAGTTAAATAGAGAAACTAACTAAAACCAGCATAAACACTCCAAATTATTATCTCACAGGTAGGCTGGAGAAAAAAATACACTGTTCACTATATAGAGGGGTTCCCAGAAGCAGCCATGTTGGAGGACATAACAATAAAAACCTGTGCACTAGACCATGACAACAATGAATGGCTTTTTTATTGTTATGCCATCCAGCATGGCTGCCATGAGAACCCTCTATTGTGAAGAGAAGTGAACTAATCCCAGGATACATACATCTTGGACAGATTGCATCCGTTTCATAAAGTAGCGGTCATCATCAGGCCACTTGGACAAGCCTGCTGGATGCTCTGATCTGATCATCTTGCTTGGTACAGACATGGTAAAGTAACAAGAATTTGTTCTCATTTGGAAATAATCACACTGTATCCTAGAATGTGATTGATAACATTACTTCACAAACTTTGTGAACTTCCTTTCAGATACTGTGTATGTACTGTTCTACGTATGTATTTGTAGCTTGATACATTATAAACTGCTGTCAACATGAAAGATGTATAGTATCACTAAAAATATCTTCCTTTTTATTGAATGTCAATGTCTCACTGGAAGAAATGATCACAATAGCAGAGCCAAACATGAACTGTAAATCCCACAGTCTTTCCAAAATAATAATGAATAACATCTGTCGCAGGAAAAGCTGATGAACACATCGATTTCCACCTACCAAATAAGAGGAAGATTATTGAATAATCAGGATATAAAATGACGAGTTCACAAACATATAACACTGTATCCATTAAGGTTAACAATCTGTAAACAACCATTAACGGCCAAAACTTTTGAGTTCAAGTTCAAGTTCAAGTTCAATTTATTCCATTCCAATGGAAATATTGCTTCCAAAGTACATTATTTATGCAGAGGTACAGATGCAGAGTAACAAATAACAAAAACGTGAAATTACGGGTCCGCAAAATACAGAGGCAGTCTAGTCAAGACAGTCCCCTTTGAGTAAAATGTTCAGGTTTTAGTGAAATGTTATGTCGTTTTGGAGCAGATCATAAAGTGCCGTAAACAATGCATTATGTAAGGCATCAACATGGTCTGAATTAAAGCTGACCTGAAATCCAAGCTAAATCACAGCAATCTTGTGATGTGAGGCAGCCATCATGAAAATAGCACAATGTTCACATTTATAAGTTAAGTATGCAGATTTCCCCTTGTTTGTGATAAAATTACATGTACATGTACAACCATTTCTGTTTTTCTGAAACATATTCAGTTGATGAATGATGGGCATTTCCAAGACATCATGAATAGAATATTAAACTTGAATAGTACTTGGAGATTGCAGCTGGTTCATTTCTTAGAATACACAGAGAACTTTACAATCATGGCTGTTCCCAAGTCTATGTACATGTGTATGTTTAACATGAATTCATCGGAAGTGAGAGTGCTCATCAGCTAGAAGTGAGAGTGCTCATCAGCTAGAAGTGTAGTATTGATGTACAAAGAAGTCAAAATATGGCATAATCCTAGTGAACAAAGCTGATCAATACACAGGTCTCCAGTGAACAAGGTGCTCCATTAATGAACATACTTGTATATGGTTATAGTTCATTTCAGATGCTTCACGAGGGCGAAACATAAATCATCATTTCAATTCTCAAGACTCCAATCTACCTCTCATCCAGCTTAGTAATGTTCCACATTTTGCCTAAAATGTAGCATCCATGTAATGATCTATGGACACAAAAAAATACTCCTCACAGTACTGTTGAGGTGTACAGCATAACTAGAGTCAGCCGTGTATTTCCTTTGTATTATTGTGTCTCTTGCTCTTATTCTAACTGGCAAGGTAATCTACAGTTATGAGTAATATAAGCTAGCCATGCAGAGAGTGGAAGTCAGTCGATAAGGAATGAACAGGGCAGATGATCCCTCCCTCCAATTGAGGTACACATTCCACTTCCTTCCAGCTTATATTACTCAACTGGTGATGACCTTTAAAGGACAATCACATACATGTAGCCCAGCCTTTATCTCAGTTAGTGATTTCATAATAAATACATGTACCTATGTCAAAATAAGATTTGAAAACTCATTTTTATTTTCTCTGTTCTTGTATTACCACCATGTCATTTTCTATCATTGGAAAGTCTATTTCCATTTGCAATAATGTTGGGGGATGGGAGGGATGAGCTCCAAGGGCGGGTAGGTAGGTTTAGTTACCAGGGAAGTACTCAAATGAATGAGATGGAGAGTTGATCTGCAGTTGACTGTCATTTATTGTACAGAAACACGAAACCCTGCAAAAACAAGCAGAGGGCAAAAAAAAAAAAAATTATTACATGTGTTACATGGTGGCATACATACACATGTACATGAGCTTGTAACCGACGATCAACAAAATGGAGAAAATATTACCTTTATTTCAAACTCTATAAAACCTGGCATCCATAAGATAACCCTCCTCAAATGATCATAAAATCAAATAACAAGAACAAGCACCTTGCTTGATAATATGCCCCAGTTGCCAGGAACTGTCCTTTAAAATTCACAGTAACAGAGCCTCACTATGACAAAAGACTTTATAACCCTATTCACCAATGCTTTCAAAACATCATTGACATAAAACAAATCCATACTAATGAACCAACAGAAGCAATGTACTGTATAAAAATTATGAATCAACGTTGCATCACAAATTTATAAGTATGTTCTATTACACTGTTATCTCAAATCCAAAGTGCAAGGACTTGATAATGAAATCCCTATTTCCTTTATACTCCTAAAACATATAAAAACAAGACAGCCAATACATTATTTATACAATTTTAACTGATATCAAAGAATATAAAGACACATACACAAAAAAACATATTTACAGTGTATACCCTACATTCGTAACAAAATATCATTGAACATAGTCATACCAAAGGTCATTGTCCAACTCATCTGTCAATCACAGTGGTCACCAAAGGTACAGCTACAAATATCAGCGAAATGAGCTTAATTTGTCGACCGACACCGACAAAAGGAGATTCATATCCTAAAATGTATGTTCAGTATCAAAAATTTATCTACGAGTGAGCTATACTTACCTATCCATTTAACAATTGCCATTCTAATGCCAGTTAGAATTGCCCCGGCAGTTTAAAAAGTTCTTTGAACCCCGGTTGCCCCAGCAACCACCTGGGGACCCTTCTCCCGCACTGTATATAAGACCATGCACGCCTGTACACTTCCTCTTTCAAAGCCGGCGTTTCAGTCAGATCCGCAGAGCGGGGATGGTGGGAGGGGTCCCATAGGTAAGTAAAGCTCACTCGTAGATAAAATGTTTCATACCGAACATACGGTACATATCTACTTCATTTCGCTTTACTTACCTATCCATTTAACAATTGCCAGATTCCAACAGATAATCATGGATGGTGGGTCTGCGGCAAAATCTCTACTACCACTTAAAACTACATTGACTGAACATGTGGTAAACGATATGTGAATTAAATACTTTGAAATTCGGTAGTTGCCAGGGCAATAGGTGTCCAGACCACAGTTATTTCCTATTTGGGCAAGAAAGAACTGCCGATGCAAAAGCAGCCTCATTAGATATAACGTCAGAGAGGTAGCATGATGTGAAGGTATTAGGGTTATGCCAGTAGGCGGCCTTCAATATATCTTCAAGAGGAATTCCGTGGAAAAGGGCCCAAGAAGATGCCACGCCCCTAGTTTCATGGGCACGAACATGATGTGAGAGGATGGTAGTTTCTCCACCAGACTTAATAGCTTGAACTATCCAGCGAGAGATAGTGTCTGGGGAGACAGCTCCATGAGGGGAGTGGACACTAACAAATAGTTGTTCAGAACTGAGTAGAGTCTTAGTTTTGTGTATAAACAGTGAAACCTGTCTATAAAGACCACTCAAGGGAGACAAGAAAAGCGGTCTTTATGATCAGGTGGTCTTTAAGTACAGGTTCATTTAATACACATTTCAATGAGAAACACTTTCAGGGGAAACAAAAATTGTGGTCTTTATAGACAGGTGGTATTTCTATACAGGTGGTCGCTAAAGCAGGTTTGACTGTACCACTTTAAGGCTCTTACTGGACACCATATTTTGTCTTGCTCTACTGAAGAGAGGTATTTTAGTGAAGGAATGAAAACTTCACCAAGAGGAGAAGTCATAGTTTGGTTCTTCGCCACAAAATTGGCATGGGGTATCAACCTAACTAAGGCTCTTACTGGACACCATATTTTGTCTTGCTCTACTGAAGAGAGGTATTTTAGTGAAGGAATGAAAACTTCACCAAGAGAAGTCATAGTTTGGTTCTTTGCCACAAAATTGGCATGGGGTATCAACCTAACTCCATTCGTTCCCAGCAGATAAGGCCAGGGCTTATTGCTAGGGCATGAAGGAGACTGCGTTTTCTACCAGATGCCACTGCTAGCAAGGAAGTAGTCTTTATCGTTAGATTCATAAGGGAACTACTGTGCATTGGCTCGAATGGAGATTTCGTTAGTGAGCGCAAGACTCTTGATAAACTCCAAGACGGGCTCAACTTTTTCTGAGGAGGTCTAGACAGAAATAAGGACTTTATCAGTCTAGTGAGATGTTTTGAGGAACTTCCCGTTTCCTCGTCCTGAAGATTCCCTCTGTGGATGGCTGAAATCGCGGATCTGCACCCTCTAATGGTCGATATGGCTAGTCTCTTGTCAAACAAATGTATTAGGAAGTCTGCAATCCTTCCTAAAGGAGCTGAGGTTGGATCAACCTGGTGATCACTACACCACTTAACGAAGTACTGCAATCTAGAGTCGTAAGTACTCCTTGTTGACGGTCTGAGGAATTTTGCAGATATCTCGGCAGCCCTGCTAGAAAGGCCTGCCTGCGATGCGATTGACCTGAAATGATCCATAACGTCAATTTTAGGCTGGGCAATTTTGAATGATAGATCGTCATACCTGGTTGTCGAAGGATATCTACCTTGTTATCACTGGAGGTTGTATGAGTAGACTCACCAGCGTTGAGAACCAAGGGCGCTTGGGCCACCAAGGGGCCACCAGAAGAAGAGTCGCTTTGTCCCTTATCACTTTCTGCAATAGTTTGGTAATCATTACAAATGAAGGGAATCCGTATCCCAGAATGTTCCTCCATGATATCGAGAGAGCGTCCATCGTTAATGCTGCTGGGTCTTTGTGCTTTGTGCAATAAATTGGCAGCTGTTTGTTTAGGACTGATGCAAACAGGTCGACCCGTGGGTATCCATACCTGTTGAATATCTGTTTGACAACTGTTGGATCTAGTTGCCATTCTGATGGGAGATAACTTCCCTGGAAAGAAAATCTGCAATGTAATTGTCCTTTCCTGGGATGTGTGAGGCTGTTATTCTGATGTTGATAGTGTCGCGCCACTGTAGTATTTCTAGAGTGCACAAGTCTTTTGACCTTGTGCCACCTTCTTTGTTCATGTATGATACTACTGTAAGGTTGTCTGATTTCACCAACAATGTCTGTCCTCGGATTTTGTTCTTGAACTTGTGTAGGGCATATTGAACTGCATGCATCTCTAAGACATTGATATATGCAGATCCCTTTCTTTTTCTTTCCAATACCCTTGGGTTTGTTCCGCATCTAGTACAGCACCCCAACCCTGGTTTGATGCGTCTGAACATTGTGAGGGATGGTGCTGGGTTCACAAATTGCTCCCCTACTCTCAGTGATCGAGGATTGAGCCACATGCATATGGATTCCGCCATTGCTTTCGTGAGAGTGATAGGTTTGGTCAGAGGGTCTCTGTGAGGGCGATATTGATTTAGAAATCCTATCTGGATTATTCTCATTCTCCGTCTGCAGTTCGGTACGGTATCTATAAGGCTTGCCAAGAGACCCAGGAATTGTAGCCAGTGTTGGGCCGTTGTCTTTGGCTTGCTGAAAATGGATGACCCCACCTGTCTTACTTTGAGTATCCTGTGTGGGAGAGGTCGCGCAAGTTGGCACTGAATGTCTACTTTTGCGCCGAGGAATTTGGGATATTGTGTTGGGTTCAATTGAGACTTTTCGTAGTTTATTAGAAATCCCAGATTGGTGACCAGTTCTATTGTTATGTCTAGGAGACGACTGAGCTTGTTTGCGGAGTCTGCCACTAGGAGCCAGTCGTAGATGAGCAGCAATTGCCTGCACAATGCGTGTAAATATGCGAGGAGCCGATTTCAGGCCGAACGGTAGGGCACGGTACTGATATAGTTTGTTTCCCACGGCAAAAACCGAACAGGTGCTGAGACGAGTGAGCGATTGGGACATACAAGTATGCGTCTGTTAAATCTATGGAAGCCGTCCATTCGTTTGGTTTGAGAAGTGGGAGAATGTTGGCTAGATTTTCCATTTTGAATGTGGAATTTTCTATGTACTTGTTTAGTCTTTTTAGATTTAGTACCATGCGATATCCCCGTCCGTTTGGGGGTTAGAAATACTGGTGAAATCACCAGGTTCTTCCTTTTGCGCACTCTTGTGATCGCCTTTTTGTAACATATCCATCTCCTGTAATAAGGCCCTTTGTTTTTGTTGATTTGGAGGTAATTTTGTTTCTTTGTTTATGCTCGACTGAATGTGTGATTTTCTTAGTTTTGGAGCATATCCTTTCTGAATTATAGACAAAATATGTTTGTCTGTTGTTACACGGGTCCATTGTTGGGCAAATTTTTGAAGTCTGCCCCCCACTGGGGGTTGCCCTTTTTGTGAGCTTTGATTGTCACAAGTGATACGAGTGGCCCTGCATTGGTTGGTCTTTTTTGGGGGGGGGGGGCTGAGTGCTGACCTCTGGGTCTACTAGACTGTTTTCTGCTGTATTCTCTTCTACCACCCCCCTGGGAGGGTCATAAGGACGGTTAAAGAACTGACTGGGTGTGTGTGTTTGAGGCGAGAAGTTTTGGGACGTTCTGTCATCTTGAAAGGGCCTCGGCTGAGATTGTTTGTCCCTGGGGGACTGGTAGGAGGAATGATCATTTTTGGTCAGTTTGTCCACAGTTTTGGCAGCTGATATTTTCATCCAGCACGGACTGGAGTTTACCCGAGAACAAGTCCAGTCCGGAAAGTGGTAGATTGTTTACAACCTTTTCCGCTTCTTTCTCAAGCTTGAGATGTTCTAGCACGCGCTTTCGGCGGTGTTTGGTGCACATCGAGGCAGTACGAGATGATTGCTCATATTGAATATCAGAGGTATGGAGGGAGCAAATCTGGTTTGATCCTCATCTGTGATAGCTGATCGATCAAACTCACGTAAGGCTGTGATCAAGTAGCTTTGATACACTGCAAGGCTCATTGAGGTACAGGCAGATTTGTCAATGAGGGCTAGTTCGTTTTCTGACCTTCTAAGGCGACAGATCAAAAATATCACAGCGTGTTGCCTGCAGGGGGCATGGGGGGAACGCTAGAGGCCGCGGATAGGCCAAATTAATCCCCCATGCCGGACGAGGCCAGCATGAACAGTCGCTACCGAATAATGACCCCGTTCAGCACGCAGCCGGCATGGGGTCATAGCCAGGCGCATCTCAAGTTAATCCCCCATGTCAGCCGCGGTCTCCTGCCGTATTTATTTGCAGTAGGTGTATACCATGCCCGCGCATTCTCCCGCTGTATGGATTAAACCATGCCCCCCGCGGGCTTTCGCCGCTTGAATATACCAAGTAACATGTACAATTAATTCCCTGCCATGTGGCCTCCCACCGTGTGGGACACCATTCACGCACATTGAGAACGCAATTCTTTATTTTTTTTTATCATTATTATATTGTTTGCTCCTCATAACTCTTCAAAATGAAATATTACGATGCTGTCATTTTCATCATTAATATAAGAATATAATTATTATTTAAATGACCGTGTCTCCTACTTTCATTGAGTTCGCATATATAGGTGACTTCCCATTCCATTTGCGTTTCATAATTCTTTCCTTGAAGGCGCCCGACAAAATTATTTTGAATTTTATCAATATTAATTCGTCCAGCAAATTGCCTCTTTATTGTTTGCGTTTCATAATTCCTGAAGACAGCCAGATGAAACTATTTTGATCGATAGCTAGAGAAGTACTTCGTCAAGTAGAAAATCGTCTCACCTTCTTTTCGTTTGCATTTCATATAATTCTTGTATTGAAGACGGCCCGACGAAATTAATTTGATCGTTTGGAGGAAAATTAATTTGTCAAGTAAATCGTCTCATTTTTCTTCGGACCTCGCTATCAATGCCATTACCAGACGTGCACAACCCACTTAACACTCTATTTTATTATTTCTTACATTCCTCCTTACTCTCTCAACAACTATTAATTCATAAAACCTTCGCTATTCATATCTCATATCTCTGCTGCCCCTCCCCCCCCCCTCCGCTCTCCCTTCGCTTAATAAGAATATAGTAAATGACGAAACAAAGCGACGAAACAAAGGGAAACGGTCCATGGTAAAATCCCCACGGTAAAATCCCCACATAGCCCCTTCAGATTAAAAAAAGCACTATTGAAATGGTCAAGAAAAAATGTATTTATTGTGTTAAACATAATTATCGACAAACATGCAGAGAGCGTGATTCATTGTCTCCTTAATAAACGTCGTTCGGCTGGCCGCCAATAAAGGACACAGATTAGAAATGGAAACAAAGCAGCATGCGCATCTTTTGTTTTATTCTGCACTTCTCCATCGATCTACGGGAGTTTATATTTTACAATTTGGATTCACAATCCATCCCGCTCCTGTGTCTCGTATTTACGCATGCCTCATGTCCAAATCGCAGTTACAACGTACAATATCAACGTTGAAGGTTCAAAGTTTCTTTTCATCAACGCTGTACATGTACTTGGTTACGTAATCAGTTGGCCATTGACACCAGTTGTATACAGAGCCGCTATGAACATGATGGACAAAGAGAGTGGACAAAGCAAACCCTCATTTGTACCCTTCACAATGGGTTCCGGTAGTCAAAAGAAAAAAAAAAAAATTGAGCAAGTTCCTTGAAAACATCCTTATTTCCTTTCCTCACTACAAGAATTTTACATCAATTATTCAAAAGAGTCACAAGATTGGCGGAACTTGACAGAAAGGTGAAAACTGCAAGACCAAAAATGTAAACAGATTAATAATAAACAGGAAAATAAAACAAACGAAAGTATATCATGCAAAAAAGCAAGTATCATAGAATATTAAAGAGATTCAGGGGGTGGTATAGAGGGATCGAATAATATGAATTAGTCATAAATGAAAGGAAATAACTAAGTACTAAATGAGAAAAATTCCACCTTTGTCAGGCTCTTGTAGTCGATACGCAGTATAATTGTATGGAAACAAACGGCGCGAAAATAGGGAAAGGAATGCGCGCTTGCCTCATGTCCATTGTGTGCCAATTCAAGGAGATGAAAAGGCACCGCACGTGCGGCCATTGAGCGATGACAGACAAGAAGCAGTCATGACCTGGTCATGACCATGTCACATGTTACGCGGAACACTACTAACACTAGTTGTAATTTTCAGACCCCGCAATTTCTTTACTAGCATGAACCACTGAAATGAAATTTTCGAAAATACAAGCTCATTAAAACCACAAAGCTACACCTTCAACACACGCTCAAAGTTGCACAATGTTAATCGTTTTGAAGTCATGAACAACGAATATGAATAGGAAGTTTAATTGCCAGCTATATCTGGGTGTTTATACAAGTGCTTGGCTCAATGGATACATCAAATTCGTATTTCCTTCATCGAAGTACATTTTTTCCCCGACCAAGTAGGTAGGGACTTGAATATATATGACAACCCATTCATTTGATTTATTTTGTATGTCCAGAATAGTTAACAGTGCTTGTCTGAACATTTTCAGACTTGTGCTACTCCCCTTGTACGAAACCCTGGATCATGCCCATGCCCCTGCCCCTGTGAGGCCAAGTAAAACTGATTCCTAGTTTCTCGTCCAGATTTTTCGAAAATGAGGGGGTACCATGTTATTTGACATTTGATATTTTTCCAAGATGGCCGCCGCACATACAAATGCTACTGGGCTCGTCTTCCCGTTATACAGCTGTATTTATATTCTTCTTGGGTCCCCGACCCCCAAAAGGCATCAGAAGGCGAAAAAAAAGGGATGCGGGCAGGGACGAGAAACTAGGAATAATTTTTATTTGCTATGACCTCCCTCACCCCCAAAACTAGGCCAAGTATTCGTGGCGATATGCATATTTGTGACAAGAAGATTAAAAAAAGCGACCACAGTCATGTTCACTGTTTGTTTGTTTTTTAGAAACACCACTCTTTCAGAAAAACTCCACGGCCCCTAAAAATAAGGCATGTTGACATGCACGCAATGTTGGTCGATCGGTGGGCGGCGGGTGTGGTTCATGAGGTCCATACGGAAGGTTCGCAGTAACGTTGTTTGGATCTGTGCTTTGTTTTAAAAAAAAACATTTTCCATTGACTGATCTCAACCAAAATACATGTACGATTCGTGAATAATAATCCGTCTTGATAGCACATATTGTACGGTGGTGGCATATAAAGTCCTATATCCTTTCGTTCTCAAGTTCTAACTTTTTCGACCGATTTATACTTCTATGTCCGAGGAGCCGGATTAATTTTAGTCAATAGTTTAATACTGCTAAGTTTTCTGTCAAAATAAAAACGAAACTCTTCTTTTTACAAGCCTATAAAGGGGTTAGAAAACGGGACGCATGTCGATGTCTGCAGTTATCTGAAATTAGTAGCCATAGGCCTAGATGTCCTCTCAGATTTCAATCGATGTTTACTTATATTTATTTGGTTAATTGATATTGATCATTTGGATCGACTTTGAATTATTAGCCAAAGTCAAGCCACTCAATTAATACGGACTAGACAAAAGCCTAGCCTTCTGGACTTCACTTCAACACACTTGGCAAGAATAACACGATCAAAACTACTTTTGAAAAATGAACTCAAGGGCAATTTCAAAGGCCTATTTGTAAAATCAGCATTGATTTTCTTATTTACTATATAAATCTATATACCTACCTATTATGCTAGTCACTTGACTATGCTAACCCATTCGAGAACTTAACACAAATGAGTCACAATATTGTGCGCACCCCCGTAATCCCATTGTTCTCCCCTTCGCCACTCAACGGCGATCTTCCTCTTTTGCGAGCAACCCCAAGTAGAAAAACATGTTGCTTGCAAGGCGAGGGGAAGGAGGGAGGGTCATAGGTAGGTATATAGATTTATATAGTAAATAAGAAAATCAGTGCTGATTTTACAAATTTACTGCAATAAATCATATATACCTACCTATTATGCTAGACTAGCACCCATTCAAAAACCGGGTGGCATGTTTTAAGAGAAGAAGGAGGTAGCTGACGCAAAAATTGCCTCACCTGCAGGGACATCCCTAAGGTAGCAGGAAATTAAGGAATTGGGCGAACGCCAATAGGCAGCCTTCAAAAAATCATTAAGCGTCACACCTTGAAACAGAGCCCAAGAGGTGCTGGCACTACGAGTGTCATGAGCATGGGGCTTACTATCTGACAAGAGAGCCTCTGTGCCGGCGACAATCCAACTAAAATGGAATCAAAGAAGCAGGAGAAAAAGGCTCTCGAGTGATCAGGAACAACTGATCATCTTTGCGACATGACTTAGTCTTATCAATATACCATTTGAGAGCTGTAACAGGACACCAAACCTTGTCCTCATGCACTGACGAAAAGTCAGATAGCGGACAAAGAAAAATCTCAACAAGGCCAGAAGAAGCCATCTGATTCTTGGCAATGAAAGAAGCTTTAGGAATCAATCTAACGCCTTTTCTCTCCCAATGAACATGGCCAGGAGTAAGACAGAGGGCATGAAGGGTACTGCGCCTCTGACCAGAGGCAATGGCTATCAGGAAGAGCGTCTTTACCGTAAGATGGTGAAGCAAAGCTTCACCTAACGGTTCGAAAGGAGGCTTGGCTAGTGCTTCTAGGACCCGAGGCAAACTCCAAGACGGGACCAACTGAGAATGAGGGGGACGTTACAGAAAGAAAGACCGAATCAATCCACTCAACAGCGGAGAATTAGAAATCCCTGAACCATCCGAAAACCCCAAATGAATGGCGCTGATCGCTGATCTTCTGCAAGACTCGCGGGATCAGCTGGAAGGGAAGAAAGGCAAACCCTCGAAGATTCTCCCAACTGAGAGAGAAAGCATCCAGAGCCCAAGCCTCCCGGTCGCGAACATGGGAGCAGTACTTCGGAAGCTGGTGGTTCAGAGCTGATGCAAACAGGTCCACATCCAGTGGGCCCAGGCAACTGCAAATGCGGGAAAAGACCTCTGGATGGAGCTTCCATTCTGATGGAAAACACCTGCCCAGGGATAGAAAATCCACAATGAGGTTTTCCTGACCAGGGATGAAAGAGGCAACAGGCATGATCGCCATGTGACGACACCACCTCCACAGCTGCGCTGCTAAGGCATTCAGGGTGGCAGAACGAGTGCCTCCCTGCCGATTGATATAAGCCGCCACTGTGACATTGTCCGTGAGGATCAGAACTGAACGACTGAGAAGTCGACTTCTGAAGTGAAGCAGGGTTAAGAAGACTGCCATGAATTCCAGGACATTGATATGGGGTAGAGTCCCGAGATAAGACCAATCCCCCGAAACCATGCTGCCGTTGCAATGTCCGCCCCACCCCAGCCGAGAGGCGTCCGTCGAAACCGAGATCGACGGAAGGACTTGCCTCTCGCGAGAAACTCCACGTTCGTCCAACAGGAGAGAAGGGACTTGATTTCTACTGGTACTGGAATCCAGACCAAGAGAGAATCCTTGCACGGTTTGTAAAACCTGAGGAGATGCCTCTGAAAAGGCCTCATAAGGATCCGGCAATCCTCAAGAACATCGACTAGACTGGCTAGATAACCTAAGAACTGAAGCCACTGTCTGGCCCTGACCCTGACCTTTCTGGCCAGAATGAGCTTGCGAGCCGCAGAGACAATAGTCAGAATTCTGTCTCGACTGGGCCGAGCTAATTGATTCCAAATGTCTAACACAGCCCCCAGAAAAACCGGGCTGCGAGTAGGAAACAACTCTGACTTTTCCCAATTTATTAGGAAACCCAAGTCTTGAGTAACTTTGACGAGCAAACGTGCCTCGTCTAACAAATGATCGTGCGACTCCGCTAAGAGGAGACAGTCGTCCAGATATAAAATAGCCGAAGGCCGCGGTGCCTCAGCGAGGCTGCCAAGACGGCTACAACCTGCGTAAACACCCGAGGGGCTGGACACAGCCCGAAGGGAAGAGCGCGAAAGCGAAAAGTCTCTGAGAGGAAGGAAGACCCCAGAAGATCGCGCAAAGCGCGATGAATGGGGATATGGAAATACGCATCTTTGAGATCTATCGAGGTCGCGTAGTCCTTCCTCTTGATCAACGGGAGAATGGAGGCGAGAGTTTCCATCCGAAAATGCACTGAAGGAATGAATTTGTTTATTCTTTTCAAATTCAGTATCAAACAAAGTTTTCCCGAGCGCTTGGGAATAACGAAGATCGGAGAAAGGGAAAGAGACGGCCGGTCTCTCACCCTTTCTATGGCCCTTTTGTTCAACAGAGATTTGATCTCCATAGAGGCGTGACAACGAGCCAGGGCAGACATGGGAGGTGAACGAGATCTTATAGCCCCTCCGGGGAGCGAGGCGGATAGATCTATTAAGAATCCGTCTCGCACTACAGAGAGGACGAATGCGTCCCCGGAGATAGCCTCCCAAGCCGGGAGAAAAGAACAAAGTCGGCCACCTACCAAATCGAATTGAACAAGTGCTCGGGGAAAACCATCAAAGACTAGGCTTAGCCTTGTGCGAAGCCGTCGCCTTGCCACGCAGGGAGCCACGAGTACCTCTCGAAGAGCCTCTGCCACGTCCCCCTCTCCCACGAGAAGGAACTGGCTGAAACTCAGCAGGCAGGCCCCCAGAAACACGACTGAGTTGTCCCGAAGTGGGAGCAACAGGCCTCCGACGGGCAGGGACCGCGTCGGCTTAAAGGGAGCGCGGAACTGCTTATAGTCATCTCAGTGATCTGCTTCCGCGCATCAATCTCCCTCTGAAAAACTGTAGCGAATTGTCCGCCAAAAAGCAAAGGACCCCGAGATGGAACATCCCGGAGAAGTGACGCAGTGTCAGACTCCTTAACCCCCAGGGCAGAGAGGGCCAAAATCCTGCGACGGTACGTAACCGAAGCAGCCGCACTGGAAAGTTGTGACCACTGCAAACAAAAAAGAGTGTGCAGCAGGTCATCAATAACCAGCTTATCACCATCAGTGACATTCAACTCCTCCGCCCTGGACCTGAGGTCGGAGAGAAAACCTTGAAAAGCAGCCAAGCGCATACCCGCTCTGACTTGGCCTTCAACATTGCTCCAACGCTTATCCTCAGCCTTAAAGGAAGCAGAAGTATGCGGATTGGTCGTACGCAGACGTCGACCCACGGCTAAAATCTCTGGAGAGAGAGACTTAGCCTTGAAAAAGCTGTCTTGATCTTAGGAACCAAAGGCAAAGGCCTTACCCTTAATTGAAACAGGGCGCTTAACAAGGAGCGCTGATTCAATGCGGTCATATTCCACCTTGAAATCCTCCGCGAGAGAAATACCCTCGGAGGAATCTTGCTGCCTGAACCAACGCGAAATCAAGCACAAAAGGCTGATTAGTCTCAATGTCAGACCCCGGAAGAGGGACAGAAGCAGGGGTTGTGGTATCTGGTAAGAGGGACCAACCCTGTCGTTGGGCAAAAACCCGCATCATGCTGAGCATCTCAGATTGAGAAGGGTCAGACGGGTCAGACGGGCAAGAGGCAGGCAAAGCCTTGCTTCTTTTAGACCCCTTCTTAGGCTTCTTTTTAGCTGGCTCAACAGGAGCCGAAGCCGTGACCCGCTTCTTAGGGCGTCTGATAGACAAAATACCCATACTGGCTGAGCAAGAAGATGCTACAGCCATGGGCCGGGCGCTTGAGGCGCCCAGTGCGAGGGCAGACTGGGACGAGGTCCCAGTATTCTTATAGTATGTGAACTCGCTATTGTGGGCAGCAATAGGAGAGCACTAGTAGTCGCGCACTCATGTGACCGCACCTGTTGCTCCGTAGAGCGCCCATAATTGTTGGCTCGAGTCTTCCCATCAGCTGGCAAAAGCAACAGCCCGGGTAGTACTCGCTCCCCCACTTGGCATCGGCAGGGGGCTAGGGTTTGAGAACCCAGACCAACATAGGCGGTGCCCGTGAGCTGCCCTGCAGTAGTGGCACGCGTCTCCCCTAGCGGATTGATGCGAGTCGTCGCTACCGTGCGGGAAAGAGACGTCCCCCCTTCTGGTCTGAGCGACCGGGGAATGGGTTTGTGATATCCAAACCACTAGAGCTTGAGGCCACCCACCCCGAAGCCACGGGCTTCGGAGTTGACATCCCAAGCTCAACTAACGCCACCCGCCCCGAAGCCGCATGCTCCGAGGCTGGCAAACCCTGCAGGGTAACACCACTGGGCAACTTACCTGCAGCCCTCCTCCCTCCCCCATGTACGAAAGTACTCGGGAGAGTTCTGGAAGGCCGAGTCATCTAGCAAGACGACTCTTCGGAAGAAGCAGGTCTCCGCGACCTAGCAGCTTCTTCTTCCGAACTCATAATGCTGCAATAAAACAGACAATAAAGTATACAAAAATATGAAATACTTTAAGAGTGCAGGTAATAATAATAATAATAACTAGAGATGTAATTCGTCACTGAAGACGAATTAGGTGATCTGTCTTTTGGTCTTTATATTTTTGACGAAGACGAATGACAAAATGATAATGTGAAAGATGACGTTGATATCACGATGACATTAATTATAATGAATCTAGTCACGATTTTTATGATTTCAGCCTTTTCCTAGCATTTTCAATTCGTAGGCTCTACTACTTACTTTAGTGAAATAGCGGCCCCTTTGTTTCAATGGGGCATAAAGTGTGTGAACAAGAAAATTATAACTAATTTACTAGATAAATCTATGTATCTACCTATTTGCTAGTTTCCCAAACTATGCCGTCATTCGAGAAAAACTAAGTCTAAAACGCGCAGCCCCTGCCTGCGCGCGCGTACTCCGCGTCCACCAATCCAATCGCGCCACCGCCATACTCTTCCTCTTCCGAGCAGTCAGAGACAGAATCTAGGACATGTCAGACAAGGAGAGGGGCTGGAGGGAGGGACATAGGTAGATACATAGATTTATCTAGTAAATAACAAAATTAGTTATAATTTTCTTGATTTACAGCAATAAATCGATGTATCTACCTATTTGCTAGAATAGCACGGATAAAAACCCGGGTGGCATGTCCCAGGACGGGAGTAACTAACGCGGAGCAGACAGAGACGACGAAGCAGCTCTCAACCCAGAGGTTGCAAAGCTAACCTCACCCGAAAGAACATCCTTAAGATAGAAGGATGTGAAGGAAGTAGGGGAACGCCAAAATGCGGCCCTCAAAATGTCTTCCAAAGGAAGACCCAGAAAGAGCGCCCAGGAGGTAGAAACACTCCTAGTATCGTGCGCTCTTGGAGGATTCTCAGACAGGAGAGCCTCCGAACCCCCAGCTTGGATAACCTCGACAATCCAACGGGAGATAGTCTCCCGTGATGCTGGGGAATAAGGGTGACGGGAAATGAGAAAGAGCTGATCATCCTTACGAAAAACCTTAGTCCTATCCAAGAACCATTTGAGAGCCCTAACAGGGCACCAAGAATTATCCTCCTTGACAGAAGAGAATTCTGACAAGGACTCAAGAACACTTCGATTGAGCCAGAAGAATCCGTCTGATTCTTGGCAATAAACGAAGGTCGAGGGACAAGACGTACACCTTGCCTTTCCCATCTGATATGCCCGGGCGCCGTAGAGAGAGCCTGAATAGTGCTTCTCCTCTGCCCAGAAGCAATAGCGACGAGGAAGGCGGTCTTAATCGAGAGATGGTGTAAAGACGCTTTGCACAACGGCTCAAAGGGCGGTTTGGCCAAGGCGTCCAAAACCAAAGGAAGGCTCCACGCAGGAGTCAACTGGCGATTTGCTGGTCGTTTCAAAAGACAGACCTCAGCAAATGAGTCAAGAAGGGAGAATTAGAAACTCCCGAACCATCAGAAAAACCAAGGTGAACCGCAGCAATAGCGGACCGGTAACCACGAATGGTAGAGAGGGGCCTGCCCTTATCGAAAAGGGGCGATAAGGAAATCTGCAATCTGCAAATCCCATTTCCCCACACCAAGCATGGAAGGCTTCTAATTTCGAGTTGTAAACAGCTCGGGTAGAATCTCTTCTGCTCTGGACTATGAACTGGGAGGCTCTCTCTGAGAGTCCTGCCGTCCTCGCATCCTCCCCGATAGAGGCCAGGCGGTCAAATGTAGAGCCGCCGGGCGATGGTGGAGGATCCCCGACAGGGGCTGAGCTATGAGGTCTGCTCTCCGGTGAAGGGAGAGAGGCCGACCGTCCAGCAGAGACAGAAGAAGAGGAAACCAAGGTCTCCTCGGTCAGCAAGGTGCTATGAGCAGAACCCACGCCTGATCCTCCTGAATCTTCCCCAGGACCTGAGGAATTAAGGAGACCGGCAGAAAGGCGTAACCCCGGAAGTTCTTCCACTGAAGGGAGAACGCATCGAGGGCCCAAGCTTCCGGATCTCGCACTCGAGAGCAGTATCTTGGGAGGCGATGATTGAGAGCTGTCGCAAACAGGTCTATCTCCAGAGGGGCACTGAGGTAGTCGAAGACCTCTTGATTCAGTGACCACTCGGAGGGGAGACACATGCCCCGGGACAGAAAATCTGCAATCAGATTGTCCCGCCCGGGAACATAGGAGGCGATCGGAATCACTTGGTGAGACCGACACCACTTCCAAAGTTTGGCGGTGAGATCGTTCAGGGTAGTGGAACGAGTCCCGCCCTGTTTGTTGATGTAGGCAGCAACAGTGGTGTTGTCCGTCAAAATCAGGACGGAGCGACCTACAATCATGTTCTCGAAATGGCGGAGAGACATGAAGACTGCCATCAATTCCAACACATTGATGTGGGGCAAGGTGCACAGGTGTGACCAGTCCCCCGAGACCACCTGGTCCGAACAATGGCCGCCCCACCCCAGCAGGGAGGCATCCGTCGAGATGGTGATAGACGGAAGGGGCGTGCGGAGAGACTTGCCTTGAAGAAGGAACGACTCTTTCGACCAGGGGATAAGCAGGCGTTTGATTTCCTCAGTGAGAGGAATCCACACTTTGAGCGAGTCTACACTGAAGATGAAGTTGGAAAGGCCTCATATGAAGCAGACAGTCTTTGAGGACATCCACAAGGCTCGATAAGTGGCCCAAGAACTGGAGCCATCGGCCTGCCCGAACTCGACGTAAGAGACGAAGAGATCGAGCTAGTAAGACAATTGCCTGAACTCTCTCCCGACTGGGGCGGGCAAGTTGGTTCACGATGTCTATTTCCGCACCCAGGTAAATGGGTCTGCGGGTAGGAGTCAACTCCGACTTGTCCCAGTTGACTATGAATCCTACTTCTTGTGTAGTACGGAGAAGTAGGTCCATGTGTGACTGAAGGACGGACACAGAGCTCGCCACCAGGAGCCAGTCGTCCAGGTAAGTGAACAGTCTCAGACCGCGATACCTGAGGAAAGCGGCTAGGGCAGAGACTACTCAAGTAAAAACTCGAGGAGCCGGTTTTAGGCCGAAAGGCATGGGCTTGAACCGGAAAGTTTCGCCTTGAAAGGAGAAACCTAGGAGGTCCCTTGAAGAAGGGTGTATTGGTACGTGAAAGTAGGCATCTTTCAAGTCTACCGAAATGGCCACATCCGACGGTCTGATCGCCGGAAGAATTGAGGCCAAGGTTTCCATGCGGAAACGCTCTCTTGGTATGAAGGTATTTATGACCTTCATATTCAAGATCATTCTGAGCTTCCCCGAGCGAATTATGAAGATAGGGGAGAGACACAGAAGGGGGTGGTCTCTTACCCTTTCGATCGCGCCCTTTTCCAGCAGTTCTTGAATCTCGATGGAGATGTGCTCTAGAAAAGGGGGCGATAGAGTAGGAGGGTTGCGGCGGATGGCTCCGTGCGGGAGGGGCTCTGCGAGCTTTATGCAGAAGCCACAAATTTTTTCGTCTGTAATTTCTTCCCAGGCAGGAAGAAAGTACTGAAGACGGCCTCCAACCCTCTCCCCCAACGCTCGGGACGCACCATCAAACTCGCCGCGAAGCCTGGGGCGAACCACGGCCCCGGCCGCGACCTCGGCGCCTCCCCTACCTCGGGGAGACGGCTCCGCCCCGGCTCCAAGCGTGCGTGGCGCACGAGTGGGCTGATAACCAGAAGAGCCACCGCGCCTAGGTCTAGGTGGAGGAAAGCTAGCCTGAGCCTGTGACTTAGGAGCCGAGGACTTAAGGCGTTTCAAAAGCTCCGCCGCCTGCTTGCGTGAATCAACTTCAAGTTGAATCACGTCAGATACCTTACCTCCAAAGAGGTGTTGAACGGAGTGGGGAACACTGGCCAGAAGGGCAGGGATGTCCGCATCCGCAATGCCAAGAGAGGAAAGAGCAAGCTTCCTCCTAGCATTGGTGGCTAGAGCTGCCGATACGGACAGCTCCGACCACAAAGAGCCTGTCAAAGACGAGAGCTTCGTCCAACAAAAGAATGTCCGAATCAGACATCTGGAGCTCTTGGCTCCTAGCCCGAAGGGAAAGGAGCGTGCCCAAGTAGGCAGTCAGCCTTAGGCCGGTTCTGGTATGTGCCTCCATCACTGCCGGGAACCTCTCCGCTTTGGCGTAACTTGCACTTAAGAAGTTGACACCAAGCCTTCCACCTACATGAATGAGGTCACTGGAACAAGATTTCCTCGCAAAGAAGTCGAGAGTGTCTTGTTGGGAGAAGGAGAAATCCCTGGCCAAGGGGCGAGCTTTACCAAGAAGGGAAGGAGGCTGGGAAGTGAAGTCATTATACACTTGCTTAAAATCCTCCGTGAGAGGGATGCCCCTAGAGGGACGCTCACCTTTAAAAAGTAGAGACTGTTGTCCCGAATCTACCCGACTCGGTATGTAAGTGTCGGGAAGATATTTCTCCAACAGGGCTCGAGTATCTACCACCAGGGACCGAAAGGTCTGGGGCGTAACCTCAGCCTGTGAAGTAGCATCATCCTCCGAGAATCCCGACTGAGAAGCCTGATCCCTAGAAGGGCGGTTTAGACAGTCCCAAGATTCCTCCCCAGGCGGGGCACCAAGCGCCGCTGGAATGGGAGTAGCCCCGACCGGACGATCAAATGCTGAACGTGGTCGGGAGATGCCCCGAGAGGGGCGGCAAGACTCTTGTGTGTTGGAATTCAACAGCACTGAGCCGGATACCTGAGCAAAGGAACCGGATCCCAGTCCACTGGGAAACACAGTGTTCCTAGCCGGATAACCGGTAAAACCGGTATCCGGAACCGGATCCGGTATCCGAACCGGATCCGGGCCGGGGACAGGTATCCTCCCTTCCCCCAGGGGGGGAGGGGTTGGAGTCAGGCGTGGTGGGGGGTACAGATCCAGCGTCTAACCAACCACTCCTTTCCACAATTATCTTCAGATAACTCAGAAGTTCATCGGAGACGCTCGACTCAGAAGCAGTCACCCCTTGGGGGGTAACTCGCTTCTTCTTGGCTTCCCCTGACACAGTCGACGAGGACTCGGTCGACGTCGAGGGGAGAGAGTCCGTCCCGCCTACTGGCTGGGCAGTACTCTGACGCTTACGTTTCTTGGGCAGGGGAGCAAGCTTACCGCTCGTTTTTCCCTTAGAAACGGGCGTCGCTTCCGTAGTAAGCCCTGTATTGGGCAGCTTAGGAAGATCACGACTCTTTTTACTCTTTCCCGCCTTGCTTGGATAAGAAGCGTGCGGAGAGACAAAAGGAGCCGACCCCTGAGCGAACACATCTATGGCTAGTGAGCGAGAAGTGTTGCTCGAGCGAGACGAACCGTGGGTCGGGGTAGTACCCACAGTTTTATCAGTGAGAGGTATTGGGCGTGTTCCAGGACTCACTCTCTCGGTTTATCCCGCATGAGTTGGTCGTCAGAATAGACGGCGAACTCATAACGGGACGAGCCGTACACGAAGTAGGCCCTAACTTACCTACAGTCGAAGCTCCAGGGAAGATAACGGTGGTGCGAGAGGAACCTCTCGCAGCCAACCCTCCCAAAGCTAGTCGAATTCCCACAGGGGAACCACCAGCCGTAGACGGAGACTTCGACATTCCTGTAAATAAAAGACAAGCAAGCAATATATATAGAACTAAAAAAGGCAACAACCAACTCACAATACGGAGTGGGAATAAAACTCCTGTATACGGAGACTAGTCAATCGTTCTGATAAACCGCTTGTCTAAGCGCGTTGAATCAACCACCTACAATACACAGAAAGATGCCCTGACACAGTGTACTAGTACACCGTCTGTGTAAAGCCCAAACGGGGAAGAGAAAACGGCGATCTTTTTTGATTAAATTTACCGTGAAGGAGGTTGACTTATGAAAGGTCCAATAAACCAAAATGAGTATTAGAATTTGGTGAACGGGATTTTTATTGCGAAAAGCAACCAAAAACGCTTTTGGAGGTAAAAATCTCGCACTTTAGGCTAAGACTTAGCTCATAGATGTCACTTCACTGACGGGCGAGAAAGGAAGAGGAAGAGTATGGCGGTGGCGCGATTGGATTGGTGGACGGGGAGTACGCGCGCGGGCAGGGCTGCGCGTTTAAGACTTAGTTTTTTTCTCGAATGTCGGCATAGTTTGGGAAACTAGCAAATAGGTAGATACATCGATTTATTGCTGTAAATAACTAAATTGACATGAATGGGAAAAATGGCCCTCGTACCGTTGGAAACATGTTATTGTATATCGCCTCAAATGTATTATTCATTCCCTTATGACAGACTAAACCGATCTGTAGACATCATTCGGGGAGGGGAGGTGTAGCAGATCACGTCACTTAGGAATATCGGTTGCCATGGGGTAAAGAAGGAGACCCCCCTCCCACCAAAATTTCCTTCGAAAATATTTCCACAATGATATGAATACGTATAGGATATTACTCCTTTCTCCCCTGGCCCTGGGGGTGACGGGGGGCCAATGGGGGTGGGGGGGTGGGGTAGTAGGGAAAAGTCAATCCGTCGGTCCTCCCAAGACCCATATAAGGGGGCAATAATCCCCCTGAAAAGAAAATGACAATTCATTTTTTCTCATTTTTGTATCCTTCCAACGGGACCTACCGCTAATTATGCATGTTATGTTTTCATGGCCTTAATTTCTCTTGAGTATTAAACCACAGAAACATGACAAGATCAAATCGCTCCCTCTAGCTCTATGCATCCATATACTCACTGGCGTAGACAGGGGGCACACAGGGGCCATGGCCCCACCTATTCAGCAACTAAAAAAAAGCATAACTAAAAAGCAGTCCGGAAGTTGAAATAACTTTCCTCCTAAAAAAAAAGTGCTACGAGCCAAATTTTCTATAAAACATCAGAGCTTTCGTGCTGTTAACTGTTAAATTTGTAAAATCAGCACTGCCAGTAGTCTTGACTACGGGACCCCTTCGAGAATTTATCACAAATGAGTCACAATATTGTGCGCACCCCCCGTAATCCTATTGTCCCCTTCGCCACTCACGCGCGTCAACACGCTACGGCCATCTTCCTCTTTTGCGAGCAACCCCAATAGATTTATAGAGTAAATAAGAAAATCAGTGCTGCTTTTACAAATTTACTGCAATAAATCATATATACCTACCTATTATGCCAGACCAGCGCCAACTCAAAGACCGGGAGGCATGTTTCAAGCAGAAGGGAATAGGATTACACCGAAGAATACAAAGAAGACACAGCGGCCTTCAAGGTGGCTGACGCACACATAGCCTCACCTGCGGGAACATCCCTAAGGTAGCAAGAAATGAAGGAATTGGGCGAACGCCGATAAGCAGCCTTCAAAATATCATCAAGCGCCACACCTTGAAACAGAGCCCAAGAAGTGCTGACACTACGAGTGTCATGAGCTCGAGGCTTACTGTCGGAAAAAAAAGAGCCCCTGTGCCAGCAGCCCTAATAGCCTCGACAATCCATCTAGAAATGGAATCGAGAGAAGCAAGAGAAAAAGGTTCTCTAGTGATCAGGAACAACTGATCATCCTTAGGATAAGACTTAGTCTTATCAATATACCATTTGAGAGCCCTAACAGGACACCAAACTTTGTCCTCGCGCACTGACGAAAACCCAGAAAGCGGACAAAGAAAAATCTCAACAGGGCCAGAGGCAGCTGTCTGATTCTTGGCAATAAAAGAAGCCTTAGGAATCAATCTAACGCCTTTTCTCTCCCAGCGAACATGACCAGAAGTAAGGCAGAGAGCATGAAGAGTACTGCGCCTCTGCCCAGAGGCAATAGCTACCAAAAAGAGCGTCTTAACCGTAAGATGATGAAGCGAGCTTCACCTAACGGTCGAAAGGAGGTTTCGCCAAGGCCTCCAGGACCTTAGGCAGACTCCAAGACGGCACTAACCTAGAACAAGGAGGTCGCTTCAGAAAGAACGACCGAATCAAACCACTTAACAGCGGGGAATTGGAAATCCCCGAACCATCTGAGAGACCCGAATGAATGGCCCCGATCGCCGAACGGTAGCCTCGGATAGTAGAGATGGATCTCCCTTTGTCAAATAGCGAGATTAGAAAATCCGCAATTGAACCAATAGGAGCCTATAAGGGGTTTGATTTCGCTCTTTACCCAAAGGAAAAAGACCAAAAGACGGGAATTATAAATTTCCCTAGTAGAAACTCTACGACTGGACAATAAAAATTCCGCGGCTCTATCACAGAGACCCGACTGTCTTGCAGATTCCCCGACAGGGGCCAAGCAGTCAAATGAAGGGACTCTGGATTGTGGTGAAGAATCCCCGAGAGGGGCTGCAACACCAGATCCACTCTTAACGGAAGAAGGAACGGTTGAGCCGCCAGAAGGCTCATTGGCTCCGGAACCAACTCCTCCTGGGCCAAAAGGGAGCTATCACAAGCACCCGAGCCCGATCTTCCCTGATCTTCCGCAAGACTCGCAGAATCAGCTGGAAGGGAGGAAAGGCAAATCCTCAAAGATTCTCCCAACTGAGAGAGAAAGCATTGAGAACCCAAGCTCCCCAATCGCGCGCACAGGAGCAATATATCGGAAGTAGGTGGTTTAGAACCGACGCAAAAAGATCCACTTCCAGTGGATCCAGGTAACTGCAAATGCGGCGAAAGACCTCTGGATGGAGCATCCATTCCGATGGAAGACACCTGCCCCGAGACAGAAAATCCGCAATGAGGTTTTCCCGACAACACCACCTCCACAGCCCGGCTGCTAGGGCATTCAGGATAGCAGAACGAGTGCCTCCCTGCAGATTGACATAAGCCGCCACAGTGACATTGTCCGTGAGGATCAGAACTGAACGACTGAAAAGTCGACTTCTGAAATGAAGCAGGGTTAAAAGAACTGCCATAAACTCCAGGACATTAATATCGGGAAGAGTCCCAAGATGAGACCAATCCCCCGCGACCGCGCTGCCATTGCAATGTCCTCCCCACCCCAACCGAGAGGCGTCCGTCGAAACCGAGATCAACGGAAGGGGGGGGTACGGAAGGACTTGCCTCGCGCAAGAACCTTTCTGGCCAGCATGAGCTTGCGAGCTGCCGAGACAATGGTGAGAAACCTGTCTCAACTGGGCCGAGCCAACTGATTAAAAATGTCCAACACAGCCCCCAGAAAAACTGGGCTGCAAGTAGGAACTAACTCTGACTTTTCCCAAAATATTAGGAAACCCAAGTCTTGAGTAAGATTGACGAGCAAACGAGTCTCGTCCAACAAACAATCGCGCGACTCCGCTAGGAGTCAAAAATAGCCGAAGGCCGCGTCGAGTAAAAACCCGATGGGACTGGGCGCAGCCCGAAGGGAAGAGTGCGAAAGTCTCTGAGAGGAAGGAAAACCCCAGAAGATCACGCGAAGCGCGATGAATGGGAAAGTGGAAATACGCATCTTCGAAAACTATCAAGACCGCGTAGTCCTTCCTCTTGATCAACGGGAGAATGGAGGCGAGAGTCTCCATCCGAAAATGTACTGAGGTTTTCCCGAGCGCTTGGGAATAACAAAAGTCGGAGCAAGGGAAAAAGACAGCCAGTCTCTTACCCTTTCTATAGCCCACTTTTTCAACAGAGATTCAATCTCCGATGAGGCACGAGAACGAGCTAGGGCCTGTGAGGTGACCGAGTTCCTATAGCCCCTCCGGGAGCGGGGCGGACAGATCTATGAAGAATCCGTCTCGTCCGTCAAAGAGAACAAAAGCGTCCCCGGAGATGGCCTCCCAAGCGGGGAGAAAGGAACGAAGACAGCCACAAACCAAGACGCGGACAGAGGCTCGCATCGACTTAGGATGAGCATGTAAACAAGACAGAGACCTGTTATCGCGCATCGCCAAAAGCAAAGGACCCGAGACGGAACATCCGAGAGAAGCAGTGCGATGTCCGACTCCTTAACCCAAAAGGCCGTAAGAACCAAGACTCTGCGACGGTACATGACCGAGGCAGCTGCAGTGGAAAACTGTGACCACTGCAAACCAAACATGATGCTTAAAGGAAGCGCCGCTTCAATGCGTCCATAATCCAGCTTGAAATCCTCCGCAAGAGAAATACCCTCGGAGGAATCCCGCTGCCTGAACCCATGCAAAGTCGAACCCTGCGCGCGGGCTGACTGAAAGTCAGGGAAAGTTTAGAACAAAGCAATCGCTTCTACCCCACAAAGGGAGAGCGACTGAGGCACTGCCTGCCCCAGCGATTCAGAAACCAAAGCTTGAGAGGCCGCTTCTAAAACTGGTTCCGCCTGAAATGATCATGACAAAGGATCACGAACAAAGGCCGAAACAGTCGGATTCACCCATGAACCGCCATAAGCCTCCTCACCCGACGGAGCCCCGAGGCTGCGAGAATAGGAGGCGCATGTGATCCCGTCACAGACAAAGAAGAATAAACCATAAAAGGCTAATTAGTCTCGATGTCCGACCCAAAAAAGGGACAAAAGCAGGGGATGTGATGCCTGGTACAAGGGACCAATCCTGAGTCTGGGCAAAGCCCATCTCACACCGAACATCTCAGCTTGAGAGGCCGGTGGGTTAGCTAAACCAGACGGGCAAGAGGCAGGCAAAGCCTTGCCTCTTTTAGGCCCTTCCCTAGGCTTCCTTCTGATTGGCTCAAAAAGAGCCTAAGTCGAAACCCGCTTTTTAGAGCGTTTATTCGGTTTCGTTCGGATCCCGAAGCCCTTCGGGAACACGAAACGAACCCTCCGCTGAGGGACGCTCACCTCCCTTTATGGGAGAAGTGCGCTGAGGTTATTGAACCCAAAGACACGCACCAATTACCCATATCGGCTGAGCAAGAAGATGCAACAGCCATGGGTCGGGCGCCAAGGCGCCCAGTGCAAGGGCGGACCGGGATGACCCGGCATTTGCCCGACTACTGAAGGCATGTGAACTCGCTATTGAACCACTAGAGAGCGGCAATAGGAGAGCACTAGCAGTCACACACACAGGTCAGCACACCTGTTGCTCCGTAGAGCGCCCATAAAATGAGCTCAAGTCTACCCATCAGCTGGCTAAGCAACAGCCCGGGTAGCACTCGTTCCCCCATACGGCGTCGGCCAGGGGCTATTCAATAACCAGGTGCGAGGGCAGACTGGGACAAGATCCCAGTATACGCCCACTGACTACTAATAGTATGTGAACTCTTTATTGTTCCGCCCGTGGGCAACAATAGGAGAGCACTAGTAATCGTGACCTCAGGTCAAACCGGAAGTAATCACTCGCTCCGGTGACCGCACTTATGGGTATTGAACCCAAAGTCTGAGCCAGACCGAGATGACTCGGTATGTGCCCATAGACTACTAAGGCATGTGATCTCGCTATTGAACCACTAGAGAGCGGCAATAGGAGAGCACTAGTAGTCTCGCACTCAGTGCAAGGGCGAACCGAGATGACTCGGTATTTGCCCATCGACTACTAAGTAGTCACGCACTGTTGCTCCGAAGAGCGCCCATAATTGTTAGCTCGAGCATTCCCATCAGCTGGCAATATAGACAGCCCGGGAAGTACTCGTTCCCCCATTGGCATCGGCCGGGGGCTAGGGTTTGAGAACCCAGACCAACATGGGCTGAGCCCGTGAGCTGCCCTGCAGTAGTGGGACGCATTTCCCCTAACGGGTTTAAACGAACGGACGCTACCGTACGGGAAACACATCTCCCCCTCTGGTCTTAACGACCGGGGGATTGGATTCGAGATATCCAAACCACTTGTGGGACGCGTCTCCCCTAACAGATTTAAGCGAGTGAACGCTACCGTACGGGAAACACATCTCCCCCTCTGATCTTAACGATCGGGGGATTGTATTTGAGATATCCAAACCACTAGTGGGACGCGTCTCCGCTAACGGATTTAAGCGAGTGAACGCTACCGTGCGGGAAACACACCACTAGAACCTGACGCCACCCACCCCGAAGCCACGGGCATCGGAGTTGACGTCCCAAGCTCAGTTAACGCCACCCGTCCCGAAGCCGCAAGCTCCGAGACTGGCAAACTCTGCAGGGAAACACCACTAGGCAACTTACCTGCAGCCCTCCTTCCTCCCCCATGTACCGAAGTACTCGGGAGAGTTCTGGAGGGCCGAGCCGTCTTGCTAGACGACTCTTCGGAAGAAGCAGGTCTCCGCGACCTAGCTGCTGCTTCTTCCGAACTCATAACACTGCAATAAAACAGACAAATATACCAAAATACTTTGACTGAGTGCAGGTAATAATAATAATAAATTTGGAGATACGCACAACAAATTTCACAGCAAATAACAAACACCGAACCCAAAGGCTCGGTGCCAAACGGAAACACCCATAAACACACAGATATAACTACGTGAGGCTAACCGTAAAAGTGAAAAATAATTGCCAAGAAAAAGGAATCAAAATCCCTTTCAATCGGCAAAAGTGACTACTAAAACACAAAGTACTATAATCTAAGAGAACATAGGTACCTAAAAGTGCTTTAAAGATGCGAAAAAGCGCGCCTAGAAGATACTAAAAAGAGCTGATTTCAGGAGCGCTGTGACTAGACGTCCTAACTCGTCGGGGGCGAGCAAGAAAGAGGAAGATGGCCGTAGCGTGTTGACGCGCGTGAGTGGCGAAGGGGACAATAGGATTACGGGGGGTGCGCACAATATTGTGACTCATTTGTGTTAAATTCTCGAAGGGGTCCCGTAGTCAAGACTACTGGCATAATAGGTAGGTATATATGATTTATTGCAGTAAATGTAAAAAATTAAAATTTAAAAAAAGGAGGGGATTTCTACCGCTTCATATTTTCAGACTTTATTTCAATGTAATCTATTTCTACTTTTTACTTATAAATATCATGGAAGCATATACTAGGGTAAAATTCCCTTTGCAACAGCCTCCCAAAATGAAAACTATATATAGGGTTAGGGTTGGGGTTAGGGTTTAGAGTTTAGGGTTAGCGTTTCGGGTTTATGTAACCGCACACTTGGGTGGCTGTCGCATAAGTCATTCCTTTTATTAACAACTAAATTGACATGAATGGGGAAAATGGCCTTCATACCGTTGGAAACATCTTATTGTATATCGCCTCAAATATTATTCATTCCCTTATGACAGATTAAACCGATCTAAAATGACAATAGATTTTTTTTGTCCTCATTTTTGCATCCTTTACAAGGGACGTACCGCTAATTATGCACGTTATGTTTTCATGGCCTTAATTTCTCTGAGTAGTAAACCACAGAAACATGGCAAGATCAAATCGCTCCCTCTAGGTCTATGCATGGATATTCTACTCGAACATAATTATATCCATATCATTTAGTCTTCATCAAGATGAAAATGTATTTTCTTCAGAACTCCTGCAAGCTTTGGATAAATAATACATACTCACATGTTGTAAATACTTCTTGATAAAAAATAACTTTTTTTTTATTCAATGATTATTGTGACGAATATACAGTACGGGGATTAATCATAAACACAGCTAGCACCCGTGGATGTCCACGGGCTGCTTCTGCTAGTCTATATATACCAGGGCTTGCCCTTAACTTTTTTTTAAGGTGGCCAGCAGGGCCACTTGAGCATGAAATCCAGGTGGCCAAATGGATTTTCAGGTGGCCCAGATGCATTGCTGCATTTTATTCAATTGAAAAATAATGTATCCTACGCTCTGCGAGTTAATAAGACACTTTTGTTACGTAATGTGTTTTGGAATCAGTTCATATATTTAAAGTTTTGAATTCCAATCGTTTACAATGAATCCATTATTTCAAAAAACCCGAGTGCAACACAGAACAGACTGATTGGGCATTCCAGTAAAGTGCTCACCGTAGCTGCCAACTTTTGAGGACCAAAAATATTTATCTGTGTGGTGGGGGGGGGGGGGGGACAGAATGGGCGCAAAGCGCACATGACGAGCGCGAAGTCCCTTCCGGCCGGAGTTCTAGATGCTCCCAGATGCAATCTCAGCCTTATTTTGAAACCATTTACCATGTTTTTGAACCCTAATATTATTATTACAAAAATAATTGTTCATTTTTTTTATTAGATATGAAAAAGCTAGAATGGTAGGGAATATTTTGCAGGTCTGAATGAAGACCCTATTTCCTTTACTTTAAAAACAGTTTTTGACACTTATTTGATCGTCCAAAAGGGCCCCCGCTCAGGGCCCCTGATGCCGTCAAGGGGCAAAGCCCCTTTTAAGGGTAACTTCAGGCACGAAGCCCCCAGAAGCTGGTACGTTTTCTTGTTCTTCAGAGGGCTAAAATCATAAATCTACAGTATATTATAAAGAAATATTGACATGATTAACTTAATATTTTAGCCAATTGATTTGCTTTTTAGCACACCACATGCAAATCACCTTGCCCAGTTGCCTTATCTTCTGAGTAAGATCTAAACTCAATAACATTCCAGGAATTCCCTGATCGTATGTAGTCAACCACAGCTAAATTCAAAGACCCCAAGATAAAGTTAGAGAGTAGAAAACAAACCACAAAAGCCTGGTCATGAAGAACAATTCACGATGTGCACGCAGCGTACCCACCACACAACTAATAATCTAGGCCGCCCGTGCTGGGGAAGAACATCTCCCATTCCTGCTGGAATTTTTCAAGAGAATATCAACAATTTAACCAACAAGTTAGACATTTTCTCTCACCTGAATCATGAAAATTAGCGATGATATTCCATTTGGACTCATTTGTGAAGTTCAGAATCATTTCTCAGAGGACAAATGACGGTTATTAGGGACTGTGATTTCCCTATCTCGCGATAGCACAATCTCGCGATAGCACAATCGTGCACTGCCTTCATGCATGAACATGGACTCACTGCACAGTACGTTATCTTGTCAACGTACACTGTTTGTTCTCACGCAATGCTTCGTATACAATGTACATGTAAGCACAAACAGTGCACATAGACAAGATAAGGTAGTTGTAGGGTATCTACGTAGTATAAGTTCAAAACGCATTACTTGCTTATTTTTTCGGTGGCCAGCCAGGCCACCAATCCGGCAGTTTTGGGTGGCCCGACGCCGTTTCAGGTGGCATTTGGCACCGGGCCACCGCTAAAGTCGAGCCCTGTATATGTTACGCTAAGGATTTTGGGCCCTTTTTTTGTTCGAATAGGCGCCTCCCCTGGCTCTTTCGGTCCCCACCTTTTGGTACCCACGGGCGGGGAATGGTTCTTAGAGGGTTGGGAGGCACTTTTTAAGGGCTGACGTGCTGTCCATATTTCATAAATTCCTTTCTAAACATTGAATTTCTGGAGGGAGTAATAATTCTGCCAACATATGAAGCTGGTTTGTAGCTTCATGCTCAACCCATACCCTTTACCTATGAAGGGGAGAAACCTCAATTGGTGTATTGCCAAAGAACAGCGTGACATGTGCCCTACATAGGCATAGCTCAACATGCTGTAGTGTGTACACGTTCAATGAATACTACGGCACAAACATAGTACATGCAGTGCATGTATGGCTTCAATGTACAGTTAACAACAAAATTATTCATACCCCTTGGAAAATTCTAGTTTTTTGCATTTTTCCTAAAAATGAATGGTTAAATGAAGTTACTTGCACATCACTTGAATACATTTAGTTATCATCTACAAATGAATGCCGTTTCCGGTTTCACCTCATTTGCATAACAACAGAAAAGGTGAGTTATCCAAACTGGGCGATGTTCAAAATTATTCATACCCTTGGTGATTTATTGACTTTGTCAATCAGTATGAATCCGATCCTTGTGATTAATGCTTGTAATTCACTTTATTTTAATACACAGTCACAAGGCTTCCGGAGGGGTCTCTGCTGGGATATCAGGCCAGTACCTGTTCTTACAAAAGCAAGCAAAAATCAAGAAAAGGGGTATCAAATTCAGAGATGATAAGAAGCAGATCCGCTGAAGGGGGGGGGGATATACTGTAGTTCGATATGTTCCAAATTAGGTCAATATTTTTTTAACGGTTCCTCCGCCTAAATTCAGTTATACAATATAAATTTTCACGAATAGGACTAGCCAGACTATTTCACGATTGCTTGAATTCGCGATCAGGAAATTCTCAGATCTTCATGTACATGTACAAACAGCAAATGATGATGTACTTCTGCAAAGCTAATTGGTGAATATCTGACCAGGGGCCCGTTGCACAAAAACTTGCGTTTAAATGCAACTCAGGAAAATCAAACGCAACTCTATTTTCAGCCAATCAGAAGTGCGCATTAAGGACTTGCGTTTCATTTTTAGGAGTTGCAATTAAACGCAAGTTATGTGCAACGGGCCCCAAGAGACAACTAATTCAACTGACTACTTACCGTATGTTGGCAATAGTTTTAGCGTGTTGTTAAATTCACGACCCACACGGGATTTGCAACAATCGCAAAAAAAATGAAAAGTAATTCATTATTACCATTTTCTAATATATTTTATAATTTTTACTACTGCTATTTTCAGAGTTATTTATCTAATGACCTGTCTGCGAACCTGTCTTACTTTACCTCACTATGATGCTACATACTTGTTGATTTACATCCATAAATAGGTTTTCATGAGACTGCAATTTAAGACTGAAAGACAAGACTAAAAGACAAGACTAAAATCTAACAACTATCACTGACTGACCTTCGTGACCTTTAATAGACCTTTCCACTTTGACCTACCAAGATCTTTCAGTTCATCTCCCTATAAGATGATACATATTGGTAACAAGTTTGAAATTCATGGCTCAAATATTCCTTGAAAATATTGAAATAATACGGCTAAAACATTCACTTTTAAGTGGATTGACCTCCATGACATCTAACCTATAACCCAGTAACCCTACACTCTAATCGTTCATTTCTCTGACATGGTGATACAAACTAGTACCAAGTTTTACCAGTAAATCCATTTTTTTCAAATTGTACTAAACATATTGGGATGAGGCTAAAAACCCAGAATTTCATGGAAATGGACCTCTAAGACCTTTGACCTTTGACCTACCTCCCCCAAAATCTAATCAGATCGTCTTCCTATGGTGATACATACAACGTATTACCAAGTTTCAAGTTCATACCTAAAATTGTCTTTGGGATATCGCATTAACGAGGCTAAAACTGTAATTTAAGATATTGACCTCCATGACCTCTGACCTACTTACCCCAAAATCTAAGCAGATCGTCTTCCTATGGTGATACATACTATCACTAAATTTCAATAATAATAATAAAAAAACGTTCTTGTATAGTAAATATCACATAATGATAGAACATCCCCATACGTTTCCAAAGGGTTTGGATATACAGTCAACCTCGCCTAAATCGATCATGACAGGACTGAGTGAAATGCGTCGACATAGGCGATTTTCGACTTGTGCAGAAGTCGAAGAAAATCCGACTTACGCATCTACATGTATATATAACACAGGGACGCCGCGGTGCAGACTGGCCGGCGGCCCGGCGGTTTGATCAATTGGGAGTTCTCATCACATAATGTACCATGATTTATACTGTGCTGACATTGAGAAAATAAGAACATTACATGTACATGTACTGTACCTTTCATGCACTCGGTATATTACTTCACACTCCTGTTACAAGTTGGACAATAAAGAATAAAACCAGACACGTCCAGTGATTAATTTCAATGTATTAAATCCTCCCTTACATTCCTTTATATGCACATGGCCGTGAAGGCAATAAAAAGGTACGGCGTCCGTCCGGCCAGTCGGCCGTGCAAACATGACTAGCACATGACATTTTGTTCTTCACGAGAGCGCGAGAGAGTGTGCGAGAGAGGACGCGGAGATCGCACCAGCAAATCGGGGAATTTTTGTAAACAAAATTGGCATGTGGCAGTTTCGACAATGATTGACTTCACATCGCCGTCTAGTTCGACTTGTGCGGTGTAAATTTAATGTTTTTTCATGGTATTGTTCTGAGAATTTGATCGATATAGGCGAGTATTCGACCTACAAAAATCGACTTGTACAAATGATTAGCACACGTAAGTCTATGAGGATAAATTGGGACTTTTTATTTTCATTGACTTGAGTGACTAATCGACACATGCGACGTCGACTTAAGCGGGGTTGACCGTATATTACCCTGGCTTTAGCTCCGGTAGCTGTAATTAGCGTACAGTGCATTTCAAGGAAAAAATCTTGCCAGGTACCCATTTAACACCTGGGTGGAGCGTGGATTAATGTCTTGCCAAAAGACGCTGGTGCCAGGCTGAGATTTGAACCCTCAACCCTTGGATTGAGAGTCAAGTGAATGAACCACTCTGCCACGAACCTCCACACCTCAATTGGTTCTTGAGATATCAAGTTAACAAAGAATAGATAGATAGACAGACGGACGGACTGGCAACCAAAAAACCTCCGCCACCACCTTCGGTGGGCGGAGGCAGAATTAAAGTGTGAAACAGTTGAGAAAGTTCAAAAAATGGGGTAACAAAATTGACTTCTTTTCCAAAAGGTAAATTGTGCATATCAATTCTGTACCAACAGTAGCTCTTTTCCAAAAGGTGCTGCATGTATGTTTGTCCAAAGTAATCACAGAGTGATATTGTTGTAATGCACAACTCTGTGTGAAATACTGTTTTATACATGTACCTGGGCTAAGGTCACAGGAGATTACGTTTTTATACTTAGCATATCCCTTGCACCCTCTGTGGAAATAAGTGGGTAAGGTGAATAGTTGGGGGCGCGCGATCGATTGAGATTGAACTTGTTAGTACTCGACATTGTTGTTTCGAGAGATAGACTTGAAGATCAAATTATGATCTTTGGTCAAGAGAGTAGGGTCTCTGACATTCTCTGCCTATCCTCATGGTTGTGGAGACGTGAAGCTCCGTATAGAAGTAGACTGAGGCTGTTCTTTTTCGGTGGAATAAAAGTGGCTCAACTTCAAACTGCAAGCCTTTGAGCCTGCATTATTTTCCTTACGTCGTTACAATATACAGCCACAAAAACGACATGATATCATATCAAATATAATGACGTCCCATAAATACTACTAAAGTCAATGGATGTATTCGTACAGCAAAACTTGAGATCCATTAAAGGTGGTGCTGGCTAAACTTGGCTCTCGTATGTTTAACCATGAAAAGATAATTATTACAGATTATTAATGCCAAGGTTTAAAATTCAAAGGTCATGAAGTCACAAAATTGCATTATCTGCTCGAAGTATCTTGTTACTGCAATCATTTAATTACCACTGAGGCAATCGTAACTGTCATTTATTCCCATGTCACAAAAAAAGGGTGGTGTAGAAAACACATTTACTGTAATAACAACAGTCCCAGGGGGGCACGACGCTCACCTGAGGTGGATCAATTCACATCTGCACCACCAGGAGATATGTTAGAAATTGAAACAACTAGGAGGATGTACATGAGATGATGTTAGAAATTAACATAATTCCCCCCCCCCACCCCATGGTCTACAATGTCATGTATTATTTGAATTTCCTACATCTAAGGATGATTCCCACCAAGTGTGGTTGAATCATACAACAAATCATGCAAAGAATGTACATTTCCCCTCCTGCATATATTAGATGGATTTATAAAATGGATTTATAAAACGGGTTCAAGAATGTAGCCATCCTGATTGGTCAAATAACACCACGTGACTGTGCAAAAAAAAAGTGATAACATACAGCAAAAGGGAACTGTTGCACATGTAAACATAAACATGTAAACATTTATGTAGTGCAGACGATACGACTCGATTTTGCTATATGTTTTTACACGCTATCGATATCGCGATATCGATCGTCGTGCTAATGTCAACAAATCAACAAATCAACAAAATTACAGCTGTAGCGCTACCGCGGTCGGATCGTTGCAATTCAGTACCAAAAATGAAAGTTTAAGTTTAATTTTTGACGATAGAAGCGTGTAAAAAATGGCTGTATCTTCGAATCTCAGTTTTGCACTTCTCACGGAGGAAGAACTCGACGATCTACTGAATGGGAAGGATTCCAACAGTACGAAAAGAGCAGTGAAATTTGGATATTCAAAGCTTGAAAGTTTCGCTAAACTCAGTCGCACGGACCTATCCACCACCACGCAACGTGAGTAAGATACGCTCCCGGGATTTCTATGCATGCATATCAGAAAGGCGGATGGAACGGTCTACACAAAGAACACAACTGTGCCAAGTGATTCCTACTCAGAGTCCTACTCCTACTAGTGCTAGTACTAGTCCCGTTCCTACAAGTGCTAGTACTGGTACTAGTCCTACTCTTAGTGCCATTGGTGGTACCTTGTCTTCATCTTCAGGCTTCAATATAAGCTCAAATTCGAACATGCTCAGCCAAGCTCAAGGAAGTGAAAATACATCGGTGAACCAGATTCAGTACCACTTCCATTACACATTACTAACAAATAGGTCTAAGACGAGGCCTAAACATTGTAAATAAACATGTGTAGGCCTATATACGTTCGCAACGGTCTAGACTAGGCTAGACCTAAACATTGTAAATAAACATTGTACGTTGCAACAGTCTTCATGTTTTGCTGAGCAGGATTCACGCATGGGACATGCCATGACAGTTTGAGGTAAGTGAAAGCACTAAGATTGTAGGCCTAGACCCGTTTTATAAAACTATTAATACATGGTTGTGAGGTCGTGCATTAGTGTGATCCGGCAATACGCAGGTTTTTATCGTGGTGTTAGGTACACCACGATAAAAACCTTTGTGTTGCCGGATCGCACTAACACACTCCCAACCATGTATTCTATCAAATATATCAAGTATACTATCAAATACCAACATTACTTATTGGAAATGGAACACTATTCTGTTTCATAATGTTATTGCCATTTATCAATGCAAGGTGGCTAAACGATCAAAATGTGTCGTTTAAATGCAAGATGCTACCTAAGCAAAAAAGTAGAAAATCAAATTTTAAAACAAATGTTACTCCAGCGTGTTATCCCCACAGGGGCCCCTATAAGGCCACACAGAAAAATTTCATGAACAACTTTCATTCTTCATCTACAGAGGTATCACTATACACAATACCAAGTCTGAGCTTCCTACCAAGTTCGGTTAAATTCCACTCATGGGTTTTGGAGAAGAAGCTGAAAATGTAAAGTTTATGGATGGCGGAAAACTTGCCCCACCCCCCCCCCCCCTCCAGTATGTTACCCCCACAGACCCCCTATAGGGCCACCCAGAAAAAATTCATGAACAACTTTCATTTTTCGTCTATAGAGGTATCTCCATACACAATACCAAGTCTGAGCTATTCCTGGTTCTGGAGAAGAAGGTGTTTGAAATTTACATAGCTTTTACACTTGGGGGCCCTCCCCCTGGGCCCCCCTGGGGGCCACATGTACCATTTTAGCAACTTTGGATCCCCTACCCCTAAGGATGATTCCTCCCAAGTTTGGTTGAATTCCGATCATGTGTTTTGGAGAAGAAGATCAGAATGTACATTTTGCCTGGCAGTGCCCCCCCCCCTCCAGTATGTTACCCCCACAGGGCCCCTATAGGGCCACTAAGAGAAACTTCATGAACAACATTCATTCTTCATCTATAGAGGTATCTCCATACACAATACCAAGTCTGAGCTATGCCTGGTTCTGGAGAAGATGTTTGAAATTTACATAGCTTTTACAATTGGGGGCCCTCCCCCTGGGCCCCCTGGGCCCCCTGGGGGCCACATGTACCATTTTAGCAACTTTGGGTCCCCTACCCCTAAGGATGATTCCTACCAAGTTTGGTTGAATTCCGATCATGGGTTTTGGAGAAGAAGATGAAAATGTAAAAAGTTAACGGACGACGCATGACGGACGACGGACGACAGACGACGGACGACGGATGACGGACGCCGGACAAATTTCCATCGCAATAGCTCACTCGAGCTTTAGGCTCAGGTGAGCTAAAATCATAAATTGTATTCATATTTAAAACATATACCATTTCAAAATAAACATAGAAATGAAAAGGAAACAAAGAGGAAACAAAGCAAACTTGTAAAATCAGCACTGATTTTCTTATTTACTATATAAATCTATATACCTACCTATTATGCCTGTAGTCTTGACTACGGGACCCCTTCGAGAATTTAACACACGAGTCACAATATTGTGCGCACCCCCCGTAATCCTATTGTCCCCTTCGCCACTCACGCGCATCAACACGCTACGGCCATCTTCCTCTTTTGCGAGCAATCCCAAGTAGAAACATGTTGCTTGCAAGGTGAGGGGAAGGAGGGAGGGTCATAGGTAGGTATATAGATTTATATAGTAAATAAGAAAATCAGTGCTGATTTTACAAATTTACTGCAATAAATCATATATACCTACCTATTATGCCAGACCAGCGCCAACTCAAAGACCGGGAGGCATGTTTCAAGCAGAAGGGAATAGGATTACAGCGAAGAAAACAAAGACACAGCGGCCTTCAAGGTGGCTGACGCAAACATAGCCTCACCTGCGGGAACATCCCTAAGGTAGCAAGAAATGAAGGAATTGGGCGAACGCCAATAAGCAGCCTTCAAAATATCATCAAGCGCCACACCTTGAAACCGAACCCAAGAAGTGCTGACACTACGAGTGTCATGAGCACAAGGCTTACTGTCGGAAAAAAGAGACCCTGTGCCAGCAGCCCTAAAAGCCTCGACAATCCATCTAGAAATGGAATCAAGAGAAGCAGGAGAAAGAGGCTCTCTAGTGAACAGGAACAACTGATCATCCTTACGATAAGACTTAGTCTTATCAATATACCAATAGAGAGCCCTAACAGGACACCAAACTTTGTCCTCGCGCACTGACGAAAACCCAGAAAGCAGACAAAGAAAAATCTCAACAGGGCCAGAGGCAGCTGTCTGATTCTCGGCAATAAAAGAAGCCTTAGGAATCAATCTAACGCCTTTTCTCTCCCAGCGAACATGACCAGGAGTAAGGCAGAGAGCATGAAGAGTACTGCGCCTCTGCCCAGAGGCAAAAAGCTACCAAAAAGAGCGTCTTAACCGTAAGATGATGAAGCGAGCTTCACCTAACGGTTCGAAAAGAGGTTTCGCCAAGGCCTCCAGGACCTTAGGCAGACCCCAAGACGGCACTAACCTAGAATAAGGAGGTCGCTTCAAAAAGAACGACCGAATCACACCACTTAACAGCGGGGAATTGGAAATCCCCGAACCATCTGAGAAATCCGAATGAATGGCCCCGATCATTCCGAACGGTAGCCTCGGATAGTAGAGATGGATCTCCCTTTGTCAAATAGCGAGATTAGAAAATCCGCAATTGAACCAATAGGAGCCGATAAGGGGTTTGATTTCGCTCTTTACGCCAAAAGGAAAAAGACCGAAAGACGGGAATTATAAATCTCCCTAGTAGAAACTCTACCACAGAGACCCGACTGTCTTGCAGATTCCCCGACAAGGGCCAAGCAGTCAAATGAAGGAACTCTGGATTGTGGTGAAGAATCCCCGAGAGGGGCTGCAACACCAGATCCACTCTTAACGGAAGAAGGAACGGTTGAGCCGCCAGAAGGCTCACTAGCTCCGGAACCAACTCCTCCTGGGCCAAAAGGGAGCTATCACAAGCACCCGAGCCCGATCTTCCCTGATCTTCCGCAAGACTTGCGGAATCAGCTGGAAGGGAGGAAAGGCAAATCCTCGAAGATTCTCCCAACTGAGAAAGCATTGAGAGCCCAAGCTCCCCAATCGCGCGCACAGGTGCAATATATCGGAAGTAGGTGATTTAGAACCGACGCAAAAAGATCCACTTCCAGTGGATCCAGGTAACTGCAAATGCGGCGAAAGACCTCTGGATGGAGCATCCATTCCGATGGAAGACACCTGCCCCGAGACAGAAAATCCGCAAAGAGGTTTTCCAGACCGGGGATGAAAGAGGCCACGGGTGTGATTGCCATGCGACAACACCACCTCCACAGCTGTGCTGCTAGGGCATTCAGGATAGCAGAACGAGTGCTTCCCTGCAGATTGACATAAGCCGCCACAGTGACATTGTCTGTGAGGATCAGAACTGAACGACTGAAAAGTCAAACATTAAATATGGGGAAGAGTCCCAAGATGAGACCAATCCCCCGCGACCGCGCTGCCATTGCAATGTCCTCCCCACCCCAACCGAGAAGCGTCCGTCGAAACCGAGATCAACGGAAGGGGGGGGGTACGGAACGACTTGCCTCGCACAAGAACCTTTCTGGCCAGCATGAGCTTGCGAGCTGCCGAGACAATGGTGAGAAACCTGTCTCGACTGGGCCGAGCCAACTGATTCCAAATGTCCAACACAGCCCCCAGAAAAACTGGGCTGCAAGTAGGAACTAACTCTGGCTTTTCCCAAAATATTAAGAAACCCAAGTCTTGAGTAAGATTGACGAGCAAACTAGTCTCGTCCAACAAACAATCGCGCAACTCCGCTAGAAGCCAATCGTCCAGGTAGCAAAAATAGCCGAAGGCCGCGTCGCCTCAGAGAGGCTGCCAGCACGGCTACAACCTGAGTAAGAACCCGAGGGACTGGGCACAGCCCGAAGGGAAGAGTGCGAAAGCGATAAGTCTCTGAGAGGAAGAAAAAACCCCAGAAGATCGCGCAAAGCGCGATGAATGGGAAAGTGGAAATACGCATCTTCGAAAACTATCAAGACCGCGTAGTCCTTCCTCTTGATCAACGGGAGAATGGAGGCGAGAGTCTCCATCCGAAAATGTACTGAAGTTTTCCCGAGCGCTTGGGAATAACAAAAGTCGGAGAAAGGGAAAAAGACAGCCTGTGAGGTGACCGAGTTCCTATAGCACCTCCGGGGAGCGGGGCGGACAGATCTATGAAGAATCCGTCTCGTCCGTCAAAGAGAACAAAAGCGTCCCCGGAGATGGCCTCCCAAGCGGGGAGAAAGGAACGAAGACAGCCACCAACCAATACTCTGCGACGGTACATGACCGAGGCAGCTGCAGTGGAAAACCATGACCACTGCAAACCAAACATGACGCTCAAAAGAAGCACCGCTTCAATGCGTCCAAAATCCAGCTAGAAATCCTCCGCAAGAGAAATACGCTCGGAGGAATCCCGCTGCCTGAACCCAAGCAAAGTCGAACCCTGCGCGCGGGTTGACTAAAAGTCAGGGAAAGTTTAGAACAAAGCAATCGCTTCTACCCCACAAAGGGAGAGCAACTAAGGCTCTGCCTGCCCCAGCGATTCGGAAACCGAAGCTTGAGAGGCCGCTTCCAAAACTGGATCCGCCTGAAATGATCGTGACAAAGAATCACGAACAAAGGCCGAAACAGTCGGATTCACGCATGAACCGCCATAAGCCTCCTCACCCGACGGAGCCCCGAGGCTGCGAGACTAGGAGGCGCATGTGATCCCATCACAGACAAAGAAGAATAAACCATAAAAGGCTAATTAGTCTCGATGTCCGACCCAAAAAAGGGACAAGAGCAGGGGATGTGAATCCTGGTACAAGGGACCAACCCTGAGTCTGGGCAAAGCCCATCTCACACTGAACATCTCAGCTTGAGAGACCGGAGGGTTAGCTAAACCCGATGGGCAAGAGGCAGGCAAAGCCTTGCCTCTTTTAGCCCCTTCCCTAGGCTTCTGATTGGCCCAAAAAGAGCCTAAGTCGAAACCCGCTTTTCAGAGCGTTTATTCAGTTTCGTTCGGATCCCCGAAGCCCTTCGGGAACACGAACCGAACCCTCCGCTGAGGGACGCTCACCTCCCTTTATGGGAGAAGTGCGCTGAGGGTATTGAACCCAAAGACGCGCACCAATTACCCATATCGGCCGAGCAAGGAGATGCAACAGCCATGGGCCGGACGCCAAGGCGCCCAGAGCAAGGGCGGACCGGGATGACCCGGCAAAGGAACGCCAACAAAGGACTCAGCAGGAATCCCGCTGCTTAAACCAATGCGAAGTCGAACCCTGCGCGCGGGTTGACTAAAATTCAGAGAGATATCTGGACAACAAAGCAATCGCTTCCACCCTACAGAGGGCGAGCGATTGAGACTCCGCCTGCCCAAGCGATTCAGAAACCGAAGCTTGAGAGGCCACCTCCAAATCTGGTTCCACCCGAGTGGAAAGAGACAAAGGAACGCTAACAAAGGCCTCAGCAGGCAGAGCCCCGTATGGTTCAACGAAAGTCTCCTCGCCCAGCGGCGCCCCAAAGGCCGCGGGAATAGGAGGCACATGCGAAACCGACTCAGACAAAGACGAATCCAACACAAAAGGCTGATTAGTCTCAAAGTCAGACCCCTGAATAGGGACAGAAATCAGGGTTGAAGTAGCCGGTACAAAGGACCAACCCTGATTGTGAGCAAAAGCCCACATCATGCTGAACATGTCAGCTTGAGAGGAGCTAGCTGGGTTAGCCAGGCCAGACGGGCAAGAGGCCGGCAAAGCCTTGCCACTTTTTGCCTTCTTCTTGGCCTTTTTCTTGGCTGGCTCGACAAGAGTCGTAGCCGAAACCCTTTTGTTAGAACGCTTAATCGGATTCGTTCGGATCTCCGAAGCCGCTTCGGAAACACGAACCGATCCCTCCGCAGAGGGACGTTCACTTCCCATAAAGGGATTGGAGCGCTCATGGCGTAAGCCTAGAGAATCGCCCAAATCACCCATATTGGCTAAGCAAGAAGATGCAGTAGCCACGGGTTGGGAGCTAAAAGCTCCCAGTGCGTGGGCAGACCGAGATGACTCGGTATGTGCCCGATGACTACTAAAGGCGTGTGAACCCGCTATTGGACCGCTCGAAAGCAGCAATAGGGGAGCACTAGTAGTCACGCACTCAGGTGAAAACACCTGTTGCTCCGAAGAGCGTCCATAATTGTTAGCTCGAGCATTCCCATCAGCTGGCACCTGAGACAGCCCAGGAAGTACTCGTTCCCCCATATGGCGGTAGCACGGGGGCTAGGGTTTGAGAACCCAGACCAACATGGACTAAGCCCGTAGGTTGCCCTGCAGTAGTGGGGCGCGTCTCCCCTAACGGATCAGAGCGAGTGAACGCTACCGTACGGGAAACAACCGCCCCCCCCCCTCTGGTCTCAGCGACCGGGGGATTGGATTCGCTAGATATCCAAACCACTAGAATCTGACGCCACCCACCCCGAAACCACGGGCTTCGGAGTTGACAATCCCGACTCAGTTAACGCCACCCGTCCCGAAGCCGCAAGCTCTGAGACTGGCAAACTCTGCAAGGAAACACCACTAGGCAACTTACCCTTAGCCCTCCTCCCTCCCCCATGTACCGAAGTACTCGGGAGAGTTCTGGAAGGCCGAGTCGTCTTGCTAGACGACTCTTCGGAAGAAGCAGGTCTCCGTGACCTAGCTGCTTCTTCTTCCGAATTCATACCACTGCAATAAAACAGACAATAAAGTATACTTTTCAAAATAAGAAATACTTCAACTGAATGTAGTAAAATAAAAGTAAAATTTATTTGGCAGATACGCACAAAAGATTTTCACAGCCAAAAAAAACCGTAAGAACAAACACCGAACCCAAAGACTCGGTGACAAACGGAACACCCGCAAACACACAGAAATATCTACGTGGGGCTGACCGTGAAAGGGAAAAATAAATGCCAAGAAAAGGATATCAAAAATCCCTTGCAATCGGCAAAAGTGACTCGTGGCTCATCTGAGACCCTGTCAGGGGTCTTGAAAAAAAGTCCTGATAATCTTTTTGAACAAGCTTACATCTCTAAAATTTAATTTCATCGTATTCTTTGGGGGATTAGCTTTCCAAAAATGTATAAATTGTCCTATTTCTTATTTTATGGGACATTTCTCCGGTTATCTGCTTTAATGTAGTAAATATTTTTCTTCCAGTTAGTGACATCGCTTTTATGATATAGACATTTATATTAATTATGGTTTCCATGTAGCCCTTTCCACTGGCTGCTATTCATTCAAGCATTTTGCTTAAGATAGCTGGCCCCTGCATTTCTGTTATTTCTACTTGTTCATTTTGATTTATAATCATGTCTTTATTCTGTTGTCATTGTTATTTAACTGTCACATTTTTGAATTTGAACAATTATGTTGTATATTTATTACTATGATTGTTTGTAAATTTGTTATTTGATTTAACAATAAATGCAGAAACTCCTGCCAAAAAAAAAAATGTACCAGTACACCTTCCCCAAAAAAATATTATGCCTCAACATAAACAATGGTGAGGGGATGGAGGGAGTAAACCAAAAATGGTCTCTATTAAAGTGCTCTCACATAAAAAAAAAACTTCTCTACATTGATTACCTCAAAATAGCTGGCTCTCTTGGAGGGTTTCTCGCCATCTGGTTGAAAGGAGTCCCCCTCTCCACTGAATGCCATGGTACCTTTCAATTTACATCTGACATGGTGAAAGCTGATCTTCTTGGAGTCCTCTCAACATCCAGTATATCTGACAGTCACAGCACATCTTCGAAAAGATAAACATTAAAACAACTGAATTTCTCAAATTCATCGTTTGTATCCAACAATTTGGCAATTAATACGAAAGTTAGAGTTAAAACTTAATCATATACATGTACCAGAGTGTTATTCTAATTCTTTCTCTAAACACAAACATTAAATCCTATGCATCTACATGTATATGGCGAATGGTGCACAAGAAAAATAGGATGTCAACTAACACATCAGCTCATAGCACAGCAACATGACATTACTGCACCTTACCAAATTCACAATATTACATGTAACCCATATTGGGCTTTAGTCTATCCATGAACAATGGCAAAGCCACTTTAGTGGACTCCTGGCACATTTCATGTAAAACACATTTAGACTGCGCATACACACAATGGGTGATTTCGCGCTCGGTGTTGGTGTTTAGAGCGAAGATTCTCCTAAAATCGAGCTCAAACACCGCTGTTCAGATTAAGGAGCCGATACCGATATCCTAACAAAGCCCATCGATAGCTTAACACTGGCAATGGCGTCAGCACCATTTTTAACGAAGGAAAAAAAATTGTGTAAAACTATTGAATTATTAGTCTACATTCTCGTTAAATTACACGAGTAGTGCGGCAATTCTAAAAGAAATAATTATTTGATCTGGAGTGCAGTAAGAAACTTCACAGAAATGGATAGTTTTGACAGGAACAGTAAGTTTAGATATGATTTCTCTCGAGTTTCTCACTTGCAGCAGAAAATGCTGCGGTAATGCAGCTAGACGCCGGATCGGACGGCGTAGCGCGTACAGGGCAAACAGCCAAATTTCAGGCATTGGCTCAGATTAGCCGTGAAGTTTCATGACTTTTGTATTGTAAATGTTGATTTAGAGCTCATCCTGGTAAATGATGTGGATTCTCTGGGTCTTTAACTACAGAATATCTAATGTCATATTTATTAAATCTTAAAAAGATAATTAGGTAGGAATTTTTATTCACTCCTTCAGCCCCATTAAAAGGCAAAAGTAGTTCCTTTCCATGTGCTCTAGATCGAACGTTAGACCAAATGCTGACCTAGATCTAATATCAGGCCTGTATGAACATAATACCTCTTAACACCTATGAAATTACACTTCGAATGACGCCTACTGTCTTTATTTCTCATGACTAATCAGCAAAATTTCCCATAGCTAGAAACACCAACACCAACAGCGACCGTGAAATCGGTATTTCTTAATCCCTAGGGGTATAGTGTTAGTGAATGGGAATTTGTACATGAAATTAAACACTGACAGCCGAGCTCGGTTCAGCAGACGATAATTAACAAAAAACAAACACCGGCAACCGGAACTACGTCAAAAAAGCAGAGGTCGACACTTAACACCGACTGATTTTTTTTTTTCATTCCATAGTCTGTGTTAGATCACGATTTCGCGGCAAAATAGACACTAACACCAAACACCAACAGCCAGGGTGAAATCACCCAATATGTGCACATAGGCCAAGGAGTTATAACTCTTTGGTTATACAGGTAAACAAAATAAAGTCCATGACGGCAAATTACCCCCTGTTCAGACTACTAAAATTTATGTTATCACTATGCGAAAATCATATAGCTATACGATAAGTAATTAAATTTTCATAGTCTGAACATCGTACAATGAAAAGTCGTATAATGAAATGTTCGTATAGCAAAACACATTTTTGAGCATTGTTTTCAAACGAAAAATCAATCAACAATCAGCATCCCATCGTAGTCTGTACATCGTACCATACAAAATCATCTAACTTGGCGGGGTTTATGGTGTGCGCTGATGTGACTAATCAACTGTAGTTTTCTTTGCTCCATCGCTGTCCAGGACGTAAACCTGATACAACACATGGAGTCACCTCACTTCCCCCAAACCGGTTTCTTTATGTAGTAATGTGAAATTTAGAGAGCAAGTTTTATTTTAACTAGACTGATCTTTAGTTCAGAGGTAATTTAGTGGTACATGTATGTCTGCCTTCTTTTCAGTGGCCCGTATTCTGAACTCCAGTTTAGCTTAAACTCGAGTCTAAGTGTAGTTTAAATCTGCCCTTTAGACCAGAGTTTAAGAAAATCACATTCTGAACTCTGGTTTAACTCCAGTCTAATGGGGTGTTGCAAGAAAGTTGCGATTGATTGCAAGTTGCAACTGATCGGTACTGACCAATCAAAATCATTGTTGCAAGCGCATCTTCTTGAAGGGGCAGACCCTGAACCATTCAGAATGGTTGTTTTAATTTGCTTTACAATTTGCAATTGATTGCAACTTTCTTGCAACACCCCATAAGCATGGTTTAACTTTGTACAGAAAGTTCGACTGCAGCTAGGGTTAGTTTAAGTCCGGTTTAACTTGCCTTCACGCATGACCACCGCAGGATATTGTTTGCAACTGAGGCGAAGAGTATTCAACAAAGGTTTTAAAGTCTGCTGGCACCACCTTAGAGAAAGGTAAATTTACCTCCGTAAAAGGGGAAAATTTTCTTTTTCTTTTCCTTTTTTGCTGGATCTCTGATCGAAGTTGGATCTAACGTTACCGGCAATATTCATGGCAAGCGATTTCATTATCGCAGAACTGATTTTGCCACAATCTTTCGCGCTCGCACGCGAGCAAACATAGCTCTTTACACGCTAACCCGAGCCGGGCCGGCGGCCCAGCCGACGCGACCGATACCCTCTCATCCCATCCCACACATTTCCTGAGCTAGCTAGCTGAGCCAGGCTAGGTCGGAGCTGACTGTTTTTGAGAAGTTGGGTTCCGAAGTTACAGCTACAGAAAAAACATTCAAGGAAACTACAAAACAAATACATCATTAAGAGCTCAGCTCCAGAGATTATTTCAATTTCAACATTTGACAGCTCAGTCACTCAGAGTTAACGTTAAAACTCAACTCTCCTCGACCTCTAACGTTATATGCGGTATCTAACTTGAACTTCAACCTTTGTTAGGAAAATAGGGTCTAACTTTTAGAATCTATATAGTGCAGTAGACTTGTAAAATCAGCACTGATTTTCTTATTTACTATATAAATCTATATACCTACCTATTATGCCTGTAGTCTTGACTACGGGACCCCTTCGAAAATTTAACACACATGAGTCACAATATTGTGCGCACCCCCCGTAATCCTATTGTCCCCTTCGCCACTCACGCGCGTCAACACGCTATGGCCATCTTCCTCTTTTGCGAGCAATCCCAAGTAGAAACATGTTGCTTGCAAGGTGAGGGGAAGGAGGGAGGGTCATAGGTAGGTATATAGATTTATATAGTAAATAAGAAAATCAGTGCTGATTTTACAAATTTACTGCAATAAATCATATATACCTACCTATTATGCCAGACCAGCGCCAACTCAAAGACCGGGAGGCATGTTTCAAGCAGAAGGGAATAGGATTACAGCGAAGAAAACAAAGACACAGCGGCCTTCAAGGTGGCTGACGCAAACATACCCTCACCTGCGGGAACATCCCTAGGGTAGCAAGAAATGAAGGAATTGGGCGAACGCCAATAAGCAACCTTCAAAATATCATCAAGCGCCACACCTTGAAACAGAGCCCAAGAAGTGCTGACACTACAAGTGTCATGAGCACAAGGCTTACTGTCGAAAAAGAGACCCTGTGCCAGCAGCCCTAAAAGCCTCGACAATCCATCTAGAAATGGAATCAAGAGAAGCAGGAGAAAAAGACTCTCTAGTGATCAGGAGCAACTGATCATCCTTACGATAAGACTTAGTCTTATCAATATACCAATTGAGAGCCCTAACAGGACACCAAACTTCGTCCTCGCGCACTGACGAAAACCCAGAAAGCAGACAAAGAAAAATCTCAACAGGGCCAGAGGCAGCTGTCTGATTCTCAGCAATAAAAGAAGCCTTAGGAATCAATCTAACGCCTTTTCTCTCCCAGCGAACATGACCAGGAGTAAGGCAGAGAGCATGAAGAGTACTGCGCCTCTGCCCAGAGGCAAAAGCTACCAAAAAGAGCGTCTTAACCGTAAGATGATGAAGCGAGCTTCACCTAACGGTTCGAAAAGAGGTATCGCCAAGGCCTCCAGGACCTCAGGCAGACCCCAAGACGGCACTAACCTAGAATAAGGAGGTCGCTTCAAAAAGAACGACCGAATCACACCACTTAACAGCGGGGAATTGGAAATCCCCGAACCATCTGAGAAACCCGAATGAATGGCCCCGATCATTCCGAACGGTAGCCTCGGATAGTAGAGATGGATCTCCCTTTGTCAAATAGCGAGATTAGAAAATCCGCAATTGAACCAATAGGAGCCGATAAGGGGTTTGATTTCGCTCTTTACGCCAAAGAAAGGACCGAAAGACGGGAATTATAAATCTCCCTAGTAGAAACTCTACGACTGGACAATAAAGATTCCGCGGCTCTATCACAGAGACCCGACTGTCTTGCAGATTCCCCGACAAGGGCCAAGCAGTCAAAAGAAGGGACTCTGGATTGTGGTGAAGAATCCCCGCGAGGGGCTGCAACACCAGATCCATTCTTAACGGAAGAAGGAACGGTTGAGCCGCCAGAAGGCTCATTAGCTCCGGAACCAACTCCTCCTGGGCCAAAAGGGAGCTATCACAAGCACCCAAGCCCGATCTTCCCTGATCTTCCGCAAGACTCGCGGAATCAGCTGGAAGGGAGGAAAGGCAAATCCACGAAGATTCTCCCAACTGAGAGAGAAAGCATTGAGAGCCCAAGCTCCCCAATCGCGCGCACAGGAGCAATATATAGGAAGTAGGTGATTTAGAACCGACACAAAAAGATCCACTTCCAGTGGATCCAGGTAACTGCAAATGCGGCGAAAGACCTCTGGATGGAGCATCCATTCCAATGGAAGACACCTGCCCCGAGACGGAAAATCCGCAAAAAGGTTTTCCAGACCGGGGATGAAAGAGGCCACGGGTGTGATTGCCATGCGACACCACCTCCTCCACAGCTGTGCTGCTAGGGCACTCAGGAAAGCAGAACGAGTGCTTCCCTGCAGATTGACATAAGCCGCCACAGTGACATTGTCCGTGAGGATCAGAACTGAACGACTGAAAAGGCAAACATTGCGAAAGCGATAAGTCTCTGAGAGGAAGAAAAACCCCAGAAGATCGCGCGAAGCGCGATGAATGGGAAAGTGGAAAATACGCATCTTCGAAAACTATCAAGACCGCGTAGACCTTCCTCTTGATCAACCGGAGAATGGAGGCGAGAGTCTCCATCCGAAAATGTACTGAAGTTTTCTCGAGAGGCTTGGGAATAACAAAAGCTGTGAGGTGACCGAGTTCCGATAGCACCTCCGGGGAGCGGGGCGGACAGATCTATGAAGAATCCGTCTCGTCCGCCAAAGAGAACAAAAGCGTCCCCGGAGATGGCCTCCCAAGCGGGGAGAAAGGAACGAAGACAGCCACCAACCAAGACGCGGACAGAGGCTCGCATCGACTTAGGATGTGCATGTAAACAAGACAGAGACCTATTATCGCGCATCGCCAAAAGCAAAGGACCCGAGACGGAACATCCGAGAGAAGCAGTGCGATGTCCGACTCATTAACCCAAAGGGCCGTAAGAACCAAGACTCTGCGACGGTACATGACCGAGGCAGCTGCAGTGGAAAACTATGACCACTGCAAACCAAACATGACGCTTAAAAGAAGCACCGCTTCAATGCGTCCAAGATCCAGCTTGAAATCCTCCGCAAGAGAAATACCCTCGGAGGAATCCCGCTGCCTGAACCCAAGCAAAGTCGAACCCTGCGCGCGGGCTGACTGAAAGTCAGGGAAAGTTTAGAACAAAGCAATCGCTTCTACCCCACAAAGGGAGAGCAACTAAGGCTCTGCATGCCCCAGCGATACGGAAACCGAAGCTTGAGAGGCCGCTTTCAAAACTGGATCCGCCTGAAATGATCGTGACAAAGAATCACGAACAAAGGCCGAAACAGTCGGATTCACGCATGAACCGCCATAAGCCTCCTCACCCGACGGAGCCCCGAGGCTGCGAAACTAGGAGGCGCATGTGATCCCGTCACAGACAAAGAAGAATAAACCATAAAAGGCTAATTAGTCTCGATGTCCGACCCAAAAAAGGGACAAGAGCAGGGGATGTGATGCCTGGTACCAGGGACCAACCCTGAGTCTGGGCAAAGCCCATCTCACACTGAACATCTCAGCTTGAGGGACCGGAGGGTTAGCTAAACCCGATGGGCAAGAGGCAGGCAAAGCCTTGCCTCTTTTAGCCCCTTCCCTAGGCTTCGGATTGGCCCAAAAAGAGCCTAAGTCAAAACCCGGTTTCGTTCGGATCCCCGAAGCCCTTCGGGAACACGAACAGAACCCTCCGCTGAGGGACGCTCACCTCCCTTTATGGGAGAAGTGCGCTGAGAGTATTGAACCCAAAGACGCGCACCAATTACCCATATCGGCTGAGCAAGAAGATGCAACAGCCATGGGCCGGGCGCCAAGACGCCCAGAGCAAGGGCGGACCGGGATGACCCGGCAAAGGAATGCCAACAAAGGACTCAGCAGGAATCCTGCTGCTTAAAACAACGCGAAGTCGAACCCTGCGCGCGGGTTGACTGAAATTCAGGGAGATATCTGGACAACAAAGCAATCGCTTCCACCCCACAGAGGGCGAGCGATTGAGACTCCGCCTGCCCAAGCGATTCAGAGACCGAAGCTTGAGAGGCCACCTCCAAATCTGGTTCCACCCGAGTGGAAAGAGACAAAGGAACGCTAACAAAGGCCTCAGCAGGCAGAGCCCCGCATGGTTCAACGAAAGTCTCCTCGCCCAGCGGCGCCCCAAGGGCCGCGGGAATAGGAGGCACATGCGAAACCGACTCAGACAAAGACGAATCCAACACAAAAGGCTGATTAGTCTCAAAGTCAGACCCCTGAATAGGGACAGAAGTCAGGGTTGAAGTAGCCGGTACAAAGGACCAACCCTGATTCTGAGCAAAAGCCTGCATCATGCTGAACATGTCAGCTTGAGAGGAGCTAGCTGGGTTAGCCAGGCCAGACGGGCAAGAGGCCGGCAAAGCCTCGCCACTTTTTGCCTTCTTCTTAGCCTTTTTCTTGGCTGGCTCGTCAAGAGTCGTAGCCGAAACCCTTTTGTTAGAACGCTTAATCGGATTCGTTCGGATCTCCGAAGCCGCTTCAGAAACACGAACCGATCCCTCCGTGGAGGGACGTTCACTTCCCATAAAGGGATTGGAGCGCTCATGGCGTAAGCCTAGAGAATCGCCCAAATCACCCATATTGGCTAAGCAAGAAGATGCAATAGCCATGGGTTGGGAGCTAAAAGCTCCCAGTGCGTGGGCAGACCGAGATGACCCGGTATGTGCCCGATGACTACTAAAGGCGTGTGAACCCGCTATTGGACCGCTCGAAAGCAGCAATAGGGGAGCACTAGTAGTCACGCACTTAGGTGAAAACACCTGTTGCTCCGAAGAGCGTCCATAATTGTTAGCTCGGGCATTCCCATCAGCTGGCACCTAAGACAGCCCAGGAAGTACTCGTTCCCCCATATGGCGTTTGCCGGGGGCTAGGGTTTGAGAACCCAGACCAACATGGACTAAGCCCGTGGGTTGCCCTGCAGTAGTGGGGCGCGTCTCCCCTAACGGATCAGAGCGAGTGAACGCTACCGTACGGGAAACAACCGCCTCCCCCCTCTGGTCTCAGCGACCGGGGGATTGGAATCGTTAGATATCCAAACCACTAGAATCTGACGCCACCCACCCCGAAACCACGGGCTTCGGAGTTGACAATCCCGACTCAGTTAACACCACCCGTCCCGAAGCCGCAAGCTACGAGACTGGCAAACTCTGCAAGGAAACACCACTAGGCAACTTACCTTTAGCCCTCCTCCCTCCCCCATGTACCGAAGTACTCGGGAGAGTTCTGGAAGGCCGAGTCGTCTTGCTAGACGACTCTTCGGAAGAAGCAGGTCTCCTTGACCTAGCTGCTTCTTCTTCCGAATCCATACCACTGCAATAAAACAGACAATAAAGTATACTTTTCAAAATAAGAAATACTTCAACTGAATGCAGTAAAATAAGGGTAAATTTAATTTGGGAGATACGCACAAAAGAATTTTCACAGCCAAAAAACCGTAAGAACAAACACCGAACCCAAAGGCTCGGTGACAAACGGAAACACCCACAAACGGAAACACCCGCAAACACAGAAATATCTACGTGGGGCTGACCGAAAAAGAGAAAAATAAATGCCAAGAAAGGGAAACAAAAATCCCTTGCAATCGGCAAGAGTGACTACTAAAACACAAAGTACTATAATCTAAGCGAATATAGGTACCTAAAAGTGCTTTAAATGTGCGAAAAAGCGCACCTAAAAGATACTATACGACCTGATTTCAGGAGCGCTGTGACTATACGTCCTATCTCGTCGGGGGCGAGCAAGAAAGAGGAAGATGGCCATAGCGTGTTGACGCGCGTGAGTGGCGAAGGGGACAATAGGATTACGGGGGGTGCGCACAATATTGTGACTCATGTGTGTTAAATTCTCGAAGGGGTCCCGTAGTCAAGACTACAGGCATAATAGGTAGGTATATATGATTTATTGCAGTAAATTTAGTCTTAAACTAGTAACAAACGTAGTTTAGTCTTTACAACTTACACTATGTCTAACGTTATCTATAACGAATATCTATTTAGAGTCGAGATGCTGTCTTGGAAAAAAGAGACACATGAATAACTAGAAATTTAATTCGTCATGAGGACGAATTAGGTGGTCTGTCTTTCAATTGGTATGATCATGACTGATGACTAACAAAAATTTTAAGATAATTGACTGAGCCAATTTTGAGAAATTGTGATATCAAACAGGACTATTTGATATTGCCCCATAGCTCTAATACACGACAGGGAATCAAAATTTCCATAGGGTTGTACACAAACTACTGCACACTACTTTCTAATAGACATAACATGCAAAATAAGGCATTTTATTACATGGTTTAATTGTGATTGTTTATGTTATAATAGTCGAAGAGGATGGTAAAATGAAAGGCAAAAAGAAGCAAAAAAAAAAAAATATGGACCCACCGAGGATCGAACCTGGGTCACCGGAATGGGAGGCAAGTGCTTTGACCAATATACCAAAATATTTCCCATAGAGATAACACGGAAGCGAAAAACGGGATTCTCAAATCCCAAATTGGAGACCACACTTATAAAAGCTTATAGTCTCAGCTACAACATATTAAAATCTGGAAGGAAATAGACCAAAAATAACTGAGATACTGCTCAGAGAACGATGTCATGTAGATTCATGATTCAAAAAAAGATCATCTTCCATAAACATAACACGCAAATAGGGAAAATTCTGACATGGCATCTTTGATTGAAAATTTCACTGTGATGACGTCATCAAAATGAAAAATGGTGGTGATTGACCTGGTAGAGAATTGTTTCAGCTATAACATATCAAAATTTGGGAGAAAATCGACCACCTATTACTGAAATATTATCAAATGAATACAAAAATTATGACGTCATTCTTTCAAAATTATTTTTTTGAGTTCATAGGCAAATATGATGACGTCAGAACATGCGATCGGCAAAAATTCTGCATGAATTCAAATCTACAACTCCCAGGCTTTCAGAATATGTCAAGAAATAGGGGGGTTTCCGCGCATTCTGACGAGCTATGGCAGATTCAAGATAGGCATGTTTTTACCACTTTTTACATTAGAATGCCCATTGACGCGCGCACGAATTTGAAAGTTTGACGCACGCGTGTGGCATTATGGAACTGTAAATAGATGAAATTGTCAAGAATAGTATCAGGAAGACAAACCATGCGAAAAAACGGCATTTTTACGTTATGTACGCGCTGCGCGCGCACGGACGCACACGGACGCACACGGACGGAAAATTTTGAAATGATTGAAATGTCCTGAACCGTACTCTAATTTGATTAAAAAGTGATTTGGAGCATTTTTAAATTTTGACGCGCGCGTCATGACGCGTGCACGGATTTTGATGACATTTTATGTTGACCCTTGACCTGAAGTTCATGTGTATCAAATATGGTTCATTTTTGATGACTCGTTATGAAGATATGAGTGATAATGTGATTTCACAAAATGGCGCCTAGATGACGTCACGATGACCTGATGACCTTGAAAAAGATTTTGGAGCTTGACCTAATAAGACCTGATGACTAACGGAAATGTCATGAAAATTGACGGAAAAGTTTTTGGGATTTCGTGGCAACAAGAAAGTGGGAGAAAATAAAAAGAAATAAAGAAATAAAGAAAGAAAATTCTGACGAATATAATAGGTGGTCTGTCGACTACGACAGACCACCTAATAAAGTTAGTCCAGGAACTTACCAATGGCAATGTCACCAAATTATTTTTGTAGGCCAGCAGCTAGTAGCAGCTAACGTCAGGTTCTAAAGTAACACAGTGCCCTTTATTATACATCTATGACATAGGCCTAGATCTACATGTCTGAAGTAGATCTAGCTGTCTCTTAACATATGCATTCAAATTACATACTATTATCTCCGAAAATGTGCCCTTCATATGGTACCCGGTAAAGTGTATTGACTTTTCAATGAAACGAAACGGACAACTTTGTTTTCGGGCTAAAAGTACTGAATGGGGTATAGGCCTAGACCCTAGCTCTAACTGTTATATATTACCTCTAGATCTAGATACGATATATCTTATTGTTTTGTTTGTTTTGTTTTTGTTTTCAAAATGCCCCCAGTGCCTCATAACAAATTATCTCTCAGGCTTTAAAGAGGTCTATAGCCCGGTGTGGCGTGCTGAGATTGTACCCGTACTGAGATTGTATACCGCTATTTTGCGCATGCGGGAAAATGACTACAATAGCGTTTAAAGTGCGTAAAGTGCGTAAAAGTGCGCAAATACAATACGAAGTACGATCTCAACACGGTACAAACTCAGTACATGTACGTCACACCGGGTCCTTTCCTTTTGCTTTGAATCTAGTCAAATTTGCAAAGTGACGGTTTTGCGTTTGCCTCACCATTCGGGCAGTTGGGGGATCACGAGGTCCGGACACCCCACACCCAACACCCCCCCCCCCCCCCCCGTTTTTTTTTTTATTTTTGCTTTGCTTTAATTGTCAGACGTAACTAAGTCATCAATTTTTCACCCAAATCAACCCCCAAATCTACCCCCAAATCTGATGCTTTTTTTGTGTGTGTGTGTCAATTGTTTCAGAGCCCCTTAGGCTTTTTCAAAATACAAAGTCCTTGATCTGCTCCGCTCCCACATGATGGACATTGCAGGCCTAACTGTTAGATAGATCTAACTTTTAGATCTAACTTTTAGATCTAGCATCTACCATGATTTTCTTCGCCAGCCCTCAAAAAGTCGCTCAGTGGGGGGAGGGCCAGGTTATCAAATGTTTTCCTCCATAATTATTTGACCCCCCCCCCCCCCAGCCTACGCTAGTGATCCAGCCATTTTGAAATGGAAGAAAAAGCTGAATAAAGAGACGTAGTGCCTGCGTTCAGTATCTTCCCTAGGACTATCCCTAGTACAACATGCAATAACGAAGGATAAACCGAACAACCTAACCTTAAATAGTCGTTAATTTACGATCCAGAAAAGTCCAGTAGGCTAATCATGACAAATGAAGTGCCAAATGGTATGCCTTTAATTTGTGTGCTACATGGACATGTAGTGGTTTTAGAATGTAGTTAAAGGTTTTGGAGGCAGAGTAACACAAGAAGACGGAGGGAGCAAGACATGAAATTTTCCTGCTAGACAATTTGCACACCTATATCGAGTTTTAAAGTGAGTCTTTGATATACGGTTAATATTTTCTAATTTGTGATGATGCAGTTGTTACTAGTTGAGGTGTGTTATTTATGGATCATTACTTTACATTGGTCTACAACTTGTGATATAATATGCATATGTGTCATGACATGTAAGTCTAAAACTTTTTTTATGCTGTAGTGTAGTACACATACATAATTTTATGTTATTTAAAGAATAAAAAAATATTATTGCAGGTCTATCGGAGTACATGAATGCTAAGGCATCATTATAGATACTTTTAATAGAAATTAGTATTTTATCTTGTAGCTTTCCTATACATGTATGGTTGTTGTGTACTTTTGCATTCCATTTCAGTAATTTATGCCCCTATACCTAGCTAGTCAAATTAAATAACCCCAATACAATGAAAATCATTCAAGAATAAAGCAGCTTTGCATTTTGGGGGTAATTTTTTACTACATGCTGATAAATTAGCATAACTAATTAATAATATAATTCTATGTAGATCTTTTGAATCCATGTAGCCTATGAGATTTAAAACAAACATTAAAATCAGTCAAGAAAGAATAAGCAGATCTAAGGTACAAATTATAAAAAACTATTTTGCTTTATAAGGGATTTCATGTTGCTACATTCAATGAGCTTTAAATACTGATTCTCTAAAGAGATTGCAAGTTTAAATAAACTCCAAATGAACATAATTTTAAGCAACTCATGAGAAGACTAATCTACACACCAGTACATTGTACGTGCTCACATATAACAGGGCATGCACAGAACCCAAACCATACTTGCATTCTGTGCGAGGGGTTTTATCTATAATTTCTTCATAATCCCTAGCCTACACAATGCAAGATAAAAACAAAATTCAGGTTGATTTTATATTCTGGCTGTACACAAATTATTTGGGGGGGAGGGGCTGATTGGTACGGTTACAGCCCTATAGCTAGAAGGTCCGATAGTTAGCGGGTCCGATAGACCGACACCCAATAGATAGAAGGTTCGATAGACCGAATGTACGAGAGGGTCCAATAGACTGACGGTTCTATAGACCGAATCGGCGGAGGGTCCGATAGTCCGAAGGTTCTATAGATCGAATATCCAACGGGGTCCGATAGTCAGAAGGTCCGATAGACAGAAGGTTCTATAGACCGATAGTCCGAAGGTTCAGTAGGGGTCCCGTAGTTAGAAGGTCCGATAGACCGACAATAACGTAAAAAATGTAAAATAAGTGGTTACAATATGTTTTTAATAGTTTTATCTCATAAAAGGAAAAGGGTGATGCCTTATCTTCTTCTATGTGTATTGTAATAGACCGATGCACTAGGTCTGTAGGCCCACCCCCACCCAAAAAAAATGGGGAACTTATTTTAAAGTTTTGTTTTATACATTTTCAACATGTTAAAAGTATTTTTATCAGAGCATCACCATCACCGTGGGGCGGGGGTGGTGCACCCATGCAGCTCAGCCACCCGGTTAATTTTGCCACTAAACCGATGTATTGGCAATGGGGAACGCTGACCATTTTTTGAAACATGGAAATCTAATTATATGGTGCACACTAAAGCCCCTAAAGCTTCTAACACAAGTGTTATTTTTTAAACAAAGAAATCTGTGCACCCCATAAGAAATCTTATGGGGTGCACACTTTATAGTCGACTTTTCATTAAGAGCAACAAAAGATAAGATTCTGACAAAAAAACATTTTGACCGATAAAAATTAAATTGTTTCAATTAGGCCCTACCACCTTCTTGGGAGGGGGCGTTTCGATTTTTTTTGGGGGGGGGGGCTTCAGGTGATATTTTCCTACCAGCTATGATTTCAGCTTTTATATTTTTTTGAATGTTCACCGAATACACCCATACTACTACCTTGTGGCAAATTTTAGTCTGTGGACTTTGTCAGGTAAATCATACTTTTTTTTGGGGGGGGGGAGGGGTGGGCGAATTCGAGAATAGTCGGATACCTCACTGCCCGAATATTATGATCTTCGGGCTTCTTGTTGCTGCAGGACGTAAGAGGTGCTTGCTGCAAGAAACAATCTAGGCCTAGTTTCTTGATTGTATATTAACGAGCAAAGCGAGCGAACGAGAGAGAGAGAGAAAAAAAGAAGAATTTTGTATCCTGAGAATAGGTTCTAGCGTATTGTTATTCCGTTCTCATTATCTGTGTAACATGTTATCGGCATCTTCCGTTCTCATATTGGGAAGAGACTATTGGTCACAAGCCATTATTTCTGAAAATTCATCTCTTTAGCCCCTTTAGGTCAACTTGCCGCTCGATTCCTTTCAGTTATGTTGCTAACATTCTTTGAGTAGAAAAATAGCATAACATTAGCTAGAGATTCAAGATGCAAACCAAATAACTTTCATAAGAATATGACTTATTAATATAATTGGCATTGGTTTATATACATAAATATGGCGAAAGAGAGAGAGAGAGAGAGAAAAAGAAGTATTTTGTATCCTGAGAATAGGTTACGTTAGGTTTATACATTATAAATATGGCGAATATATTGATAACTAATATCAATAATGAAAATATAATGGGCATTGGTAAATAACCCTAATAATGCTAGTGAGCGAAGTTCTTGAATTTTTGTTTTCTTCTCTTTCCTTTCTGATTTCTTTTCTTTTTCTCTTCTTTTCCTTTCTTTTCTTTTCTTCTTTCCTTTTCAACCTCTTCCTTTTCTTTGGTTGGAACGCCCCCACTTATTTTAACCACTTATGTTTTACCCACTTATCATTTTATCCACTATTTTACCCTTTTTACATATTTATTGTCGGTCTATCGGACCTTCTAACTATCGGACCCCTACTGAATCTTCGGACTATCAGACCCTTTTGCCGATTCGGTCTATAGAGCCTTCTGTCTATTGGACCCTCATGTACATTCGGACTATCGAACCTTCTATCTATCAGACCTTCTGACTATCGGACCCGTTGGTCATTCGATCTATAGAACCTTCGGACTATTGGACCCTCCTGCCAATTCGGTCTATAGAACCTTCTGTCTACTGGACCCTCTCGTACATTCGGTTTATCGAACCTTCTATCTATAGGGTGTCGGTCTATCGGACCCGCTAACTATCGGACCTTCTAGCTATAGGGATGACCCCGATTGGTACACTTTAATAATATTTGACATAGACATCAAGACACATGGACACACATACCGTACAGAGCCTGTGTCATTAACAGTTGAAACCCATTTCAGTACTGAGTTATAACGGCCTTTTATAGTGTTGCTTAATTCTTACCCTTGAGTTGAGATCTACATTATACATGTATGCCATTGAAAATCAATGCGCAATACATACACTACCGCTCACAGGTTATGGCATCGGTATCGCACCGTTAACCGTACCGAACAACGAACGGTTAACGGGTAACGGTATCTCCCCGATCCCCAATGTTCGGTGCCTCACCGAAAGCTCACCGCTGTCTTACCGAAAGCTCACCGTTAGCTTACCGAATTAGTTTCGGTGACAAATCGATGCGTGAGCTGAGTCTGCGAGCGCGCATCTGAAGAACTCTCGAAAGTCTCACACACTATTAATAAAGAAAAAAAATGCATTGTGTGGTCATAATAGCTAACTTTGCAAAGATCAGTGGGATAGCGCGCCACTGTTTGACAGAGTGACCACATTATGTGGTTTGCCTTGTTGTTTACAAGAAAACTAGAAAGTTTGATGACCCCAAACTTCGCCTGCCGATGCAGAAATATTTTGGCCACTCAAAACACTCATTACTTCGTCCCACCAAAAATCTATTTCAGGTTTATGAATTTTAGAAGACCCATTATTGACCATTTCACTTCAAATGCTTACGAGCCTGCAATGAATATTCATATCTATTGTCCCCCACCAATGTATCCCAGCAAAACAAGGGATTTTTCGCACGCTTAAACTGCGAAATCGATAGCAGCTACAGGGACACTATAGGCTAGGCTATTGCGATACTTTTTTTTTCATCTACAAATTAACTTCAGTTAGATTCAGGCTACCCTAGCACGTCTAATTTCTCCTCTATTTCTTATCTTCTATTTCTTATCTTCTGTGCATTTCTGTTTATTTTCCCCGGTTTTTTCCACTTTGTAGTGGAAGTTTTTGTGATTTATTTTATCCTGGTGGACGTATAGTACATGATTTTAATTGTTTTCGGTGAAAATCTGGTGAGTTTGTTTGACGTGAGTGAGTCTATCGCACTCGCGAGTGTTCGCGTGTGTTGTGAATGGGCTGTGTGGTTGTGTGTACGGTGTAGGCCTAGGCCTAGTACTAGTAGGATTGAACTTTTTTCTTTGGTTTACTTACGGTCCTGTCATTTGAGCTTTGAGTTAGTTTATAACTCATTTATGTCTGTTTGAGTGGATTTCGTAGTTGTAAACTATACAACTGTATGTATTTTTTCAAATATTCGTGTGAATTTGCAAAATTTGCAAAATTTGTCTGGTGGCTGAGGCTCGCCGAATGTACGCCAGTAATCAGTATACACTTTGACGTTGTTGTGTGATGGGTGTGATGACTGAGATGAGCTAGCTGAGTGAGTTAGCTCTGTGCCTCGCATGCATGTCATTTTGAAGTCGAGATCCAACTTGTTTTGTCGTCATTTTTATTTTATCCAAGCCCGATGAAAAAAACAACAACCCCAATTGCAACTCGAAATTTAATTCGTCATGATGACGAATTAGGTGATCTGTCCTTAATTCTCATGATAAAGATCGAACTGACGACCACTGACCTGAAGTTATTATGATATGAATGGGAATGATTTCTGATCAGTGACAAGGAAGATATGGTTAATAATGTAATGTAACAAAATGGCGTCTACATGACGTCATGATGACCTCATAAGAGCGAATTAGTTGCTGGAGCGACATATGATCAACGTCTACTTACATGCCCAATTTGGATGCATGAGGACCAATGGTTCGTGATATGATAATGAAATAAGTGCGCGTATGTGTGTGTATGTGCATCATATTTTTTGTGGGGGGGGGGGTGTTTCACACAGGGAGCCCATTATAGAGCTCATTTATATTGACCAGAAACAAGTATGTCAATAGATGGTAATGAAAAATGAAAATTAAGTGTGTGCGTGTGTGTGATTTTTCTGTGGGTGTGATCGATATGACTTTTGAGGGTATGGACGGATGAACTTTGACTATAATGTACCTTGACCATGGTAGTCATGTGCTTTACCGATAGACCGGAATATGACCCATAGGGTTTACACGTAGATGGAAAATGGGATTCTCATATGGTATATTCAGCGGAAAATTTCGATATGTTCCTGGAATTGGATTGAAAAAACCGAACCCATGGAGCAAGAATATTTATCAGGCTATAACATATTTCAAAGAGAAAGAATTTTGAGCAAGAATAAGGGAGATTTTGCAAAAATAAGACAAGGATGCAGAATCAGGTTTTCTTTAGTCCTTTCCCATAGAGATTACACGTAAAACAGTGGAAATTGACATGTCCATATATATGGTAAAATTAAACCATGATCCAATGGTTTAAATGAAATGTTGTGATATTGATTTTGTAGGAAATTGTCTCAGCTACAACATATCGAAATTTTGACGCTTAACAGCCAATATTTACGGAGTAATGATCAAATTTGCATAAAATTTGTAACGTAATTTTTAAAAATATGAAATTTTGAGTCTAGGCGCCATTTTGATGACGTTAGAATGTTTAGAAATGTTAAATGACACATGGAATCATATCTTAAATTGATACTTTACATGATCATGAAAAAAAATTGGGGGGTTAACAGACTATTTAAAGAGCTATACTGAATTTCATATAGTCATGTTTTTACCATTTTTATGCCTCCGCCCACCGAAGGTGGGTGCCGGAGGCATTATGTTTTCGGGTTGTCCGTCCGTCCGTGCGTCCGTCCGTCCGTCCGTCCCACTCCTCGTTACCGCGATATCTGAAGAATCATTTGAGGTAGGAACCTCAACCTTGGTACTAGTATGTATCCCCATACAAAGATGAACTGATTAGATTTTGGGGTAAGTAGGTCAAAGGTCAGAGGTCACAGAGGTCAATTTACCTGAAATTACATAAAAATTCTTGGTTTTTAGCACCGTTACGATATCTCAAGAACTGTTTGAGGTAAGAACTTCAAACTTGGTACCAGTATGTATCCCCATAGAAAGAGGAACTGATTAGATTTTGGGGTAGGAAGGTCAAAGTTCAAATGTCACAGAGGTCAATTTACATCAAATTACATGGAATTAGTGGTTTTTAGCACCGTTACCGCGATATCTCAAGAACTATCTGAGGTGAGAACTTCAAACTTGGTACCAGTATGCATACCCATAGAAGGATGAACTGATTAGATTTTGGGGTAAGTAGGTCAAAGGTCAGAGGTCAATTTATTTTATATGAAAATGAAATGAAATAAATTTTTCTGTCTCCTGTGCATTTTAAGTGAAAAGATTTGTCATTTTGTTGGACCAATCCTTTTTAGAGTGTACATGTATGCCATACATTTCCAATCTGGTGATGGCGGAGGCATAGATTCCGACCGCGCGCGGTCGAATATTCATCTAGTTTGCATTGTATTGCCCATTGACGCGCATGCGGATATTTATGTTGAAGGGACGCGCAATCCTTTAGAAATTGTCATAACGAGCTGGAAATGGTACCAAATTGTTCGCAATTTAATGGAAAACATGATGCGAGGGAAAAAAATTATGTATGACTGTTGCGCACGAAAACGCTTAAAATGACCTGAAACGTACTCTAATTGAGACCTTTTTTGATTTTGAGCATTTTTACATTTTGACGCGCGCGTACGTGCGCGTTATGCTGTTCGCAGGGAATTTTTTGACGTGAACTATTAAACTATGACCTGAAGTTAATGTTTATTGAATATTTTTGATTTTTGATGATCAGTTATGTTGATATGATTGATAATGTGATTTTACAAAATGGCGCCTGGATGACGTCATGATAAACTGATGACCTTGAATGAGATGCCACATCTTGACATTAACAAGTCTGATAAGTGACGAAAATTTGAAGAAAATTGAGAATGAAATTTTTGAGGAATCATGGTAACAAGAAATTGGGCGAAAAATAAAAATAAATAAATAATAAATAATAATAAAGAAGAAAAATCTTGACGAAATTAAGAGGTGATCTGTCGATCTACGACAGATCACCTAATTAGAAAGAACATGAATACATTTAAACACTGACATGACTGAACAATGAATACAAATTGCTAACATTTAACAAGTAACATTTTTTTTCCTCACCACGCCACTCTCTCTGACATGTCTAATCGATTACTTTTAGGGGAGTGATGTTTCAATAATAAAATATCTTTTTCAGAAGAATTTTTTCAAGGGTGGGGCACACAAATTTATGACCTGGATATGGCAAATTTTATTGGGGGGGAGATGTACCTCTTGTGATCCCCTTTGAATGGCTACTGCTTACAAAAATAATCGCAACAAAACAAAACCTATATTGGGTTTATAAAGAAATTTTTAGGCATTTTACTCCCAGTGTTAAAGATCGTATGCTCGATCTGTAATGAAAAACACAAGTCAGAAAAAATTGGAACCAGCGGGATTCGAACCTGTCATCTACTGCTTGCCGGGCAGCGACTTAACCACCAGGCTATTCTGGTTCACGGCCAAGTCACGATGAACTGGAATCAAATACCCAAGATCCTCCTCTTTCTGACTCATTAATATTCAAACGGTGCGCCGTAGACTTGTAAAATCAGCACTGATTTTCTTATTTACTATATAAATCTATATACCTACCTATTATGCCTGTAGTCTTGACTACGGGACCCCTTCGAGAATTTAACACACATGAGTCACAATATTGTGCGCACCCCCCGTAATCCTATTGTCCCCTTCGCCACTCACGCGCGTCAACACGCTACGGCCATCTTCCTCTTTTGCGAGCAATCCCAAGTAGAAACATGTTGCTTGCAAGGAGCGGGGAAGGAGGGAGGGTCATAGGTAAGTATATAGATTTATATAGTAAATAAGAAAATCAGTGCTGATTTTACAAATTTACTGCAATAAATCATATATACCTACCTATTATGCCAGACCAGCGCCAACTCAAAGACCGGGAGGCATGTTTCGAGCAGAAGGAAATAGGATTACACCAAAGACTACAAAGAAGACACAGCGGCCTTCAAGGTGGCTGACGCAAACAAAGCTTCACCTGCGGGAATATCCCTAAGGTAGCAAGAAATGAAGGAATTGGGCGAACGCCAATAAGCAGCCTTCAAAATATCAACAAGCGCCACACCTTGAAACAGGGCCCAAGAAGTGCTGACACTACAAGTATCATGAGCACGAGGCTTACTGTCGGATAAAAGTGCCTCTGTGCCAGCGGCCCTAATAGCTTCAACGATCCATCTAGAGATGGAATCAAGAGAGGCAGGAGAAAAGGGCTCTCTAGTGATCAGGAACAACTGATCATCCTTACGATAAGACTTAGTCTTATCAATATACCATTTGAGAGCCCTAACAGGACACCAAACTTTGTCCTCACGCACCGAAGAAAAGTTAGAAAGCGGACAAAGAAAAATCTCAACAGGACCGGAGGCAGCTGTCTGATTCTTGGCAACGAAAGAAGCCCTAGGAATCAATCTAACACCTTTTCTCTCCCAGCGAACATGACCAGGAGTAAGACAGAGAGCATGAAGAGTACTGCGCCTCTGCCCAGAGGCAATAGCTACCAAAAAGAGCGTCTTAACCGTAAGATGATGAAGCGAAGCTTCACCTAACTGTTCGAAAGGAGGTTTCGCCAAGGCCTCCAGGACCTTAGGCAGACTCCAAGACGGCACTAACTTAGAAAAGAAGGTCGTTTCAGAAAGAACGAATCAAACCACTTAGTAGCGGGGAATTGGAAATCCCCGAACCATCTGAGAAACCCGAATGAATGGCCCCGATCATCGAACGGTAGCCTCGGATAGTAGAGATAGATCTCCCTTTGCCAAATAACGAGATTAAGAAATCCGCAATTGAACCAATAGGAGCCTTAGAAGGGGTTTGATTTCTCTTTTTGCACCAAAGGAAAAAGGCCGAGAGACGGGAATTGTAAATTTCCCTAGTAGAAACCCTACGACTGGACATTAAAAAGTCCACGGCTCTATCAGAGAGACCCGACTGTCTTGCAGGTCCCCTGACAGGGGCCAAGCAGTCAAATGAAGAGACTCCGGACTGTGGTGAAGAATCCCCGATAGGGGCTGTAACACCAGATCCGCTCTTAATGGGAGAACGAACGGTTGAGCCCTTAGGAGGCTCATAAGTTCTGGAAACCAATTCCTCCTGGGCCAAAAGGGAGCTATTACGAGCACCCGCGCCCGATCTTCCCCGATTTTCCGCAAGATACGCGGAATCAGTTGGAAGGGAGGAAAGGCGAATCCCTGAAGGTTCTCCCAGCTGAGGGAGAAAGCATCGAGAGCCCATGCTCCCTGATCGCGAACACGGGAGCAAAACTTCGGCAGCTGGTGATTTAGCACCGACGCAAATAGATCCACTTCCAGTGGACCTAGGCAACTGCGAATGCGGCAAAATACCTCCGGATGGAGCGTCCATTCCGATGGAAGATACCTGCCCCGAGACAGAAAATCCGCAATGAGGTTTTTCCCGACCGGGGATGAAAGAGGCCACGGGTGTGATTGCCATGCGACGACACCACCTCCACAGCTGAGCTGCTAGGGCATTCAGGGCAACCGAACGAGTGCCTCCCTGCCGATTGATATATGCCGCCACAGTAACATTGTCCGTGAGAATCAGAACCGAACGACTGAGAAGTCGACTTCTGAAATGGAGCAAGGTCAACAGAACTGCCATAAACTCCAGGACATTGATATGAGGAAGAGTCCCAAAATGAGACCAATCCCCCGCAACCGTGCTGCCGTTGCAGTGTCCTCCCCGCCCCAACCGAGAGGCGTCCGTCGAAACCGATATCGACGGAAGAGGGGCAGAGAAGGACCTGCCTTGCGCGAGAAACACCTCGCTCGTCCAACAAAGGAGAAGAGACTTGATCCTTACTGGTACTGGAATCCAGACCAAAAGAGAGTCTTTTCCCGGCTTGAAGAACCCGAGGAGCTGTCTCTGAAAGGGTCTCATGAGGAGCCGGCAGTCCTCTAAAAACATCGACTAGACTGGCTAGATAACCTAAGTCTTGAGTAAGAATGACGAGCAAACTAGTCTCGTCCAACAAACAATCGCGCAACTCCGCTAGGAGAAGCCAATCGTCCAGGTAGCAAAAATAGCCGAAGGCCGCATCGCCTCAGAGAGGCTGCCAGCACGGCTACAACCTGAGTAAGAACCCGAGGGACTGGGCACGGCCCGACGTGAAGAGTGCGAAAACGATAAGTCTCTGAGAGGAAGAAAAACCCCAGAAGATCGCGCAAAGCGCGATGAACGGGAAAGTGGAAATACGCATCTTCGAAAACAATCAAGACCGCGTAGTCCTTCCTCTTGATCAACGGAAGAATGGAGGCGAGAGTCTCCATCCGAAAATGTACTGAAGTTTTCCCGAACGCTTGGGAATAACAAAAGTCGGAGAAAGGGAAAAAGACAGCCTGTGAGGTGACCGAGTTCCTATAGCACCTCCGGGGAGCGGGGCGGACAGATCTATGAAGAATCAGTCTCGTCCGCCAAAGAGAACAAAAGCGTCCCCGGAGATGGCCTCCCAAGCGGGGAGAAAGGAACGAAGACAGCCACCAACCAATACTCTGCGACGGTACATGACCGAGGCAGCTGCAGTGGAAAACTATGACCACTGCAAACCAAACATGACGCTCAAAAGAAGCACCGCTTCAATGCGTCCAAAATCCTCCGCAAGAGAAAAATGCTCGGAGGAATCCCGCTGCCTGAACCCAAGCAAAGCCGAACCCTGCGCGCGGGTTGACTAAAAGTCAGGGAAAGTTTAGAACAAAGCAATCGCTTCTACCCCACAAAGGGAGAGCAACTAAGGCTCTGCCTGCCCCAGCGATTCGGAAACCGAAGCTTGAGAGGCCGCTTCCAAAACTGGATCCGCCTGAAATAATCGTGACAAAGAATCACAAACAAAGGCCGAAACGGTCGGATTCACGCATGAACCGCCATAAGCCTCCTCACCCGACGGAGCCCCGAAGCTGCGAGACTAGGAGGCGCATGTGATCCCATCACAAAGAAGAATAAACCATAAAAGGCTAATTAGTCTCGATGTCCGACCCAAAAAACGGGACAAAAGCAGGGGATGTGAATCCTGGTACAAGGGACCAACCCTGAGTCTGGGCAAAGCCCATCTCACACTGAACAACTCAGCTTGAGAGACCGGAGGGTTAGCTAAACCCGATGGGCAAGAGGCAGGCAAAGCCTTGCCTCTTTTAGCCCCTTCCCTAGGCTTCTGATTGGCCCAAAAAGAGCCTAAGTCGAAACCCGCTTTTCAGAGCGTTTATTCGGTTTCGTTCGGATCCCCGAAGCCCTTCGGGAACACGAACCGAACCCTCCGCTGAGGGACGCTCACCTCCCTTTATGGGAGAAGTGCGCTGAGGGTATTGAACCCAAAGACGCGCACCAATTACCCATATCGGCCGAGCAAGGAGATGCAACAGCCATGGGCCGGACGCCAAGGCGCCCAGAGCAAGGGCGGACCGGGATGACCCGGCAAAGGAACGCCAACAAAGGACTCAGCAGGAATCCCGCTGGTTAAACCAACGCGAAGTCGAACCCTGCGCGCGGGTTGACTAAAATTCAGAGAGATATCTGGATAACAAAGCAATCGCTTCCACCCCACAGAGGGCGAGCGATTGAGACTCCGCCTGCCCAAGCGATTCAAAAAAGAAGCTTGAGAGGCCACCTCCAAATCTGGTTCCACCCGAGTGGAAAGAGACAAAGGAACGCTAACAAAGGCCTCAGCAGGCAGAGCCCCGCATGGTTCAACGAAAGTCTCCTCGCCCAGCGGCGCCCCAAGGGTCGCGGGAATAGGAGGCACATGCGAAACCGACTCAGACAAAGACGAATCCAACACAAAAGGCTGATTAGTCTCAAAGTCAGACCCCTGAATAGGGACAGAAGTCAGGGTTGAAGTAGCCTGTACAAGGACCAACCCTGATTCTGAGCAAAAGCCCGCATCATGCTGAACATGTCAGCTTGAGAGGAGCTAGCTGGGTTAGCCAGGCCAGACGGGCAAGAGGCCGGCAAAGCCTTGCCACTTTTTGCCCTCTTCTTGGCCTTTTTCTTGGCTGGCTCGACAAGAGTCGTAGCCGAAACCCTTTTGTTAGAACGCTTAATCGGATTCGTTCGGATCTCCGAAGCCACTTCGGAAACACGAACCGATCCCTCCGCGGAGGGACGTTCACTTCCCCAAAAAGGGATTGGAGCGCTCATGGCGTAAGCCTAGAGAATCGCCCAAATCACCCATATTGGCTAAGCAAGAAGATGCAGTAGCCATGGGTTGGGAGTTAAAAGCTCCCAGTGCGTGGGCAGACCGAGATGACTCGGTATGTGCCCGATGACTACCAAAAGCGTGTGAACCCGCTATTGAACCGCTCGAAAGCAGCAATAGGGGAGCACTAGTAGTCACACACTCAGGTGAAAACACCTGTTGCTCCGAAGAGCGTCCATAATTGTTAGCTCGAGCATTCCCATTAGCTGGCAATGTAGACAGCCCAGGAAGTACTCGTTCCCCCATATGGCGTTTGCCGGGGGCTAGGGTTTGAGAACCCAGACCAACATGGACTAAGCCCGTGGGTTGCCCTGCAGTAGTGGGGCGCGTCTCCCCTAACGGATCAGAGCGAGTGAACGCTACCGTACGGGAAACAACCGCCTCCCCCCTCTGGTCTCAGCGACCGGGGGATTGGAATCGTTAGATATCCAAACCACTAGAATCTGACGCCACCCACCCCGAAACCACGGGCTTCGGAGTTGACAATCCCGACTCAGTTAACGCCACCCGTCCCGAAGCCGCAAGCTACGAGACTGGCAAACTCTGCAAGGAAACACCACTAGGCAACTTACCCTTAGCCCTCCTCCCTCCCCCATGTACCGAAGTACTCGGGAGAGTTCTGGAAGGCCGAGTCGTCTTGCTAGACGACTCTTCGGAAGAAGCAGGTCTCCTTGACCTAGCTGCTTCTTCTTCCGAATCCATACCACTGCAATAAAACAGACAATAAAGTATACTTTTCAAATTAAGAAATACTTCAACTGAATGCAGTAAAATAAGGGTAAAATTATTTGGGAGATACGCACTAAAGAAATTTTCACAGCCTAAAAACCGTAAGAATAAACGCCGAACCCGAAGGCTCGGTGACAAACGGAAACACCCGCAAACACGGAAATATCTACCTGGGGCTGACCGTGAAAGAGAAAAATAAATGCCAAGAAAGGGAATCAAAAAATCCCTTGCAATCGGCAAGAGTGACTACTAAAACACAAAGTACTATAATCTAAACGAATATAGGTACCTAAAAGTGCTTTAACTATGTGAAAAAGCGCACCAAAAAGATACTATACGACCTGATTTCAGGAGCGCTGTGACTATACGTCCTAACTCGTCGGGGGCGAGCAAGAAAGAGGAAGATGGCCGTAGCGTGTTGACGCGCGTGAGTGGCGAAGGGGACAATAGGATTACGGGGGGTGCGCACAATATTGTGACTCATGTGTGTTAAATTCTCGAAGGGGTCCCGTAGTCAAGACTACAGGCATAATAGGTAGGTATATATGATTTATTGCAGTAAATAATGGTTAGTAAACGAAGAAGTTTGATGGGAGGAATTTTTAATTTGTAAACAAATTTTTAGGCATTTTACTCCCAGTGTTAAAGGACAATTAACCCCACGTGATATTCTAGATGCACCTATTGTCTGCTACGTCTTTCCATGGAGGCTGCCATTTTGTGCATGACACGGATCATTAGGTACCATATGCATTGATAATAGCCTACCTTTACAACAGATACGTCGCTTTGTTCTGATTGTATTACGATTGTTATTGACCATGGGCCTAGATAATTGACGACCCATGAGTTCTAATAGCCATCCTGTAAAGCAGATTCCTCGCTTTGTTTTGGTATTGTTACGATTGTCTCCGTCCTTGACGTCAATTCTCCGTCCTTGACGTATATTTTTTATGAAGTATATTTTTTATGAACAAATTAAGACCTTTTAAAAAATATATAAAACTAAACTTACATTTCAGAATATGTGACTTTATCTAATATATATTTGTCCTCTAAAAATCAATTACAAGTTAACGATGAAGGAAATTTTACTTGGGATGAAAAATATGTTCGTGTACACATAAAGTAATGGCAGCCCCCTTATTATTGCTAGCAGACGATAACTTGGCTGGAAAATAGTGATTTATATCTATATCCTGTGTTTTTACATGAAATTGCATGTATCAAATAAGAGGCATATACTACACCATTCAAAATAAGCTAATTCATACGCTGAGGTTAATTTCCCTTTAAAGATCGTATGCTCGATCTGTAATGAAACACACAAGTCAGAAAAAATTGGAACCAGCAGGATTCGAACATGTCATCTACTGCTTGCCGGGCAGCGACTTAACCACCGGGCTATTCTGGTTCACGGCCAAGTCACGATGAACTGGAATCAAATACCCAAGATCCTCCTCTTTCTGACTCATTAATATTCAAACGGTCCACCGTACACAATGGTTAGTAAACGAAGAAGCTTAATGGGAGGAATTTTTAATTTGTAAACAAATTTTTAGGCATTTTACTCCCAGTGTTAAAGATCGTATGCTCGATCTGTAATGAAAAACACAAGTTTTGGGGTTTACTTTATTTTATACACAACAGGGGAACCCAACCAGTAAAAATATATCTATTTCTGCAGTTTCAAGAATAATCAAGTAAGACCTACAATTAAATTTATTCATCAACGTAAAGGAAAATCTTGTGCTTCAGGTCATCAATCAGCACATCAATTTCCACCAGTGTTATTGTTTACATTACCGAGAAAAAGGGGGGGGGGGGTTGTCGTTGAGTTCTTGCTCACTAGGCAACGTTTACCAGTGGGCTGCAGTAGTTTAGAATTACCAGTCCTGGCTAATACTATATTTATTTTTGCTTGTATTCTCTGTTGTAATATAGGCTTTAAGCAGTTCAAACATTCGATTGTTATTATTGCTACATATATAAGACCATTATATTCAACTCCAACACGTTCAATCTGATAATCAAAGAACTATTTTCAAGAATTTCCAAATGAATGACTAGATGACAGACTTGTAAAATCAGCCCTGATTTTCTTATTTACTATATAAATCTATATACCTACCTATTATGCTAGACACTAGTCTATGCGAACCCGTTCGAGACCTTAACACAAATGCGTCACAATATTGTGCGCACCCCCCGTAATCCTATTGTTCTCCCCTTCGCCACTCACGCGCGGCAACACACAACGGCCATCTTCCTCTTTTGCGAGCAACCCCAAGTAGAAACATGTTGCTTGCAAGGAGAGGGGAAGGAGGGAGGGTCATAGGTAGGTATATAGATTTACATGTATATAGTAAATAAGAAAATCAGTGCTGATTTTACAAATTTACTGCAATAAATCATATATACCTACCTATTATGCTAGACCAGCGCCCATTCAAAGACCGGGAGGCATGTTTCAAGAGAAGAAGAGAACAGGATTACAAAGAAGACACAGCGGCCTTCAAGGTAGCTGACGTAAAAATAGCCTCACCTGCAGGGATATCCCTAAGGTAGCAAGAAATGAAGGAATTGGACGAACGCCAATAATCAGCCTTCAAAATATCATTAAAGACCTGGTCCGGTGACTGAACAACTATATATCAATGGAAAGCTTATTGGACGTAGAATACAAAAATATATCATTAAGACCAATGAGACATTTTGTAATTGCCCAATAAGCAAAACAAAAAATAATTTTCAGCCTCCCCGCCATTTTTACGGATGAGCCGGTCAGAAATAAATCGCAAGCCCTATGACGTCATGTTATGAAAACCCGCTAAAACTTGAACTTAGTATTTGTACATAAACAACACAAGTTGAGCGGGGAGAAGTCCATTGAACGCTGCATTATAAAGTTTTTTTACAAAAGTTTTGAGTTGTCATGGCGTCAGTTGTGATCGAAGAAGATAATGATGATTTGCTGATGGACTGTGAATACGAGGAGGTAGAGGATGGTGAGGAAGTATACAAGTGCAGAAGATGAGGGAAACTATGAAAGTGAATCGAGTTCTGGCAGCGGCAGTAGTGACAGTGACGAGGACAATAGTGATCTGGCCGGTGATGAAGACGGGGATGCTGCCGCATGTGAAGGGGCAAGGTTAGGGGTAGTAGCGTGGGAGTATGAGCCACTGCCAAGGGGAGGACCGGGAGAAAATGTAGGACTGAGATAGAGATTTGCAAAACCGTGACAACAGAATGCATGGAAATGTAGAAGATTGGTGAGTTTTGAGATTTCTTGTTGATGATTTCAATAATGATCTGAAACTATAGCAGAATGTTTAGAATCAGCAAACTCTCTCACCATACTCACCTAGAGCTAGACTAAATTTGATCGACGTTCAGTACTAGGCCTACTATCACAAAATAAAGCAAGAAACTTGACTAAATTTTCACTTGATCTGGCGGATATAAATGGCGACTGGGCTTAACGAATTTGGCCATTTGTGATTTATATATAAAGTATTAATTTCTTCAAAATGAACCAATATTTTGAGCTTGGCTGTAGGGTCAATAAGTTTAACGCGAGGACATCGTCGACTGTCAACTTCGACAACTGCGGCCATAGCTATAGTATACCTACTAACCTAGCGTTCGCGGCAGCTCCCGGTAGGTAGGCTACCCGCAGCGCGGGTGGCATAGACATGCTATGATAGCCCTGATGCAGGCCAGCCACGTATGCAGTCCATGCATCCGAAAATGCAATTTCAAGATTCCTGCAATAAATATTGTACAAAGAATCGAAGAATCTCGTCTAAATATATGGTAAGAATGATTCCTTTCGCATTTTGATGGCTATAATATGGCTATAATTTTGCTAAATCTAGACTAAACCAAATCTAAAATTTAACAAACATGACAAAGTTAAAACTTAACACAAGCAATGCACTCATTATTGTGCGAGACATGCCTACAAACGTGAAGAGCATAATCGACTCATAACAGCCCCAAAATTAAATGGAACGACGATTAATCCCCATTCATATCTATTCTATTCAGTTTTAATTAAAATAATCATTTTAATTAGTAAAATAAGACACAAAGTCTCATGGAGTTACGTACCATTCCGTATTGACATCGCCTACTGTGTGCAGAGAGATCACAGGCTCGCGATCGATCGCTACATAATATGACGTCATCCGCTCGAAGGCTCTTATTCGCGATGTAACTTCAGGGTTTTGAAGCACTTGAATTCCAGATTTCAAACCACTATTTCTCATCCGCATGGCAATTTCTGGATAAATAGTGGTGATTTTCCTCTTCTGTGTCCCCTAAGCTTCAGATTGATATATAATTCACCTATTTGATTTCTCGGTTCGGACCAGGTCTTTAAGCGCCACACCTTGAAACAGAGCCCAAGAAGTGCTGACACTACGAGTGTCATGAGCATGAGGCTTACTGTCTGACAAAAGAGCCTCTGTGCGAGCAGCTCTAATAGCCTCGACAATCCATCTAGAAATGGAATCAAGAGAAGCAGGAGAAAAAGGCTCTCGAAAAAGGCTCTTACGATAAGACTTAGTCTTATCAAAATACGATAAGACTTAGTCTTATCAAAATACCATTAGAGAGCTCTAACAGGACACCAAACCTTGTCCTCGCGCACTGACGAAAATTCAGAAAGCGGACAAAGAAAAATCTCAACAGGGCCAGAGGAAGCCGTTTGATTCTTGGCAATGAAAGAAGCCTTATGAATCAATCTAACACCTTTTCTCTCCAAGCGAACATGACCAGGATTAAGACAGAGGGCATGAAGGGTACTGCGCCAGTGGCAATGGCTACCAAGAAGAACGTCTTAAACGAAAGATGGTGAAGCGAAACTTCACCTAACGGCTCAAAAGGAGGCTTTGCTAGGGCTGCTAGGGCTTCTAGGACCTTAGGCAGACTCCAAGACAGGACTAACTTAGAAAGAGGAGGACGTTTCAGAAAGAAAGACCGAATCAAACCACTCAACAGCGGGGAATTAGAAATCCCCGAAACATCTGAGAACCTCGAATGAATGGCACCAATCACAGATCGGTAGCCTCGGATAGTAGAGATGGACCTCCCTTTGTCAAATAGCGAGATTAGAAAATCCACGATTGAACCAATAGGAGCCTTAGACGGGGTTTGATCCCGCTCTTTACACCAAAGGAAAGAGACCGAAAGACAGGAATTATAAATTTCCCTAGTAGAAACTTCTACGACTGGACATTAAAAAGTCAGCGGCTCTATCAGAGAGACCCGACTGTCTTGCAGATTCCTCGACAGGGGCCAAGCAGTCAAAAGAAGGGACTCTGGACTGTGGTGAAGAATCCTCGAGAGGGGTTGCAACACTAGATCCGCTCTTAGCGGAAGAAGGAACGGTTGAGCCATCAGAAGGCTATTAGCTCCGGAAACCAAATCCTCCTGGGCCAAAAGGGAGCTATCACAAGCACCCGAGCCCGATCTTCCCTGATCTTCCGCATGACTCGCGGAATCAGCTGGAAGGGAGGGAAGGCGAACCCTCAAAGATTCTCCCAACTGAGAGAGAAAGCATCCAGAGCCCAAGCTCCCTGATCACGAACACGGGAGCAGTATATAAGAAGTTGGTGGTTCAGGACTGACGCAAACAGGTCCACTTCCAGTGGGCCCAGGCAACTGCGAATGCGGCAAAAGACCCCTGGATGGAGCTTCCATTCTGATGGAAGACACCTGCCCCGGGATAGAAAATCTGCAAAGAGTATTTCCTGACCGGGGATGAAAGAGGCAACAGGCGTGATCGTCATGCGACGACACCACCTCCACAGCTGAGCTGCTAGGGCATTCAGGGTGGCAGAACGAGTGCCTCCCTGCCGATAGATATAAGCCGCCACTGTGACATTGTCCGTGAGGAACAGAACTGAACGACTGAGAAGTCGACTTCTGAAGTGGATCAGGGCTAAAAAGACTGCCATAAACTCCAGGACATTGATATGGGGAAGAGTCTCGAGAAGAGACCAATCCCCCGCGACCGTGCTGCCGTTGCAATGTCCGCCCCACCCCAACCGAGAGGCGTCCGTCGAAACCGAGATCGACGGAAGGGGGGTACGGAAGGACTTGCCTCGCGCGAGAAATTCCTCGTTTGTCCTACGGGAGAAAAGAGACTTGATTTCTACTGGTACTGGAATCCAGACCAAAAGAGAATCCTTGCATGGTTTGCAAAACCTGAGGAGATGCCTCTGAAAAGGTCTCATAAGGAGCCGGCAATCCTCTAGAACATCGACTAGACTGGCTAGATATCCGAAGAACTGAAGCCACTGTCTGGCCCTGACCTTTCTGGCCAGAATGAGCTTGCGAGCCGCAGAGACAATAGTGAGAATCCTGTCTCGACTGCGCCGAGCCAACTGATTCCGAACGTCCAACACAGCCCCCAGAAAAACCGGGCTGCGAGTAGGAACTAACTTTGACTTTTCCCAATTTATTAGGAAACCCAAGTCTTGAGTAAAATTGACGAGCAAACGAGCCTCGTCTAACAAACGATCGTGCGACTCCGCTAGGAGGAGCCAGTCGTCCAGGTAGTAAAATAGCCGAAGGCCGCAGCGCCTCAGCGAGGCTGCCAGAACGGCTACAACCTGAGTAAAAACCCGAGGGGCTGGGCGCAGCCCGAAGGGAAGAGCGCGAAAGCGAAAAGTCTCTGAGAGGAAGGAAAAATCCCAGAAGATCGCGCTTCGCACGATGAATGGGAAAAAGGAAATACGCATCCTTGAGATCTATCGAGATCGCGTAGTCCTTCCTCTTGATCAACGGGAGAATGGAGGCGAGGGTCTCCATTCGAAAATGCACTGAAGGAATGAATTTTTTTTAAATCTTTTCAAATTCAGTATCAAACGCAGCTTTCCCCGAGACGGCCGGTCTCTAACCCTTTCTATAGCCCTCTTTTTCAACAGAGATTTGATCTCCGTTGAGGCATGAGAACGAGCCAGGGCAGACATGGGAGGTGAACGAGATCTTATAGCCCCTCCTGGGAGCGAGGTGGATAGATCTATGAAGAATCCGTCTCGCATGACGGAGAGCACAAATGCGTCCCCGGAGATGGCCTCCCAAGCGGGGAGAAAAGCCATCAAAGCCTAGGCTTAGCCTTGTGCAAAGCCGTCGCCCTGCCACGCAGAGAGCCACGAGTACCTCTCGAAGAGCCTCTGCCACGTCCCCCTATTCCACGAGAAGGAGCTGGCTGAAGCTCAGCAGGCAGGCCCCCAGAAACACGACTGTGATGTCCCGAAGTGGGAACAACAGGCCTCCGACGGACAGAGGCCCGCATCGGTTTAAAGGGAGCGCGGAACTGCTTAGTCATCTCAGTGACCTGCTTCCGTACATCAATCTCTCTCTGAAAAACTGTAGCGAATTGACCGCCAAAGAGCGACTCCTTAACCCCAAGGGCAGAGAGAGCCAAGACCCTGCGACGGTACGTAACCGAAGCAGCCGCACTGGAAAGTTGTGACCACTGCGAACTAAAAAGAGTGTGCAGCAGGTCATCAATAACCAGCTTATCACCATCAGTGACATTCAACCTTGAAAAACAGCCAAGCGCATACCTGCTCTGACTTGGATTTCAACATTGCTCCAACGCTTATCCTCAGACGTAAGCGGATTGGTCGCACGAAGACGTCGACCCACCGCTAAAATCTCCGGAGAGGCTTAGCCTAGAAAAAGCTGTCTTGATCTTGGGAACCAAAGGCAAAGGCCTTACCCTTAATTGAAACAGGGCGCTTAACAAGGAGCGCTGATTCAATGCGGTCATATTACCTAACGCGAAGTCGAACCCTGCGCGCTGGCTGCCTGAAATTCAGGGAGATATATGGACAACAAAGCAATCGCCTCTACCCCACAAAGGGAGAGCGATCAAGGCTCTGCCTGCTCCAACAATGTCGATTCAGAAACCGAAGCTTGAGAAGCCACATCCAAAACTGGTTCCGCTAGAATTGATCAGGACAATAGTCCACGAACAAAAGCCGAAACCGGCGGACACTCCCATGGACCACTATAGGTCTCTTCACCCAGCGGAGCCCAGAGGGCTGGGGATCCCGTCTCAGACAATGAAGAATCAAGCACAAAAGGCTGATTAGATTCAAAGTCAGACCCCGGAAGAGGGACAGAAGCAGGGGTTGTGGTATCTGGTAAGAGGGACCAGCCCTGTCGTTGGGCAAAAACCCGCATCATGCTGAGCATCTCAGATTAAGAAGGGTCAGACAGACTTCGGGTGGTTCTCCAAAACAGCTTCGGAGACACGAACCAAACCCTCAACAGAGGGATGCCCGCCTCCCTCCAGGGGAGAAGTGCGCTGAGGGTATGTACCCAAAGTCGCGCACAAACTACCCATACTGGCTGAGCAAGAAGATGCTACAGCCATGGGCCGGGCGCCTGAGGCGCCCAGTGCGAGGGCAGACTGGGACAAGGTCTCAGTATTCGCCCACCGACTACTAATAGTATGTGAACAAGAAAATTATAACTAATTTTGTTATTTACTAGATAAATCTATGTATCTACCTATTTGCTAGTTTCCCAAACTATGCCGTCATTCGAGAAAAACTAAGTCTTAAACGCGCAGCCCCTCCCCGCGCGCGCGTACTCCCCGTCCACCAATCCAATCGCGCCACCGCCATACTCTTCCTCTTCCGAGCAGTCAGAGACAGATCTAGGACATGATGTCAGACAAGGAGAGGGGCTGGAGGGAGGGACATAGGTAGATACATAGATTTATCTGGTAAATAACAAAATTAGTTATAATTTTCTTGATTTACAGCAATAAATCGATGTATCTACCTATTTGCTAGAATAGCACGGATAAAAACCTGGGTGGCATATCCCAGGACGGGAGTAACTAACATGGGGCAGACAGAGACGACGAAGCAGCTCTCAACCCAGAGGTTGCAAATCTAACCTCACCCAAAGGAACATCCTTAAGATAGAAGGATGTGAAGGAAGTAGGGGAACGCCAAAAGGCGGCCCTCAAATGTCTTCCAAAGGAAGACCCTGAAAAAGCGCCCAGGAGGTAGAAACACTCCTAGTATCATGCGCTCTTGGAGGATTCTCAGACAGGAGAGCCTCCGAACCCGCAGCTTGGATAGCCTCGACAATCCAACGGGATATAGTCTCCCGTGATGCTGGGGAATAAGGGTGACGGGAAATGAGAAAGAGCTGATCATCCTTACGAAAAACCTTAGTCCTATCCAAGTACCATTTGAGAGCCCTAACATGGCACCAAGATTTATCCTCCTTGACAGAAGAGAATTCTGACAGAGGACTCAAGAACACTTCGATTGAGCCAGAAGAATCCGTCTGATTCTTGGCAATAAACGAAGGTCGAGGGACAAGACGTACACCTTGCCTTTCCCATCTGATATGCCCGGGCGCCGTAGAGAGAGCCTGAATAGTGCTTCTCCTCTGCCCAGAAGCAATAGCGACGAGAAAAGCGGTGATAATCGAGAGATGGTGTAAAGACGCTTTGCACAAAGGCTCAAAGGGCGGTTTGGCCAAGGCGTCCAAAACCAAAGGAAGGCTCCACGCAGGAGTCAACTGGCGATTTGCTGGTCGTTTCAAAAGAAAGACCTCAGCAAATGAGTCAAGAAGGGAGAGTTTGAAACTCCCGAACCATCAGAAAAACCAAGGTGAACCGCAGCAATAGCGGACCGGTAACCACGAATGGTAGAGAGGGACCTGCCCTTATCGAAAAGGGCGATAAGGAAATCTGCAATAGCACCCACCGGGGCAGAACGGGAAGCAAATCCCTTCTCCCCACACCAAGCATGGAAGGCTTCTAATCTCGAGTTGTAAACAGCTCGGGTAGAATCTCTTCTGCTCTGGACTATGAACTGGGAGGCTCTCTCTGAGAGTCCTGCCGTCCTCGCAGGCGGTCAAATGTAGAGCCGCCGGGCGATGGTGGAGGATCCCCGACAGGGGCTGAGCTATGAGGTCTGCTCTCCGGCGAAGGGAGAGAGGCCGACCGTCCAGCAGAGACAGAAGAAGAGGAAACCAAGGTCTCCTCGGCCAGCAAGGTGCTATGAGCAGAACCCACGCCTGATCCTCCTGAATCTTCCCCAGGACCTGAGGAATTAAGGAGATCGGCGGAAAGGCGTAACCCCGGAAGTTCTTCCCCTGAAGGGAGAACGCATCGACGGCCCAAGCTTCCGGATCTCGCATGCGAGAGCAGTATCTCGGGAGGCGATGATTGAGAGCTGTCGCAAACAGGTCTATCTCCAGAGGGGCGCAGACTGAACTGAGGTAGTCGAAGACCTCTTGGTTCAGTGACCACTCGGAGGGGAGACACATGCCCCGGCACAGAAATTCTGCAATCAGATTGTCCCGCCCGGGAACATAGGAGGCGATCGGAATCACTCGGTGAGACCGACACCACTTCCAAAGTTTGGCGGTTAGATCGTTCAGGGTAGTGGAACGAGTCCCGCCTTGCCTGTTGAAGCAGGCAGCCACAGTAGTGTTGTCCGTCAAAATCAGGACGGAGTGACCTACAATCATGTTCTCGAAAAGACGGAGAGACATGAAGACCGAGGAGAGACTTGCCCTGAAGAAGGAACGACTCTTTCGACCAGGGGATAAGCAGGCGTTTGACTGGGGCGGGCAAGTTGGTTCACAATGTCTATTTCCACACCCAGGTAATTGGGTCTGCGGGTAGGAGTCAACTCCGACTTGTCCCAGTTGACTATGAATCCTACTTCTTGCGTAGTACGGAGAAGTAGGTCCATGTGTGACTGAAGGACGGACACAGAGCTCGCCACCAGGAGCCAGTCGTCCAGATAAGTGGAAAGTCTCAGACCGCAATACCTGAGGAAAGCGGCTAGGGCAGAGACTACTCGAGTAAAAACTCGAGGAGCCGGTTTCAGGCCGAAAGTTAAGGCCTTGAACCGGAAGGTTTCGCCTTGAAAGGAGAAAACTAGAAGGCCCCTTGAAGAAGGGTGTATCGGTATGTGAAAGTAAGCATCTTTCAAGTCTACCGAAATGGCCACATCTGACGGTCTGATCGCCGGAAGAATCGAGGCCAAAGTTTCCATGCGGAAACGCTCTCTTGGTATGAAGGTATTTATGACCTTCATATTCAAGATCATTCTGAGCTTCCCCGAGCGTTTGGGAATTATAAAGATAGGGGAGAGACACAGATGGGGGTGGTCTCTTACCCTTTCGATCGCGCCCTTTTCCAGCAGCTCTTGAATCTCGGTGGAGATGTGCTCTAGAAAAAGGGGGCGATATTGAAGGCGGGTTGCGGCGGATGGCTCCGTGTGGGAGGGGCTCTGCGAGTCTTATGCAGAAGCCTCCTCGCGCGATGGAGAGCACGAAATGTCGTCGGTAAGTTCTTCCCAAGCGGGAAGAAAGTACCGAAGACGGCCGCCAACCTTCTCCTCCAACGCTTGGGGCGCACCCTCAAAGTCGCCGCGAATCGCGGGCAGAACCACGGCCCCGACCGCGACTTCGAGGCCTTCTCCTACCTCGAGGAGAAGGCTCCGCCCTAGCCTCCTGTGTGCAGGGGGGCACTGGGCTGAACTTGCAGTGTACTAGTGGCTTGATAGCTGGAAGTGCCACCGCGCCTAGGAGGCGGAAAAATAGCCTGGGCCTGCGGCTTAGGAGCCGAGGACTTGAGGCGTTTCAGAAGTTCCGTCGCCTGCTTGCGTGAATCAATCTAAGTTGAATCACATCAGACACCTTACCTCCAAAGAGGTGTTGGCCGGAGTGCGGGACACTGGCCAGGAGGGCAGGTATGTCCGCATCCGCAATGCCCAGAGAGGAAAGAGCAAGTTTCCTCCTAGCATTAGTGGCTATTGCTGTCAGACAGTTCTGACCACAACGAGCCTGTCAAGGACAAGAGGGCTTCGTCTAGAAACAGGATGTCCGAGTCGGATATCTCGAGTTCCTGGCTCCTAGCGCGAAGGGAAAGGAGCGTACCCAAGTAGGCAGTCAGCCTCAGGCCAGTCCTGGAATGAGCTTCCATTAAGGACGGGAACTTCTCCATTTTGGCATAAGGTGTACTCTTAAAGTTGACACCAAGCCTACCACCGACATGTAGGAGGTCACTGGAACAGGACTTTCTAGTAAAATAATCGAGAGTGTCCTGTTGAGAGAAGGTGAATTCCCTGGCCGAGGGACGGACCCTACCAAGGATTGAAAGAGGCTGTGAGGCGAAGTCATTGTAGACTCGCTTAAAGTCCTCTGTAAGAGGGATGCCCTTGGAGGGACGCTCACCTTGAAAACGGAGAGACGGATGTCCCGGATCAGCCCGACTCTGCAAAAAGTGTCGGAAAGATATTTCTCCAGCAGGTTTGAGTCTCTACCGCCAAGGACCGACTGGTCTGGGGTGTAATCTCAGCCTGTGAAGAGGCATCATCCTCCGAAAATCCAGACTGAGAAACCTGATCCCAAGAAGGGCGGTTTAGGCAGTCCCAGGATTCCTCCCCAGGCGGAGCACCAAGTGCCGCCGGAATGGGAATAGCCCCGACTGGACGATCAAAGCTGAACGTGGTCGGGAGACGCCCGAAGTGGGGCGGCAAGACTCCTGTGTGTTGGAACCCAACCACAATGAGCCGGATACCTGAGAGCAGGAACCGGGCGAGTTGGCTCAGTCGGTAACGTTTCTGCCTGTCGAACCAAAGATCGTGGGTTCGAATCCACCCCGGGCGGATGACTGAAGCCTGCGTTGTGTGTTAACGTGCCCCTCCCTTGTTTCATAGACACAGGCTATGTTACAGTGGAAAACACTCCGTCCCTCGGATAGGACGTTAACTGGAGGTCCCGTGTAGAGGAAAGTCACCACCTTTGCACGTTAAGAACCCACTGCACTATTCGAATAAGAGTAGGGGGAAACCCCGGTGTAGTGGTACACCTGTATATCCCAGTCAGTTATATCGGGAGGAGAGACCTAAGGGTTACAGTGATTCAGTTCGCTTTTCCCCTCCCAGGCACAGGTGACGCCGAATACTTAATAATAATAAATAATCCACTGATTGCAGTGGTGTTAAACAAGGGAAAACCAGTGTTCCTAGCCAGATAACCGGAAAAAACGGATTCGGGACCCGGAAAAACCGGTATCCGAATCCAGTATCCGAACCGGACCTGGGTCGGGGCGGGTACAGGTATCCCCCCTTCCCCCCAAGGGGGTTGGAGTCAGGCGTGGTGGGGGGTACGGACACAGAGTCTGACCAACCACTCCGCTCCACAATGATCTTGAGATAATTCAGAAGTTCATGGGAGACGCCCAACTCAGAAGAAGTAGTCGCCCCTTGGGGGCTAACCTTCTTCTTCTTGGCCCCCCCCCTGACACATGAGGTGAACACACAGTCGATGTCAAGGGGAGAGAGTCCGCCCCGCCTGATGGTTGGGCAGTACTCTGGTGCTTACGTTTCTTGGGCAGGTGAGCATGTTTATCGCTCCCTTTACCCTTAGAAACGGGCACCGCCTCCGTAGTAGGCCCTGAGGGGGGTACTTTTGGAAGATCACAACTCTTTTTACTCTTTCCCGCCTTGCTTGTGTTAGAAGCGTGCGGAGAGACAAAATGAGCCGATCCCTGAGCAAACACACCTATGGCTAGGGAGCGAGGAATGATGCTCGGGCGAGACGAACTGTGGGAAGGGATAACACCCACAGTTTTAAGGGTGAGAGGTATTGGCCTAAGGCACTCACTCCCACCGTTATACAAGTCTCTATCTTCGAGAGAGGTATTGGCAGAGTCCCAGCACTCACTCTCTCGGTTTTCCCCGCATGAGTTGGTCGTCAAAATAGACGGCGAACTCATAACGGGGCGAGCCGTACACGAAGTAGGCCCTAACTTACCGAAAACGGCGATCTTTTTGATTAAAAATACAGTGAAGGAGGTTGACTTATGAAAAGTCTGATACACCAAAATGAATATTAGAATTTGGTGAACGGGATTTTTATTGCGAAGGTAAAAATCTCCCAATTTAGGCTAAGACTTAGCTCATAGATGTTACTTCACTGACGGGCGAGAAAGGAAGAGGAAGAGTATGGCGGTGGCGCGATTGGATTGGTGGACGGGGAGTACGCGCGCGCGGGCAGGGGCTGCGCGTTTAAGACTTAGTTTTTCTCGAATGACGGCATAGTTTGGGAAACTAGCAAATAGGTAGATACATCGATTTCTTGCTGTAAATCTCACTATCGTTCCGCCCGTGGGCAACAATAGGAGAGCACTAGTAGTCGCGCACTCAGGTGATTGCACCTGTTGCTCCGTAGTGCGCCCATAAATGTGGGCTCCAGTCTTCCCATCAGCTGGCAAAGCAACAGCCCGGGTAGCACTCGTTCCCCCATACGGCATCGGCCAGGGGCTATTCAATAACCAGCTGCGAGGGCAGACTGGGACGAGGTCCCAGTATTCGCCCACAGACTACTAATAGCATGTGAACTCATTATTGTTCCGCCCGTGGGCGACAATAGGAGAGCACTAGTAATCGCGCACTCAGGTGACCTCGCCATTGCGAGGTCAGACCGGAAGTAATCGCGCATTCAGGTGACCGCACCTGTTGCTCCGTAGATCGCCCATAATTGTTGGCTCGAGCCTTCCCATCAGCTGGCAATATAGACTGCCCGGGCAGTACTCGCTCCCCCATTGGCATTGGCCGGGGGCTAGGGTTTAAGAACCCAGACCAACATGGGCGGTGCCCGTAAGCTGCCCTGCAGTAGTGGCACGCGTCTCCCCTAGCGGATTTATGCGAGTCATCGCTACCGTGTGGGAAACAGACGTCCCCCCCTTCTGGTCTCAGCGACGAGGGGATTGGATTCGTAATATCCAAACCACTAGAGCTTGACGCCACCCGCCCCGAAGCCGCATGCTCCGAGGCTGGCAAACCCTGCAGGGAAACACCACTGGGCAACTTACCTGCAGCCCTCCCCCTCCCCCATGTACGAAAGTACTCGGGAGAGTTCTGGAGGGCCGAGATGTCTTGCTAGACGACTCTTCGGAAGAAGCAGGTCTCCGCAACCTAGCAGCTTCTTCTTCCGCACTCATAATGCTGCAATAAAACAGACAATAAAGTATACAAAAATATGAAATACTTTAAAAGAGTGCAGGTAAAAATAAATTTGGGGATACGCACAATTTAGATAAAAACCGTATAAAACAAACACCGAACCGAAAACGGATCGGGTCAAACGGAAACACCAGCAAAACACACACAGAAATAACTACGTGGGGCTGGCAGTGAAAATGAAAATAACCTGCCTGGAAAGGAATCAAAAATATCCCTTGCAATCGGCAAGAGTGACATAAAAACACAAGACTACTATAATCTTACGAAAAAGAAGTACAGAAAAGTACTTCAAAGAGCGAGAAAGCGCGCTGAAAAGATACAAAAAGACCTGATTTCAGGAGCGCCGTGACTCTACATCCTAACTCGACGGGGGCGAGCAAGAAAGAGGAAGATGGCCGTTGCGTGTTGCGCGCGTGAGTGGCGAAGGGGAGAACAATATACAGGGGGTGCGCACAATATTGTGACGTATTTGTGTTAAGTTCTCGAATGGGTTCGCGTAGACAAGTGTCTAGCATAATAGGTAGGTATATATGATTTATTGCAGTAAATTATTGCGCGCATTCCGCTTTCCAGTACACACAGGCAAAAATACACGTGTACGACGGTATACACTGGCTGTATGTGTACGATGAATCACATTCCTCCCTTTCAATGGCCGTGGGAATTGAATTGGCTAAGCCAAGCTATCGATGGCCGGCTGAGCTGGTCCTTTTTGGGACAGGGTGAATGATAACTTGGGGACAAAATCACAGACTTAAAAAAAACTTTGAGCAAGGTCAGTTTGATAATAATACAAAATTTTTCAGATTTTGCATGTAAGTAGTGATTATATTGTAAGACGCATGGGTGTTAAAATGATGAAGTTACGGTCGGGCATTTTGATGAAGATGATAATGATGATGATAATTGTTTTGACGATATGATTATCAAGATGATCATCATCATGATGTTCATGACGATATAATGATGCTATGATAATGTGATGATGGTAATATAGATTTGATGGTCATGATGAATTGATTATATGATTATGAGTTAGGGAGACCATCCAAATTCATCAACCATTCCAGAATGCCGCCAGAATGGTCCCCTAAAAATCCATTGTCTTGCTCATCCCCATTCTGGCTGCGTTTAGAATGCGGTACTTAACTCCGCGCTATGAAGGATTACATCCGGAATGGTGTCAGAATGGGTATGTTCCGGAATGCTCCGAGAATGCGCCAATCAAGCCAGAACACGCTATTCACAGTACAGCAAGGAAGAGCTATTCAGCCAGCCGGTGCGGCCCGATCGCTGATCTGTCTTTCTCATGCCTCGCGCGCCGCGATATCGATCGATGCCTCTTTGAAGTGATCGCGGACATACTTCGGAAAGCAAATGAAAAACACTCGAACCCGTCTAATATTATTTTGGGGACAAATAACATGACCACACAGATCAGTGACGTTTCATATTTTAAACGACTTACAAAACTTGCACAACATGTTATTACTTTTGATCATTGTATACTCTGATGAATATATATATATATGCAATGTACACTGTAGCTTAAAATTCAATGTTGTACTTTATATATAAATATATAATTATGTGTTTACTACTCTGTACAGCGCCATGAGCGTCACTTGTGACGGACCTGAGCGCTTAATAAGAAGCCACTATTATTATTATTATTTATTGTGTGTCGATGTAAATTTGTGTGTTTGTGAATTTCATCAACGATGTTTGAAAATGGTTACAGTCATGATGACAGCTAGGTGGCCCCAGAATTGGAATACTATACGCATTCGGGCTGCTGCCGCATGATTCCAGTGATGCAGAGAAAATGATGAAATTATGGAAACATAAAATTACGTCCGTGAAATAAGCTTGTCCAACTCTTGAGAGGGGTGATTACATATTTGTTTGGTTCCTTTCTCTTTCAATGGAATTTGATATTGTGATATTATTTTGCCGAAATTCAATGGCCATATTAATAAGTTATTAACACAAATGTCAAGCAGAATATTTTTTCTTTTTTAATTTTTTTGTATGATTCATTTGATATCATAATTATCATAAAATTTCACTCATTATCATCTTTATATTATAGCTCTAGCGACCGGGAAAGAGGGAAATTGAAGGGAAAGTCAAAACAAAAATCAAACACCCACCCCTTTCTGTGACTTCTTACATTCGCATTAAATTTTCTGAGGACCCCCTCCCCCCCCCCCCCCCCCGAAAAGGATGCAAATGCCCCTCAACTCAGTGACTAGGCTACAGAGATCGTCTTCGTATTTATTTTTTTTTGGGGGGGTGGGAGGGTGGACGGGGAGATATCCTGCTGAAATTCTTTCTACAGTAGCATGAAAATAGTCTGTCCGATATATGCGTCGGGCTTTCTGGCAAGTAATGAAGTATACTAATCGCGTTATGGAGACGGGCAATCGGCGAAGGCCGGCAGTAGCCCAAACCTGGGTCTGCTTTACTGCGGCAGCCCGAACACGTAGCGTTCGGGCTGCGATCAGCAGTCATTGGAAAGGTTGGATGCCTCATAAATCCAAGCTCGTATGTCAAAATTATACCATGAAATATGACATAACTTCAATTGAAGATGCTTTAGGTATTTACAATACTTTCCGGATAACTGTTGTATTTCTTTTCGATGAGGATGATATAAAAAAGCCTATTAATTTCCCGGATCCTGTACTAAAAATTTTCGGAGGCCGATGTGTAGTTTGCAATACGCATGCGTCAGTATATTTTTTTTACATACGTTCGAGAGAGACGAGAGGGAGGATTACAATTGAGTGAAAAAAAGGTGACATTTTATTGATTCTATACATTTCTGAGGAAGAGCTGATCTGCGGAAGGTCTGTTTAGGTAAGTGGCATGACATATATGATACTTTGATTGAAAAATAGTCCCTACGATACAACTATACATTGTCATTTGCCCATGTAAATTGTGAGACGCACGGAATAGTAGTGGTTTCACTCAGGACTCGTGGCAGCGTCCCGGGGCTGAGTTTATAATTATAACTTCCACAATAGCTGGATTAGAGGCGCACGCACGCGGTACAATGACATTGACAATGATTTTATTTCTGACGGCCCCTCCTGTGGGCATGGAAGAAATCATAAATAAAACGGCAATATTTGGCATAAGAAAAATACAAACAAAGAATACATACTGGGAATAATGAACATGTACAGGCAATATGTAACAAAATGAAATATTAATATTTTTATTAGCCAACCTACACCCACTGAGGGTAGGAAGAGCTATACACCACGGGGTCATCCCTATAGCTAGAAGGTCCGATAGTTAGCGGGTCCGATAGACCGACACCCAATAGATAGAAGGTTCGATAGACCGAATGTACGAGAGGGTCCAGTAGACAGAAGGTTCTATAGACCGAATCGGCAGGAGGGTCCAATAGTCCGAAGGTTCTATAGATTGAATGACCAACGGGTCCGACAGTCAGAAGGTCCGATAGATAGAATGTTCTATAGACCGAATCGGCAAAAGGGTCCGATAGTCCGAAGGTTCAGTAGAGGTCCGATGGTTAGAAGGTCCGATAGACCGAAAATAAAAATACGTAAAAAGGGTAAAATAGTGGATAAAATGATAAGTGGATAAAAAATAAGTGGTTAAAATGCCTGAGAAAGGGGTTCCAACCAAAGAAAAAGCAAAAAAGGAAGAGGTTGAAAAGGAAAGAAGAAAAGAAAAGAAAGGAAAAGAAGAGAAGAGAAAAAGAAAAGAAGAAATCAGAAAGGAAAGAGAAGAAAACAAAAATTCAAAAACTTCGCTCACTAGCATTATTAGGGTTATTTACCAATGCCCATTATATTTTCATTATTGATATTAGTTATTAATATAATCGCCATATTGATGTATATAAACCAATGCCAAATTTAATAAGTCATATTCTTAGCTAATAAGTCATATTCTAGCTAATGTTATGCTATTTTTCTACTCAAAGAATGTTAGCAACATAACTGAAAGGAATCAAGCGACAAGTTGACCTAAAGGGCTAAAGAGATGAATTTTCAAAAGTAATGGACTGTGACCAATAGTCTCTTCCCAATATGAGAACGGAAGATGCCGATAACATGTTACACAGATTATGAGAACGGAATAATACGCTAGAACTTATTCTCAGGATACAAAAGTCTTCTTTTTTCTCTCTCTCTCTCTCGTCCGCTCGCTTTGCTTGCTCGTACAATCAAGAAACTAGGCCTAGATTGTTTCTTGCAAGCACCTCTTACGTCCTGCAGCAACAAGAAGCCCGAATATCATAATATTCTCGAATTCCCCCACCCCCCAAAAAAATGGTATAATTTACCCGACAGAGTCCACAGACTAAAATTTGCCACAAGGTTGTAGTATGGGTGTAGTCGGTGAACATTCAAAAAAGTATAAAAGCTGACATCATAGCTGGTATGTAGGAAAATATCAACTCTCAAAAAAAAAAAAAAAAAATGGAAACGCCCCCCTCCCAAGAAGGTGGTAGGGCGTAATTGAAACAATTTCATTTTTTTTGGTCGGAATCTTTTGTTGTCAGAATCTTATCTTTTGTTACTTTTAATGAAAATTCAACTATAAATTGTGCACCCCATAACATTTCTTCGTTTAAAAAATAACACTTGTGTTAGAAGGGCCCGCCCTTTCCTCAGCTTGCTCCACTAGAAAAAAAATGCTTCGGGCATGATGGGCCTCGGGGCTTTAGTGTGCACCATATAATTAGATTTCCATTTTTCAAAAAAAGGTCAGCGTTCCCCATTACCAATACATCGGTTTAGTGGCAAAATTAACCGGGGCGGCTGAGCTGGATGGGTGGACCACCCCCGCCCCACGGTGATGATGATGATGTTGATGATGGTCTGATAAAATACTTTTAACATGTTGAAAATGTATAAAACAACACTTTAAAATAAGTTCCCCATTTTTTTTGGGGGGGGGGGGGGGGGGGAGGGTGGGCCTACAGACCTAGTGCATCGGTTTATTACAATACACATAGAAGAAGATAAGGCATTACCCTTTTCCTTTTATGAGATAGAACTATTAAAAACTTATTGTTTCCACTTATTTTACCTTTTTTACCTTACTGTTGGACTCCTACTGAACCTTAGGACTATCGGACCCTTTTGCCGATTCGGTCTATAGAACCTTCTGTCTATTGGACCCTCTCGTACATTCGGACTATCGAACCTTCTATCTATCCGACCTTCTGACTATCGGATCCCGTTGGACATTCGATCTATAGAACCTTCGGACTATCGGACCCTCCGCCGATTCGGTCTATAGAACCGTCTGTCTATTGGACCCTCTCGTACATTCGATCTATCGAACCTTCTATCTATTCGGTGTCGGTCTATCGGACCCGCTAACTATCGGACCTTCTAGCTATAGGGCTGTAACCATACACCACAACACCCAGTTGGAAAGAATGTACCGTAGTCCAGAATAATGCGTTATGATTAGTTAAAAATAAGATGTCATAGTGGATACACACTTCGATACCGCAACAGTGGAATAAATTATTACAGACTTGCATACAGACTATATTAAGCAACTCCAACAATATAGGGCGTTGTGGCGTATTATGAATTTTGTACTAGACGGAAAAAATCGGAACTTGGAGATATTTGATTGGTTGAATAAAAGGAGGTCAATCACCAAATAAGGCTAGTTTATGAATCATGCATGGCATACCCTCCTCTCACATTCGATATTTAAAACATATATGAATAATGATCAGTTCACCAGCGATGATACTCGCTTGGGCTAACGCCCTCGCCCATTGTCCGTACCGTCTCCATAGTTTACGTAACGCGATTAGTATACTTGCCAGAAAGCCCGGCGCATATTGCATAGGCTAGCATGAAAAACAAAAATCACAGCAGGTCATAAATTATTAACTGGGTCAATGACATTGAGAGACTCTTGGGAGCCATTGTCTGGCAGGTTGTTGATATCACTGCGGTTATTTATAAATAGTATGCGTGCGCGCGCGGGTAGATCAAACAAGCCTTTCTCCCAAAATAATTTGTAAAAAGTAAAGAGAGGGGGGTGGGAGTTACATAAAGTCTGTGTTGTATTGACGGATTGATGGAGCTTGAAAAGGGGTAAAATGAGCTAAGAAAGAGGGGATCATGCAAAAGCAAGGAGAGAAATATCGTTAAAATGAGTTGAGTTAATTCATTTACTTTTTGGGAATTTGTCGATAGCCTATGCCTCTTGCAATTTTAAGGGTGCTAAAAACTCTATCGTGTTTCCTTGTGTTATTCTTTGTTTTTATCAAGAATAATCACCCTTTTCTTATGGCTGTTTTTATTCTGTCAGCTTTTCATTCACCTTTTCCAATGTTTCTCTTTAATTTGTCATTTTCTTCTCTTTCTATCTGTCACGTTGACACGATTCCATTTTATTTCTCTCCTCTCCCCGTTTCTATTCCGCTCTCACAGTGTTTGCCCTCTAATCTTACGCTCTGTTTTTTCCCCTCCTGTCTCAATCCTAATTGTACCGCTCAAGCGGTGTGCTAAAAATATTAAAAATTCAGAAAAAGTATGAACCTTCGGAAGAATTAACTCTATTTCATATTTCGGACTATGAACCACCTTTATTTTTTTCCAAATATGAACCTTCAGAAAAACCAGTTGCATATATCATAGGCCTATACGACGAAAAATATCTTGGCAAAAAGAAATGAATATCGTGACCATGGTGAATGGTAAAGGAATAAACCCCGTTGGTTAGTTTTATCCTTTTCATTTTTTTTGTTATTTTATCTGGTGATCTCCTCTTTCACCCCGCGATCGCCGCTCTATTCTGGCGTCCTTCGCTTACATTGTTTTATTATAAATAGACGGGTTGTCACCATAAATAAAGTATAAACATGAAAAAAGGTTATATACACATAACTTCACTGATTCTCATCATTGAAGTTATTTAAGGGCAACAAAATATATACATACGTTAAACTTCCACAATAATTCTTGCGATCCATACAGTTCCTTAAAAAATCATTGCCGTCTTAATATCAGAAGAAATATAAAGCGCATTTGGTGCGCAAAACTGATTATCATTTGTTAATATCAATCATATCGTGCATTTTTCATGTATTGATCATTCTCATCAGTGAATTTATTTAAGGGCAACAAAAATATACATCGGCCGTCATTTATTTCATCTGTAGTAATATTAATATTATTATTTCTTTGGGCAATCGTCCAAATCTGTATCATCTAGCGAGTGTAATTTAATTTCATCTTACGATCATTACTTTATTTCATATGATGAGCTTCAATTTCTTTCACCATTAAACTTCCGCATAATTCTTGCGATCCATACATGTCATTAAAAACAAAAATCAGCTATTCACCCGGCGATCATCACTTCGTTCAATCTGGAGATCGTATTCTTTTTTTCATCTAACGGTCGACACTGTATCTTATCTGGCGACCGTCGCTTTATACAGTATTCATAAATAAAGCGAATTCACTATAGTATATGGCATCAACATGAATCTTCAAAAAGAAAGTCAAAGAAAGGGAAATACTTTGAAACGAGATTATACATGTATCATGCCGGCATGATCGATATCGCAATAAATGAAGCACCTTCGATCGCGCTGCGCATCCTTGGCTGTCCCGTTCATGATTTTTAATCACCGCATTCTGGGACCATTCCAGAATGACCCCATGCCATGTCGACAACAAAGGGACATTTCCAGAATGGTCACAGAATGCTTCCAGAATGCTTTCAGAATGCCCCTTTGTTCGGCAAACAAAAGGCGCCGATCAGCCGGGAATTTGAGAACGCGACTAGAATGGGGATATTCCCGACCCATTCTGGAATGCTTGATGACCCCATTCCGGATACATTCTGGAATGGTCGATGACTTTGGATGGTCTCCCTTAATGACGATATGATGATGATATGATAGTTAATTTTCATCTCATCATGATACATTAATAATAAATAGTTATTGAAAGACGAATTTTAAAAATATCAATTCTAATATCGATTGTCTAAACGCTAGTACGCTACATTTTTTGAAACGCCATTCACGCAAAAGAGTTTAAGAACCTTTTCTAAATAAATTTATACACTGTTTACATGAAGGTATGTTCTTATTTTCTTGATGTGTTTTAGTTTTACAACAATCTAAACCAATCGAGAAATGCGATACGTGTATGTAACTGAGAAAGACGGGGATTCCATTTACGGGTTAAGAATAAAGCCTTTAAATGATCAGTATTTATGATTGGACGAGAAAAAAAAAGAATTATCACCATGAAGTTCACAATCATCATTTTCCTTCACCATTATATAAACCACCACGATCCCATCATCATTTCATCGTCATTTCATCATCAATTTCATGAATCATCACCATCACCAGATTTGTTTCAAATGCAGAATAATGTAAGAGCAAATGTGGGTCCTGCATGCGCTACAGCTAGCTTGACAAAGTCAGTCATTGTTTCGTCACAATGCAGCGTTCATCGCGAGCGCGCTCTTAGCCAAACCGTTCACCGTTCACCAAAAGAAATTCGTTCGTGCGTGCGCGCTCGGTTGCTAACCGTTGCCTCACCGTTAGCGAACCTATAGCGAACCGTTAGCTTCCCGCGGTTTCGCGACGAAGAGCAAAACCGCGGGGAGGAAACATGGGAAGCAGCACCGAAGCCTTTGCATACATTACCGTTACCGAACCGATGTGCCAACTGTGAGCGGCAGTGTACATGGAGATACGCCCATCCAAGACATCTTTGATCCAGTCCTTCTAATAAAGGGATACGCCACCAGGCGGCTGTGGGGAAAGTCAGGATTGCGTAAGCCCCATTCACTCATACACAAAGTTTATCCGTCAAACGCGTCTGTTAGACTACTGGGATTACATTTTGGACTGCACAAAGCCGACCTGATCTCACTCGAGAGCTCGAGCTCGAGCTCAGGCAGAGCGTGCATCTTGTGCGGTGACCAGTCTGTCCGAAGTTTGCACCCCGCGGAGCAACGGCATGATCAGGTAACGATGGCGGTGCCCTCTCGCGGTAAAAAAACCGTCCACAATCTGCGGTTGAGTATCCCTTTAAACACATGACTCATTTACCATACACATGTCAAAGGCAAACAGACTTCAATTTTCCTTGTACAAATAAAGCCGCTTTGTCAACACAATGAATTAAGAATGTCACTTCCTCTTCACTTGATGATCCCTTGAATGCAATCAAGCAATAAATCCAACCTACATTTTGTACTTCAAATACACTGTACATATGAAATCAAGCTCAAGACACGGAATGAAATCTTATTTGTGGTTGTCAGAAAACACAAACTTGGCATGCAAAGACAATGCAAAGTCTCCATTTTGGAAACCTGACAGGTTTATCCATTCTTCTGAGGCAAATCAGGATGAAGGCAGGGGAAAAAGACAAAGTGGGGAAAAAGACAAATTTATATATAGAATAAAAAATAACAAGTACCAGATTTCATAAAAAATTAACTAACAAATCTGTTGGGTGATATTTTGTTTCTCATTTTTCTGATTCTTTGTGTAGGAGTAAAGTGAGTACTTGCCCTCCCACTTGTATATTACATGTACATTTACAAGTCTATTTAAAGGGAAATCCATCCTGGTATTAAGTTGATTTGAATAAATGAAGAACTAGATGAATTCTCGACTGCGTGCAGTTTAAATTTATGCCTCCGCCCTTGCCAGATCAGAAATATATCGCATATTCATGTTGATTTGTTTTAAATTTTGATTGAACCAGAAAAAAAGCCTCTAATTACATGTTAATTGACCTCTTTGACATTTGACCTTACATATTATAACCCCAAAGTCTAATCACTTTATCTCCTCCTAGTCATGAATACAAAATATTGAGATATGGTGATAACAAAAGGTAAAAAAAATTCAGTTGATGGCTCAAACTGTTCTTGAAATATTGTGTAACAAAGGTAAAAGAACATTAATTTCACATACTCCTGAATAATGACCTCTATGACCTGTCACCTTTGACCTACGTGAACAAAAATCTAATCAGTTCGTCTCATTATGGTGATGCATACTAGTTCCAAGTTTGAAGTTAATGGATCAAATGGTTCTGGAGTAGGCCTGGGAATAATATTTGAATATTCAAATTATTTGAATAGCTCACCGGCAAGCGGTAATCGAATAACGCTTTTCTCACTATTCAAATATTTGTCCAATGACGAATAGTGATTTGGACATTCGATTACCTAAAGCATCATGACCAACAATGATCTTTATAACATCAGAAAATACTGCATAACAGATGATAAGCACATAAAAGGTGTAAAGAGACATTTTACTTGCTAAAATAATACAACAGAAGTCCAAAATGTGCCATGAAAAGTTTTTTAAAAAACACAAAAGTAAAAGAGTTATGGCGTCACTTCGACAATGAAATACACAAGCCGGTCGGCCACAATCAGTTTATACATGTAGTCACCCGGTACGCTCACGGCCTAGCTCGCTACTGTCTGTGCAGAGCTTTGCGCCTCTGTATTGTTGCTAGCTATTTCAGCTCCGATATGGAGTATGATGAATGTAATTCTTCAATTATTATATGAAAGATCGTTGCAAAATAAAAAATTGTCACTTTACAATAATCCTGTGTTATAGCTGTCTTTGTGATATTATTTGTTTTATGTTTTGATAGTCTTTGTGATCCTATTTCGTCTCGGAAACGTATGTGGCTAGCTGCTTTGCTTGTGTTGGCGCATGCGCAATGTGGCTTGAATGTTCCTTCGAGGTGTACGATAAACTGAAGAATGAAAAGAAGCTAGGTATTCGAAATAATTGAATTATTCGAATACCTGCTTGCTCGAATATTCAAATAGTAAAAATGGTATTCGTCCCATGCCTATTCTTGAGATATCGCTAGAATGAGGCCAACGCCTCAAATTTCAGAAATTTGCCTCTGTGACCTTGACCTTTGACCTACGTACCCCAAAATCTAATCAGATCTTCTTCCTATGGTGTTACATACTAGCACCAAGTTTGGAGTTCATACTTCATGTGGTTCTTTAGTTATCGCTAGAACGAGAAAGCGGGAAGGACGGACGGACAAGCAGAAAACAATGCCTCTGGCACCACCTTCGGTGGGCGGAGGCATAAAAATGAGAATAACAGATTAGTGAAAGTTTGAGCAAAATCCGATATGAAATAAGAAAGTTATGAATTTTTGAAGTTGTAATCAATCAAACACAAAGTGGCAACTCCGTGACATATCTTGCGAGCTCCTGTCCCATTTGCTCAGTACGTAAAATTTCATTAATTTCCATTTTCTTAGTTTTTGATTAAAGAACAGATTTGTTTCATACATGTTTTGTGTAAAAACATATGAGCAATGATTATATCTAAGGTGCATCTTTGATTTACTATTTTCTCTACAGAAAATAGAAATTAATCATGTTTTGTGTACAGGGCAAATGGGAGAGGAGCTCGCAAGAGACGTCACAGAGTTGGTGATTTGTTTTTGACTGATTACAACTTTTAAAAATTCATAACTTTCTTATTTTGCTCACACCGTCACTGACCCTGTTTCTTTAATTTTTCGGCTTCTTTTAAAAATTAACTTGTAATCAGGGTGGACTTCCCCTTTAATACAGATCAATGAAAGTTTGAAACACGCACCTTAGTGTTTTTGCAATACCCCTTTATGAAATAGATGCAAATGTATTCCTTCATCAACAAGCTCAAACACAGAGTTACTAATTTGCATTTAAATGATAAATTGATTACAATTCATAACTTTCTTATGTTTTATCAGATTTTTCTAAAACTTTCACTGTTTCTCTTAGTTTTCAAGTTGATTTTAAAAGAAGGACAAAAATCAAAGAAACAGATTGATGAAAGTTTGAGCAAAATCCGATGAGAATTGAGAAATAAGAAAATTATGAAGTTTTGAAGTTGTAATCAATCAAACACAAATTGGCAACTCTGTGACATATCTTGCGAGCTCCTTTCCCATTTGCCCTGTACTAAAAAATCACAAATTTCAACTTTTTTAAAAAGAAAATATTTAATCATACATGCAACCCAGATATAATCATTGGACATATAGGTTTTGTACACAAAATTTGTATGAAACAAATGTATTCCTTCATCAACAACTAAGAAAATGAAAATTTATGAAATTTTCAGTAAAGATCAAGTGGGAGAGGAGCTCGCAAGATACGTCACCGAATTGCCAATTTGTGTTTGATCGATTACAATTCAATAATTCATAACTTTCTTATTTCTTGTCAAATTTTGCTCAAATTTTCACTAATCTGTTTCTATTTTTCTGCTTCTATTTGTATCAACTTAATACCAGGGTGGACTTTCCCTTTAAGTTGCAATTTGGGCCAATGCCACTTGGTCCAACCAATGCACATACATACGTCCTGTCTTATTATTATTACATTAATAAAGGATTTCCCTGAAGCCAGACTACTACAGACATGATCAATGTAAACCCACTGAAACCGAAAGTAAGTGGTTCTACAATATGAAACTATATCTATGTTTTAATTACATGTATGTAGATATGATCATACACACAATAGAAGTCCTAAGTACTGCAAAAAGCCATGATTGTACAGTACATGTACATATAGGCATACAATCAACATGAGTGACAAAATAGTAATTATAGCAATAACCATGCTTCAAATCTTCTGAGTTATGGCAAGTTTTAGACCTACCTTATAATATTGATGTAACCTGTGTCTACGTTTCCTATTAATTTTAGTTTTAGGGTACATGTGCAGTACCTACTATGGCAAGCCATAGGGGAAAATACAAAATATATTCAATGTTTACAAAGATATATATGCGCAATTAAAATATATTCCATGTTTATAAAAAATATATATTCATTATCTATATATATATATGATGTTGATAAAATATATTAGTTTTAAAAATATATGAACATTAATATTTATGTGTTTTGAAAATATATATACATGTAAGCTGAAAAAATATGACCATAAATGAATATATGCATTGTGAAAAAATATATAAGCATAAATAAATATGCATTGTGAGAAAATATGTGAGGATAAATATATACGTTGTGAAAAGTATATGAGCTGAAAAAAATACATATAAGCATTAATGAATATATGCGTTGTAAAAAATATGTGTTGTAAAAAATATGTGTTGTGAAAAAATATATGCGCTGTGAAAAGATATTTGAGCATAACTAAATATATGCGTTGTGCAACAAATATGTGCATGAGCATAATATTATGTGTTTTGAAAAAAAAATGTATATGAGCCGAAATAATATATGAGCATAAATAAATATATGTTGTGATAAAAAAAGGAATGAGCATAAATAAATATTATGCACCTTTAAAATATGTGTGAAAAATATATAACATAAGAAAGCAATATAATGTGCAATCTATAATTTCCTTCACATAATCTAGAAATTAGCACTTCAATACTAGTATCGTTTGGCTTGTGATATATGTGCGCGCGGACGTTTTATAATTTTGTACGAGAATTCTGGTCGTACGAGAAAGCTTGTGCGAGAAAAAATATATGTTCGTACAAAAAAAAAATATGTTCGCACAGTGTTTCCACAGCCAAAAAAGTATCCATATCGCCTCGGCCTCCCGCGATTGCTAGAAGTGCGTGCGGAGCAGGCCCCGGCTGGACTCGGCCGGGCGTACATTGCACTACGTACAAGCACGCTCGCGCTCCAGGCCAGTTCCCAATCCCTTCCGGCCATGCACCCGGCCCGTACGTACCCATGCTCAGCCCGCGGACGCGGCCATCATCATCGACTTGCAAGAAAGAACTAGGCTATTCAAGCTCAAGTTATCTTTGCTTATTATTAATTCTTTATTGGTAATGGTATGCTATACCTGAATCAAAATGAATTTAATCGCGGTGTTAATTACTGTGTCCTTGTGTACGATGAACATTGACGGAATGCCTCCATCAAGGCCACGAGCTAGTAGTAGAGCTCGATCGTACTTGCCGCGCCACGCCGCGCCATTCAGCATGCATTCTGCATCTGACCTGCGCCGCGGAATGGTCTGGCTGGGACTTAATCTATAGGGTCTGAATAAGGCTCATTTAAAGACTAAGTCTAGGGAGCGCAGATACTTTTTTTTGCACGCATATATTTTTTTTTTTTGTACGAACATCATTTTTTGTATGAACAGGTTTTTTTTCTCGCACAAGATTTCTCATTCTCGTACAAATAAAACGCGCGCACATATCACAAAGCAAAACGATGCTAGTATTGAAGTGCTAATTTCTAGTTTATATGAAGTTTATATGAAGGATATTATAGATTGCACATATATCGCTTTCTTATATAATATATATTTTACACATATATTTTAAAAGTGCATATATTTATTTATGCTGATTCCTTTTTTTTATCACAACATATATTTATTTATGCTCATATATTTTTTCAACACATATAATATTATGCTCACATATTTGTTGCACGATGCATATATTTATTTATGCTCATATATTTTTCACAACGCATATATTAATGCTCATGTATTTTTTTCAGCTCATATATTTTTCACAACATATATACTTATTTTTCCCCATATTTTTTCACAACGCATATATTTATTAATGCTCATATATATTTTTAAAACTCATATATTTTATCAACATCATATATATATAGATAATGAATATAGATTTTTTATAAACATGGAATATATTTTGATTGCGCATATAATCTTTGTAAACATTGAATATATTTTGTATTTTCCCCTATGGCTTGCCATAACCTACATTAAACAAAAATGTACTGACATAAGAGGCTCTGGTTGAAAGTATCAGTTCCGGAGGTGACATGATTAGTATTATTTTCTTGAGGGTTAAAGTCCCTATAAAGGAAAGAGTACTTTCCATAAAGACTCAAATAGAGACTGTATATTTGGTTTATATCGTCAACTTTAACCACATTCTACTCTTTGTACAGTGGAATAGGAACATCCTATGCTATTGAGTTAAATATAATTTTAAAGCTAAGAGTCTCCTCTTTCAGAAACAGACCTTAACTAACAAGAGCCCCAGGGGGCACGACGCTCACCTGCGGTGGATCAATTCACATCTGGTACATGTTCTCTCTAGCACCACCAGGAGATACGTTAGAAATTGAATCAACTAGGAGGATGTACACGAGATGATTTCATGAACAACTTTCATTCTTCATCTATAAAGGGTTAATTCCACGGTAACGGAAGGACATTTAGATACAGTTTGTGTGTGATTGTCCTTCCGTTACTGTGGAATTGACCAGAGGTATCTCTATACACAATACCAAGTCTTAGCTTCCCACCAAGTTCGGTTAAATTCCAATCATGGGTTTTGGAGAAGAAGCTGAAAATGTAAAAAGTTTATGGATGGCGGACAACTTGCCCCACCCCCCCCCCCCCTCCAGTATGTTACCCCCACAGACCCTCTATAGGGCCACCCAGAAAAAATTCATGAAGAACTTTCATTTTTCGTCTATGGAGGTATCTCCATACACAATACCAAGTCTGAGTTATTCCTGGTTCTGGAGAAGAAGATGTTTGAAATTTACATAGCTTTTACACTTGGGGGCCTCCCCCTGGGCCCCCCTGGGCCCCCCTGGGGGCCACATGTACCATTTTAGCAACTTTGGATCCCCTACCCCTAAGGATGATTCCTACCAAGTTTGGTTGAATTCCGATCATGTGTTTTGGAGAAGATCAGAACGTACATTTTGCCTGGCAGCGCCCCCCCCCCCCCCCCTCCAGTATGTTACCCCCACAGGGCCCCTATAGGGCCACTCAGAGAAATTTCATGAACAACATTCATTCTTCATCTATAGAGTTATCTCCATACACAATAGCAAGTCTGAGCTATGCCTGGTTCTGGAGAAGAAGATGTTTGAAATTTACATAGCTTTTACAATTGGGGGACTTCCCCCTTGCCCCCCCTGGGGGCCACATGTACCATTTTAGCAACTTTGGGTCCCTTACCCCTAAGGATGATTCCTACCAAGTTTGGTTGAATTCCAATCATGTGTTTTGGAGAAGAAGATCAGAATGTACATTTTGCCTGGCAGCGCCCCCCCCCCCCCTCCAGTATTTTACCCCCACAGAGCCCCTATAGGGCCACTCAGAGAAATTTCATGAACATTCATTCTTCATCTATAGAGGTATCTCCATACACAATACCAAGTCTGAGCTATGCCTGGTTCTGGAGAAGAAGATGTTTGAAATTTACATAGCTTTTACGATTGGGGGCCCTCCCCCTGGCCCCCCATGTACCATTTTAGCAACTTTGGGTCCCCTACCCCTAAGGATGATTTCTACCAAGTTTGGTTGAATTCCAATCATTGGTTTTGGAGAAGAAGATGAAAATGTAAAAAGTTAACGGACGACGCACGACGCATGACTTCCATCGCAATAGCTCGCTCGAGCAGGTGAGCTAAAAATTCATATCTGGCGACTTTTTTGTGGTTTTGTGGTGCCTGGTCACATATTGTCTGCAATATCATACGATGTGTATAGTACATGTACCTGTAAAGAGTACTAGTATTCACTGATTATGACATCATATGTGACCCTCCACCACAAAAGGACCAATAAGTCGTAAATTTTGTTTTTTTAATTTCAGCAGAGTTTGAAAGCTTAGATTCTAAGCTTTAAAATGATATACAACTTGTCTTGTATAGACTCAGCAAACCCTTATAAACTGCAATGAGAATGTCTGAGTGTCAGACAGGCTAATGACCAAAACAATAGAGAAAACGGGCTCTAAAGAGGAGTGACCATTTAAGAGCGCCTAATCTGTGTCCTATTGTTTGTCGCACAAAAGGTTGAGTCAAAACTCCAAAGCCTGCACTGTGAAGTACTCATTGGATTGGGTTGAAACTTTTCATACCTTTAGAATAGATATATTTCTTTCCTTCTGTAGATTTTGAATATCAGACACTGCAAAGTTTTTGAGTTATACCAGAAAAGCAATGTGAAGTACGATCCCAGCAAGCTGACTCACAAAGTTTGAATGTCCATGGAAAAATTGTCATTTTGAATGAGAGTAAAAACATATTTCACTATGGTATTTTACTCTGAAATTTTGTCAGATGGTAGATCAATATCTATACTTTCAGAAAATACCAAAAACTTCAAATAGATATTTCCACCCCAAACAACCTTTTCAAGCTGTTTACTCTAGAACTCCCATTGCGACTTATTGGTCGTTTTGTGATGGTATCCCTCGAGTGCAAGATTTCTTTCAAACAAGATATATATGCACGAGGCCTGTGTGAACTATTTCACATGCATGATGCACAATGGATTGGTCCATTGTGCATCTTGTGAAATAGTTCACACATGTATTAAACAACAGGTCTATTGCTACATCATGGTAACTAATCCGTAAAGCAGCTATTATCATTCTCCATAATTAAGTGGGTTTTTTTACGATCAGTGGTGTAACTTTTGTACTCGGAGGGTCAAAATTTCAAACAAGATATTTTTTCATTATTTCATTTGATTCCTGTTTGAAATTGTTCAAATTGTTGAAAAAATAACATTTCAGACCTTAAAGATGAAGGGTTATTGGTGTGATTTAATGAAAACCCTGGCACCTGAAGTAAATTCAAGCGAAATTTTAGTTTCATGAATTGCACCATATTGACAAAATTTTGTTGTCAAACTTTCTCATGCAAAGTTTTTATGGTGAATAACAATATATAATTTATGAATCAAAATGATTTGGGGTTGAATATGAAGTGAATTTAAAAATAATTTCATGAGATTGACTAATTTTCAGCAAAAATCCAAATTGACATGTTATTTTTTAGGATTTTTACTATTTCCCAGAGGACAGGCCAGGTCAAACTCTTACCACAAGAACTCTTCAAGAAGGGCTACCTTCCTATGTAGGTTAAACGAAATTCCAATCATTTCTTAAGAACTCAGAATTTTTAACACATGCATGTTTCGGAGGTGACAGTTAACATATTCAGATGTTTCGGAGGTGACAACAATGTTAACACTCACTTCTGCTGTAAATAAGTGACAATAAGACAAAACATCTTCATTTTTATCAATGTTTTTAATAACTACAATTCAAGAACAGGAAATTAACTCCATTTCAAGTAGAAAAATCACACAGAACCAGTATTTTTGACACTTTGATAATTCGCATGAGTAGTTTGCCTATTGTATGGGTGAAGGACATGCGCTAAATATTGTCATCTGAAGAAACATGCCCACTCCACATTCTAACTTAAATTGAGATGAGGATGAAAGATCATTTTAATCATGTTTCTTTGCTCTCAGTACATTTCATCCCACAGCACCAGGAAAGAACTGCTTTGTTTCGGAGGTGACATTCAATTGTTAACATGGTGTTGAAATATTCATATATGAATAACAAAAGCAAAAGATCTTGTTTAATTTGAGGATATTATTTTTTGCACTTGGTCAAATGTATAAATTGATTTTAGTATGTTGAGGAATTCTTTATCATACTTGATAGCCACTATACAAATGTTTCAATACTGCTGCAAGGAATTTGGTTCAGAGTAAATTTTCTACACAAGATTCATTTAAACTATTGACATTAATAAGATACATGTACATTTTGATTATCTCTCTAAATTGCTTGAAAACTAGAAATGTGCATTGCTGGTGCCGCGCAATGCGAAATGTATCCCCCGGCACTGGCAGCGATTTGAAGGAGGGACAAAGACCCTCCCCCATCCCCTCCCTCAAACAAAAGGATAGTGTAGAAATTGCCGCCAGTGGCCCGGAATATTGTCAACACTAGGAGCAGCATTACCAAAACGATTTGTGCAGATTAGAGTATAATGCATTTTTATAGAAAATTCGGAAGAAATATGACCTCAGAGCTCACATAAGCCATCCACTAAAATATGACCTTTGATCCTATGAAAGACGGAACACTGGTGGCAGCATCACCAAAAACTATAGGTTTTTAGATTACACCAAGAGACACCTTCATGCAAAATTTGAATGAAATCCGTCAAGAAATGCAGAAGAGTGCAAGAAATGGAAAAATGACCTTTGACCCTATAAAGGACGGAACAATGAGGGCAGCATCACCAAAAATTAAATATGGGTAGATTATACCAAGATACATCTCCATACAAAATTTGAATGAAATCCGTCAAGAAATGCAGAAGTAAGAGTGCACAAAAGGGACAAATGAGCTTTGACCCTATAAAGGACGGAACAATGAGGGCAGCATCACCAAAACAGTAAAGATGTGTAGATTATACCAAGATACATCTCCATACAAAATTTGAAAGAAATCCATCAAGAAATGTGGCCTGCAGAGTGCAGTCACGCCATGCCCTGAAGTATGACCTTTGACCCTATAAAAGATGGAACAATGAGGGCAGCATCACCAAAAATTAAATATGGGTAGATTATACCAAGATACATCTCCATACAAAATTTGAATGAAATCCTTCAAGAAATGCAGAAGAGTGCACAAAAGGGACAAATGAGCTTTGACCCTATAAAGGACGGAACAATGAGGGCAGCATCACCAAACAGTAAAGATGTGTAGATTATACCAAGATACATCTCCATACAAAATTTGAAAGAAATCCATCAAGAAATGTGGCCTGCAGAGTGCACTCACACCATGCCCTGAAGTATGACCTTTGACCCTATAAAAGACAGAACACTGGTGGCAGCATCACCAAAAACTATAGGTTTTTAGATTACACCAAAAGACACCTTCATGCAAAATTTGAACGAAATCCGTTGAGAAATGTGACCGCCAGAGCGCACACAAGAGTACACACAAGACATCTATCAAAATATGACCTTTGACCCTATAAAAGACGGAACACTGGGGGCAGCATCACCAAAATCTAGAGGGTTCCAGATTTTACCAAGAGACACCTTCATACAAAATTTGAACAAAATCCGTTGAGAAATGTGACCGCTAGAGCGCACACGAACTATCCCCAAAAATATGGCCTTTTACCCTATAAAAGACGGAACATTGGGGGCAGCATCACCAGAAACTATAGGGGTCCAGATTTTACCAAGATACACGTCCACAGGAAGTCTGAAAGAAATTCGTCAAGAAATGTGACCGCTAGAGCGCACACAAGAATGTGACGCGGTGGCGGCGGCGGCGAAACGCTGCTGAATCCAAAGTATCCTCCGGCATACTGCCGGGGGATACAATTACCTGCCATTAATGTGTGTTAGTCATTTTTGAGAGTAATCAGTATAAGATTAGAAAGACCCAATTGTTTCGGAGGTGACATTTAATGTCAACAACACACAGGCAACACAGCTACTGGGATGTTAACTATTTGCGAACATTCATGTGTTTCCCCAAGGCTATAACTTTAAAATGTGAGCTTTTTCTTTCAGTTCTTACTTTTCATTTCATTTAAGTTATTCACTTTCATCATAGTTTGCTTTACATTGTAATTTGTTCTAATCACAACAGTTTTTTACAGTTTTGTTGAGACAACGCAGTTTGTGTTTCCGAGCTGAAGAGAGCTGAAGAGAGCGTCATGCTTGTCTGTGAAATTGAGGGGAAAATTTTGATTACTTATGTTTGTTTTTTGTTTCAATGGGCAATTCCATGATTAAGTGTACATCAGACCAAACTTTATTTTTGCTCTTTCTCAAATTCAGGTCAATTTTGGGGGTTTAAATAAATACAGGAATTGTTTTTACAAAGGGGTTTCATACTCGCTAAAAACAATTTATTTAATTTTGCCCCTTATAGAAGAATCCGAACCATACTCAAATTTAATAGACAGATGGGACTTCACAGTTTTTTAGTCATGGACAGAAATATACTGCATATTTTGTGAATTTTTCAATTAGATACATGTAATTTGTAGGGCATTTGTGACCCGTCACGACAAAATGAGACAGAAGTCGCTGGGCTAGAACTCGAGAAAATTGGGCAAATTTAAAAAAACTTCAAATTTCGTCATTTTTTTTTCTTAGCTGATTTGAATCTTCAATGTTTCATGAATGCTCTGTAAAAAAATTGAGTCCTAAATATAACGGGAAAGGGTAGAAAAAGCAGTTTTTCTACGAGTGTTTTTTTCGGTCAACTCTTCTATTTTTTCGGACAGCTGGCTCGTCCCAGAGCGAAAAGAAAGCCATCCGCTAGGCCCCGCCCCTAGCGACGCGTGGCTTTGTTCATTGGACGTTCGCAGTCACGTGATCTCTGTAAAAGAATTTGCAACAAGTACATGTACTTAATGCTCGATCGCGCTGGCTTGCTCGTGCCGTCTCGAATTGTTCTGAAGATTAAGATCAGATATTGCTTCTGTTATCATCGCATTCGTACTACTTTGGTCCCGTTATAATAAAGTACAATATTATCAATATTTCATTAATCTTTATTTTTGGGAGTCTTTCTTGTTTCGTTTTGAGTGCAGGCTAAACAAAAATCTTTTTCTCCTTTCTCTGTTTCAGTTATCAGTACCTCCCTCTCTGTCTTCTTTACAAGTTGATTATTTTGTTACTTTGCTCAGCCTAGTATCACTTTAAAGAGATTCTGAAAGTGAAATAAGTCCCAAGATCCCTTTGAAGGGGGGGGGGGGGGGGTGAACCAAATGAAATTGTGACGGCGAATGAAAATGTGTTAGAATGTGATACATGTTCAGAATGAGAGAGAGAGAAGAATTCACTAATCATCTGGTGAGGGTGCGTGTGAAAATAATAGACAAATTATTTAGCTCTATTAAAAGCAAAAAGAAAAAGTTGAAATTGAGAAGGTGGTACATTTCGTAAAGCAAGACTCGCCTAGCGCAGAGAATTGTTAATCGTCAATGAAAGATCTCTTCATTACGAAGCTGGTTTAAGCCATCGCTGTTTAATCTATTGAAAGTAGAGAGGGAATAGAAAAGAGTTGATTTTCAAAACAGAAGTAAGAAGAACTGGAAAGATGACTTACGAACAACGAAACTATTGATACACGATAATAATAAGGGGTAAATTCTGTAACCCTTTGAAAAACCGAAAAGAAAATAAGCCTTTTAACCAGAAAGAACAGTACATGTAGCCTACCTGTGTAGAGATTATAAAACAAGCGCGCGATTTAGGACAAACAGAGAGAGAGAGAAAATCAATACCGGTAATCGTCTCTTGCTGGAGGTGACTTAATCCTTGTTCTTTGAAAGGGGCAAATTCTCTACCTCTTTATAACATGGCGAAGAAGAAAAGAAATTAGCTATTAGACACCAGTAGATTGTATACATTTTTTTGAGTAAACTATAGAGCGGAGAGAATCGATGACTTTCAAGCTAAGCCACGCGTTATCTTCATCATGTTCATACTGCCAGTTAGCCAGGGCGGATACAGGATTTTCAGAAAGGGGGGCACACACTGGGGAACCCTCCGTTTGAAATAAAACTGTGGAGATTATGAAACAGGTGCGTGATGTAGAAGGAGAGAGAGAAAATCAATAATCGTGTGTTAATTCTTCAGCTTAAGAAAGCGGCGATTTCTATTGCTCTTTCACAAGACGAAAAGTAAAAAAAGTAAGCTTCATATGCAGACATCAACGATCTCTGTCAATATTATTCTTGGTAAAGACTAGTCTAATCAGTAAATTTGCCAAAATTGAATGACTTTGCGACAATCGAATCCAAGCTATAAAAAGAAAGCAAATAACATTGAAAGAAATCAAGTTTACATGATTAACTTAGAAAAAGATATAATGACATAAAAAGCTCTGAAAGTTTGAACCATAATCTAATACATTTCCCCGCACAAAATGACAGACTTATAAACCTTTTGACTATAGCTAGGTTAATCAACCCTTTAAGAAAATCATACCGGCATAGGAAAGGCTCAACGAAAAAAGCATGAAGTTGATGCGGGAAGCTTTTTCAGTGCCGTGAAACTACTTGATTTGTTACCCTTTAAAGCGTTAGAATTCATGGCTTAAATGAATTAAAAATTAAATTCATGTTTTCATGAGAAGAGATCCTAAAGAAACATAAGGACTAGTTTTTATTAGAATTAATAAACGGTTGCTAAGGGCTTTATAAAAATCTAGTTGACATTACAAACGGAAAATGCTGCATGACTGCAAAACGGAAGTCAAACTTTGGAAGCGTTTTTCTCGAAGAAATACTTTGCCACAGCCCTACTTTACTCAAGATTCAAAAGCTATTATCTCCACTAATACTCACTCTCTCGAGTTGAACTATATACCAAATTAAAGCTTATGAAACGGAGAATAATAATCAATAATAAAATGCAATTTCAAAAAATGCGACTTCTGTCTCATTTTGACGTGACGGGTCACATTTAGTCTCACCAATTTAAAAGAAAGTAGGCAATAATAAGTTGTTGAAAATGTATAAAAATCTCAAATATGTAGTACTGGACAAACTGTAATGTGACTAACCGTAATGTTACTAACAAGGTTTTGGGCTCTATTTAAACAAATTGAGTGATACAATCTCTAAGCAATTTGGGGCAACATTTGTCATCATTTAAGAAGTAATACATACTGATATGGCTCCAAGTTTGAGGTACAATACAATAAGGAGGAATATTTTTTTAAAAACTTTGGTTTGTTTCTCATGTCCTTTTTTTTGTAATTTTACTGTCATCCAACGTTCTCATTACAGCTCTTATTTTATTTATTTACTTTTGGTTTCTTTATGTACTGTAGACCTTTGGTAGGTGAATATATATTTGCAAGAGTAGGACTTCAGATGAAAAAGCTATTGAATCATCTGTATCAAAAATATTAAAATTTGATAAAGTGTAAAGTTACTATTCATGAAATTGCCCCAATAATTTTCCCCATAAATTTCACAGACTGGTCTCAAATATCCTTAATTAAAAAAAAATAACTAAATAAATAAATAAATGAAATAAATTTCACAAACTGGTCTCAAATATCCTTAATATAAGGGACTGAAAGTGGGAAAGGGAAATTAAGGAAGCATATTATTTGTCTGAAATTTGAGTGCTGATAACCAAATTATGTGATTAAACATTGTAATAACGAAACACCTCACCAATATTATACTGAGATAGAAAGTCTAGAAATCTTGTTTTGGACCTCTCCCTTTCCAGTACTGGGGACTTTGTACCTCTGTTTACTTAAGTTGTTATTGTTACATAACCACAACCATTTTAAAAATAATGTCACAAACAGTCCATCTTTTATGTGAATAAACAAAAACAAATAAAAATTCAAGAAGAAGTTTATCATGTTATTGTTTTCCAATAACATTACATGGTTATAACATGTGTATATGTATAAAAAATGACATTCAAATGAATACATTTTGCCAAGTTTTGTGCAAAATGGACCTTTGACAAGATGTTGCACCAAATATTATTGTCAATATCAAACTCCTTCCAAGAGAATGCTAATGCCCAACCAATGGATTACTGAGTTCAGTCATTATATTGACTGATATCAACATTAAAACTCATTTAAAATTAAAATTCCAAGTGAATGCCAATACCGAGTTGATTGATTAGTCATTTCAATCTTAAACATGAACAGTTGTCAACAACATACTCATTTAATATTCAACTTCCAATTGAATGTTAAAGGAGAATTAACCCCTGAGTACAAATTTACTTATATTGAAAGGTGTAGTATATTCCTACTTATTGGCCTAAATCATTTTCCAATAAGATATCAGAAAAGGGTATAATAAAGATATTCCAACACCCGGTATCGTCTACTACTCATTTGCATGGGGGCTGCCATTTTCTTGCTGATTTGGATTTGTACATGAACCATTGAGAAATGTTCCGGTCAGGAAGATATTTTGAATCCAAGACCTAAATTGATTTTCTTCATTACCTAAAATCCCATATGTGACGAAAAATATAAAGTGGGTGTTTACATGATTTATAAAAATTAAATCTTTATAATGATACTTTTAAATTGTCTGGTTTTGCTTAACAAAAATCTATTTTCTTGGGTTTGCCAAACAGAGCAGAGCATAATATATGCAGCATGCATTCTGACTTTTCAAGTCCCATTATCCGAAAGCAGGTGAATGCATAGTTTGCCGCTATAGATGCTCAGGGAAGAAGCATCCATAAAATTTGAATTAATTTGCTCCGTCCATTGCGTCACAGTATCTAGAAAATACATTTATATTAAGCGAATATCGATTTTCAACAGAAATATATAAGGAAATCTTCAGTTTAAAAATAAATTGACATATCTATTCTATATTTTAAATCTCAAATGGGTTTTTAATTTTGAAAAAGGGTTTTTAATTTTGAAAAAGGCAATTGGGCATTTGGATTAAGAAAATCTTCTTGTACACATAAAAAAAATGGCAGCCCCCATGTATTGCTAGCAGACGATACATATTGCTAGCAGATGATAAATTTTGCTCAGAAAATCTTGATTCGTATCGATCTCGTATATTTTGACGCGAAGCCATATAGTCTAACAAGTAGGAATAAATAACACCTTTGAACACTATCGTCTTTATTGTTTGAGGTTAATTCTCCTTTAATTTCCCTCTGAATGATTTCTTTCCCTTCAGTCATGTTTTTCATTTCAAAGGGACTTACCAAACAACAAGTTCTATGGACTAATTATTTCTACTTTCAAAACAGAAACTATCCCATATATCATTCAAAAGGCTGCAAACATAGCTGGTCTCAAAAACCCTTTAAAGAGACCAAAATGGATCAGGAAATAAAGATATTGTATTAAAAGAAAATCATATTTGGGTATCAAAGTAAAAAATCATAATGAACCAGAGCAGTTACACGAGCCATCTTTGATTTGAAATGTCAATTTAAAACATTGATTATACTAGTCTGCCTTAAGTTTATGCCTCTAAATGGTTGACCTCAATGGACCACTGGGTGTTGCAGGCATGCCACTGAATAGCTTCACTTCCAGTTTTTGTTTAGTCTTCCCCATGGTTATAATGCTGATTTATCATTCTGTTGATTAATAAGAAGGAATTGTAGTCGCCAGCTCATAAGATTTAGGCCTGGATATTTTCCATGTGCTGGTAAGGTACATGTACACTTGTAGGAGCTTTTTTTTGTTACATCATAAGATTGTAGAATAGGACATAAACCGTCCCATGTATTACCATGGTATCCAGATAATTCTGGTGGGCTAGAACTACAAAAAGCACTTCTGTTCTATTGATTTAGTAGATATTGAATGTGTTAGAAAATGTTACCTAAATAATGAAAAAGGAATTGAAGTCTTGCCCTTCACTTCCATGTAACAATATGGTGTTAACAAACAATGTCACCTCCGAAACACAAGGAAAGGCAATCTATGTGGAAAGCTATTTTGCTAAATCTTCACAATTAAATTGTTAGTTGGAAATCATGTGTTTGAGGTTAAAGCATTTAGATGTTTACTGAACTGGAACAGGAGAATTGATCTTGATTACAATATCATGTATACAACAGATAGATGCATTTTGTGCATGCTCTTTGTTCAAAAAGTGGAAAAAATGGAAATTTGCCCTAAAACATGCAGTGAATTAATCAAAAAGAAAGTTAGAGTGTGGTAGTTAATATCTCCACTTTGAGAGGCTTTTGCTAAACAGTCGGGTAACGTCGCGTCGCGTTGGTAGAAATTTTCGAACATTTTTCAGGAAGGTGTCTTCAAGGGGACAAATTGAAAAAAAGTCCATCTCAGTATGATTTTTCCCGTTTTCAGGCTAAAAACGACAAACAAGGGAATAAAGAAAACAATAGAAGGATAATGCAAAGAAAAACGAACTATAAAGAGAGAATAGAAGGGTACGAAAGGAAAGTTGGAAAGTAAAAATAAGTGGATAAAAACAAAGAAAAACATAAAGAAAGATAGAGACATAAATGATAGAAGCATAAAGATATTAAGAGTAACGTAAGGAAAGATAGAAGAGAAGATGCAATTGCGGCAAGCTGGCGCGCGTGCCGGACTAGACTCGAGCGAGCTAGCTGTGAGATTCTTTTCACATTTTTAGCACTTACTGTAGGCCTATTACTGGATACTTATGAAGTGTTTACGTTATACAAATAAAATGTGCATCCAATGTTTATCACGTAATGAATAGTAAAATAAAAATCATTCCGAAAAATAGTGATTTAGTAATGTATTTTTTTTTTGTTTTCTCAGAAAAAAGGGTTCTGAAATATTAAACTATGAATAATTCTAAAGCAAGTCCTAACTTTTTTCTTTTTTGTGGGGGGGGGGGGGGGGTAGCGTGTGTGTGTGTGTGTGTGTGTGTGTTCCATTTTTTTTTTACAGGGTAATTATTTTGTTTTTCATTGCTATATTGTCCTTTTGCGGTTTACATATATTAGAGAGATATGAGAGGGATAGAACGACAGAGATATAGAACGAGATTGAGATAGAGAGAAAATGTAGAGATTAAGAACTAGTAGATCAGGTTAAACAACGAAGACAAAGAAGATGATCGAATAACAAGAGCAAGGGGAAGAAAGAGAAAGCGAGAAATGGAGCTTCAGTGCACAGAAGGATATGGGAAAAAAGAGAGAAAGAAGAGATTGATCAGGTAAGAGTGAGCATTTTGTCCGTCCGTGACACTTGTGATATCCCATGTTGAGAGGCTTTACCTAACTTGTTCGTATCTTGGTAAAATGATTTCTTAGAAAATTCTGATATGTCTACTTATTTGGGCCATACAATTTTCAGCATGGGTGTTGTTAAAAATCGCCATGTTTAGCAAAAATCCGTTACACCCTCTTTAGCATTCGCTACAAATTCAGGGGTTCGACATAAACTTGGCAGATGATTGAAAACCCTGTTTATGTAACTAACATTTAATAAGAAAATATTTGACAAGTTTAATTTATTTGGATTGTAATTACAAAAGGGGACGAGGAAGTCAAGCAGTCAATTTCTATCTCGTCCGTCCGTCACAATGAACATTTTTCCGATTTGCATATCAGGCCCCTAGCCAGGGGGTCGGAGGGGTCGGACGACCCCCCACCCCCACCTTCTTGGGATGATATCTGCTTTTTCATGAAAAAAAAATATTGGCAACACTGCAACTCACTTCACCATCATTCACAACCCCTAAATTTCCCCTTGGATTCATTAAATTACAGCAGTAAGCATCTATATTTTATCATTTTCCGGGGGGAGGGGGGGGGGGCATGCACCAGGACCCCAAGCAAGGACCTTACAAAAATGTAATTTTGTTCCCTTTAGAAACCCTGGCCACTGGCCTGCATATAGAAACCATGACAACCATGTTTTTTTTCATAATCCTTTGTGATAAACCCCAAAGTTACCCATGTTTATTTGTTAATTAATATTCATAACCCCCCCCCCCCCCCGCCCCGCCATGAAATAATTTTTTTTTTCATCTTTCATAATGTTACTGTTTATATTTATTCTTTTTATCCTCTTTTTTTATTGCTTTCCATCTTCACTTTGTTTTTTGTTCCCTTTTATCATCTTCTCTTCCACCTTTCTTCATGTTTATATTTATCTTTTTATCATTTTTCTCTCTATCTCTCGCTTTGTCATTTCTTGCTTTTATCTATCTATCAATTATCTTTCCATCCTTCCTCTCGTTATGATATTCTTTGTTTCCTGTTATCATTTTCTCCCCCACCTTCCTCACGTTAATCTTTATCCTTCTATCATTTCTCTCTGTCTTTCTTTATATAAGTTAAACTTTTTCTATCCTATCATTTCTCTCTCTATCTTTCATATTATTCTTTTTAAAATCATTTTCTGCTTCCCATCTTTATTTACTTTCCTTAAAACATTATTTGCTTTTATCCTATCATTTTGTTTTCCTTTCATCTTTTCTTTCGTAATGTTATTCCTTTATTCAAATTATCATCTTGTCTTCTATCTTTCCTTATGTTACTCTTAATATCTTTATCCTTCTATCATTTATGTCTCTATCTTTCTTTATGTTTTTCTTTGTTTTTATCCACTTATTTTTACTTTCCAACTTTCCTTTTGTTGTATTCTTTGTTTCCTTTCATCATATTTTCTTCCATCCTTCCTACCCTTCTATTCTCTCTTTATAGATCATGTTTTTCTTTGCATTATCCTTCTATTGTTTTCTTTTTTCCCTTGTTTGTCGTTTTTAGCCTGAAAACGGGAAAAATCATACTGAGATGGACTCTTTTTCAATTTGTCCCCTTGAAGACACCTTCCTGAAAAATGTACGAAAATTTCTACCAACGCGACGCGACGTTACCCGACTGTTTAGCAAAAGCCCTTTGAGACGTAAGTTACCAAAATAAATGAAACTATTTGTGAACATAATATGGTTTCCTTTCAATAGAAATGAGCAAAAAGTCTTGTTAACAGTATTTTGTCACCTTCGAGACAGTAATTTTTCGTTTTTATTATATCTTACATTAATCTATTGGAAATTGTCACTTTCTGTTGTCATATTAGGATTCTCATCCAAAGGGGATTTCTGTCAATTGGACAATATCTAACAAAAGTGTTTTGTCTGAAAGAAATGATCAGATATTATACACTTGTTGTTTCAGAGGTGACAATTGTTTCGGAGGTGACAAGTGTTAATGGAAATGTGTAAATTGCCCCAAAATGGAAACAAAAGGCTCTCTTTCTACTTCTTTCCTTCATAGATAGTGTTAGGGAATATGTTACATTTTTTATAAATGTAATGTATAATTGATGTCAAGAATATAAAATCAAATGTATAAACCTGTTGTTTCGGAGGTGACAAAAAAGTTAATGGAAAAGTTAACATAAATTTATAAATGCTAACAAAAAAAAATTAAACTTATTTAAATGAAATAATCTTGTGACCAAAGTAAAGTTAGATCGATTACTTTTCTGTTTTGATAGTAATTAACAAAGCTCAATGTTATTAATTATGAACAACAGCTTACTCAATAGAGGGGTTAATTGTTAACGGAAAATGTCACCTCCGAAACGTAAAGTTTGAACAATTTCAGTGTTGAAAGAAGACGAAGCAGAACCTGGAAAACATAATGGCACTTAATATTGGATACTTGTCTATCACAACAACAACAAAAATAATGGAAAAAAATAAACAATTTAAAATGCTGGTTCGGACAAAAAAACTAAGTCAGAGCGAGTACACCAAAAGTGTCTGATTTCAAGCACATAAGTGTCCGTCACATCTGAAAGAAAAATAAAGAGAACTTTCTTAAGGTACCCAAGGTAGACACTATGGGGGGTAAGTTTATGGAAAAAAATAATGCACATCTTTCAATGTATATGAAAGTTCTACACCAATTAGTGCAAATACTGTGTTTTACACCACTGATCGTAAAAATGGCCATTACTGACCCACAGTTCATACAGGTAGACATGTACACAGGTCAGTTACACCTCATTATTCAGAAGGATCGTTTATATGTACATGTAAAGGGTTGTTATGAATGAAATTTTAGATTAACAAAAATTGGTGTAGCTTTAAACCATATTTTACTTTCAGATAAATCAATCCCCGATACAGAATCAAGCTTGTAACTGGTACTTATCAAGTTCTTTTAATTGGTCAAATTATTTTTTTGAAGTGTTTCCATAATTTCTGTTAGGCCAGACCATAGACGTATCATAGATTTACTAGACGGAAAGCAGCACGCGCGGAAATCATTACGCGAATGGAATTAGGCCACGCCTCTTGGGGATCATTTGAAGGGACGATAAGCACCCGTTATCGCCGTGATATCGATAATAGGTGTTGCATTATTCATTTTTCTTGCGCTTGTCAGTTTATTTGAGACTTTGATTGGATGCTGAGTCATGAATATGTACATAATTCGATAATATCGATTAAAATTTACTTGACCTCAACTTCGTCAGTTCAAGACCTATTAATTATGCATATTATATGCAATGACATTGATTCAAAAGTAAAAGGTGAGTATAATTTATTTATAATTCAATTCATTAATAACAATTAGTTGTACTATTCTAGGTGATCTATAATAATTTCTCTACAATTTAAAAGGATTGACAAGAGTTGTGCTGAAAAAGAACTGAAACAATTTTCTCTCGAAATTACAGTTCTAAATTTATCGTCCTCACACTCTGTAGCTCATGACAGCTACCCAGGCAGTCCCGGGTCAGTTCCATCCACCGGCGCGGTGGCTATTTCAACAGCGTCAAAAATTCAGTGCATGCAAGCAAGAAATGTTGGATCTAAGTAGGCCCTAGATCTAGATCTAGATCTAGATCTAACGTTAGTCAACTCTTTGAATTATGATAAACTATTGCATAAGCTTTGTCTCATGCTGTTCATCTGTATGTTGCACACAAGCGTATCCATTAGTCCAACTTGGCCTTGGAATCTTGGATCTAACGTACGGTGAGAATAGATTTGGAGACTGGGTGTGACTGTGTGGTGGGATTCTACGATGTCAATGATTTTTATAAGATATGTAACAGACCGAAATTAGTGGAGATATAAATTTGTTAATGTAACACAAGGTTTTACTGTTTTCAACTCACAATAATTGTTGACATTTTATTCCATAAACCGAAGTCTGAAGAATAAGTACCGTATCTTGAGTAGATGTAGACTTAGCTAGGCCTAGGGCTAAAGCTGTGCTTGGGGACGAATTCAAAGTACCGTAACCATGTTTGATAAGAAATTACGATGGATGTAGACTCTGTTCAACTTCACTTTCATGCCTGACTTTGTTTTCGTTCTCAAAAGACTTGGATCTATTATCATACTTGGTTCAGTTCATGCCATTTGGTCAATTAAACTGACTGTTAAATATGGGGGGGGGGGGGGGTAGGCAATGTATTTTGGGCAAAATTTCAGTCTGGTGTAAAGCCAGTTTATGGATCCCTGTTCAAAATTTCAGGTATTGTAAGACATGGTATTGTAAGACATGGTATTGTAAGACATGTGATTGAGTGGTGACTTACAGGCATGAAAGCTGGAAAGGAATGGCAACATATAAATTTTACTCACAAGTGCAAAGTAAACGTTAATATAGAAGATATACTTCTTCCTGGTAATTTGATTATTCCTGTCAAATAAATTTTAAAAAAACCTTAAAAAAAAAGATCAAACGTACACTTTTATTTCATTGCCAACATAAAAAACAAAATTACATTTACTCCAAGTCTAGCCTAAATAAAATGGTAGAAAAAACCTCAATTAACTAAATGACCCTACCCCCACACCCCAAAATTTATTTCATTATGCATGTAGTCTATCTATTATGTATTTATTTATTATTATATTTAATGCATATTTAATGAATACATTCGCCGGTATTATATATCAAAAAGAGAAGAAACTTTTGCCACTGGTGACGTGTCAAATACTTCACACATTATTTTTACATTATCTGTATTCATGATTAGATTTGATTCGGTCCCGTCCGGTTACATTTTTTTAGCTTTGTTTACTCGTTTAAATATTTGCAAAGCAATAGATTTTTATTCGGAGATCGATTACAATTAAAGTGCATTGACCGAGCCCCGTCTGCCATAATTAGAAAATTCCCATCGCAGATTCGCCGAATCTGTTGCGTTGAAGCGATGAATACATTACCATAAATGCATATATTAGTAAATTTAACCTTTCTTACTGCGCATGCTCTAAGCTGATGTGCGAATATTTTTTCATACCGCGTACAAACACACGCTACTCTCGGGGAGCATCTTACAAAATGAATCATGCATTTACGCTCATGAATTATGCAAAGTGCTTATCGGGCCTTCTAATGGACCCCGACAAGATGGCAGAGCTTTAGGGGCCTGGGCCAGACCGTCATTTCCCAGTTGGAAAGTTTAGAGGGCTGTTGCTAAGGTTTGACTCTCGAACAGTTAGAAACTTGTATCCCATAATCGCTGTGACAGTGGCCCATGTAGCTAGCATTTGACCGTACACAAATTGGTATCCCACATTTTCAGGACAGTGAGGGACTGGGAGCATTATATCCTAAGGTTTAGGGGCTTTCAATGCCATAAACTTTAATGCCACTGCCTATTGAAACTCACCTTTTGGGGGAATGGGTCCTTCCTGCCACAAAGCTGTGCCTCACTGGGTTCATATTTCAAGAAATGCTGTACAACATGTATTTTGGTAGAAAACAAAGATTTTACGCTTTTTCACTGACCACTGGTCATGTAGTTTGTATTGGAACGAGAAGGTATTGCTACGATGTGTGGAGCATTATGAGAGAGCATGAGACAGGGAGTTAGTGATAAATGCCAGAGTCTGGATAAAGGATACCAGGCCCCTCAATATGAACAAATTCAAGATAGCATGCGAAGCAAGGCTCAGTCAGCTCTATGCAATGGAAGTCAGGAAGTACAACTAATAAAGGCCATTAACTCTTCCTGTGCCATTGTCCATTATTTGTTTGGTTTCTCATTTGTTTACTATTGTTTAATGTTGAAATAAGGAATATCTTTTTAAAAATCTGCAATTTTCTCTGAAAATTTCTATGGTAGCATATATAATTATAATCATATATTTACAATGCTTGATTTATGCTCAAAATTTTGATATACTTTGACTACCATATACCATTCCTGGGATCAAGCATCTGGTGAATGAAAAGGACAAGTATATCTTGCAGACACTGTGAATACATCTCACTTTATATTAAGTAAGGGATATAGCTTGCAGAGATGGCTAATCCACTACGCAAAAAACAACAACCTGGCCCTTCGCTGGGCTATAGTGTGTATAAAAACTTTAGAGGCTCATTTAAACTAATGACTGACCTTCAGTACTCAGGTGGAAGAGACTTGCTTTCAAAGAAATTCATGACTTTAAATACTAGTAGTTGGTGACTAATCGGCAATCATGTAAACATAATGCTTTTGCCCAGTTAAAGGAATATTTCATGTGTAGAGTGGAGTCAACAAATTTCATGATAGACTGCAACTTGACCTACATGTAATCCTATACCTACTGAGCATGGACTGTCAGTTATCAAGTTTTGCAGTATAGGCCTACTTTTTTCTGACACACATTTTATTTGGAAACAAGTGATGATATGGTTTTCCCCAACCACCCCCTCTCTCCCTCTCTCTGAAGTTAGCTCAGTTTTTCTGCGCGATTCGCTGCGTTTACCCACTTTACGACATGTGAAGTTATATGCTGGGTTCACTGAATTTTAGTGCTGGGACTAAAAACCGGGTACCCGGGTCCCGCCCGAGAGAATCGGGTCCCGGGTCAAAATATTACATGCCCGTTTCCCGAAAATAAGTATTTAATGATTACTCATGTATGTAACATGACAAGGCGGTAGATAACGTCGACCAGCCATTCAATATCTACATGTAAATATCCATGTAGCGCGCCACTGCAGTGATGTGCTTTCGAGTTTTTCCCAGTGTTAATAGCTTCTTAAGGGTAAATATAAGCTTGTAATTTGTGTTATATGATTTTCGGGTAACCGGGAACCCGCCCGAAAAATCGTCGGGTTCCCGAATTGAAAAAATACCCGAAACTCCCACCCCTACTGAATTTGTACCCACTTTTACCACATACAGTACATGTACGTATTGTATGTAGTTACATGTATGCCTAGTTGCAGTAGGCACAAAATAAATTTGTAGTCGAAAACGCCCTTTGAAATAATTTTGGAAGTGGTAAATTAATTAAATTTCCACATTTCAAAATAAACTTTAAGAAAAGAGCCTTAAAAAGAAGTGCAAAATGCCAAGTCTCAGGAGCAGCCTATCACTGATTTTTTTTTTTTTGGGGGGGGAGGGGGGCACATCCCCCCTGCCCCCCCCCCCCCCATCAAATGATTTAATGCTTAAGAAAAACACACAAACTTAGAAGTGCATTTTAATAAACTGATTTGATTTGATTTGATTTGATTTGAATTTGAATTGCAAGGCCAAGTTTTTATATTTCTAAATGTATTTTTTCTTATGCTCATTCAACTCTCTCGCATAACCCCTGCTACTATATTGTACCTTGATGAAGAAAGATCCAATACGCCGCAGGTGGGGGCGAGGGATGTCATGCCTTGTGGGGGGGGGGGGGATAAGGCTATGGCACAACTCTGCAAAGTGTTAAAAGAGGGTCTTGGGAACTGGCTTGCTGAGCAAAAAAATAGGATCAGAGCGTGTATTACGCAGCATTGCGTTTCCGAGGGTCTTCAGAACGGCAGTTAAAGAAATCGCGTATCTTGAGAATGGCGATTGGCCGTTGAAAAAGGGGGTCGTCAAAGCGGCACATACCTGTCTGTCCAATATATTGAGTGCCCCCCCCCCCCCCCCCCCCCCCCCCCGGGTAAGAATGGGAGGCACACAATGACTCCGATACCTCGTTTCGCGAGAATCAACATCAAATTACGGATTTCATTTTTGGAATTATCTTTTTGAACATCTGTGAGTTGATTGTATTTCATGGATATGTTGGAGTCGGTTTTTGTAAATTAAAGGGATACTCAACTGCAGATTGTGGACATTTTTATGCTGCGAGAGGGAACCGTGATCGTTACCTGATCATGACGTTGCCCCGCACTGGGCACAAACTTTAGACAGACTGGTCGCTGTGCAACATGCACTCTCCGTCTGAGCTCGAGCTTGAGTGCGCGAGCTTCGGTCGGCGTCGTGCAGTCCGAAATGTAATCTCAGCAGTCTGACGGACGCATTCGACGCACACACTTTGTGTACAAGTGAATGGGGCTTACGCAATCCTGACTTTCCCCACGGTTGCCTGGTGGCGTATCGCACTCATAGCCACATGACTATACTTCGTGTGTAGAATGTAGGCAGTCATACACCTCAACTTTTTCAAACACCACTGCACAAAAGTCACCAACATTCACTCAAAATCGGCATTTAATTTACAAAAACCGACCCCAACAGATCCAAGAAATACAATAAATTCAACTCACCGATGTCGGAAAAGATAATACCAAAAAAGAAATCCGTAATTTACTGTTGATTCTCGCGAAACAAGCTATCGGAGTCAAGTGTACATTTCCTGGTCGCTGCGGACGCTGACATCTCCCCAAAAGAATTTTGTCGTTAAAAATTTGGTCCCTATCGCGTACACGGAGAAGTCCTGATTTTCTGTGTGCCCGATCATAGAGATCGATGTGCGCTTGCTATCCCGATATTTTTTCATGGACAAACATTTTATTGGCCGATTTTAGTCTAAGACATCGGCGGTATGTAAACAACACGGGATCGCGAAACAAATCGGCGGGGATTTCTTCAGTTTTGGACATGATTTTGAATTTGGATTTTGCTGGAAATATCAAAAGTTCTTCCTAACGACCATTTGAGGTAGGAGTGAGATTTTAATGACTTTAGTACATGCGACAGAAATTACCAACTATTTTTGCATGCATATATCGTAGTGGCGTATCCCTTAAAATGCCGATTTTGAGTGAATGTTGGCGACTTATGTGCAGTGGTGTTTGAAAAAGTTGAGGTGTACATTGTATGACTGCCTACATTCTACACCAAGTGGGTTGGACACTATTCTCATAATGTTGACTTTTGTTAGGGCTTTAATTTATACTATTGTGTCTGGGGGAAACATGAAACTGGGCATCATTTCATCAAACCGTCATAAGTACAAGTTCGCCGACATCCCATTGAAACACATGTTAATTTTAATACACGCGTTTCAATGGGATGTCAGCGAACTTGTACTTATGACCGTTTGATGAAACGCTGCCCACGTACTTACACTCCTATGAGCGCTGTTTCATCTGTGTATCGAGCCATGACGTAATCACTGCGCGAAAGTGTACTGTAGGTGGCCAGGAAGCCCATTCATTTATGTGTAATTTACTGGTCATATTTCTTATATTTTCTTTTTGACTGCAGTTTTCCCGATGTAATGGTATACTTTTTTGGAAAATTCAATACCTTCTTGTAATATTAATGAGTCACAATGGATACTCATTTTTTTTTCTTCCTTTCCCAACGTTCTGAATTTGGGCATCACAGGTAAATTTATTCCATTCACGTACGTGTTATAGTGGGCGACAAAATGCCCAGATAATTGGACACAGGTAGGTCAAAATGCCATTATGTTAAAAGCATCACCCTCGTATCAAATATAACTTGACTCATATAAAAGTACTGGATATTTCTGAGCTCTTTCCCACTCTCTTGAGTCCAATGTGAATAGATATTCATGAATATGATCATCATTCATTTGTAAAAAACAGCTAATTCATCGAAGCGCGATGCACCCTTACCACACGCCGAGAGTGCAGGCACCGCGTCAAGGTCAACCTCTCGTTGACTCGGCTCCCCGGTTTTGCAAAGAAACAGAGAGAAATTTAGCTTTTAAAGAATAATTGTGTAACTCAACAACTTTTTAAACGAATGATAAAATAACAAATATATTTCTGATTATACTGCTAATGGTTTCATAATCATAGGATCGGCACAATTATGTAAATATATAAGCTGAACTGTTCCCCTTCTCATCTGAAAAAGCACGCAAAAGTACTGATCCGCCCACGGAGTGGGGCTGGCTTTTGATGCCGACACGCTTTTGGCGTACGATCTTGTGGCGCTTCGATGGAAAGCCGTTTCTGCAGCTCGCTGTCTCAGATCAAAGTTTTTATTGTCTGAAATATCTGCAGACATCGGACTTGAAAGTGGAAATAACTCTTTAAGAATATACTTTGAGAGAACATTTCATAGCTTAAATTCGATATGAAGATGATTCCTTGAACATAATTCTGTTTAACCAACCTGTTGCCACATGTGGGAGCAAAATAGAAGAAAAATTTGTATTTTTCCATTAGATTTCATGCTCACTACCTCTGCGAAAAAAATGAGTATTGGAATTGGTTTGTGTTTACGTAATTTACATATTTTGAATAATAATGATTCATTCAATATAATTTCTAAAAAACTGCAGTATTAAAGTTTTGGGCCAAATTCGAATACATTTTTTCTGTAAATTACGTAATTATTCAACATTTTAAATAATAAATAATAATAAATTGTTCCTTTTATAGCGCCATATCCAGTTCAAACGGATCAAAGTGCTTTACAAATTACATAAATCAATTAATACTAACAACTTATATACTGTAATATAACATAAATAGATGATTATAGCCAAAACATTAACAGCCTAGACACATGTACATAAATGGATGCCCAATACAAATCAATTATTAAATAGGTATGTTTTAATACATTTCTTAACCCATTCGCGACAGAGTGACCACATTATGTGGTTTGCCTTATTTACAAGAAAACTAGAACGTTTGGTGACCCCAAACTTCGCCTGCCGATGCAGAAATATTTTGGCCAATCAGAACACTCCTTACTTCGTCTCACCAAAAATCAATTTCAGGTTTATGAATTTTAGAAGACCCATTATTGGACATTTCACTTCAAATCTGTACGAGCCTGCAATGAATATTCATATCTATTGTTCCTGGCCAATGTATCCTAGCAACAACTCGCTTGAACTGCGAAATCGATAGCGGCGATCGCGATCCTTTTTTTTATCTACAACTTCAGGCTTTTCAGAGTTAGATTCAGGTTACCCTAGCACATCTAATTTCTCATCTATTTCTTATCTTCTGTGCATTTCTGTTTATTTCCCCCGGTTTTGTCCACTTTGTTGTGGAAGTTTTTGTGATTTATTTTATCCTGGTGGACGTGTAGTACGTAATTTTAATTGTTTTCGGTGAAAATCTGGCGAGTTTGTTCGACGTGAGTGAGTCTATCGCGCTCGCGAGTGTTCGCGTGTGTGGTGAATGGGCTGCGTGATGTGGTTTGTGAATACGGACTACGGTAGTAATGCCTGTGTGATTTCGTTGAACTTTTTTCTTTGTGTTACTTACGGGTCCTGTAATTTGAGCTTTGAGTTAGTTTATAACTCATTCATGTCTGTTTGAGTGGGTTTCGGAGTTGTAAAATATGTACAACAACTGTATGTATTTTTTTAAATATTCGTGTGGATTTGCAAAATTTGTCTGGTGGCCGAGGCTCGCCGAATGTACGCCAGTAATAGTATGATGGGGAGCCCTATGTCTGCGCACCTAAGGTTTTGACCGGAAATTCACACAAATATTTTTTTTATTCCTCAAAAGCTTAATTTTATATTATTCTTGATATTCTAAAGAGTAAGTTTGCAAAAATTGTCCTCAAAATTAGAGCAAGAACAATGCCATTTACGGCAAGAAACGGCGGCCGTGTCATTTCAACATTGAAAAAACAATGGTGCCCATGTCTGCGCACTCATTCATTTTACACGCAGTTCGGGAGTTTTGACGTGAACAACAACATTTTGAGGCTTGTGAATGAAATGCATGAAATAAGACCTTTTTTCAATATTTTAAATGATAAATATGAAATGTTTGTGTTCGTTGCGTGTTTTGTTTTATTAGAATCGCGCAGTTACGCGTGTGCGCAGACATGGGCACTGCGCAGACTTGGGCACTCTAGCCCTACACTTTGACTTTGTTGTGTGACTGTGATGCATGCCGGATATGGGTGATGACTGAGCATGAGCTGAGTGAGTTAGCTCTGTGCCTCGCATGTATGTCATTTTGAAGTCGAGATCCAACTTATTTTGTCGTCATTTTTATTTTATCCAAACCCGATGAAAAAATTTAAAAAAAATTGCAATGTAAAGAAAGAACATGAATACATTTACTAACACTGTCATGACTGAACACTGAATACAAATTGCTAACATTTTTTTTCCTCACCACGCCACGCTCTCTGACGTGTCTAATCAAGTTTTCGGGGAGGGATGTTTCAATAATAAAATATCTTTTTCATCAGAATTTTTTCAAGGGGGGACACACAAAGTTTTGACCTGGATATGGCAAAATTTATTGGGAGAGATGTGCCTCTTGTGATCCCCTTTGAATGGCTACTGCTTAGGGCCATAGGGGAACCAACCAACCAGTAAAAATATATTTATTCATGCAGTTTCAAGAATAATCAAGTAAGAGCTACAATTTAATTTATTCACCAACGTACATATTGCTTTGGGGTCATTATTCAGCCAGGGAGGTCTGTGATAACTCCTTGATTCAGCATATCAATTTCCACCAATATTATTGTTTACATTACCGAGAAAGGGTTGTTGAATAATGAGTCATTCTTGGTTACTCGGCAACGTTTACCAGTGGGCTGCAGTAGTTTAGAATTACAAGTCCTGGGTAATACTATATTTATTTTTTGCTTGTATTTTCTGTTGTAATATAACGTTTCTGGTAGTTCAAACATTCAATTGTTATTATTGCTACATAATATAACACCATTATATTCAACTCCAACACATTCAATCTGATAATCAAAGAACTATTTTCAAGAATTTCCAAATGAATGACTAGATGACAGACCATTGCACAATATACTTTCAACCGTACACACACAGGCAAAAATACACGTACACACTGGGTCTGTACCCGTACTGCGCGATGAATCACATTCCTGGCATACCTCCCTTTCCAATTCCCACGCTATTTTTTCCTTGGGCTAAAAATAACACAAGCTATCGATAGTTGAGGTCCTTCGCGTAGCTATACCATTTTGGGACAGGATGAATGATAAATTGGGGACAAAATCACAGACTCATAAAAACTTTTAGCAAGGTCAGTTTGCTAATAATACGAAACTTTTCAGATTCTGCATGTAAGTAAAGATATTATTTCTCTCAGTTTGTGACTTTATCCAACTCGATCCCTTACTGCTCGGGGTGTCATTTTTCAACCCCCCTGTACAGAGTCGACGAATCCAAAATCACGCCGTGCCAGCATGAATGACTAGAATAGATGATTCCACTTTGAAATGGGCATGCACTTTCAAGAATGACAGACAAACGAACATAAATAACATAGTTCTGAATATAAAAAGTACATTGTATCACTATTTCAGAATATAACAGTTTACTTTTCTAAATGATAGCTTTCATAAATATTTCATTTCAACTGAATGGTGTAAATCACAAGCATATTTAGCTTGGGAACAGTCCCTCTCAAACTGCATGTCCCTTTTGGTGAGTGTCGTGATCCTAGACTTGCAAGAGCATGCACTGCGCTTGTTGCCGTCTTTGAAGAGTGGACGTCATGATCCATTTTTAGAAAATCAATGTCGCGAATGGGTTAAACAACTCCACGGATGCACTGGAGCGCATCTGACATGGAAGTTTGTTCCATACTGTGGGGCCACTATACAAAACTTCGCTCACCTAACTTTGTAATTGTTCTGGGCACGTGAAGGGCCGTGGTGCCTGTTTGTATATGGACCGCCTACGACCCTGCAACAATGATGACAAGTATTGGGGGGCAGTATTTTGGTTACATTTATAAGCAAATAGTGCGATCTTGTATAGTATTCTTTTTGCGGCAGGTTAACCAGTGAAGTTGTCTAAGCAGGGGTGATGCATGGTCATATTTCCTAGCTCGAAGAATAACAAGAGCAGCGCGGTTTTGAATTCGCTGAAGTCTTTGGATTTCAGTTACTGGGCCATTAACGAGTAATGAATTGGCATAGTCTAGCCGGCTAAGGACTAGTGAGCGGACTAGTGAGCAGACAGCACGATGACATGCTTCTTCTGTTAAAAATCTTCTCACCCTACAGATGTTATGAAGGTGAAAATTCAGAGATCGACTCAAAGAAGTAACATGTCTACATATGGACAACGAAGGATCAAACATCACCCCAAAGTTACGAACAGTCTGATGTCTCAACTTGAGAATTACAAACAGATAGAGAAATGTTCTCTGGAAGATAATGTCTAAGTTTAGGAGATACAATCACTAACATCTCTGTCTTGTCTTCATTGAATTTCAATCTGTTATGTGTATCCATTGAGCTATTTCAGTTATACACTTCTGAAGAACACAAATTGCTTCCATAACACTATCTGGCTTTTTCGCATCAAACCTATAGTACAGCTAGGTATCGTCAGCGTAAATGTGATAACGAATACCATAACGGCGAATAATTTCTCCCAGTGGTTTGACATATAATGTGAACAGCATAGGTCCGAGAACCGAGCCTTGCGGAATACCGTATTTCAAAGGATGTTTATCAGAAAGCTCATTAGCTATAGATACACGGAAAGATCGACCAGAGAGATATGTCTCAATCCATCCCAAAGGCTTATCGGATATACCAAATTCATTATTCAATCTTTCAAGTAATATAGTATGATCTATAGTGTCAAATGCGGCACTAAGGTCTAACATTACTATCCATTAGTTGAAGTAAGTCACTGTTCACTCGTAGCAGGGCAGACTCTGTGCTATGGAATCGCTTATACGCCGATTGAAACTCCTCGTGCAGATTACAGTCATCGAGATGAACCATCAATCTCGAGGAAACTGCCATCTCTAGTACCTTTGATAAGAATGGTAAATTTGAAACTGGTCTGTAATTCCTAAGTTCTGATGTGTCCAACGAGGATATATTTAAACACGGACGAATAATGGCCTCCTTGAGCTTATCCGGAAACACACCACTCAACGAACTGTTAATAATAGAAGTAATCTTAGGAATCAGAGGAGGAAGATTTGCTTTCGCTAACCATGTTGGCAAAGGATCTAACACACAAAAATTTATTTGCACACCTCTGAATTATCCTCTTTACTTCTGTCTGACTTACTTCAGGTAAGTGTGACAGCAAATCACCATGTTGACTACTGGATTGTGATGAGTTCCGGCTATGAACCGACCCATTGTCATCAACTGAGGCTGCTGCCCTATCTAAGTTGTCTTTAAGAACCTGTCGAATCCGGGTAATCTTTTCCTCAAAGAAAATGGCAAAGTCATTTGCCAATTGAGCATTGTTGTCACAGCACGGAAGAGCTCTTTTCAAATTCCTAGCAAGGACTTGATAGTGGCTTACATGTCTTTAGAAGAAGCATCCTGGAGCAAGTCTGTGTAATGTTTGCGCTTAGCATTTAGAATGGCGATGTTAAGCGCATTTCTCTTGTCTTTGTAAAAATCACGATCACAAGGACAACCAGACTTCCTCCACTTTCGCTCTGCCCTTTTCTTAACTTGTCTTGCAGCCCGAATATCATCGTCATACCATGGGACAGACGGCCTTTTCTTGAGGGTACGAATGGTCATCGGACAATGGCTATTCAGAACACTTTGTACAGCCTCATGAAAGTATTCAATCTGACTATTCGCATCGTCGTCATGGGGCATGTCATCTAGAGCAGTTACCAGATCACCTCTGAAGGTTTCATCATTTATGTTACGGTAGTTTCTCGATTTGATGGTGACCTTTCTATAACTTGACTTTTCGATGTCAAGGTCACAGCACACCATAAAATGATCGGACATAGATTTGTCAAGAACTTCACATCTACTTATTATAGTATCACTGTTGCGTGTAATCACCAGGTCAAGCGTATGTCCATGGATATGGGTTGGAACCTCGACAAGCTGTTGCAACCCAGCTGCTGAAGCCATACCCAGGAACTGTTGACAAACAGGAAGCTGAGGCCGATCAACATGAACATTGAAATCCCCAAGGATAATGATATGACCACTGAGCATTGAACACCATCCAAACAGTTCATCAATCTCAACGAGAAAAGCCCTTGTCGTGAAGCCATTTTCAGCCGATGGTGTTGGCCTGTAAATAGCAATAATGTGAAGTTCGTCACGTATATATCAGTTAGATGTGTACATTCAAAAGTTACTGCCGACTTTTCCATCTGTCTCCAGCGCAAGTCAAGTTCTGCCTTCTAAACAAAATGCCCAACCCACCATGAGCATTCCTATCACGTGTTACATTGAAAAAAGAGAATCCAGGAGGTTTCACTTCCTGGATCACTGCAGGCTCTTCCTTAGACAACCAAGTCTCAGTTATTACCATGATGTCAACAACATTCTCAACAATATGGTCAAACAGACCCACAGTTTTATTACGCACAGATCTACCATTCCATAAGTGCAGAGACATCTTTGAGTTGATATTTGAGGTGAGCTTCTTGACATGACGAAGATTCCCATGATTAACTCCATTCTGTCCAGCATCGACTTGTGTTCCCTTGGAGTCGTACAGACAACACTTATGTCCTTTTGCTTTCTCCTTCCTCCACGTTTCGAAAGATATGTAGGTAAACGCGAATTGATACCGATGCATTGAATGGTCTTCCATACCGGAGCCGATAATCTTTGAATATTAGATCCCGTATCCAAAAGTTTCCCATCCTGTTCTGGCCCAGGGTTAGGGTTTATATCCCCAGACTTGAGTAGTCGAAGTTGGAAAGTAGCTGTGGTCTGAGATTAGTATGTAATTCTCCCTCCAATATATTTATACTGCTTTGATGTACATTTAGGTACCTGAGCATATACATGTATATATTGGATTGTTGAAGAAATAAGTCTTTGAGCCTTTGGCCAAACAGAAAAAGAGTACAAACTTCATTGGTTCCATTGTGCAACAGGGATTAAACAGGGATTAAACAGGGATTAGTAAACTTAGTAAACTTGACCATTCACAAGCATACTAGACACAGTGCACTGTAGTAATGGTGCCTAGTCCCACTGCATACTATGAAGTAGAATTCTCATCCACCAGAGACAAAATATCAGCTTTTTGTGCTTTACCTGCTGTTCCTGGTCCCAGGTCAGATCTAGTAACCTCTATGAAGTAAACACAACACAAAAAGTAAGTTCCCCCTAAATCAAAATGGCATAACTTTTTAACGAAAAGGTTTCGAACAAAATAACTTGGTCAGAGTGTTCCTACACTTGACTAAGTTCTGTGTGAAAATAAAATTGATCCGTCGAGTCATGCATGAGTGAGCACACATTCAAGGTAAAATTGTCACTTTTCAAAAGTCACAAGAGCCATTTTGGGGGGTTATTTTGGCGAATTCTGTTTCTGGTTTTTGTTCAAGAGCTGTAGTTGTTTATCATCCATCGTTTGACCCCTTCGCACCTATCCTGACACTTTTCATGTTTTTGCACGGTTTGGTGAGCACAATTTTAGTGGAAAGTTGCGATGTTCAACCCTCTTAACTTTGAAATGGCAAAATCCATTCGGATTATTGAAAAAATGAACATCGGATATTGCTACCAAAATGAGTTGCAATTGTGTAAACACAAGAGGTAATTTTCTGGCTGGTTGAGTGAGCACACTTTAAAATTAAGCAAGAAATGCTAAAATTCACTGTTAATAATATGGCATAAAATATGACTCCTGTGACTTTTGAAAAGTGACAATTCCCTTTAATGTGTGCTCACTCATGCATGACTTTATTTTGCTTAAAACCTTTTCGTTAAAATGTTACGCCATTTTGCTTTAGGGGGAACTTACTTTTTGTGTTGTGTTTAGTTAAAACCAACTGGTACACTTTGCGGATCGTAATATCCTCGATATACATTAAAAACTAATAAAAAATCTAGAGCTCTGCTTAGCAACCTGTTAGGCGCATGCCATGCTCTCTTTGAAAATTTTAAGAGTGTTTTTGTATGAATTTTTATGCAGCTATGGAAGATTTTATCACATTTTGAAAGAGGCTGAAGATACATATTCAGTACTGTAATGGCACCAGTCGTGGCGCCCCCTTGTAATACCAGCTTCATTGCTACAACGCCCCGTGTCAACTGCCCTAGTCTCACAGGAGCGAAATGAACGGATGCGATTGACTAGCAGATATTTTACCAATATAAATAAGGAACAACTATGCTGCGTTTCGCTCACTACCGATTGCGCAAAATATGATGGCAGGAAAAGTTTGTTTTCAAAGAGAATTATCCACGGGGCTTTATGTTCTGCTATTTTTTTGGTAACACAAAAACTAGGCCTACCTCTTTAGCAGACTGAAAGTGAAACAAAATAAATAATATGTAGGCCTACCATATTTTCTGTTTTCGATGTAACAGGGCGTAAGTTCCATAGATGTTGGCCAGACAAATTTTTTGCATGAAAAATACTTAGGAAATAGATTATCTTTCTTCAAAGTTAGCTGTCTTAATAATAATAATAATGGTGGCTTCTTGTACAGCGCGCATTACTGAGAATGCCTTTAGATGCTCCAGTCTTGACGCGGCATTCCTACAACACACAAATCATGACATAGCATCCCAACAAGTGCATTATAACGCGACAGCTAGATAGCTTCCTGCGTATGGTTTAAGTAGCGCGCCGAGTACTGAGTGAATATTTTTACAACAGAGTGATTTATCTTAGATTAATCCTTCCTTCGCAATATCATTTGCGAAGGGTGCGGCACCACTGGTGCAAGGTGCGGCGACACTGTAGCAGCAGAAGCCCCGCAGAAGCGCCACAGTAGCGTTCGCGCCATAGAAGCAAGATGCAATATTTCAGGTGGATTTCATTCACAAGCATGAATGGTGAGATTGTAAGAATCACACCGACAGTGACAGTCACTCACAGTCAGTAATTTCACAGACACAACGCATAGCCATAGGCCTAGACCGAAAATTCTGTCTCTCGTTCGTTAGCCTCTTATTATTTTGACAAGGTCAGCTATTCTAAGATAGCCGACCCTGTCAAAATAATAAGAGGACAACAACAAACGAGAGATCGAGACAGAATTTTCGGCCTAAGACTATACTATAATAAGAAAATTAAGACACGCATAGGCCTACATGGCCTAAATAACCTAGCACTAGTAGTAGTAGACCGAAAATTCTGTCTCTCGTTCGTAGCTCTTCACTTAGAGACAGAAACGCTCCATTCACTAGCCTGTGCAAACAGAATCCCATTGACTCACACACTATACTGTTTGAATACGGCTGGAAGATTTTCAAACGGAGAAAACCTTGGACCCTGAATTACCTGAAAAAGGAGCATTAAAAGGAATAACAGTCAAATTGGTAAGTTGAACATGTTCGTTTAACTTTAAGTATACAGCCTAGGCCTAATCTATTTAATTTACACAAATATTGTTAAAATGTGAATAATACGATTTACAAAAACGACATGCCTACTGTCAAGCGGTTGACAGTGAGTTTGCACAGGCGAGTGAATGGAGCATTTCTGTCTCTAACTTTTCTAAGTGAATGGCCGACCCTATCCAAATAAGAGGCTAACGAACGAGAGACAGAAAATTTCGGTCTATAGTAGGCCTAGGCCTAATGTTAGTAGGCCTAACTGTTAGGCCTAACTTAGTACTAGCAGTAGCACTCAGCAGATCAAATCCAAAAAAAGATGTGAAAACATGACTCATGAGAGCAGGGTAAGAAAATTCTACAAAATTACCTTCACTCTCAGTCTCAGTATGCCATTAACATCGCATCTCGTCAAGTGTCAGAGTGTTATTGAAAATAATGAAAGATCTGGACTTAAGCCTAAGGTTACTTCCACCGTACCTACTTCGACTTCGACAGGTCTATAGAGTATAGTACCGGTACCGGTATAACTTGTTGTTAGATCGACAGAGCAGCTGCTGGCGCATGGCAGGTCTTTCTTCTGCATCAGGGGGTCGTTTCATCAAACCGTCATAACGACAAGATCAGCGACATCTCGACACTGTCGCTCAACTTGTCCGCTAAGTGTTTCACAAAGCCGTCTTTGCCAAGACCAGCGACAACTTCGCCGACAAGTGACATGCCGGTACTCCAGACCTGTCATATCTTTTTAGAACGCCATCACAAGCCAGCTTTTAGTTAGTCTATGGGCTGCGAAAGAATAAGAAATGTAAATTAAGAGAACATTTATTTCCTGATCTCCAAGTACTATTCTTTACCATTCCTTTATCAAATAGTGTTACTACTGTTCGTATTATAATATTGTACAGACGGACAATATGTTCTCATGGCTTCTTGACCCCCAACAAGTAAACGAGATTAATATTAAAAATACCCACATCCGTCTACCATAGAATCAGCATCGAAAATGCAACAGTCTATATATACAGACCCATGTGAACGACGACAATATATCATGTATGTATTTTCCCTATATTTTCCCTTTTCACGCAATGCTTTGATATGAATAATATTATATGTATCTTTTGATTAATAAATATTAAAAATTGGGTCATAAAATATCTTAATTTAATCATATTCTCTAAAGTGAACACGATTTGGGTCTTCTTTCCAAAACTAGTCAATTACGGTATCCTCTTACCTACAAATCTAGATTCATACATCGCAAAAGCCTCCTCGAGTTTTCTCAATTTTATAAATTCTAAGATGCCATAAGTAACACATCTTTTCATGTAAACGGGATGTTTGTATCACCAGCATTCATCTTCGGTGCCATTTTGACATTTTGGAACAGTTTGGGAAAAACTGAGCCTCAAAATATGTTTGGGTAATCGACGATAATTCCAATGGACTGTGATATAGACTATGTTTTTTCCGCCGGGGAGTATCGATATCATTGAGTTGTCGTTTATCATGTCTTCGTGAAACAGTTTGTCAGGTCCATGACATTTCCGTAGATCGCCGACAACAGTTATGACTGTCATGGAGTTGATTTGATGAAACAACCCCCAGGCCCCATTTGTGCTATGATGTATTACGTACATGCTCTACACGCTGTATAATGTTGTTTTTGTGAAGTTTCTTCAAACTCTTTGACTCTGCCAGTTTGTTGCTGTTTGTATAGTTCTAATCATATGTTATCTCTTATGTTTTCTATGTTTATTGGTTCTCCCATCAAAATCTCAAATCTAAATTAGCCTACTCTTTCATTTCTGTCTCTAGAAAAATATTCTCTCCCTTGCTCTCTCCATCTCACCATCTCTCGATTTTTCTATCCATCTCTAATGATTTAGATGCCAGACCCTATCTACCTGTATATAGTGAAAATGGCAACATGCCGGTCAATTATGTACTGAAAATCATAGCACACACCACGGCTCACGTACACACACACACACACATCGCACACGTACTACATCGCACTGTCTTAACTGACCAATCAGAGAATGGCAACCCGTCTGTCGCTAGCCGACAGTTGGATCACGAGTATAAATAGTGAGCTGGCTGAAGTTAGAACCCTAATACAAAGGTATGATCGATTACAATTGCAAACTAGCGGGGCCTGTATCACGAGTATGCCGAAATTGTTCCAATTGAAGTGCAGGAAACAAATTCAGAAATGAAGAGATGACATCCTCAAATTAACGTGTTAACTCGATGAGAAAACTGAGAGAAGTGTGTCTAGCAAAGATGGAGATGAAAAGTGTTTGTTCTTATCCCTTGCTAGTGTAGCAGGATGAAGAAGAAAGGGAGTATTGTTGAAAATCCTTGAATTGAGGGCAGCTGACCACTTGTTGATAGATAAATGTGATAACATAGGGGTGGTTGTGACTGCTGGTATAAAGGGCAATGTCCTCTCAAAATGACTTTGTACAATCGGAATTGAAAGTGAGAAATTAAAGAAAAGATGAAGTGAGGATGAGGAAAATACTACAAAACAAACAATATAGTCAATGAAACATAATAATGCATAATGATTAAATAAAGAAATACTGAACATTTCAAATAGCAATTTCCCAAGTCTCGTTTTAACGTTAGGTGTCTACTTGAGAGCAAAAGGAGAAGGGAGAAAGGGAGAGAGAGAGAGAGAGAGAGAGAGTGAAAGTGAAAAACAGGAGGGGTGGGCGGAGAGAGGAGAGAATGCATTGTATACATATATTATCAGCAAATATTAATTTGAAGTGAATGATAAAATCACGGACATGGTTGTCACTGTCATTAGGCCACTCATAGGCCCTTGCCTATGTGGGACTGTGTCCAACATTCACTGTTGCAGCAGTCAAAAGCAGACAACAAAATTGCTCTAAACAAGATTTAATTTTCTTAAATTTGCTAGATTACCTGATTCAGGGACTCTTCAACTCTTACTTTGCCACAAATGTAGGGATTCAGACTTGAAAGTGAAATTTTAAATAATTATTTTCCTCTCCTGTATGAATGATCTAGCCTGGAAAAGGGCCTGCTGATACACACAAAAGCTATTGAAGCCTATTCACCCGTAAAAGCTAGTCTGGAGTACAAGGTTATCTTCAGATAAGCTTGTACATGTATAAGTGATATTAGGCCTACCCCTCTATCTATCTCTCTCTCTCTCTCTATCTATCAATCTAAATTTCAGGGGGGGGGAATATATTTTGAAAAGATTAAACCAAATTGCGGGAATGATATTGATGGATGCACCTCCCTCGGGGTATGAAACGAATGAAATCACATTTTTATAAATATAGCGAGATAAATATCAGTTTTAAAGTTGCCACGCATCGTTAGTCTTTGACTTCCATACCCATCTTACGTTCATGAACGTAATAGAAATTACTATAGTTACAACTTTTGTATAAATATGCTTATCGAAATAATCATAACAAATATTCTATTAATTACTTTAATAATTTGCATGATTATTCCAATAACAAGCTATTTGGTGTAATATTCTTGTAAAAACTCAATGTCAATTTATTAAAATGAGTTCTTAGCTCTAAACTATCACATTATGGTGTCCTTCAACCAACGTTCAATTTACCGGTAGCAAAAATATGAATACTGCGATTTTCTTTTATTCAATTTTTCTAAAAAGACTAAAAGCGGAAAAGATGAGGTATAATTGGTCTACTAAATTTGTAAAACATTTTAATGGGAAATTCATGCATGTTTCAATCATAATCAACCATTTAAGCCCCAAAACGTAATTTAAATTTTCTGGAATAAGCCGAGAGGATCATGAGAAAGACTATATTCTCGAACTTGCAGTATCGATAGCTTGTCTGTCATTGCTTTGTGAAACAGTTTTTCGGCAAGCGGACATCTCCGGTGAGGCGCCGACAAGGATATGACTGTCATGGAGCTGGGCGTCGTGAAACGGCCCCCTGAGTAGCTAGCTTTCGTTTCGATGCGCAGTTAGTTAGCTAGCTCAGCTCTAGCTCTTAGCGTTATACTTATAGAGCTCACATAAGACTGTAATTCACGGCCCCATTCACTTACGTGTTATAACGAAGGTTGTCTAAACATCATATTTTGAACATCGCTCGGTAGAAATCGTTTAAATTCACAGAACAGAGACAAAATATAAAAATCTCCCAAATGAAGTACCTCATTTGGGCACTTTCCCGGCGATAAAAAAAAGATATTTAGCCTGAAACAAGGCTAGCCGAAATTTCCGCCCATTCGCACACACTGACCTCTAGTGTTCGCACATAGGTGTAACGGACCAACCTGAAGTGAGCGTACGTCTCCAGCCAGTGTTGCCACAGATAAAAATCGGAATTATGCCAAGTCTCGTCCCAATTTATGCTAGATTGAGAAAAATTATGCTAGATCCATTTGAAGCGTAACTCAGGCGCCTGGGAACGATTTTGTTACTGGAGGTGGTGTGAGCCTCCCAAAAAAAGGTCCTCAGCATTTTAGTGTCTCTTTTTCAGTCCAAAATTGTCTGACAAGCAAAAAAAAAAGGGTCCTCAGCATTTTAGTGTCTCTTTTCAGTCCAAAATTCTCTGACAAGCAAAAAAAAAAGGTCCTCAGCGTTTTAGGGTCTCTTTTTAACTACTTTTTAAAGAAAAAAAACACTTATGCGGCATCCACTCTCTCTGCAAGTCTGTGCACACCGCTTCAATACCCTTAGATATCTGGGGGTCGTTTCATCAAACCGTCATAACGACAAGATCAACGACATCTCGACACTGTCGCTCAACTTGCCCGCTAAGTGTTTCACAAAGCCGTCTTTGCCAAGATCAGCGACAACTTCTCTGACAAGTGACTTGTCGGTACTCCAGACCTGTCATATCTTTTTAGAACGCCATCACAAGCCAGCTTTTAGTTAGTCTATGGGCTGCGAAAAAATAAATGTAAATTAAAAGAACATTTATTTCCTGATCTCCAAGCACTATCCTTTATCATTCCTTTACCAGATAGTATTACTAATGTCCGTATTATAATATTGTACAGACGAACTATATGTTCTTATGGCTTCTTGACCCCCCAACAAGTAAATGAGATTAATATTAAAAATACCCACATCAGTCTACCACAGAATCAGCATCGAAAACGGAACAGTCTGTATATACAGACCCATGTGCACGACGACAATTTATCATGTATGTATTTTCGCCTTTTCCCCCGTTTTCACGCAATGCTTTGATATGAATGATATTATATGTATGTTTTAATGAATAAATATTTAAAATTAGGCCATAAGATATCTTAATTTAATCATTTTCTCTAAAATGGACACGATTTGGGTCTTCTTTCCGTAATTAGTCAATTACGGTATCCTCTTACCTACAAATCTAGATTCGTACATCGCAGAAGCCTCCTCGAGTTTTCTCAATTTTATAAATTCTAAGATGGCATAAGAAACACATCTTTTCATGTAAACGGGATGTTTGAATCACAAGCCCTGATAGCAGAGAGTGGTAAAAATGACGTGATATTGACGTGATATTTACGTCGTGGTTTACGTCTTTTTTACGTCCTGTAATTACGTCAATAAGACGACAACTTGCACCAACGCAAGACATCGTGAGGACGTCTTATTTTGACGTCATCTTTACGTCTTCCAGGTCAGTGAATGACAACTTCATGACGTCTTGCAAATCACCAAATGATGACTTTTTGACGTGTTTTGGACGTCTTGCTGGTGACTAAATGACCACTTTATGACGTCTTTTAGAGGTCTTGCGGCTGGTAAAAAATGACGTGATATTTAAGTCATAGATTACGTCTATTTTACGTCTATTTTACGTCCTGTAATTACGTCAATAAGACGACAACTTGCACCAACGCATGACATCATGAGGACGTCTTATTTTGACGTCATCTTTACGTCTTGCAGGTCAGTGAATGACGACTTCATGACGTCTTTTGGGCGTCTTGCAAATCACCAAATGACGACTTTGTGACGTCTATTGGACGTCTTGCTGGTCACTAAATGACCACTTTATGACGTCTTTTAGAGGTCTTGCGGGTGGTAAAAAATGACGTGATATTTACGTCGTGATTTACGTCTTTTTTACGTCCTGTAATTACGTCAATAAGACGACAACTTGCACCGACGCAAGACATCGTGAGGACGTCTTATTTTGACGTCATTTTTACGTCTTGCAGGTCAGTGAATGACGACTTCATGACGTCTTTTGGGCGTCTTGCAAATCACCAAATGACGACTTTGTGACGTCTATTGGACGTCTTGCTGGTCACTAAATGACCACTTTATGACGTCTTTTAGAGGTCTTGCGGGTGGTAAAAAATTATGTGATATTTACGTCTTTTTTACGTCCTGTAATTACGTCAATAAGACGACAACTTGCACCAACGCAAGACATCGTGAGGACGTCTTATTTTGACGTCATTTTTACGTCTTGCAGGTCAGTGAATGACGACTTCATGACGTCTTTTGGGCGTCTTGCAAATCACCAAATGACGACTTTGTGACGTCTATTGGACGTCTTGCTGGTCACTAAATGACCACTTTATGACGTCTTTTAGAGGTCTTGCGGGTGGTAAAAAATGACGTGATATTTACGTCGTGATTTACGTCTTTTTTACGTCCTGTAATTACGTCAATAAGACGACAACTTGCACCAACGCAAGACATCGTGAGGACGTCTTATTTTGACGTCATTTTTACGTCTTGCAGGTCAGTGAATGACGACTTCATGACGTTTTTTGGGCGTCTTGCAAATCACCAAATGACGACTTTGTGACGTCTATTGGACGTCTTGCTGGTCACTAAATGACCACTTTATGACGTCTTTTAGAGGTCTTGCGGGTGGTAAAAAATGACGTGATATTTACCTTGTGATTTACGTCTTTTTTACGTCCTGTAATTACGTCAATAAGACGACAACTTGCACCAACTCAAGACATCGTGAGGACATCTTATTTTGACGTCATTTTTACGTCTTGCAGGTCAGTGAATGACGACTTCATGACGTCTTTTGGGCGTCTTGCAAATCACCAAATGACGACGTTGTGACGTCTATTGGACGTCTTGCTGGTCACTAAATGACCACTTTATGACGTCTTTTAGAGGTCTTGCGGGTGGTAAAAAATGACGTGATATTTACGTCGTGATTTACGTCTTTTTTACGTCCTGTAATTACGTTAATAAGACGACATCGTGAGGACGTCTTATTTTGACGTCATCTTTACGTCTTGCAGGTCAGTGAATGACAGCTTCATGACGTCTTTTAGAGGTCTTGAGTGTGGTAACAAATGACGTGATATGCAAGACGCCCAAAAGACGTCAAAGAATCGTCGTTTGGTGAACTGCAAGATGTCCAAAAGACGTAATAAAGTCGTCATTTAGTGACCTGCAAGACGTAAAGATGACCTCAGTATAAGACGTCCTCATGACGTTTTGCGTTGGTGCAAGTTTTAGACTTATTGACATAATTACAGGACGGAAAAAAGACTTAAATCACGACTTAAATATTACGTCATATTTTACCATCTGAACCACTAATTACAATCTGTTTAAGTGTAATGACGACCTGTCAAAAGCATTCATGAGCACATGGATACCACAATTCAAAGTACATACATGTACAATCACTGAAAAATAAGTTATGCATAATATACAAGGCAGACATAAAATCAGTTTCACATTTTTAATGCCACTGGTATGAAAATCAGCTGCAAACATCCATTCATAAAACATACATAACAATGATAATCAAAACTGATGTGTTATATACAGGTATATGTTAACAGGTGGATTATTAAATCACACAGTGGGAAACACAAGCTACCCTAATGAAAAGAGTTGTGAAAATGAATGGATTTTTGGCACGAAGTAAAAAAAGGGTAAGAAAATACATTAAGTATTTGAACATTTACCCCCAAAAAACAGCATACCTGACAAAATTGGAGGGGAAAGTACCTGATTTCTATGGTCTCAAAAATGGTAATGTTGAATGTACATGAATTACTAACTCATGAAATAGCATGAGTATAAGATTTTGTTAAGAATGTTTTGCCTCATTTGCATAAAGTAGATACTCAAAATGCTGAATTATTTGCAAAGCATTTTTTTTTTCAATTTGGGTTTGAATCTAGATCTTGCACCAGAACAATGTAGAACATTTACATTTTATGTGAATAAAACATTTAGCGCTCCTTATGGAGATAGAGGCACCGAAATTGTATATGAAATACATGCAAGCATCTGTGGAATTCTTAAGAGCATCCTAAAAAACAGATAGTTGTTTGAAATATAGAAGAAATCCACTCCAGAATTTATTCTTCTTATTTCATGAGAAAACATCATACAGAAGAGTACAAATGTCACACAAATCTCATACAGGAAGATATGACATTTCAAAATTTCATTTTTATTTTCTTGACCAGTCCTTGCAAATATTTAAATGGGCGAGTAGATGTCATCACCTCATAATTTTTTTTCAAATACACTGTATATGGATTTCTAAAAAAACTTTAAGCTCACACTCGTAACACATATCCCCATAGCAAAATGTATTATTTCTCCTTTATTTCGGGCGGTGATAAGACAAGTTTTAGATTCTCATAGCTGAAATATGAAACTTTTGTCATTTCTGTATTTGAAAAGGATAGCAAATTGTGAGGCAATGATATCATCACCTCGCTCATTAAAACACTAAGGACTGGTCAAAAAGTGTTTTCCCCAAAAATATGAACTTTCATAATGTCATAACTTCCTTATTTCTTATCCAATATCTTTTAGCATTGTTTCATATTTAATTGTTTCTGTATGTTTTAAACCTGTATAGAGGATTCTTTCTTTAATTATTGCCAGTTGTAACTACAGCTTTTTACAGATTATTTGAGTATTCCTCTGTGTCCATTGGCAAGGCTTCTTCTTCCTCCTGCAGTTCTGGAGTTACAGGCCTCCGAAGCTCCAGATCATTCTTTGGTACGTTTTAATAAATGTACTTCAAGTAGCATTGAATGCCACTTTCCACCTCGTCAAGCGGAGCAGATCTTGTCCGTTCGTTGCCCCTCACAGTCGCTGGAAAAGAAATAGAATGTGAAAGGAAAAAATAATTAAAAATTTAAATATTACCTCTCAGATCCGAAAGATACTGTATTGCTTCACTTCTTTTATGTCTCACATTTAGCAAATACCTGAAATACATGGCCTGAAAATAAACTGCAATGGCCTGAATTCAGGCTTTTGCCTGGAAACTGGCATCTTTGTACACATATACTGACCACTAAAATTGTTTTGTAGACCTTTCTTTTTTTTTTTTCTTTTTGTACCACGGGAGATGGCGAGTTCACTTCTAGGAAACTTTGGCAGTAACAGGCGCGGTCCCAGAGGGGGGCGCAAGGGACGTGCGCCCCCCGCCCGTTTTGTCTGACAAAGTATGCACCCGGACCCCCTAGATGGCCGTTTGGCTTCGTCAAACGGAGGGTTCCTCAGTGTGCGCCCCCTTTCTGAAATGCGCCCCCTTTCTGAAAATCCTGTATCCGCCCCTGAGTAAAACTGTTTTTCAATTAAAAACAGAATGCTAGAAGCATAACGAACTTCAAAAGGCACCAGTTCAAACACTGTAATGAAGCTAACAGCCCTTAGAGGTATAAACATCTCTGAAGATCTATATCTTAATTTCTGCCTAATGATGCAAACAACAGTCCTTCTGGATTAGAGCATTATGGCAGTTAAGCAGAGGGAAGGCAGAAAGAGTTAAGCATACAAACATACCTATTTGACAATATTTTGAAACACTGAAATATATATATATATATATATATATACGAAAGTTGAAATATTGAGTACTTCCAAAGAGTGCTCTATGCCTTACAGCAGAGCATATTAATCCATGGTGTACCTGCTCAATCCGACCTTAGGTTTCGTGCCTCTCTCAAGACACTCCTCAGGGATTATCCCTGAGGAGTGTCTTGAGAGAGGCACGAAACCTAAGGTCGGATTGAGCAGGTACACCATGGATATATATATATATATATATATATATATCCAAGTTACTTTGTGATAAATAATGTGGGGGTCCAAACAATAATTTAAATGTAATCTTCTAGATGTCTGCAACTATCTGCTTATGATTCAAGAAGAAAAGAAAATCAACAGGCTCTTCTGAAGATGAGAAAATGTATATACATCTAATTACCAAAGATAACATCTATCATCCCTTATATCCCGAAAACTTGTGCTTCTGCCACGTTGTCCCATCCAACTGAATTGCACATACAACTGAGGGTCCATCATTGTGTCCAGCACACGCCTTACTGATTCTTTGGTGGCCCCTCCACATCTCTTTAAGTATGACATCTGGAAAAATGAAAGGGAATAGCAGTAAACATGTATTATTCTCACTTTCATGCATCTTCCTATCTGATTTAAACATGCATAAGATCTCACAATTGAAACCGATACTGATTTCAAAAGTTCTTTCAAACTTAATTATTCCAAGCACAGGTCAATTTCATTATAGGCATGCAAACTCTGGAAGACCTACAAGGTGGATGCAAAGCATTGTTTTTTTCTCCTGCAAGCTCTGTAAACAACCTGAGGCTGAAATTGATAACTATATTGCAAAGAAAATGCATTTAGCAGCAGCTTTGCAAGCAAGACAAAAACAAACTTGCTGGCTGTTTGAAGTCATGACATAGCTGCAGCACAATTACTTGACCTCTCCTGTATGTAATAATGAAAATATAATATTCTCCAAAAATAATTGTCAATTTCAATTCTGGAATGAACATGCATGTCACAAACAGTATATTTAATCCAACTTTCTGCAATCATGACAATAAACAAATATGCTGTTGAAATTCTCATAGTTAATTTTCCCAATTAAAGGGCGAGTCAATTAGAATTACATTTCATGATAATATCAAAGTATTGTGTCAATATTGCTAGAAATCGCATATACTTTTTATTAAAAAGATCTGTGTAGTTCTCTAAGCTTCGTTGAAATTGCCTAAATCGCACGTTTATCAGCTAGTCTGTCACGCCCCTCGAAAAATAGGGCCAAGTCACGTGCCTTGTCAGGTGACCTGTGACGTACCATCGGGAACGTCTAGCTAGCGGACGACGCTTGTCTATATATATCCAGTGCAGGGAATTTTGGATAGGCATGATAGGAGTGCATATCTCAAGAAAATGCCGCGGAGATGTGTTGTTGCTGGGTGCAGCAAAGGCACCAGCGATGGTGTCAGTCTGCACACCTTTCCTAAAGGTGATGCAACTCGAAAAATTTGGATTTCAAGGATCAAGCTGACGCGAGCTAGCTCAGTGGGATGGCCCTTCCGCTCACATTACTGTTTGCAGTGACCACTTCAGGGAGGAGGACTTCGATAGTCAGGCCCTCAGGCCAGGGGCTGTATGACCAGCTAGGATTTGCGCCCAAGAATAAAATGCTGCGGCCGACAGCTATCCCTGTCATCAGACTGGGAACTGAGGGCTGTGGAACTGGAAGCCAAACACAGGGAGCTAAAAAAACAAGAGTCGGTCTGCAGTTCTGAAGCTGGAGTCACTGGAGAAAAAGAGGGTAGATCTACCGTACCGTACCGTAGAGCCCGGGGGGGGGGGGAACTCAACCTGATTTTGGATGTGGGTGTGCCGCTGCCAATCTCAAAACAGGGGGCTAAGGAGCTAAATGGTTAATTGAGGAAGCTCATTTTTGAGGGTCTAAGGAGAGAACGGGCTCATGGGCAGAGCTAATTTTAGCTGCTCGCGATCTCACTACTCTGGTACACAGTCATGTACGGTGCATGAACTGAGTCAGCGGTCGCAGCGCTGTTTTTAACGCTGTACATGCCGCGCCACTAGTGCACTGACTCGATGTCGCATGCAGATTGATCTCGCTGAGCCGCCGCTAGCACTAGTAATACCGCGTTCAGTTAGGGGGCACTAGGTCGCCCAGCTCCCCGCTGCGCTGGCCTGAGAGGCTAGGGAGCGACCGTTCCCGGACAATGGGCTGTGCGCATTGTTTTCTCATATTCTAGGGAGCGAGTCGGAAGCCAATCGAGGTGCGGTTAGTGAAAATCTGAAAATCGCATATCATGGGAGCGACCAGAGAAGGTTGAAAATGGGGGACGTCACAGCGGCTCATACATGTGTGACATAATATATATGTGAGTGCCCCCCCCCCCCCCCCCCCCGGGAGGCAGCTAGCTTGCAGCACACGATTTTGCTGTAATTGTTGTAATATATTTAGACTTTCATCCAGTCTTTCAGTGTACTTGGTTGTTATCATAAGCACGCACACAAAGATTCGCAAGGTACGGTCAGCAGTAAAGCGACTGTAAAGCGACACACGTCTACTTGTCTGTAAAATATTACGTTTTTCCAAAACATAAACCTAATCCAAAAGAGGAATTATCATGGGTAAAGTGTTTGAAAAAATGCCAGACTTGTCATTTGACCTCTACTAAAATGTCTAAACAACCTATTCAAATCATTTTGGGGGACTTAAAGATTGTCGAAATTGTATAAATAGTGATATGAAAATGGATAAATTATCATTCATTTACATTGCCAACATATTAGTCAACCTTAGTGGCTTCGCGGGGGACTTCCCGATGCTACGTCAAATCGCTCTAGCCAATCAGCTGTCAATTTTTGGGGGCGTTCCCAAATTAGTGAGTTTTTTGACCAATTTCTTGTTACTGGGCAATTTTTTTTCTGTAAAAATGTCAGAATTGTGTTATTGGACATATGTACTACATTTTTAGCCCCAATGTTGATTCTAATTGACTCGCCCTTTAAGTTGAATGTTTGCATAAATAATTGAGTATAAAGTGCAGAAGAAAGTTAATGAATCAACTGTATAACATATTATAAGCAGATAAAGACACTCACAAATTGCTTTTTTTTGCAAGATCTTCCTGAAGGATCGTGTTGACCTCACATAAGTCTTGAACGTTATTAAGTGGAAGAGAGGGTATTCCTTCTGGTATATCAGCAATTTCAGCCACTCTGCCCTTCTCCATTTTGGCACGGATTGCCCCAAGAAGTTTCCGGTTTTCCCTCACCTCCGACATGACTTCCTCCATCTTATTATGCAATCGTCTCAATTCTGAAATTAAATTGAAATATGAGAGCATTTATTTTTGTTTCTTTTTTGTATTTTTTGCTTATTCAATTGTAAATATTGTACATTCCAATCCAATCAGGGTGTTTATATAGCACCAATGTCTAGTTGCCTAATCAAAGGCGATGTTGAGGCTGAAAAAAATACCAAACTGTCTCTTTTGATTTCTGCCTGACACCATACAATTTTAGTCAAATTATTTATTTCCCCCTAATTTTCTACCTTCAATTTCATGACATTTTTAATTTCGAAACACATTTGATGTGACATTTGGGAGTAAATTTCATGACCTTTGAACTGGGCCATATTTATTTATTATTATATGATTATTTATTTATCTAATCGGCTCATTTCGTGTCATGCACTGCCGGTTTCCCTGAGCCAAATAGGAACAAAATTCATCCAAGGGTTCTCTTGATATTGTGTAGGTGCGATTTTGTTCAGGCAGATGGATAGACCGCCAACCTGAAAACATAATGCACCTGCAAGCCCTAACATGAGTATAGGCAATAAAAGACAATCATAGAATATGTTTGGTTTGTTTAGAAATTTCGAATTTTTCACTCTTTTTTCTGAAATGTACGTATGAACAGATCGAGGTGCCAGAATGAATGCCCCACCCCCCCCCCCCCCAAGAAAAGAATGAGTGACATAAACTAATAAATAAATCAAATGAAGGAATAAATTCATCAGAGACTTGCCTGATGGTGCCTTATATTTAAAAGTACTTCACTCTAACTCTAACAGTTTAATATTACAGTAACGTTAGTAACAATATTATTGGACAAAAACATAGCCTTATACTTATTTCGATGTTTACTTCAATGTAAGTAGACTTAACTCTGGCAGTATTTAAATGATCACTAAATGATCATTTGTAATTGTATATATAATTTAATGTCCCATGAAAGTGACAAAATACAGCACTCAGCAGATGCATAATTTCGACTGTAATGTATAATAACGGTCACTTGACAAATGTGATTGATAGTATACTGACAGTTCTACAAACAGTGTGACTAATAATAACAACACACGTTGTCTCACTATGAACATGGCAAACAAAGAAGCGGACAAAATATACAGCTCCTCATTGTACCTTCCACACTTGCTCTGGTAGACAAAAGAATATCCCTTCATTGCTATTATGTAAGATTATGTAGAGCAGGTGTCACATGCATATTCACCTGTTTTACTTATCTTACATAATAGCAAGGAAGGGATGTTCTTTTGTCTACCAGAACAATTGTGGAGGGTACAATGAGGATCTGTATATTTTGTCCGCTCTCTTTTGTCATTGCATGCATCGTGTTCCTAGTGTCTATCTGTTACTGTCTTAGCTACACATAATGCACAGTGTGGTGTGAATACCTAACTTACTTGCCACGAAACCTGAACTTAGAATGGAAGGTCTTTAGAAGATCAACGAAGACGAGTTCGTATGCCTAAGAAGTTAGAGTAACCTGTTCCACTGCTATTTTTTCACATGCACACACTCCACGCTGAGTCGAGCAGCGCGGCAATGCACGCACGTGAAACGACGGACGAGTAAAACGATCACGTTAAAAAAAAAAAAAAAAAAAAAAAAACATTATGTCAGCAAGATAATTGTATACATTGCGTACCGGCAAAAGGTATCGGCCGTGCATGCCTAGTCTACCAGGCTAGCCGTGTATCAATATCACGCGCTAGTTGAGTGGCTCGATGACGTAGCCTGCAGTCAATACTGCATCATTTAATTGTATTAATTATCCTTTTTTCTTCTTTCCCTTATGTTTGCAATAGCAAAAAATTATTTAGCTTTTATATCCAAAGTCTAGCGAATGCACGTTCTGATATCCTTTTTTTCTAGGGCACATATCGAACCATAAGTTGTATATTGGCGTCAAAATCACGTCATGAACTAGTCATTAAAAAAGATATAGACATTGTCTAATTAATCCCAAACCGTTCCCATGTTTAGATTTAAACAGAATAATCGTTCATAAGTAGTAAATACTTGACGTCAAAGTCACGTCGTTATAAACTAGTCATTCGTAGCTGGTCGGGAGTTGGCATTGAAGTGACGTAATAATTACGTCGTTTTTTGGTATTGAATTGTTCATGTAAGTGGAAAATAACTGACGTCTTAATCACGTCATGAACTAGTCATCCTTAGCTGGTCGTGAGTTGGAATTTAAGTCACGTAATATCAACGTCGATTTTTGGTCTTCAATAATCATTAAACAAGTGGTAAATACTTGACGTTAAAATCGCGTCGTGAACTAGCCATTCGTAGCTGGTCGTGAGTTGGCAATGAAGTGACGTAATAATTACGTTGTTTTTTGGCCTAGTTCATATAAGTGGAACATAACTGACGTCAAAATCACGTCATGAACTAGTCATTCTTAGCTGGTCGTGAAGTCACGTAATATTAACGTCGATTTTTGGTCTTGAATAATCGTTAAACAAGTGGTAAATACGTGACGTCAAAATCACGTCATGAACTAGCCATTCGTAGCTGGTCGTGAGTTGTCAATGAAGTGACGGTATAATTACGTCGTTTTTAGGTCTTGAATTGTTCATATAAGTGGAAAATAACTGACGTCAAAATCAGGTCATGTGAGTTGGAATAGAAGTCACGTAATATTAACGTCGATTTTTGGTCTTGAATAAGCGTTAAACAAGTGCTAAATACTTGACGTCAAAATCACGTCATGAACTAGTCATTCGTAGCTGGCTGTGAGTTGGAAATGAAGTCACGTAATAATTACGAGGTTTTTTGGTCTTGAATAATCGTTAAACAAGTGGTAAATACTTGACATCAAGATCACGTCGTGAACTGGTCATTCTTAGCTGGTCGTGAAGTCACGTAATATTAACGTCGATTTTTGGTCTTGAATGAGCGTTAAACAAGTGGTAAATACTTGACGTCAAAATCACGTCATGAACTGGTCATTCGTAGCTGGCTGTGAGTTGGAAATGAAGTCACGTAATAATTACGTCGTTTTTTGGTCTTGAATAATCGTTAAACAAGTGGTAAATACTTGACGTCAAAATCACGTCGTGAACTAGTCATTCTTAGCTGGTCGTGAAGTCACGTAATATTAAAGTCGATTTTTGGTCTTGAATAATCGTTAAACAAGTGGTAAATACTTGACATCAAGATCACGTCGTGAACTGGTCATTCTTATCTGGTCGTGAAGTCACGTAATATTAACGTCGATTTTTGGTCTTGAATGAGCGTTAAACAAGTGGTAAATACTTGACGTCAAAATCACGTCATGAACTGGTCATTCGTAGCTGGCTGTGAGTTGGAAATGAAGTCACGTAATAATTACGTCGTTTTTTGGTCTTGAATAATCGTTAAACAAGTGGTAAATACTTGACGTCAAAATCACGTCGTGAAATAGTCATTCTTAGCTTGTCGTGAAGTCACGTAATATTAACGTCAATTTTTGGTCTTGAATAAGCGTTAAACAAGTGCTAAATACTTGACGTCAAAATCACGTCATGAACTGGTCATTCGTAGCTGGCTGTGAGTTGGAAATGAAGTCACGTAATAATTACGTCGTTTTTTGGTCTTGAATAATCGTTAAACAAGTGGTAAATAATTGACGTCAAGATCACGTCATGAACTAGTCATTCTTAGCTGGTCGTGAGTTGGCAATGAAGTGACGTTATAACTACGTCGTTTTTTAATAGGTCTTGAATTGTTCATATAAGTGGAAAATAACTGACGTCAAAATCACGTCATGAACTAGTCATTCTTAGCTGATCGTGAGTTGGAATTGAAGTCACATAATATTAACGTCTATTTTTGGTCTTGAATAATCGTTAAACAGGTGGTAAATACTTGACGTCCAAATCACGTCATGAACTAGGCATTCGTAGCTGGCCGTGAGTTGGAAATGAAGTGACGTAATAATTACGTCGTTTTTTGGTCTTGAATAATCGTTCATATAAGTGGTAAATAATTGACGTCAAGATCACGTCATGAACTAGTCATTCTTAGATGGTCGTGAGTTGGCAATGAAGTGACGTTATAATTACGTCGTTTTTTAATAGTTCTTGAATTGTTCATATAAGTGGAAAATAACTGACGTCAAAATCACGTCATGAACTAGTCATTCTTAGCTGATCGTGAGTTGGAATTGAAGTCACATAATATTAACGTCTATTTTTGGTCTTGAATAATCGTTCATATAAGTGGAAAATAACTGACGGCAAAATCACTTCACGAACTAGTCATGGATAGTGCAATTCTTAACTGGTCGTTAGTTGGCAATGACATGACGTGATAATTGCGTCGTTTTTTGGTTTTGAATAATCGTTCATAAGTGGTAAATAATTGGCGTCACCATCACGTCAAGAATTAGTCATGGATGGTGAAATAACTGATCGTCAGCTTGCAATGAAGTGACATAATAATTACGTCGTTTTTTGTCTTGAATTGTTCATATAAGTGGAAAATAACTGACGTCAAAATCACGTCATGAACTAGTCATTCTTAGCTGGTCGTGAGTTGGAAATGAAGTCACGTAATAATTACGTCGTTTTTTGGTCTTGAATTGTTCATATAAGTGGAAAATAACTGACGTCAAAATTACTTCATGAACTAGTCATGGATAGTGCAATTCTTAACTGGTCGTTAGTTGGCAATGACATGACGTGATAATTGCGTCGTTTTTTGGTTTTGAATAATCGTTCATAAGTGGTAAATAATTGGCGTCACCATCACGTCAAGAATTAGTCATGGATGGTGAAATAACTGATCGTCAGCTTGCAATGAAGTGACATAATAATTACGTCGTTTTTTTGTCTTGAATTGTTCATATAAGTGGAAAATAACTGACGTCAAAATCACGTCATGAACTAAGCATTCGTAGCTGGCCGTGAGTTGGAAATGAAGTAACGTAATAATTACGTCGTTTTTTTGTCTTGAATAATCGTTCATATAAGTGGTAAATAATTGACGTCAAAATCACGTCATGAAATAGTAATGGATAGTGCAATTCTTAACTGGTCGTTAGTTGGCAATGACATGACGTGATAATTGCGTCGTTTTTTTGTTTTGAATAATCGTTCATAAGTGGTAAATAATTGGCGTCACCATCACGTCAAGAATTAGTCATGGATGGTGAAATAACTGATCGTCAGCTTGCAATGAAGTGACATAATAATTACGTCGTTTTTTGTCTTGAATTGTTCATATAAGTGGAAAATAACTGACGTCAAAATCACTTCACGAACTAGTCATGGATAGTGCAATTCTTAACTGGTCGTTAGTTGGCAATGACATGACGTGATAATTGCGTCGTTTTTTGGTTTTGAATAATCGTTCATAAGTGGTAAATAATTGGCGTCACCATCACGTCAAGAATTAGTCATGGATGGTGAAATAACTGATCGTCAGCTTGCAATGAAGTGACATAATAATTACGTCGTTTTTTTGTCTTGAATTGTTCATATAAGTGGAAAATAACTGACGTCAAAATCACGTCATGAACTAAGCATTCGTAGCTGGCCGTGAGTTGGAAATGAAGTAACGTAATAATTACGTCGTTTTTTTGTCTTGAATAATCGTTCATATAAGTGGTAAATAATTGACGTCAAAATCACGTCATGAAATAGTAATGGATAGTGCAATTCTTAACTGGTCGTTAGTTGGCAATGACATGACGTGATAATTGCGTCGTTTTTTGGTTTTGAATAATCGTTCATAAGTGGTAAATAATTGGCGTCACCATCACGTCAAGAATTAGTCATGGATGGTGAAATAACTGATCGTCAGCTTGCAATGAAGTGACATAATAATTACGTCGTTTTTTGTCTTGAATTGTTCATATAAGTGGAAAATAACTGACGTCAAAATCACTTCACGAACTAGTCATGGATAGTGCAATTCTTAACTGGTCGGTAGTTGGCAATGACATGACGTGATAATTGCGTCGTTTTTTTGTTTTGAATAATCGTTCATAAGTGGTAAATAATTGGCGTCACCATCACGTCAAGAATTAGTCATGGATGGTGAAATAACTGATCGTCAGCTTGCAATGAAGTGACATAATAATTACGTCGTTTTTTGTCTTGAATTGTTCATATAAGTGGAAAATAACTGACGTCAAAATCACTTCACGAACTAGTCATGGATAGTGCAATTCTTAACTGGTCGTTAGTTGGCAATGACATGACGTGATAATTGCGTCGTTTTTTGGTTTTGAATAATCGTTCATAAGTGGTAAATAATTGGCGTCACCATCACGTCAAGAATTAGTCATGGATGGTGAAATAACTGATCGTCAGATTGCAATGAAGTGACATAATAATTACGTCGTTTTTTTGTCTTGAATTGTTCATATAAGTGGAAAATAACTGACGTCAAAATCACGTCATGAACTAAGCATTCGTAGCTGGCCGTGAGTTGGAAATGAAGTAACGTAATAATTACGTCGTTTTTTTGTCTTGAATAATCGTTCATATAAGTGGTAAATAACTGACGTCAAAATCACTTCATGAACTAGTCATGGATAGTGCAATTCTTAACCGGTCGTTAGTTGGCAATGACATGACGTGATAATTGCGTCGTTTTGGGGTTTTGAATAAACGTTCATAAGTGGTAAATAATTGGCGTCACCATCACGTCAAGAATTAGTCATGGATGGTGAAATAACTGATCGTCAGCTTGCAGTGAAGTGACATAATAATTACGTCGTTTTTTGTCTTGAATTGTTCATATAAGTGGAAAATAACTGACGTCAAAATCACGTCATGAACTAGGCATTCGTAGCTGGCCGTGAGTTGGAAATGAAGTAACGTAATAATTACGTCGTTTTTTTGTCTTGAATAATCGTTCATATAAGTGGTAAATAATTGACGTCAAAATCACGTCATGAAATAGTAATGGATAGTGCGATTCTTAATTGGTCGTGAGTTGGCAATGAAGTAACGTAATAATTACGTCGTTTTTGGTCTTGAATAATCGTTCAAATAAGTGGTAAATAATTGACGTCAAAATCACGTCATGAACTAGTCATGGATAGTGCAATTCTTAACTGGTCGTGAGTTGGCAATGAAGTGACCTGATAATTACGTATTTTTGGGGGTCTTGAATAATCGTTTATAAGTGGTAAATAATTGACGTCAAAATCAAGTCAAGAAATGGTCATGGATGATGCAAGTCGTAACTGGTCGTGAGCTGGCAATGAAGTGACGTAATAATTACGTCGTTTTTTGGTCTTGAATAGTCAATCATATAAGTGGTAAATAATTGACGTCAAAATCACGTCATAAACTAGTCATCCAAATAAGACAATACATACTCGTCTTAGAAAGTCGTCACGAAGACGTCGTGATAACGTCGTTCATACGACGTATGACCAGTTGACCGGAATACGACCAATATACGACGTCTTTAAGACGTCCGTCTGCTATCAGGGAGCATTCATCTTTGCTGCCATTTTTTACATTTTGAAATAGTTTGGGGAAAACTGAACCTCAAAATCTGTTTGGGTAATTGACGATAATATATACTATGTTTTTTCGCCGATGAGTATCGATATCATTGAGTTGTCGTTTATCATGTCTTCGTGAAACAGTTTTTCAGGTCCATGACATTTCCGTAGATCGCCGACAACAGTTATGACTGTCATGGAGTTGATTTGATGAAACGACCCCTTGTTCTTAAAAGCAAATTCTCTATTTAAAGTTCAAAATTCAGAATTATGCTAGATCATAGTGAAAATGTGCTAGATTTGGCCAAATTATGGCAGGAATAATGCTACATTCCAAGAGGGTCAAAATTATGCTAAAAAGCATAATTATGCTAGATGTGGCAACCTTGGCTCCAGCGCACAGTGAGATATCGCGATCGCCAAATATCCCCTTTTTAGCCAATATAAACAAGCCTGTCAGTCAGGGCTGAGTGCCCGTGGGTCTGAGCCAAAAGTCCTGTCAGCGCGACAGGACGGAATTCAATAGGATTTATTCTCCTCACATGAAAATAGGAAACGCTACCTGCTGCATACCTTTACCCCGGGGAGCGAAATTTTTTTGCCTGTACCTTTGGGGCTATCCAATATGAATATTCATGAAAGAGACTACAAGTATCGGACTTGTATTTTCTTACTCAGTTTCACCTTATTATTAAATCAGCAAAAGAAAATTTCGTAATATATTCCTCTACCGAGATTCGAACTCGCGGTCTCTTCATCGATAGCGCGGACCAGATTATCCGATTGCGCCACAAAGAACAGCTGCTCAATGGCCTTGCTCGTTTTATCATATCCCTACAGTTCGTTTTCATGAATATTCATGCCGACTAGTTTTGACGGAATAAACCGTATTACTTGTAAAATCAGCACTGATTTTCTTATTTACTATATAAATCTATGTACCTACCTATTATGCCAGTAGTCTTGACTACGGGACCCCTTCGAGAATTTAACACAAATGAGTCACAATATTGTGCGCACCCCCCGTAATCCTATTGTCCCCTTCGCCACTCACGCGCGTCAACACGCCACGGCCATCTTCCTCTTTTGCGAGCAACCCCAAGTAGAAACATGTTGCTTGCAAGGTGAGGGGAAGGAGGGAGGGTCATAGGTAGGTATATAGATTTATATAGTAAATAAGAAAATCAGTGCTGATTTTACAAATTTACTGCAATAAATCATATATACCTACCTATTATGCCAGACCAGCGCCAACTCAAAGACCGGGAGGCATGTTTCAAGCAGAAGGGAATAGGATTACACCGAAGATTACAAAGACACAGCGGCCTTCAAGGTGGCTGACGCAAACATAGCCTCACCTGCGGGAACATCCCTGAGGTAGCAAGAAATGAAGGAATTGGGCGAACGCCAATAAGCAGCCTTCAAAATATCATCAAGCGCCACACCTTGAAACAGAGCCCAAGAAGTGCTGACACTACGAGTGACATGAGCATGAGGCTTACTGTCAGATAAAAGAGCCTCTGTGCCAGCAGCCCTAATAGCCTCGACAATCCATCTAGAAATGGAATCAAGAGAAGCAGGAGAAAAAGGCTCTCTAGTGATCAGGAACAACTGATCATCCTTACGATAAGACTTAGTCTTATCAATATACCATTTGAGAGCCCTAACAGGACACCAAACTTTGTCCTCGCGCACTGACGAAAACCCAGAAAGCGGACAAAGAAAAATCTCAACAGGGCCAGAGGCAGCCGTTTGATTCTTGGCAATAAAAGAAGCCTTAGGAATCAATCTAACGCCTTTTCTCTCCCAGCGAACATGACCAGGAGTAAGACAGAGAGCACGAAGAGTACTGCGCCTCTGCCCAGAGGCAATAGCTACCAAAAAGAGCGTCTTAACCCGTAAGATGATGAAGCGAGCTTCACCTAACGGTTCAAAAGGAGGTTTCGCCAAGGCCTCCAGGACCTTAGGCAGACTCCAAGACGGTACTAACCTAGAACAAGGAGGACGTTTCAGAAAGAACGACCGAATCAAACCACTCAATAGCGGGGAATTGGAAATCCCCGAACCATCTGAGAAACCCGAATGAATGGCCCCGATCGCCGAACGGTAGCCTCGGATAGTAGAGATGGATCTCCCTCTGTCAAATAACGAGATTAGGAAATCCGCAATTGAACCAATAGGAGCCTGAGAAGGGGTTTGATTTCGCTCTTTACACCAAAGGAAAAAGACCGAGAGACGGGAATTATAAATTTCCCTAGTAGAAACCCTACGACTGGACATTAAAAAGTCCGCGGCTCTATCAGAGAGACCCGACTGTCTTGCAGATTCCCTGACAGGGGCCAAGCAGTCAAATGAAGGGACTCCGGACTGTGGTGAAGAATCCCCGAGAGGGGCTGCAACACCAGATCCGCTCTTAGCGGGAGAAGGAACGGTTGAGCCCTCAGGAGGCTCATTAGCTCCGGAAACCGATTCCTCCTGGGCCAAAAGGGAGCTATCACAAGCACCCGAGCCCGATCTTCCCTGATTTTCCGCAAGACTCGCGGAATCAGTTGGAAGGGAGGAAAGGCGAATCCTTGAAGGTTCTCCCAGCTGAGGGAGAAAGCATCGAGAGCCCATGCTCCCTGATCGCGAACACGGGAGCAATACTTCGGCAGCTGGTGGTTTAGCACCGACGCAAATAGATCCACTTCCAGTGGACCTAGACAACTGCGAATGCGGCAAAAGACCTCCGGATGGAGCATCCATTCTGATGGAAGACACCTGCCCCGAGACAGAAAATCCGCAATGAGGTTTTCCCGACCGGGGATGAAAGAGGCCACGGGTGTGATCGCCATGCGACGACACCACCTCCACAGCTGAGCTGCTAGGGCATTCAGGGCAGCCGAACGAGTGCCTCCCTGCCGATTGATGCCGCCACAGTGACATTGTCCGTGAGGATCAGAACTGAACGACTGAGTCGACTTCTGAAATGGAGCAGGGTCAACAGAACTGCCATAAACTCCAGGACATTGATATGGGGAAGAGTCCCAAGATGAGACCAATCCCCCGCGACCGTGCTGCCATTGCAGTGTCCTCCCCACCCCAACCGAGAGGTGTCCGTCGAAACCGATATCGACGGAAGAGGGGTACTGAAGGACTTGCCTCGCGCGAGAAACTCCTCGCTCGCCCAACAAGAGAGAAGAGACTTGATTCTTATTGGTACTGGAATCCAGACCAACAGAGAATCTTTTCCCGGCTTGAAAAACCTGAGGAGATGTCTCTGAAAAGGTCTCATGAGGAGCCGGCAGTCCTCTAGAACATCGACTAGACTGGCTAGATAACCCAGAAACTGAAGCCACTGTCTGGCCTTGACCCTTCTGGCCAGCAAGAGCTTGCGAGCCGCAGAGACAATGATGAGAATCCTGTCTCGACTGGGCCGAGCCAACTGATTCCGTATGTCTAACACCGCCCCCAGAAAAACTGGGCTGCGAGTAAGAACTAACTCTGACTTTTCCCAATTTATTAGTCTTGAGTAAGACTGACGAGCAAACGAGTCTCGTCTAACAAACGATCGCGCGACTCCGCAAGAAGAAGCCAATCGTCCAGGTAGCAAAATAGCCGAAGGCCGCGTCGCCTCAGAGAGGCCGCCAGCACAGCTACAACTTGAGTAAAAACCCGAGGGGCCGGACGCAGCCCTCTCTGAGAGGAAGGAGAACCCCAGAAGATCGCGCGGAGCGCGATGAATAGGAATGTGAAAATACGCGTCCTTGAGATCTACCGAGACCGCGTAGTCCTTCCTCTTGATCAACGGGAGAATGGAGGCGAGAGTCTCCATCTGAAAATGTACTGAAGGAATTTCCCGAGCGCTTGGGAATAACAAAAATTGGAGAAAGGGAAAGAGACGGCCTGTCTCTTACCCTTTCTATAGCCCTCTTTTCCAACAGAGACTCAATCTCCTTTGAAGCATGATATCGAGCCAGGGCAGACATGGGAGGTGACCGAGTTCTTATAGCCCCTCCGGGGAGCGAAGCGGAAAGATCTATGAAGAATCCGTCTCGCACGACGGAGAGAACAAACGCGTCCCCGGAGATGGCCTCCCAAGCGGGGAGAAAGGAATGACGTCGGCCACCTACCATGACTGGAAGAACAAACGCTCGGGGAAGACCATCAAAACCTAGGCTTGGCCTTAAGCGAAGCCGTCGCCTTACCACGAGAACCTCTCGAATAGCCCCTGCCACATCCCCCTCTCCCGCGAGAAGGAGCTGCCTGCGGCTCAGAAGGCGGGACCCCAGACACACGACTGTGTTGACCCTAAGCGGGACCAGCAGGCCTCCGCCGGACAGGGGCCCGCGTCGACTTAGAGTGAGTGTGAAACTGCTTAGTCATATCCGAGACCTGCTTTCGCGCATCAATCTCTCTCTGAAAAACCGTAGCAAATTGACCACCAAAAAGCGAAGGACCCCGAGACGGAACATCTCGGAGAAGTTGAGCAATGCCCGACTCCTTAACACCCAGTGCCGAAAGAGCCAGGATCCTGCGACGGAACGTAACCGAAGCAGCTGCAGTGGAAAGCTGTGACCACTGCAAACAAAAAAGAGTATGCAGCAGGTCATCGATAACCAGCTTGTCACCATCAGTAACGTTCAACTCCTCCGCCCTGGACCTAAGGTCGGAGAGAAACCCTTGAAAAGCCGCCAAACGCATACCTGCCCTAACCTGGTTTTCAACATTATACCAACGCTTATCCTCCGTCTTATAAGCAACGGAGGTTAGCGGATTAGTCGCCCGCAAGCGACGACCAACCTCTAAAATCTCCGGAGAGAGAGTCTTAGCTTTGAAAAAGGTGTCTTGATCTTGGGAACCGAAGGCAAAGGCCTTACCCTTAACCGTAACAGGGCGCTTAACCAAAAGCGCAGCCTCGATGCGGTCATACTCCAGCTTAAAATCCTCCTCGAGAGAAATACCCTCGGAGCAATTCTGCTGCCTGAACCAACGCGAAGTCGAACCCTGCGCGCGGGTTGACTGAAATTCAGGGAGATATTTAGACAACAAAGCAATCGCTTCCACGCCGCACAGGGCAAGCGATTGAGGCTCCGCCTGCCCAAGCGATTCAGAAACCGAAGCTTGAGAGGCCGCCTCTAACTCTGGTTCCACCCGAGTGGATTGGGACAAAGGACCGCCAACAAAGGACGCAGCAGGCGGACCCTCCCATGGTTCAACATAAGTCTCCTCGCCCGGCGGAGCCCCGAGGGCCGCGGGAATAGGAGGCGCATGCGAACCCGACTCGGACAAAGAAGACTCAATCACAAAAGGTTGATTAGTCTCAAAGTCAGACCCCGGAATAGGGACAGAAGCAAGGGTTGAAGTACCCGGTACAAGGGACCAACCCTGATTCTGAGCGAAAGCCCGCATCATGCTGAACATTTCAGCTTGAGAGGAACTAGCCGGGTTAGCCAGGCCAGACGGGCAAGAGGCCGGCAAAACCTTGCCCCTTTTTGCCTTTTTCTTGGCCTTCTTCTTGGCTGGCTCGACAAGAGTCGTAGCCGAAACCCTTTTCTTAGAACGCTTATTCGGATTCGTTCGGATCCCCGAAGCCGCTTCGGAAACACGAACCGAACCCTCCGTGGAGGGACGCTCACCTCCCTCAAAGGGAGTAGTGCGCTGAGGGTATGAACCCAAAGTCTCGCACAAATTACCCATATTGGCTGAGCAAAATGATGCGATAGCCATGGGCTGGGTGCTGAAAGCACCCAGTGCGGGGGCGGACCGAGATGACTCGGTATGTGCCCGTTGACTACTAAAGGCGTGTGAACCCGCTATTGAACCGCTAGGGAGCGGCAATAGGAGAGCACTGGTAGTCACGCGCTCGGGTGAAAACACCTGTTGCTCCGAAGAGCGTACATAATTGTTAGCTCGAGCTTTCCCATCAGCTGGCAATGTAGACAGCCCGGGAAGTACTCGTTCCCCCATATGGCATCGGCCGGGGGCTAGGGTTTGAGAACCCAGACCAACATGGACTAAGCCCGTGGGCTGCCCTGCAGTAGTGGGACGCGTCTCCCCTAACGGATTTAAGCGAGTGAACGCTACCGTGCGGGAAACAGCCGCCCCCTTCTGGTCTTGACGACCGGGGGATTCGATTCGAGATATCCAAACCACTAGAATCTGACGCCACCCTCCCCGAAGCCACGGGCCTCGGAGTTGACATTCCAGATTCAGTTAACGCCACCCGCCCCGAAGCCGCAAGCTCCGAGACTGGCAAACTCTGCAGGAAAACACCACTAGGCAACTTACCCGTAGCCCTCCTCCCTCCCCCATGTACCGAAGTACTCGGGAGAGTTCTGGAGGGCCGAGTCTTGCTAGACGACTCTTCGGAAGAAGCAGGTCTCCGCGACCTAACTGCTTCTTCTTCCGAATTCATAACACTGCAATAAAACAGACAATAAAGTATACTTTTCAAATATGAAATACTTTAACTGAATGCAGGTAATAAAACTAAAGTTTATTTGGGAGATACGCACAACAAAAAATTTTCACAGCCAAAAACCGTAAGAACAAACACCGAACCCAAAGGCTCGGTGACAAACGGAAACACCCGCAAACACACAGATATATCTACGTGGGGCTGACCGTGAAAGCGAAAAATAAATGCCAAGAAAAGGAATCAAAAATCCCTTGCAATCGGCAAGAGTGACTACTAAAACACAAAAGTACTATGATCTACGAGAATATAGGTACCTAAAAGTGCTTTAAAGATGCGAAAAAGCGCGCCTAAAAGATACTAAAAAGACCTGATTTCAGGAGCGCTGTGACTTGACATCCTAACTCGTTGGGGGCGAGCAAGAAAGAGGAAGATGGCCGTGGCGTGTTGACGCGCGTGAGTGGCGAAGGGGACAATAGGATTACGGGGGGTGCGCACAATATTGTGACTCATTTGTGTTAAATTCTCGAAGGGGTCCCGTAGTCAAGACTACTGGCATAATAGGTAGGTATATATGATTTATTGCAGTAAATTTGTCATGCGCATACGTACTCTCATCTCTAAGACCCAAGTCATGAATATTCACATTGGATAGCCCCAGAGGTACAGGAAAATTTCGCATCCCGGGACGGGGGGGGGGGGGGGGGGGGGGGGGTGACTGGGCTTATCTTCTTTGACAATGGATAACTCTGTGTACCAATTCCGATCAAGACGTTCACAGTTTTGGCACCTCCAATGATGTTCGTCCTACGGGTCAATGTTCGCCTCTCTGCGGCTTACACTCCTTATTCTTAAAATAATTTTGAATGAGTAACAGTTAGCTAATGTAGTGGGGGTCTCTCATTACAAAATTGTGTGAAATCCCTGAACGCCGCTAAAATCTAACACCAGGATAAAGTCGAAATATATCTGCACATTTTATTCCAGAATGCAGCACCACTAATCAATAATTTACCTAGCTGCCGTGGATTCCAACCGATACATTCTTAATCTCTTCTTCTTGTAATCTTATGCTCTTCAGCTCTTTATATGATTTAATTGTTTTTCTTTTGCCTCCTCAGTTACTTTTCCTACTCATTTTTCATTCCAAACGATATTCTTATACTGCTTCCACTGGCGTAGCCATACTTGTTGAACGAGGGGGGGGGGGGGGGTGGCACACAAAATTACAGTCACATACTTACACACACACGTACACACACAGTGACAGGGGACGTTTTTCATATTAAAAAATGCGGTAGAAGGGTAGCGGCACAGGCGTAGCCAGAATTTTTCAATGGGGGGGGGGCAGACGTGAAGGATCCAACCGCATAGCCAGGATTTCATTTTAGGGGGCGTTTGTGGGGCACGCGAAGAGTGCGAAATTGGTGATGAGCACGCAAAGCGTGCTCCCCAGGGGTGGGTGCAGGGAGGGGGAGATTACCCCCTCCTGCGCGAAGCGCGAAAGCTCTTACGTTTTACAGCAAATTTGAGAGAAAGATAACGGCTTGTAGCAAACAATTTTTTTAGGCAGAAAGTTATAGTTCGACGCCCGGACTGCTTTTTAATTATTTGGACGCAACATTTCACATGCGAGGGAACGAAGCCAGTGGCGTATCTAGGAATTATGGCGCCCGGGGCAAACAATGAAGTTATGCCCCCCCCCCCCCCCCCCCCCCCGAGTGCCCAAACTTATCTACGTTATTGTACAAGCGAGGAAGCAAAGCGATCGAGCGGCAAATTTTTCATGTTTTTTAACCCTAAAAAAACGCATTTTCTTTTACCCAGGAAATTTTGCATTTGACCACCGCAGTTGAGCGGTAGAGAAGCTCGAATTTTATACATTGATAAACGGTTTTCTAATCACTCACTTCTACAATCGGGAGCAGAACTAACGAAAACCCTATAGGCTTGAGAGAGAGTCGAGAAATTCAGCAAGGCGACCTGACAAAGTTGACATTTCTTTCAAAAGTTGAACCTTTGCACATGCTGTTTTATATACTTCATCATATATTGGGAACGCAATATTTAGCAGGAGTCATATGAAACTTACATGATATAGCGAACAAAGTAATTACATCTTAACTTTTTTCAAACTTTTTGAACCCTTTAAGCTATTTAAGAACTATATACTGGGGAAGCAAAATTACGAGATCCTAAAAGAAAATAATTATGCGAGGGAGCAAAGCGACCGAGCTTTGGAAAATTTTCGCATTTCAAACCTTCAAAAACTAGATTTCTAGTGCATTTACCCTGCGGATTTGGGGGCGCGTGATCCCTAAAGATTATGGTTTTTCTTCATTTCCCCCTATTTTTCTTTCTCTCCTTCGCGTTTTTTGCGATCCCTCCAAGTGCTTCCCGGGATACGTGCCCCCCCCCCCCCACCTAGATACACCACTGAGCGAAGAGACCGAGCGGGGTGGGAGGGGGTATCCTCCTCCTACTTCAGGGAATTTTTCAAAAATCTCTCTATAAAACTTGCATAAGAAGGAATGCACGGATCTACGCCAATGAACGGAAACCTTTTAATTGAGAATAACAATGCGAGCGAACGAATTTTCTTCCATATTTTTGCATTGAAATTATGGCATTTCTTATTTCCTCACTTCTAATCATTAAAGATTGTGATGGTATTTCAAGATCAAACATCGTGAGCTTGGATAATTATTAGTTTTAAGTTAGTGTATCATAATTCGTATTTATTTTATCAAAAAAACATATGGGATTACAATACAGGCCATTCCCCACCTCAATATTTGTTTTGGTATATAAACTCCCATCCCCCTGGGATCGACACCCATGGTAACAGGGGTGGGTGCAGGGAGAGGAGAGTTACTTCCTCCCTTCGCGCGCGAAGCGCGATAACTTTGACGTTTTAGCAAATTTTGAGAGCCAGATAACGGCTTGTAGCGCCTTTTTAGGCCTTTTTCTCTCACTTCCCCCGCTTTTTCGCTCTCGCTTTTTTATTTCTTTTTAATTTAGTGACTGAATAGGGGGGGGGGGGGGATGGGGGTAAATATTCCCCCCCCCAAAAAAAACAATTTGAGGTGGGGGGGGGGGTGGCCTGTATTATCACCCCCCTCCAATATTGTTGGATTAAAAAAATAAGAATTATGATACATTAACTTAAAACTAATTAGTACCCAAACTCATTATGTTTGATCTTGAAATACCATCACATTCTTAAATGATAAGAAGTATGGAAATAAGAAATGCCATAATTCAAATGTGAAAATATCGAAGAAAATTAGTTCGCTCGCATTGTTATTCTCAATTAAGCGGTTCCGTTCCTTTCATTAAAAACCATTTCGGGATGCTCTAAAACGCAAGTTTTATAGACAGATTTTTGAAAAAGTCCCTGGTGCGGGAGGGGGATACCCCCTCCCACACAACCCCCCCCCCCCCCTCTCGGTCGCTTCGCTCAGTGGCGTATCTAGGGGGCAGCACGTTCCCCGGGCAGCACTTGGAGGGGCCGCTCGGTCGCTTCGCTCGGTGGCGTATCTAGGGGGCAGGGGGGCACGTTCCCCGGGCGGCACTTGGAGGGGGCGCAAAAAACGCAACGGAGAGTATATATATTATAGTATATAATGAAATCAAGAAGATCTCATAAAGTATGTTGATATCGATGTAATCCTAAAGAGGAACGACAGGGATAATGTATGAATTAAAAAATAATTCGACATTCCCCTAGTTAACTTGTTACTGTAATTTTCATTATATCGCCGTAAATAATTCTCAACCACAGGAATTCAGCATTAGAAAAAAAGTCTGAAAAATTTTGCTCGCTCTTTTCGCTCGCTCGCACATGAGTCATTCAGTTGTTGTTTTTTCAGTTTCAGTTTTTATTTCATTTCCAACAGAACAGAGCATACGATTTTGAAAAAAGTCAATTATACAATTCAATATTCAACAATATAATACATTTTACCTGGTTTAAGGGTTTAAATAGGAAGTATACATAAACATTCAGTATAATAGTTTTTTTTTAGTTTTTTTTTTAAGTTAAACCTGTGGAAATGGAGGGATCCACTGAAAAGCAGAGCTTGTAGAATATGGATCCCTCGAAGTAATGACGAACATAATTTTTCGTAACATGTAAATATATTGACTAGAAAAATATATAAATATACATAGAAGATTACCAAAAAGTGTCAGAATAATAATATAATTAGTAATCCATAATTTGAAAACTTGTTACGACACGTATATAGTATAGTGGACATAATAAAAACAAAAGATATAAGACAACAGAAAATAAAGCAAGGGAAGAGAGAAATACAAGGATAGAAAATATTGCTGCATAAGTATGTGAAGAGTAAAGAGAAAGAGAGGAGAGGTGGAGAGGAGAAGAAAGGAGAGAGAGAGAGAGAGAGAGAGAGGAGAGAGAAAGAGAGCACGATGTGCATACGACAGCGGTCGTGACCATACAAAGCGTAAAGAAAGACGTAATGGGAAGGATATAGGTGCATTACAAAGGGCAAGACGTGATTTGACAATGCACTGATATTAATTTGTATTGTAAGGAAGTATAAGAGACAATTTCAATTTCTTCTTAAATGAATTAAGTGAGGGGGCAAGTTGAATGTCATTTTGAATAGAGTTCCAAAAATTTGGGGGCTGTATAAATAAACGTGTTTTGAGCTTGATGATAGATGATAGTCATTACAACGCCGGGTTGGGTACTTATGAAAGGATTTATTTTGGATAAACATATCATTAAAAACGAAAGGAAGCATGTCGTTATTACTGGCCTTACTGAAAGGAGATAAAGATCTTTAATTTTCAATATTTTATTTTCAAAGAAAAGAGGATCCGTATCGGAGCGAAAATGAGAAAGGCAAATGATACGAAGAGCTTTGTTTTGTAGTAATAAAATTCTGTTTAACAAAGTTTGGTGTGCATTGCCCCAGGAGTCCATAATGTAGATAATTATGGTAAGACCAGAGAGGAGTAAAGCATAAATAAGGAAGAAGAAGGGAGATGTGGTTTAAATCTATTCATGACACCAATATTGCGAGAAATAGTTTTACAGTTCATTACACCATCACACACAACTGCTAATTGGGGAAGCTGAAGCAGTCTCCAGAACCACAATAAAAACGAAGAAGATGATGTTTGATAATGAATTTAAAATGTTAACTGGACTGTAGGGTAATACCAATGTCACAAAATGGTCCCTTTTTTCGTTTTATGTTCACCCCTTGTAGGTGCCCCCTTTCCCCCAAAAGTGCCATTTTTGGCTGGTGGCCCCCCCCCCCACTTTGAAAGACGCTCCGCCGCCCCTGGCCCCCAATATAGGATAAAGGGTATTAAACAGCATTTGCAAAGGTTCAACTATTGAAATAAATCTCAATTTAGGTAGCCTTGCTGAATTTCTCGACTCTTTCTCAAGCCTTATAGGGTTTTCGTTAGTTTTGCTCCCGATTGGAGAAGTGAGTGAATAGAAAACCGTTTATCAATGTATAACATTTGACCTTCTCAGTCTGCCCCTCAGTTGCGGTGGTCAATTGCGAAATTTCCTGGGTAAAATGCACAAGAACTTGCGTTTTTTAGGGTTAAAAATTGAAAAATTGCCGCTCGGTCGCTTTGCTCCCTCGCTTATACTATAACGTTTGGGCACTCGGGGGGGGGGGGGGGGGGTGTAACTTCATTGTTTGCCTCGGGCGCCATAATCTCTAGATACGCCACTGGCTTCGCTCCCTCGCAGGTCACCCCCCCCCCCCCCCCCAATCATGAACACGGCTCGACACCCCTGTCCTCAAGTTATAAGGTTTTAAAAGCAATTTGGTTCCATTGAAATAAATCCTTCACAATGATTGAACGATTCAGAAATTATTTCTAGCGGGGGCCATGACCCCGTTGTGCCCCCACCCCTGTCTGCGCCTATGACTGCTTTTTCCTTTTCCTTCTTCTTTTTTTTTTTTTTTTTTTTTGTTATACTCTTCTGACACACTTGTAAATTTTAGGCTTTTCCTACCTTTTTTATCCTTTTTCTTTTCCAAAATAATGTAGTCCAGATAAGCAATTGCCTTTAGACCCGGAGCCAGAGGGGGTCAACCTAGTGGAAAAATGCTAGGAAATGAACGTCTCCAGTTCGCAAAGGGGTGGGGGCGGTCAGAAGGCCCCTTCAAAGAGGTCAAAATTTTGAGCTAGATTAGCAATAAAAAAGGTAACTATACATGAATTCTGCTGGAAAAAGTAAAGCATAACCACGTATCATGAATGACCACTGCCAGATATTTTAAGTGGTGGGTTGTGCCATCCAGACACCCCCATGTGGCAAACTCCCATCAATGCACGATAATGATAAATGAATGTAATAAAAGAGATAAGATAATTAAGATAATTAACGGGATAAAAGCTGGTGGAAAATTGTGAGTAGAACCCTCTTAATCATAAATGACCACTGCCAGACGTTTTAAGTGGTAGGTTGTCAGCGCTGGAGGCCCAAACTCCAGATGCCCATTATAAAATGAAAAATAAGATAATACAAATAAAATAAGTCAACTAGATCAGAGAGAAAAGACGTTCTAAGAGATGGGTTGTCAATACCAGACGCCCCCAAATGCCAAACGTCCATAACTGATTACAAATTTGGAAATGAAATCAAATAAAAGAGCTAGATTTTCAGGAAAAGTAACGGGATGAAACCTGTTGGAAAATATAAAGAAATAAACCCTATATTATAAATGAACCTTGCCAGACACTTTGAGTGGTGGGTTATGTTCCTGCCAGACGCTCCCCAAAATTCGAAACGCCCGTTAGTAGTGAATAATGATAATAAATGAATATAATAATAGAGGGACATTGGCTAGAAAGGTAACGGATTGAAAGCTAGTGGTATATGTAGAGCATAAGCCCCTATATCATAAATGACCACTTCAAGACGTTTTAAGTATTGGATTGTACCAGCCAGACGCCCCAAAATGCAAAAACGCCCATCACCATTAATGGTTGACGTACTTTGGCGTGTCTGGTGGGCACAACCCACCTCTTCAAACGTCTGCCAATGATTAATACAGAGATGGTTGTGCTCCATATTTGCCACGAAGTTTCATCCCTTTACTTTTCTGGCTAATCTCGCTCTCGTTTTTCTATTGGCGTTTGGCAGATACTACCAACAGTCATGTTTGACAGTGGTCGGGTGGTCAGTCATAATACAGCGGGCTACGCATTTCTAGCTCTTCCATTTTCTTATCTTGAAAATAAGGCGGGAAAATGCCACTTTGAGACATTAGTATACCGCTACATTGTGATAAATACACTTTCGAGGATCATTTTCGACACATTATTGTTTATGTCTTAACATGGTTCTTGATAAAAAGAAGAAAAAAAACTACTTTGCAGTTGAGTGTAATTGTCTGATTATTCATTGAGGGTATTGAGGATATTTTGAATAGCAGCGATTTTCCTAAATTATGATAAGAAGGCAATGGTAAATGCGAGCGAGATTTGGGAAAATTAAAAAAAACATTGTTATGACTTAGGGGCACTGCTCATTCTTGTATAACTTAGGGAATTGTGCCCCTCCTGCCCCCTGCTCCACTGCATGCATTGTGCTGATATCAGTAGGGGAATCTATTATTATGAAGTCTCTCTGATTATTTGGAGCTAGGTATATGGTTCTTTTGTGGACTTTAGGGCACAGTTTGTAAGCGATATCGGAGTATATAGGTACAATATGTTAAATATATATAGATATATAGGTAGGCACTTATCAGAAGACAAAAGGGGCACTTATCAAAAGGGAAAATAATAATATTAAAAAGAAAAGTGTGCACTGATCAGAAGTAAAAGGGGCACTTAAAAAGAGGCATTTATCAGAGGTGAAAAGGGCACTTATCATAAGGAAAAATTGCACTATTAGAACGGAAAATGGGAACCAATCAGAGGAAAACAGGGACACTTGTCGGATTTCTAAGGGGACACTTATCTGAGCTTAAAGGGGCACTTATCAGAAGGTGAAAAGGGCACTTATTAGAAAGAAGAAGGGGCAGTCATACGAAGAAAAAGGGTCACTTATGAGAGGTGAAAAGGGCACTTATAAGAAGGGGAAAAATGTACTATTAGATCGGGAAATGGGTACTTATCAGACGAGAAACAAAGGCACAGATTTCAAAAGGGGCAGTAATGTCTGAGGTTAAAGGGGGTACTTCTCAGAAGGTAAAGAGGGCATTTATCAGAAAGAAGAAGGGGCGCAGTTATACGAAGGAAAAGGGGCACTTAAAAAGAGGCATTTATCAGAGGTGAAAAGGGCACTTATCATAAGGAAAAATTGCACTATTAGAACGGAAAATGGGAACCAATCAGAGGAAAACAGGGACACTTGTCGGATTTCAAAGGGGACACTTATCTGAGCTTAAAGGTGCACTTATCAGAAGGTGAAAAGGGCACTTATTAGAAAGAAGAAGGGGCAGTCATACGAAGAAAAAGGGTCACTTATGAGAGGTGAAAAGGGCACTTATAAGAAGGGGAAAATTGTACTATTAGATCGGGAAATGGGTACTTATCAGACGAGAAACAAAGGCACAGATTTCAAAAGGGGCAGTAATGTCTGAGGTTAAAGGGGGTACTTCTCAGAAGGTAAAGAGGGCATTTATCAGAAGTGAAAAAAGGCAATTATCACTAGGAAAAATTGCACTATTAGAACGGGAAATGGGCACTAATTAGACAAAAAAGGGGCAATTATTAGATTTCAAAAGGGGCAGTAATGTCTGAGGTTAAGGGGGGCACTTATCAGAAGGTAAAAGGGCACTTATTAGAAAGAAAAAGGTGCACTATGCGAAGAAAAGGGGGCACTTATCAGCTATGAAAAGGGGCACATTTGGGGTACCTGAAAAAGTGTGGGGGCACTGTGGCCCCCTGCCCCCTGGGAGCGCCGCCTCTGTTCATTTTTACCTTAATTATGTGCGTCCGCCTTTCTCGCTAATGTAGCTCTCTCATTTATTTTATTGTTTATTTCTTTTTATTTTTATGAGCGTTTGGCACTTTAGAGCGTCTGGCGGGCACAACACACCACTCAAAACATCTGGCAAGGTTCATTTATGATACGTGATTTATTTCTCAATATTTTTCATCCCATTACTTTTCCGGCCAATCCAGCTCTGAAGAGCCGATATGGCTATAACCTCGATGGAACGAGGTTCATCTGTGTCCCTTTCGCTGACGACTTTAATCTTATAACGTCTAACAAACGCACCCATCAGCGAATTATGAACGAGATTGCTTCGTTGGCAGAAAGCATAAATCTCACCTTGAAGCCTTCAAAATGTTGCAGTTTCTCAGTATGCAGCGGCAAACCAACGGAGATCAAATTCACACTTAATGGCAACTCGGTGCAAACTGTGAAAGAGAAACCAGAAAAATTTCTCGGATCATTGATAACTTTCAATATGAAATTAGCGGATGCCTTCTCCTTTATAAGACAGAAATTGAAGTCCATATTTAGCAACATCAATGCTAGCCATGTTCGCAACGAGTATAAGTTAGCAATATTCTCCAGATATTCGCTTCTATCGTTGCGGTATATACTCACGGTTCATGATTTGACCAACACTCAACTAGATGATCTGGATAGTGTAGTAACGAGACAGCTGAAGTCATGGCTTAACATACCCTCTCATGGAGCCACTCCCGCAATCTTGTATAGCCACGAGGGACTACGACTAAATCTTCCATCAAAAGTCTATAAAGAGTCCCACGTGCTGGCACATGCGTCGTCCCGTAAGAGAGCAGACCCAAAGGTCCAAGCTGCTCTAGATGCTAAGGTGTCCTGAGAATCGCAATGGAGTCGGAAAATGTCTGTTTGTCATGCTGCTGTCTGCGAAGACTACTACATAACACAACAAGACGACAACTGGGTCAAAACGAAGGCAAATATTAAACGGTAATTGCTTGAAGAACAAACTGAGTTCTGGAGACAAAGGGTAGCAACCATTAGTATTTCAAGGTGATTTCCTTAAATTAATTGCACTGGAACAGAGTGATCTTACATGGAGATCGATTATTTACGATTTACCTAAGAATGTTTTAAGTTTCATTACACGTGCCGCAATCGATGCCCTCCCAACAGCCGATAATCTTAAACGATGGGGTAAGAAAATGAATACTCGTTGTAAACTATGTGGAAATCATGAAACATTGGCCCACATATTGAACATCTGTGCGGCTGCTCTTGGCCAAGAACGATTTAATTATAGACACGATAGCATCATTAACTTCATTGTATTAGCACTGAAGCAGATTAATGACAATGACCTTAAGATCTATGCTGACATCCCAGGTCACACAATTAATGGGGGAACTGTACCTTGTGACATAATCACAACTGCAGAACGGCCAGATATTGTCATTGTCGATTATAGTAAGAAATCAGTGGTAATTGGAGAACTAACGGTACCCTTCGAATTAAACATTGAGAATGCTAGAAAGAGAAAATCTGAAAAATATGCCCCTCTAGTTTCAGATATCCATGGGAGGGGATTGTCTTGTCGTCTCATATGTTTTGAGGTTGGGTCAAGGGGACTCGTCACTAAGGACAACAAATGCCAGATAACTGCATTATTCAAGTCAGTCCGACGCTCAGTCAAACCCCGCGAATACATCCCACTTATATCTAAGATTGACATTTTAACATCGTATGCAATCTACAACGACGAGCACAACCATCATGGGTTAAACCGGCGCCGCTCTATCCGTAAAGTTACGCAGTGATATCGATACCATGGTTATAATGTTAGATTACCATTATCATAATTATTATTTAATAAAATTTCTTAACCCAAGGCACTGATTTAATTTTACTGTCTTTAGAACTACATTATCTATTGTATGTATATTTTGCGTGCGAAGTGTTACAGCGAACCTTATTATTTGATAATGTCGAACAGTACTCATGTATTAAATAATTTACTATATGTTTATATTTATAGATAGATCTGTTTCGTTTAATAGCCTGAAAAGTAATTATAAGCCTATGGTATTGATTAGACTCAAGTTAATTTATTATCTCCAGAATTCTTGTTATATATACTTACGAATAAGAGTCTAATGTCCCCCTTATGACGATCGATGCTATTTTAGCCTTATTACAAACTATATAATATATCACATCAGCTGGCAACAACACAACAAATTCATTGGGTTGGGTCTCCTCTTCCTGTTTTCTTTCTCTATCATATCCAAATTTGGGTTGTCCTAATTAAGTAGTTTCGTTGTTAATTTCCAAATACACATATATATTTAGTTTTATTTGTAGACAGTTACTACTCAGTAGATGGTGTAATTTTTGAATCACGTTTATTAAAATCATGAACCTATAATTTCCATAAATCATCCTCCCTAGTACTTTACCCTACAACTAGTTATGTAATTATCTTAGTAACACGTTTTCGACTTCACAGATAGACCGCCTGGATGTTTCCTTTTACATGCTTGGTTACTACCTCTTTTTTACGTCCTGTAATTTAATTATCTATTTTTCTGACGATGTATGCTTGTTGTATTGTTGTATTATATAGTTTGTTTCTTTCTACCATTCTTATATCCATAACACCTTGTATTTCTCTGCAACCGCGGAAAGTATCCTAGGTTACTCCATGTTTGTAAATATGCTTTTGCTCAATTTGAACAATAAAGTATATTTGCTTTAAAAAAAAAATTAATTTCCAAAATTTTAAATCAATTTTGGGCGTTTGACATTTGAGGGCGTCTGGTGGGCACAACCCACCTCTCAGAATGTCTTGCAGTGTTTATTCATGATTCAGAAATTACACTCAATATTTTTTACCACTTTTCATGATCGGGTTATTTCTCTCGCTAATCTAGTTGTTTAATTAATTTATTTTTTCTAATATTTTTTTAATCGGTTATTGGCGTCTGGCATTTGGGAATCTGGCGGGCACAACACATCTCTAAAAATTTCAAGCAGGGCTAATTCATGATTCAGGGAGTTATATTTTATATTCTCCACCTGTGGGCGTCTGGTGGGCACAACCCACCTCTCAGAATGTCTTGCAGTGTTTATTCATGATTCAGAAATTACACTCAATATTTTTTACCACTTTTCATGATCGGGTTATTTCTCTCGCTAATCTAGTTGTTTAATTAATTTATTTTTTCTAATATTTTTTTAATCGGTTATTGGCGTCTGGCATTTGGGAATCTGGCGGGCACAACACATCTCTAAAAATTTCAAGCAGGGCTAATTCATGATTCAGGGAGTTATATTTTATATTCTCCACCTCTTGCCATCAAATTAATTCTCTAGCCAACCTAGCCCTTTTATTTTATTTATTTATCATTACCATGCTGTAATAATTTTTGCATTTAGGGGCGTCTTGCTGGAACAACCATCCCTTAAAAGATCTGGCAGTGGTCATCCATGATATAGGGTATCATATTCTTTTTTTTTTCACTAGCTTTCACCCTTACTTTTCTCACCAATCTAAATGACTTATTTTTTCCTTCCTTTTTTAAAAATCAGTTATGGGGAACTGGCGTTCGGGGCGTCTGACGGGCACAACCTACGGCTCAATTTATCTGGTAGTAGTCATTCATGATACAGGGGGTTATGCTCTACATTTTCCAGCAGTTTTTCACCCTGTCACCTTTTACGCTAAGCTATAGCTTCAGTGGCGTAATGAGCCCCCCAAAATTGAGCCGTAAGAATTGAAATATAGTGTATTTTCTAAATCGCCAGGAACGCAATACAAGCTGTACTCGGATCTCAATCTTTTGAAGGGGATACATCGCTGCCCCTCCCACAAATAATAAAACATTGCATTTTTGCTATACCATGAAAATGTCACACGTCTTGAGGTCGCTACGAGGTAGCTACGTATGGAAGGCCATCGACGCCATAATTCGTGCCCGGTACGTACCCGGTACGTATGTCCAAATAGAGCATACGTATGCTCCATATGAGCATACGTACCCGGTACGTATGTCCAAAAAGAGCATACGTATGCTCTACATGAGCATACGTACCGGGTACGTATGCTAGTTAACTACATACGTATGCTAGTTAACTACATACGTATGCTTGTTAACTAAGCATACGTATGCTAGTTAACTACATACGTATGCTTGTAACTTAAGCATACGTATGCTCTGTTAACTCGTGTACCGCCCAAGCAGCTGTTGTTTATATCACTCCGGCGCTGGTGGGTGGTTAGTTATCAGTGTAGCGATGAATGCTAGTCTCAGCCATCGGTCTAGATATCAGTGAATTCATCAATGAGCAGCCCAAGCCTATTGTAATCATCACAAGAAGAGATTAAGGCAGAATTGGGAGTGGCGTCGATCCTGGGGGGGGGGGGGGGGGGGGGGGATTAAAACAGAAAGAAAGGAGAAAGAAAGATAAAAAGAAAACTCATTCCTTTTATTTATCCCCGGCTAGAAAACAAACATATAAATGTCTGAATTGTCTTAGTATCTCCCCTTGCATAATACATTTTGTGCTTATATTTTGCATGCAAGATTTCTTTGTTTTATCATGATTTTCTTATTAGTGGAGAGGAAATCATAATATCTTTCAAAACTGAGGGAAGATGTGAAATCTAATGTGAAATATTACAGCAAGCAGGCGCGCAATTCGGGGGAATGTCCCCAGGAAATTTGGAAAACATAAAAAATATATAGTAAATAATGAGGTAAGGCTACAGCACACTATTTAAGCTCTGTAGTGCTCTAGAATGCAAAGTTTCACTATTAAAAAATGGAAAATGTTCTCACGCCGCTCCCTCGTCTAATACATTTAAAATTTACATTAAAAAAATTGTAAACAGGTATTATTACAGTCGGTAGGGAGATAACGTCCCCCGAAAAGTGAAAGCCGCAAAACATTGTCTTAATGACGATTTGAGCTGCCCGTCCCCATAAAAGAAGAGAGAAAATGTGGATATTAACCTCAGACTTTGATTTACCTGTGTGAATAAAAGTGGTCTTAAATACAAAGTTTCAAACTACTAAACGTACATTTTCGAGCTCGTAGCGACCTCTCAATATAGAAGTTATTAAAGTTATCCAGATCATTGATAAGACGTGTGACATTTTCATGGTATAGCAAAATGTAATGTTTTATTATTTGTGGGAGGGGCAGCGATGTATCCCCTTCAAAAAAATTGAGATCCGAGTACAGCAGCTTGTATTGCGTTCCTGGCGATTTAGAATATACACTATATTTCAATTCTTACGGCTCAATTTTTTGGCTCATCACGCCACTGGAGCTATAGCTTAGCGTAAAAGGTGACAGGGTGAAAACTGCTGGGAAATGTAGAGCATAACCCCCTGTGTCATGAATGACTACTACCAGATAAATTGAGCCGTAGGTTGTGCCCGCCAGACGCCCCGAACGCCAGTTCCCCATAACTGATTTTTTTTTTAAATATAGAGTATAATACCCTATATCATGAATGACCACTGCCAGATGTTTTAAGGGATGGTTGTTCCCGCAAGACGCCCCTAAATGCAAAATGCCCATTATTAGAGCATGGTAATGATAAATAAATAAAATAAAAGGGCTACGTTGGCGAGAGAATTAATTTGATGGCAAGAGGTGGAGAATATAAAATATAACTCCCTGAATCCTGAATGAGCCCTGCTTGAAATTTTTAGAGATGTGTTGTGCCCGCCAGATTCCCAAATGCCAGGCGCTCATAACCGATTAAAAAAATAAGAAAAAATAAATTAATTAAACAACTAGATTAGCGAGAGAAATAACTCGGTCATGAAAAGTGGTAAAAAATATTGAGTGTAATTTCTGAATCATGAATAAACACTGCAAGACATTCTGAGAGGTGGGTTTTGCCCACCAGACGCCCTCAAATGTCAAACGCCCAAAATTGATTTAAAATTTTGGAAATTACATGAGATAAAAGAGTTAGATTGGACGAAAAAGTAATGGGATGAAACCTGTTGAAAAATATTGAGAAATAAATCACGTATCATAAATGAACCTTGCCAGATGTTTTGAGTGGTGTGTTGTGCCCGCCGTACGCTTTAAAGTGCCAAACGCTCATACAAATAAGAAAAAGAAATAAAAAATAAAATAAATGAGAGAGCTACATTAGCGAGAAAGGCGGACGCCCATAATTGAGGTAAAAATGAACACAGGCGGCGCTCCCCGGGGGCATGCAGGGGGCATAGTGCCCCCACACTTTTTCGTGTACCCCAAATGTGCCCCTTTTCATAGCTGATTAGTGCCCCCTTTTCTTCGCATAGAGCACCTTTTTCTTTCTAATAAGTGCCCTTGTACCTTCTGATAAGTGCCCCCTTTAACCTCAGATATTACTGCCCCTTATGAAATCTAATAATTGCCCCTTTTTGGTCTAATTAGTGCCCATTTCCCATTCTAATAGTGCAATTTTTCCTAGTGATAATTGCCTTTTTTCACTTCTCATAAGTGCCCCTTTTCCTTCATATAACTGCGCCCCTTCTTCATTCAGATAAATGCCCTTTTTACCTTCTGATAAGTGCCCCCTTTAACTGCCCCTTTTGAAATCTGTGCCTTTGTTTCTCGTCTAATTAGTGCCCATTTTCCGTTCTAATAGTACAATTTTCCCCTTCTTATAAGTGCCCTTTTTCACCTCTCATACGTGACCCTTTTTCTTCGTATGACTGCCCCTTCTTCTTTCTAATAAGTGCCCTTTTCATCTTCTGATAAGTGCCCCTTTAAGCTCAGATAAGTGTCCCCTTTGAAATCCGACAAGTGTCCCTGTTTTCCTCCTATTGGTTCCCATTTTCCGTTCTAATAGTGCAATTTTTCCTTATGATTAGTGCCCTTTTCACCTCTGATAAATGCCTCTTTTTAAGTGCCCCTTTTACTTCTGATCAGTGCCCACTTTTCTTTTTAATATTATTATTTTCCCTTTTGATAAGTGCCCCTTTTGTCTTCTGATAAGTGCCTACCTATATATCTATATATATTTAACATATTGTACCTATATACTCCGATATCGCTTACAAACTGTGCCCTAAAGTCCACAAAAGAGCCATATACCTAGCTCCAAATAATCAGAGAGACTTCATAATAATAGATTCCCCTACTGATATCAGCACAATGCATGCAGTGGAGCAGGGGGCAGGAGGGGCACAATTCCCTAAGTTATACAAGAATGAGCAGTGCCCCTAAGTCATAACAAATTTTTCTAAAATTTTCCCAAATCTCGCTCCCAAAGCTCGCTCGCATTTACTTCTTATCATAATTTTGGAAGATCGCTGCTATTCAAAATATCCTCAATATTTTGCTCGCTCGGTTCGCTCGCTCACAAATGAATACTCAGACAATTACGCTCAACTTCAAAGTAGTTTTTTTTTTTTTATCAAGAACCATGTTAAGACATAAACACTAATGTGTCGAAAATGATCCTCGATGGTGTATTTATCAGAATGTAGCGGTATACTATATCTCAAAGTGGCATTTTCCGCCTTATTTTCAACATAAGAAAATGGAAGAGCTAGAAATGCGTAGCCCCCTGTATTATGACTGAATACCCAACCACTGCCAAACATGACTGTTGGTAGTATCTGCCAAACGCCAATGGAAAAACGAGAGCTAGATTAGCCAGAAAAGTAAAGGGGTGAATCTTCGTGGCAAATATGGAGCACAACCATCTCTGTATTAATCATTGGCAGACGTTTCAAGAGGTGGGTTGTGCCCATCAGACGCCCCAAAGTACGCCAACCATTAATGGTGATGAGCGTTTTTGCATTTTGGGGCGTCTAGCTGGTACAATCCAACACTTAAAACGTCTTGAAGTGGTCATTTATGATATATGGGCTTATGCTCTACATATACCACTAACTTTCAATCCGTTACCTTTCTAGCCAATGTTTCTCTATTATTATATTCATTTATTATCATTATTCACCACTAACGGGCGTTTTGAATTTTGGGGAGCGTCTGGCAGGAACATAACCCACCACTCAAAATGTCTGGTAAGGTTCATTTATAATACAGGGTTTATTTCTTTATATTTTCCAACAGGTTTCATCCCGTTACTTTTCCTGAAAATCTAGCTCTTTTATTTGATTTCATTTCCAAATTTTTAATCAGTTATGGACGTTTGGCATTTGGGGGCGTCTAGTATTGACAACCCATCTCTTAGAACGTCTTTTCTCTCTGATCTAGTTGACTTATTTTATTTGTATTATCTTATTTTTCATTTTATAATGGGCATCTTCAGTTTGGGCCTCTAGCGCTCACAACCTACCACTTAAAACGTCTGGCAGGCGGTCATTTATGATTGAGAGGGTTCTACTCACAATTTTCCACCAGCTTTTATCCCGTTAATTATCTTAATTATCTTATCTCTTTTGTTACATCAATTTATCATTATCGTGCATTGATGGGAGTTTGCCACATAGGGGTGTCTGGATGGCACAACCCACCGCTAAAAATATCTGGCAGTGGTCATTCATGATACGTGGTTATGCTTTACTTTTTCCAGCAGAATTCATGTATAGTTACCTTTTTTATTGCTAATCTAGATCAAAATGTTGACCTCTTTGGAGGGGCCTTCTGACCGCCCCCACCCCTTTGCGAACTGGAGACGTTCATTTCCTAGCATTTTTCCACTAGGTTAACCCCTCTGGCTCCGGGTCTAAAGGCAATTGCTTATCTGGACTACATTATTTTGGAAAAGAAAAAGGATTAAAAAAGGTAGGAAAAGCCAAAAATTTGCAAGTGTGTCAGAAGAGTATAACCAAAAAAAAAAAAAAAAAAATGAAGGAAAAGGAAGAAGCAGTCATAGGCGCAGACAGGGGTGGGGGCACAACGGGGTCGTGGCCCCCGCTAGAAAAGGGGGTCCTTTATAATATCTGAATCTTTCAATCATTGTGAAGGATTTATTTCAATGGAACCAAATTGCTTTTAAACTTGAGTACAGGGGTGTCGAGCCTTGTTCATGATTAGGGGGGGGGGGGGTGACCGGCGAGGGAGCGAAGCCAGTGGCGTATCTAGAGATTATGGCACCCCGGGCAAACAATGAAGTTACGCCCCCCCCCCCCCCCCCCCCCGAGTGCCCAAACGCTATAGTATAATCGAGAGAGCAAATCGACCGAGCGGCAATTTTTAAATTTTTTACCCTAAAAACGCAAGTTCTTGTGCATATTACCCAGGAAATTCTGCAATTGAGGGGCAGAGAAGGTCAAATGTTATACATTGATAAACGGTTTTCTATTCACTCACTTGTACAATCGGGAGCAAAACTAACGAAAACCCTATATGCTTGAGAAAGAGTCGAGATATTCAGCAAGGCTACCTAATTGAGATTTATTTCAATAGTTGAACCTTTGCAAATGCTGTTTAATGCCCTTTATCCTATATTGGAGCCAGGGACGGCGGAGCGTCTTTCAAAGTGGGGGGGGGGGGGGCACCAGCCAAAAGGGCACTTTTGGGGAAAAGGGGGCACCTACAAGGGGTGAACATAAAACGAAAGAGTCGAGAAATTCAGCAAGGCTACCTAAATTGAGATTTGTTTCAATAGTTGAACCTTTGCAAATGCTGTTTAATACCCTTTATCCTATATTTGGGGCCAGGGTCTTTCAAAGTGGGGGGGGGGGGGGGGGGAGGACCAGCCAAAAAGGGCACTTTTGGGGAAAAGGGGGCACCTACAAGGGGTGAACAGAAAACAAAAAAGGGACCATTTTGTGACATTGGTATTACCCTACAGTCCCGATAACATTTTTAATTCATTATCAAACATCATCTTCTTCCTTTTTATTGTGGTTCTGGAGACTGCTTCAGCTTCCCCAGTTAGCAGTTGCGTGTGATGGTGTAATGAACTGTAAAACTATTTCTCGTAATATCTCCATTCTTCTTCCTTGTGGGGCAATACCCACCAAACTTTGTTAAACAAAATTTTATTACTACAAAAGAAAGCTCTTCGTATCATTTGCCTTTCTCATTTTCGCTCCCATACGGATCCTCTTTTCTTTGAAAATAAAATATTGAAAATTAAAGATCTTTATCTCCTTCAGTAAGGCCAGTTTATGTATTCTTATAATAACATACTTCCTTCCGTTTTTAATGATATGTTTACACAAAATAAATCCTCTCATAAGTACCCAACCCGGCGTTGTAATGACTATCATCTATCATCAAGCTCAAAACACGTTTATTTATACAGCCCCCAAATTTTGGAAGTCCATTCAAAATGACATTCAACTTACCCCCTCACTTAATTCATTTAAGAGGAAATTGAAATTGTGTCTTACAATACAAATTAATATGATATTAATAATCAGTGCATTGTCAAACCACGTCTTGCCCTTTTTAATGCACCTATCCTTCCCATTATGTCTTTCTTTACGCTTTGTATGTAACTATACTACCGCTGTAGTATGCACATCGTGCTCTCTTTCCCTCTCTCTCTCTCTCTCCTTTCTTCTCCTCTCCACCTCTCCTCTCTTTTTCTTTACTCTTCACATAATTACGCAGCAATATTTTCTATCCTTGTATTTCTCTCTTCCCTTGCTTTATTTTCTGTTGTCTTATATCTTTTGTTTTTATTATGTTCACTATACTATATACGTGTCGTAACAAGTTTCAAATTTAGGATTACTAATTATATTATTATTCTGACACTTTTTGGTAATCTTCTATGTATATTTATATTTTTTCTGGCTAGTCAATACATTTACATGTTACAAAAAATTATGTTCGTTATTACTTCGAGGGATCCATATTCTACAAGCTCTGCTTTTCAGTGGATCCCTCCATTTCCACAGGTTTAACTTAAAAAAAAACAAAAAACTATTATACTGGATGTTTATGTATATTTTCTATTTTATAACCTTAAACCAGGTAAAATGTATTATATTATTGAATATTGAATTGTATAATTGATTTTTTTTTCACAATCGGATGTTCTGTTCTGTTGGAAATGAAATAAAAACTGAAACTGAAAAAAACAACAACTGAATGACTCATGTGCGAGCGAGCGAAAAGAGCGAGCAAAAATTTTCAGACTTTTTTTCTAACGCTGAATGCCTTTGGTTGAGAATTATGTACAGCGATATAATGAAAATTACAGTAGCAAATTAACTAGGGGAATGTCGAATTATCTTTTAATTCATACATTATCCCTGTCGTTCTTCTTTAGGATTACATCGATATCAACATACTTTATGAGATATTCTTGATTTCATTATATACTATATAGCAAGCATAGCAAGTGAGTTTTGGAGAGATTTTCAGAAAATATTGCCCTTAATCGGTGTAAATTATGGGCACATTCGAGCGAGCGGAATAAGAAATCCTTTGCTGGGGGGGGGGGGGGGATAGGCATTATGCTCCTCTTGCCTCCAGCTCCACTGCCTTACATTGTAGTAATTATGTATACCTGTTACTACATAAAGCAGCATCGATTCTTTGAAGTTATATGGCTCGTTTTGTAAGAAACAGTGGGAAATATACGTAATAGGGGGCATTTATCCGAAGAGGAAAGGGTGCTTATCAGAGATGGAATGGGGCAAGTGAAAAGGGGCACTCATGAGAAGAGGAAAAGGGCACATATTAGATAGGAAAAGGGAACTTATCAGATTTGAAAAGGGGCACTTATTAGAGAGATAAGGAGGCAATTATCAGATTTTAAAAGGGGCACTTAGCAAGAGGGAAAGGGCACTTATCAGAACGGCAAAGGGCACTTTTTGGGGGGTGGGCACTGTCCCCCCCCCCTACTGTTAGGGGCGCATTATTTAGCAGGAGTCATATGAAACTTACATGATATAGCGAGCAAAGCAATTACATATTTTTTCATTTTATTTTTTCATTTTAATTTTGAACCCTTTCAGCTAGTTAAGAACTATATATTGGGGGCGCAAATTTACGAGATCCCGAAAGAAAATAATTATGCGAGGGAGCAAAGCGACCGAGCTTTGGAAAATATTTGCATTTCAAACCTTCAAAAACTAGATTTCTAGTGCATTTATCTTGCGGATTAATCCGTAAGGGTTATGATTTTTCTTAATTTCCTAATTTTTTCTTTCTCTCTTTTGCGTTTTTTGCGCCCCCTCCAAGTGCCGCCCGGGGAACGTGCCCCCTGCCCATTAGATACGCCACTGAGCGAAGCGACCGAGCGGCCCCTCCAAGTGCCGTCCGGTGAACGTGCCCACCCCCCCCCCCTGCCCCTAGAAACGCCATTGAGCGAAGCGACCGAGAGGGGGTGTGGGAGGGGGTATCCCCCTCCCGCACCAGGGACTTTTCCAGAAATCTGTTTATAACCCCCCCCCCCCCCCCCCCCGGATCGACACTATTGCTTGAGGAGAATCTGTTCCAAAAAAAAATCGCCAGGCGACCTCGCAAAATATACATTTTGCAACCATGTAAAAAAGCTTACATCGGAGCACGTGTTTAGTCAAACAAAGCAGAGTTAAACACCTCTCTCATACTATTCATTGAAATAAACTCTGAAATCTCTTCAAACAGACAAATAAATAGTTCATGCCTTAATTATAAAGAATCAAATTTGTCCAAACACTTTCAATCATAACGCACCGAAGGGAAAAATATGTTCGCTCGCTTTGCTTGTTCAAAAATATAAGACTCATTGTGCTGTGGCTAATGACACTAACAATGGATACAATAATATGCAAATTATTAATAGATTGGTGAAAGTAACATCTGACGTTTACCGCCACCCACTGGCGTAGACAGGGGTGGGGCACCGGAAAAAGCGGGGGAAGTGAGAGAAAAAGGCCTAAAAAGGCGCTACAAGCCGTTATCTGGCTCTCAATATTTACTAAAACGTCAAAGTTATCGCGCTTCGCGCGCGAAGGGGGGAAATAACTCTCCTCTCCCTGCACCCACCCCTGTTACCATGGGTGTCGATCCCAGGGGGATAAGAGTATATATACCAAAAAAAATTGAGGTGGGGGGATGGCCTGTATTATCACCCCAAATATTTTTTGGATAAAATAAATAAGAATTATGATACATTAACTTAAAATTAATAATTATCCAAACTCATGATGTTTGATCTTGAAATACCATCACAATCTTTAATGATTAGAAGTAAGGAAATAAGAAATGCCATAATTTCAATGCGAAAATATCGAAGAAAATTCGTTCGCTCGCATTGTTATTCTCAATTAAAGGGTTCCGTTCATTGGCTTAGATCCGTGCATTCCTTCTTTTCATTAACAACCATTTTGGGATGCTCTAAAATGCAACTTTTATACACAGATTTTTGAAAAATTCCCTAATGTAGGAGGAGGATACCCCTCCCACCCTCGCTCGGTCTCTTCGCTCAGTGGTGTATCTAGGGGGCAGGGGGCACTCGGAGGGGGCGCAAAAAACGCGAAGGAGAGAAATAAAAATAAGGGGAAATGAAGAAAAACCGTAATCTTTACGGATCACGCGCCCCCAAATCCGCAGGGTAAATGCACTATAAATCTAGTTTTTTAAGGTTTGAAATGCGAAAAGTTTCCAAAGCTCGGTCGCTTTGCTCCCTCGCATAATTATTTTCTTTCCCCAGTATATAGTTCTTAAATAGCTTAAAGGGTTCAAAAAGTTTGAAAAAGTAAAGATGTAATTGCTTTGCTCGCTATATCATGTAAGTTTCATAATTATGACTCCTGCTAAATATTGCGCTCCCAATATATGATAAAGTGTATACAACAGCATTTGCAAAGGTTCAACTTTTGAAAGAAATCTCAACTTCAGGTCGCCTTGCTGAATTTTTCGTCTCTTTCTCAAGCCTATAGGGTTTTCGTTAGTTCTGCTCCCGATTGTAGAAGTGAGTGAATAGAAAACCGTTTATCAATTTATAAAATTCGAACTAACGCTCAACTACGGTTGTCAAATGAAGAAAATGCGTTTTTTAGGGTAAAAAAAATTGAAAAATTTGCCACTTGATCGCTTTGCTCCCTCGCTTGTACAATAACGTAGATAAGTTTGGGCACTCGGGGGGGGGGGGCGCATAACTTCATTGTTTGCCCCCGGCGCCGTAATCCCTAGATACGCCACTGGCTTCGCTCCCTCGCATGTGAAATGTTGCGTCCAAATAATTGAAAAGCAGTCCGGGCGTCGAACTATAATTTTCTGCCTAAAAAAATTGTTTGCTATATAAGCCGTTATCTTTCTCTCAAATTTGCTGTAAAACGTAAGAGCTTTCACGCTTCGCGCAGGAGGGGGGAATCTCCCCCTCCCTGCACCCACCCCTGGGGAGCACGCTTTGCGTGCTCATCACCAATTTCGCACTCTTCGCGTGCCCCACAATCGCCCCCCTATTGAAAATTTCTGGCTACGCCTGTGCCGCCACCTTTCTACCGCATTTTTTTAATATGAAAAACGACCCCTGTCACTCTGTGTGTACGTGTGTGTAAGTATGTGACTGTAATTTTGTGTGCCACCCCGCTCCCCCCCCCCCCCCTCGTTCAACAAGTATGGCTACACCAGTGGAAGCAGTATAAGAATATGATTTGGAAATAAAAATGAGTAGGAAAAGTAACTGAGTAGGCAAAGGAGAAACAATTAAATCAAATAAAGAGCTGAAGAAATGGCATAAGATTACAAGAAGAAGAGAATTTATCTGTTGGAATCCTGCACTTTTTCAAGTAGATCTACCCCAAAAGTGCCCCTATTTATCTTTGAAAAGTGCCGCATTTCTTCGTTTAGTGCCCTTCTCTTTCTAATAATTGCCCTTTTAACCTTTTGATAACTGCCCCCTTTAACCTCAGACGTTAGTGCCCCTTTTGAAATCGGATATCTTGTACTATTAAGTGTAAAATACATAAAACAATTTTTGTATCCCAAGTGTGTATCGAAATTGAGCCATTTTCCTCTGTTTATAAACTTCTGATAGTTCATGGGCAGGAGCCGCGGAGCGTTTTTGAAAGTGTGTGTGTGGGGGGGGGGGGGCTGATTTGATTTCACTCATTAATGACAATTTTCGAAGTTTTTTCCGAGATTTTATGAAACGTATGCTCAAAAAAATGAGGGGGGCTGCAGCCCCCAGCCTCCCCCCCCCCCCCGGTTCCACGGTCCATGCATGAGGCTCTGTTTTTTATTATTCATTATTCATTATTATTCATTATCACTTTTTATTGAATCTAAAACTGCTTACCTTCCACATTTGAAATATAAACATTTTTAACGAGGGTACCACACTTTGTATATATTTTATGTTCTTTATTTTGTTTTGTTACTGTCCTTAGTTTATATCTATAATTATTGTTATTCAAATAGTGTTTATATAAACATCAATAGGAAAACCACCACTATTGGTGAAAATGTATCACCCTCTCGAACTATCAGAATCAAAATCAATCAATCAAGCAAGCAGTCAAAGACAAACCTGGATAATACGTCATTCAGGATGAAGGGTAGGCTGTACCAATGTTTCAAATATTTTTTTTAAAATCTATGCATCCATTGTTTGTAAGTCCCTATAAATAAACCTGAACGTGCTTTTTAGTGCCCCCCCCCCCCCTCCCCCCCCCGGTGCCTATGCATCTCATGACGTGGAGCTGAACTAGATGTTCCGGTTCGGCAACGTACGCTAACAACGAAGCAAATGTTTTGCATTTGGCGTGTAGAGCATTTTCATTATTTTAATTTTTTTTTTGGGGGGGGGGGGAAGGTGGGGGTGTCACAGGGACACAACACAAATTAGACAGTGGAATGAAACAAACAGTTTAAAAATCTTCAGCTCAATCTTGCCCGAATATCGCTCAATTCTTACAATGTTTTTTTTATTTGTTTGTTTGTATTTTTTGTGTGGGGGGGGGGGGGGCTGCACTTGAACCCCCGAAGCCCTAGTTTGTGCGGCCCTATAAACTGGCAGCCATGCTAATATCTAGACCGGTGGCCAAGACTAGCATTCTTTGCTACACTGATAACGGACCACACACTGTCGCCGCAGTTACAAAACAACAGCTGCTTGGGCGGTACTCGAGTTAACAGAGCATAGTATGGAAGTTAGTTTAGCATACGTATGCTCTTTTAATCATACGTATGCTAGTTAACTAAGCATACGTATGCAAGTTAGTATGCATACGTATGCAAGTTTAATCAACATATGTATGCTTAAATGAAGCTCTGTGATTGGTCCGTTTGCATACGTATGCTCAAGTAGAGCATACGCACCCGGTACGTAACTTAATAGAGCATACGTACCGGGTACGTATCCGATACGATTTATGGCGTCGATGGCTTTCCATGCTATGGAAGGCTATCGACGCCATAAATCGTATCGGATACGTACCCGTACGTATGCTCTATTAAGTTACGTACCGGGTATGTATGCTCTACTTGAGCATACGTATGCAAACGGACCAATCACAGAGCTTCATTTAAACATACATATGTTGATTAAACTTGCATACGTATGCTTAGTTAACTAGCATACGTATGATTAGCAGAGCATACGTATGCTTAGTTAACTAGCATACGTATGATTAAAAGAGCATACGTATGCTAAACTAACTTGCATACGTATGCTCTGTTAACTCGAGTACCGCCCAAGCAGCTGTTGTTTTGTAACTGCGGCGGCAGTGGGTGGTCCGTTATCAGTGTAGCAAAGAATGCTAGTCTTGGCCACCGGTCTAAATATTAGCATGGCTGCCAGTTTATAGGGCCGCACAAACTAGGGCTTCGGGGGTTCAAGTGCAGCCCCCCCCCCCCCCACAAAAAAATACAAACAAAAACAAACAAACAAAAAAACATTGTTAGAATTGAGCGATATTCGGCAAAATTGAGCTGAACTGTTTGTTTCATTCCACTGTCTAATTTGTGTTGTGCCCCTGTGACACCCCCACCTCCCCCCCCCCCCCAAAAAAAAAAATTAAATTAAAACTTAAAATAATGAAGACGCTCTACACGCCTAATGCAAAACATTTGTTAGCGTACGTTGCCGAACCGGAACATCTAGCTCAGCTCCACGTCATGAGATGCAAAGGCACCGGTAGGGAGGGGGCGGGGGGGGGGCACTAAAAAGCACGTTCAGTTTTATTTATAGGGACTTACAAACAATGGATGCACAGATTTTTAAAAAAATATTTGAAACATTGGTACAGCCTACCCTTCATCCTGAATGACGTATTATCCAGGTTTGTCTTTTACTACTTGCTTGATTGATTGATTTTGATTCTGATAGTTGGAGAGGGTGGTACATTTTCACCAATAGTGGTGGTTTTCCTATAGATGTTTATAACAACACTATTTGAATAACAATAATTATAGATATAAACTAAGGACAGTAACTAAACAAAATAAAGAATGTAAAATATATACAAAGTGTGGTACCCTCGTTAAATATGTTTATATTTCAAATGTGGAAGGTAAGCAGTTTTTAGATTCAATAAAAAGTGATAATGAATAATGGTTAGAAACTAAAAAACAGAGCATCATGCATGGACCGTGGAACCGGGGGGGGGGGGGGGCCTGGGGGCTGAAGCCCCCTCATTTTTTTGAGCATACGTTTCATAAAATCTCGGAAAAAACTTCGAAAATTGTCATTAATGAGTGAAATCAAATCAGGCCCCCCCCCACACACACACTTTCAAAAACGCTCTGCGGCCCCTGCCCATGAACTATCAGAAGTTTATAAACAGAGGAAAATGGCTCAATATCGATACACACTTGGGATACCCAAATTGTTTTATGTATTTTAGACATAATATTACAAGATATCCGATTTCAAAAGGGGCACTAATGTCTGAGGTTAAAGGGGGCAGTTATCAAAAGGTTTAAAGGGTAATTATTAGAAAGAGAAAGGCACTAAACGACGAAATGCGGCACTTTTCGAAGATAAATAGGGGCACTTTTGGGGTAGATCTACTTGAAAAAGTGCAGGGACCACCCCCCCCCCCCGCCCGCCCCGGGAGCGCCGCCTCTGCCTGTATCCCTGTCTTACAGTGGTAATGCTGTCCATACATCTATGAGGTAATAGCTGCTTGTTGAATATCGTGAGTTGACAGCTGCCCGAATATTGATAATTTCATAATCCTCCGGGGGTGGGGGGGGGGGGGGCTGCAGCCCCTCAACCCCTCCCTGCCTCGTATAATTAAGAATGAGGGGATGGGTTCTCCGCGGCGCTCCTCCCTATTCGGGCAGCATAACAAAAGAGTTTCGAATATTACTTGCTGGCTCGCTTCGTTTCAATATTTTCTGAAAATCTCTCCAAAACTCACTTGCTATGCTTGCTATATAGTATATAATGAAATCAAGAAGATCTCATAAAGTATGTTGATATCGATGTAATCCTAAAGAAGAACGACAGGGATAATGTATGAATTAAAAGATAATTCGACATTCCCCTAGTTAATTTGCTACTGTAATTTTCATTATATCGCTGTACATATTTCTCAACCAAAGGAATTCAGCATTAGAAAAAAAAGTCTGAAAATATTTGCTCGCTCTTTTCGCTCGCTCGCACATGAGTCATTCAGTTGTTGTTTTTTTCAGTTTCAGTTTTTATTTCATTTCCAACAGAACAGAACATCCGATTGTGAAAAAAAAATAAATTATACAATTCAATATTCAATAATATAATACATTTTACCTGGTTTAAGGTTATAAAATAGAAAGTATACATAAACATCCAGTATAATAGTTCTTTTTTTTTATTTTTAAGTTAAACCTGTGGAAATGGAGGGATCCACTGAAAAGCAGAGCTTGTAGAATATGGATCCCTCGAAGTAATGACGAACATAATTTTTTTGTAACATGTAAATGTATTGACTAGAAAAAATATAAATATACATAGATTACCAAAAAGTGTCAGAATAATAATATAATTAGTAATCCATAATTTGAAAACTTGTTACGACATGTATACAGTATAGTGAACATAATAAAAACAAAAGATATAAGGCAACCGAAAATAAAGCAAGGGGAGGGAGAAATACAAGGATAGAAAATATTGCTGCGTAATTATGTGAAGAGTAAAGAAAATGAGAGGAGAGGTGGAGAGGAAAAGAAAGGAGAGAGAGAGAGAGAGAGAAAGAGAGCACGATGTGCATACTACAGCGGTGGTATAGGTACATACAAAGCGTAAAGAAAGACATATGGGAAGGATAGGTGCATTAAAAAGGGCAAGACGTGATTTGACAATGCACTGATTATTAATATCGTATTAATTTGTATTGTAAGACACAATTTCAATTTCCTCTTAAATGAATTAAGTGAGGGGCAAGTTGAATGTCATTTTTAATGGAGTTCCAAAATTTGGGGCTGTATAAATAAACGTGTTTTGAGCTTGATGATAGATGATAGTCATTACAACGCCGGGTTGGGTACTTATGAGAGGATTTATTTTGTGTAAACATATCATTAAAAACGGAAGGAAGCATGTCGTTATTATAAGAATACATAAACTGGCCTTACTGAAGGAGATAAAGATCTTTAATTTTCAATATTTTGTTTTCAAAGAAAAGAGGATCCGTATGGGAGCGAAAATGAGAAAGGCAAATGATACGAAGAGCTTAACAAAGTTTGGTGGGTATATTGCCCCACAAGGAAAAAGAATGGAGATGTGGTTTTAATCTATTCATGACACCAATATTACGAGAAATAGTTTTACAATTCATTACACCATCACACGCAACTGCTAATTGGGAAAGCTGAAGCAGTCTCCAGAACCACAATAAAAAGGAATAAGATGATGTTTGATAATGAATTAAAAATGTTATCGGGACTGTAGGGTAATACCAATGTCACAAAATGGTCCCTTTTTTGTTTTATGTTCACCCGTTGTAGGTGCCCCATTTTTCCCCAAAGTGCCCTTTTTGGCTGGTCCCCCCCCCCCCCCCCTCCCACCTTGAAAGACTCTGGCCCCCAATATAGGATAAAGGGTATTACACAGCATTTGCAATGGTTCAACTATTGAAACAAATCTCAATTTGGGTAGCCTTGCTGAATTTCTCGACTCTTTCGTTTTATGTTCACCCCTTGTAGGTGCCCCCTTTTCCCAAAAAGCGCCCTTTTGACTGATGCCCCCCCCCCCCACTTTGAAAGACACTCCGCCGCCCCTGGCCCCCAATATAGGATAAAGGGTATTAAACAGCATTTGCAAAGGTTCAACTATTGAAATAAATCTCAATTAGGTAGCCTTGCTGAATATCTCGACTTTTTCTCAAGCATATAGGGTTTTCGTTAGTTTTGCTCCCGATTGTAGAAGTGAGTGAATAGAAAACCGTTTATCAATGTATAACATTTGACCTTCTCTGCCCCTCAATTGCAGAATTTCCTGGGTAATATGCACAAGAACTTGCGTTTTTAGGGTTAAAAATTTAAAAATTGCCGCTCGGTCGCTTTGCTCTCTCGATTATACTATAACGTTTGGGCACTCGGGGGGGGGGGGGCGTAACTTCATTGTTTGCCCCGGGTGCCATAATCTCTAGATACGCCACTGGCTTCGCTCCCTCGCCGGTCACCCCCCCCCCCCCCCAATCATGAACACGGCTCGACACCCCTGTCCTCAAGTTTAAAAGCAATTTGGTTCCATTGAAATAAATCCTTCACAATGATTGAAAGATTCAGATATTATAAAGGACCCCTTTTCTAGCGGGGGCCATGACCCTTTGTGCCCCCACCCCTGTCTGCGCCTATGACTGCTTCTTCCTTTTCCTTCTTTTTTGTTTTGTTTTGTTATACTCTTCTGACACACTTGTAAATTTTAGGCTTTTCCTACCTTTTTTTTAATCCTTTTTCTTTTCCAAATAATGTAGTCCAGATAAGCAATTGCCTTTAGACCCGGAGCCAGAGGGGGTCAACCTAGTGGAAAAATGCTAGGAAATGAACGTCTCCAGTTCGCAAAGGGGTGGGGGCGGTCAGAAGGCCCCTCCAAAGAGGTCAAAATTTTGAGCTAGATTAGCAATAAAAAAAGTTAACTATACATGAATTCTGCTGGAAAAAGTAAAGCATAACCACGTATCATGAATGACCACTGCCAGATATTTTTAGCGGTGGGTTGTGCCATCCAGACACCCTATGTGGCAAACTCCCATCAATGCACGATAATGATAAATTGATGTAATAAAAGAGATAAGATAATTAAGATAATTAACGGGATAAAAGCTGGTGGAAAATTGTGAGTAGAACCCTCTCAATCATAAATGACCACTGCCAGACGTTTTAAGTGGTAGGTTGTGAGCGCTGGAGGCCCAAACTGGAGATGCCCATTATAAAATGAAAAATAAGATAATACAAATAAAATAAGTCAACTAGATCAGAGAGAAAAGACTTTCTAAGAGATGGGTTGTCAATACCAGACGCCCCAAATGCCAAACGTCCATAACTGATTAAAAATTTGGAAATGAAATAAAATAAAAGAGCTAGATTTTCAGGAAAAGTAACGGGATGAAACCTGTTGGAAAATATAAAGAAATAAACCCTGTATTATAAATGAACCTTGCCAGACATTTTGAGTGGTGGGTTATGTTCCTGCCAGACGCTCCCCAAAATTCAAAACGCCCGTTAGTGGTGAATAATGATAATAAATGAATATAATAATAGAGAAACATTGGCTAGAAAGGTAACGGATTAAAAGTTAGTGGTATATGTAGAGCATAAGCCCATATATCATAAATGACCACTTCAAGACGTTTTAGTTGTTGGGTTGTACCAGCTAGACGCCCCAAAATGCAAAAACGCTCATCACCATTAATGGTTGACGTACTTGGGGGTGTCTGGTAGGCACAACCCACCTCTTGAAACGTCTGCCAATGATTAATACAGAGATGGTTGTGCTCCATATTTGCCACGAAGTTTCATCCCTTTACTTTTCTGGCTAATCCAGCTCTCGTTTTTCCATTGGCGTTTGGCAGATACTACCAACAGTCATGTTTGGCAGTGGTCGGGTATTCAGTCATAATACAGGGGGCTACGCATTTCTAGCTCTTCCATTTTCTTATGTTGAAAATAAGGCGGAAAATGCCACTTTGAGATATAGTATACCGCTACATTCTGATAAATACACTATCGAGGATCATTTTCGACACATTATTGTTTATGTCTTAACATGGTTCTTGATAAAAAACAAAACTACTTTGAAGTTGAGCATAATTGTCTGAGTATTCATTTGCGAGCGAGCGAACCGAGCGAGCAAAATATTGAGGATATTTTGAATAGCAGCGATCTTCCAAAATTATGATAAGAAGGCAATGGTAAATGCGAGCGAGCTTTGGGAGCGAGATTTGGGGAAATTTTAGAAAAATTTGTTATGACTTAGGGGCACTGCTCATTCTTGTATAACTTAGGGAATTGTGCCCCTCCTGCCCCCTGCTCCACTGCATGCATTGTGCTGATATCAGTAGGGGAATCTATTATTATGAAGTCTCTCTGATTATTTGGAGCTAGGTATATGGCTCTTTTGTGGACTTTAGGGCACAGTTTGTAAGCGATATCGGAGTATATAGGTACAATATGTTAAATATATATAGATATATAGGAAGACAAAAGGGGCACTTATCAAAAGGAAAATAATAATATTAAAAAGAAACGTGGGCACTGATCAGAAGTAAAAGGGGCACTTAAAAATAGGCATTTATTAGAGGTGAAAAGGGCACTTATCATAAGGAAAAATTGCACTATTAGAACGGAAAATGGGAACCAATAGGAGGAAATGGGAACCAATAGGAGGAAAACGGGACACTTGTCGGATTTCAAAGGGGACACTTATCTGAGCTTAAAGGGGCACTTTTCAGAAGGTGAAAAGGGCAATTATTAGAAAGAAGAAGGGGCAGTCATACGAAGAAAAAGGGCACTTTCTGAGAGGTGAAAAAGGGCACTTATAAGAAGGGAAAAATTGCACTATTAGAATGGAAAATGGGAACCAATAGGAGGAAAACAGGGACACTTGTCGGATTTCAAAGGGACACTTATCTGAGCTTAAAGGGGCACTTATCAGAAGGTGAAAAGGGCACTTATTAGAAAGAAGAAGGGGCAGTCATACGAAGAAAAAGGGTCACTTCTGAGAGGTGAAAAAGGGCACTTATAAGAAGGGAAAAATTGTACTATTAGAAAGAAAAAGCTGCTCTTTGCGAAGAAAAGGGGGCACTAATCAGCTATGAAAAGGGGCACATTTGGGGTACCTGAAAAAGTGTCAGGGAGTTATATTTTATATTCTCCACCTCTTGCAATCAAATTAATTCTCTCGCCAACCTAGCCCTTTTATTTTATTTATTTATCATTACCATGCTCTAATAATGGGCATTTTGCATTTAGGGGCGTCTTGCGGGAACAACCATCCCTTAAAACATCTGGCAGTGGTCATTCATGATATAGGGTATTATACTATATTTAAAAAAAAAAATCAGTTATGGGGAACTGGCGTTCCGGGCGTCTGGCGGGCACAACCTACAGCTCAATTTATCTGGTAGTAGTCATTTATGATACAGGGGGTATGCTCTACATTTCCCAGCAGTTTTCACCCTGTCACCTTTTACGCTAAGCTATAGCTCCAGTGGCGTAATGAGCCAAAAAAATTGAGCGTAAGAATTGAAATAAAGTGTATTTTCTAAATCGCCAGGAACGCAATACAAGCTGCTGTACTCGGATCTCAATTGTTTGAAGGGGATACATCGCTGCCCCTCCCACAAATAATAAAACATTGCATTTTGCTATACCATGAAAATGTCACACGTCTTATCAATGATCTGGATAACTTTAATAACTTCTATATTGAGAGGTCGCTACGAGCTAGAAAATGTACGTTTAGTAGTTTGAAACTTTGTATTTAAGACCACTTTTATTCACACAGGTAAATCAAAGTCTGAGGTTAATATCCACATTTTATCTCTTCTTTTATGGGGACGGGCAGCTCAAATCGTCATTATGAGAATGTTTTGAGGCTTTCACTTTTCGGGGGACGTTATCTCCCTACCGACTTAATAATACCTGTTTACAATTTTTTTTAATGTAAATTTTAAATGTATTAAAGTAGAACTTTAATGATTTTAAATATTGGCTTAATACTTATTATTGCATAGATGGCATAAATTAAACAAGGTTATCCAAATTCAACGCTTGGAAACATTTGAAGTAATGATTATTATCAATTATAAAACGGTAAAATACAGCCCCCGATATAGCAGCTGAAGAGCTCCTCGAACGCTGCTGAGATATGTGACGACACACCATGGACCAGTCCTGTCTAAGCAGACGATGTCCCATAACATCTTACACATTTTTCAGAGCCTATTTTGTCATCTCCTCTTCACTTATTTCTCTTCCTTCACTAGCGTCAGTCTCAATGTTAGTCTGTTGCCTCACTCTTAACTTCGTGTATGGTATTATTTTGATGAAAAATGCAGCGTTAAAAAAATAAAGGAATCAGTCACTTGTAAACAAAATAGCACGCCATTGTATTTTCAGCTGCTTGCACCGGGGCATGTTCGGCGTTTCAAGAGGGAACGAATACCATCCTGCTATTATTCGGAGGGCTTTTCAATTTGAAAGTGGGGTTTATTTCATTGATCATTGACCCTTCTCCTGTGTATTTACAATCAAACGGTTTTAGCTATCAGAATCAGTTTCACTTTCCCTTTACAATGGTGTGAAATAAGGTCATGTTTAAATACTAGTACACCAAACTCTTTATAATTTGATAAATAATTGCATTGCAATTACGTTCATTCATTATAGGACGTCGTCTGCTTAAGCAGGATCGATCCCGAGTGTGACGACATCAAAACATCGCTATATTTCTGGCGAATCCTCGGATATTCCAGATGCTGAGAAGAGCTTTTATTTGTGTTGTTTTTATAATCATCAGATACGCAGTTGACATAAAACTTATACGATTGCCATATGTAAGCTTCCCAGTTTCTAGTGATACATTAATTGCCATATTTGTGATTTTCTTTGAATACCTACTTTAAACGAGGGAGCGGCGTGAGAACATTTCCATTTTTAAATAGTGAAACTTTGCATTCTAGAGCACTACAAAGCTTAAATAGTGTGCTGTAGCCTTACCTCATTATTTACTATATATTTTTTATGTTTTCCAAATTTCTTGGGGACATGTCACTCAGTCCATTCCCCCCGAATTGCGCGCCTGCATGCTGTAATATTTCACATTAGATTTCACACATCTTCCCTCAGTTTTGAAAGATATTATGATTTCCTCTCCACTAATAAGAAAATCATGATAAAACAAAGAAATCTTGGATGCAAAATATAAGCAAAAAATGTATTATGCAAGGGGAGATACTAAGACAATTCAGACATTTATATGTTTTGTTTGTTTGTTTTCTAGCCGGGGATAAATAAAAGGAATGAGTTTTCTTTTTATCTTTCTTTCTCCTTTCTTTCTGTTTTAATCCCTTTTTTTGTTCTGGGAACTTTGTTTGTTCGGGGGGGGGGGGGGAATTGCCCTCCCCTCCCCCCAGGATCGACGCCCCTCCCAATTCTGCCTTAATCTCTTCTTGTGATGATTACTATAGGCTTGGGCTGCTCATTGATGAATTCACTGATATCTAGACCGATGGCTGAGACTAGCATTCATCGCTACACTGATAACGGACCACCCACCAGCGCCGGAGTGATATAAACAACAGCTGCTTGGGCGGTACTCGAGTTAACAGAGCATACGTATGCTTAAGTTACAAGCATACGTATGTAGTTAACTAGCATACGTATGCTTGTAACTTAAGCATACGTATGTAGTTAACTAACATACGTATGTAGTTAACTAGCATACGTACCCGGTACGTATGCTCTTTTTGGACATACGTACGGGTACGTACCGGGTACGTATGCTCATATGGAGCATACGTATGCTCTATTTGGACATACGTACCGGGTACGAATTATGGCGTCGATAGCCTTCCATATAGTTAACTAGCATACGTACCCGGTACGTATGATCTTTTGGGACATACGTACCGGGTACGTATGCTCATACAGAGCATACGTATGCTTAAGTTAACAAACATACGTATGCTAGTTAACTAAGCATACGTATGCTAGCACACGTATGTAGTTAACTAGCATACGTACCCGGTACGTATGATCTTTTTGGACATACGTACCGGGTACGTATGCTCATACAGAGCATAATTCCCATAATTTTTCTTTGAAAATGTAAAAAATGTGATTTGCATGAAATTTGAAGCTCTAATAAGGTATAATGAAGGCTTTGGTGAGTCCAGTAAACCCCCCATAAATCCCCGGGAATGTGCATGCTTTTGGCCTTCCAGCTCCCATAGGCTAACACATGAAAACGGGGGGTTTGAAATGATTTTAATTCCCCTAGTATTTATTTGAAATTATGAAAAATGTGATTTACATGAAATTTAAAGCCCTGAAAGGGTATAATTGAGGATCGATGAGTCCAATAAACCCCCCATAAATCCCCGGGAATATGAATGCTTTTGGCCTTCCAGCTCCCATTGGTTAACACATAAAAACAGGGGTTTTTGAAATGATTTTAATTCCCCTAGTATTTATTTGAAATTAGGAAAAATGTGATTTACATGAAATTTAAAGCTATGGAAGGGTATAATTGAGGCTCGGTGAGTCCAATAAACCCCGCATAAATCCCCGGGAATATGCATGCTTTCGACCAAAAAATAATTTGCCATACTACACGTGCATTCCAATTTGTTATCGATGACCTAATGTAAATGGGCGTGTACCGATCACGTGAGTGACGACATCCAATTAGATCGTGCACTAGCAGACGACCATGTAGCAGACGTACGTCCGCCCGAAAGCAAACCCAGCCTAGCCGGTTAGAAGAAAATCTAACTAAATTCCAGTTCACTACTATATTTCTAATGTACCAGAGGCAAAATTCAACGTGTTAAATTCATAAATTCGTATAATCAATGTTCTATCACCGCATTACGCCTAGCCTAATGACTGATGTTTATGCAAGCAGCATGGAATAGCCGAGCAGAATAGGTGCATGGACATGATAGGTGTCTAGCACTATCTAGGCTTGGTCTACCCCTCTGCGATCCCGATCGAGGTGGTGGCGTTGCCGTTGGCTTTGCCCTGTTATGGATATGAGTCTGACACTGACTATGACAAGGGCGAATGCGGGATGTAGTACGGTTGGGGCACAAAATTGATGCAGGGCTGTCAAAGGAGGGGTGTAGGGTATCAGATATTATTAGTCCAGTTTTTTTTAATTTTGTTCCAGTTGCTCTATTTTGTTTTTGTTGGGTTTTTTTTTTTCTTTTTCTTTTTTTTGCTTTTTTTTTTTTTGTTTTTAATCATGTAAATCACTTGCAATTGTTGTGATTTTTGTTGATTTCCTAATAAAAACACAAATTAAAAAAATAAGAGATCATTATTTTTTCCTCATTCTAGTGGAGGTCATTTTTTACAGATCTGTTGTAAGAGAGAAAAGAGAGTATGAGAAAAATGAGGGGGGAGAGAAAGAGAGATGGGGGCAAAAGTAATGGGATATTCCTACAAAGACAGAATAGGACTGGTAATAAATAAATTATATCATAAGCTGCTATATTGTTGGTTACTAGTTAATTCAATTCAAAACACGCAGGCCATCCCCCTTTTCGTACAATCGGTAAAGGCCCTATTGCGTTGGTGATGCTTCGGAGCAAGCCCCTATACTGTTTTCTTCGCCCGTGTCTCACATTTCTACAGCGGAATATTACAAATAACTTACCATAAGTTGGTTATATTGGTTGGTTATATTCTTTCTGTGCGGGTGGGGGGGGGGGGGGGGGTACATTTCCTTTCATATTATGTCATATTTTGTTTTGGCTGGCACATAGGGGCATGTACATTCCTGGATAATCTTGGATACGCCACTTTTAATGTAATCTTTATATTTATATAAGGAATTGCTCGCACGCAATCTCATTTTATTAAAGCCTTTTTCTGTCTTGAATTTAAAAAGAATAAGGCAATAAAATTACATTGTAGGTCTATAATCCATATAATTTCCATAAATCATATCAAATGAAATATTCTGATTTAATAGAAAATAAAAATAGCACATTATTATTTTTAAAATAACTTTTCTCCACATTCCCGTCAGATATCGCAGTCTTTGCTCATATAGAGCTTAATATCAGGGAACATGTTTGGACCCCCATCATCACATAAATATTAATAGAAATTTCACAGCAAATAACTTTAACAAAAATACAAACATCTAGTCCGAGGCCCCCTCCCAACTCTCTCCCTCTCCGCCCTGGTGCAGTTAGAGTTGATTCCTATCTGTTTTGGGACATAAGTTTGTATTTGAAGGGAAAATATCAAGATTATGCCCTTTAGTTACGGCTTTACCAAAAGGCAAAAGCGCTGTCCAGAAAAAGAAGAAAAAATAAAGAAAATACAAAAATACAAACATCCTGATTAAGACTATAACCTTTCCCTCTGGGCCGATCGACATCATGGGCGTTAATCGTTACGTAACTCTATTCATCATGGGGGGACGGCTATTGTGTCGTCCCCCCCCCCCCCCCATGATGAATAGAGTTACGTAACGATTAACGCCCATGATCGACATGTACTACAATATATACGCGTTCTTTATTTCGGCACTGAGCACTCTGTAAAGGAGAATAGCCGAGGAAGAATCATTGTATATATAATCAGTCACCGTCATAATTATGCACTTATACCGGGCGAAGAGACTGGGGGTTTCCTTCCCAGGCATGCACAGGTGATGACAAATAATAGTAAACAAGCGCATCTGAGGGACGTTATAAGGTGATATTCGCGAACGGATTATTATTATTATTATTATTATTATTATTATTATTATTATTATTTAGGTAAAAAGCTCCCTATTGTCAATATTTCTTCGTTTATTTAATATCCCATTCAGGGTCGTGCCCCCCCCCCCCTAGTTAAAGTCAGTACACTGCGAGATCAAAAATGCCCATACACTGGTACATTGCGCCCAATGTGTGCACAACTCATACATGTACGTAAATGGAGCTATTATGTGTAGCAGGCAATATGTGCACTCTTTAAATTGGCAATTTCATGCACGAGTGTATTTACTTGATGACTTACTTCCACAGAACTCCAAAAGACGTAGAAGGCTCATACCCATTCACAACGCACAGATCGCGGTATCCTCGAAATACCCGCTGGAAGATTCGCTCGAGTGCACACGCCGCCATATTGCTTAGTCCTCGTTCTTTTCAGTGAGCTTACCGATCGTGCACGTCACAATGCCTATTATATTCGATCTTCTCAAAAGGGCCATCTGTCTATCATTTGAAAATTTTTAAGTCTGATTTTCCTTACATAAATGACATCAACTGAATGTGTATTACACATGTAACAGTTTAATTTTAGTTCTCTTTCAGGAGACAAGAGTTAAATTTCACTTCGTTTCCAAGATACTAAGTTTTGTAGTTCTCCTTCAAGGTACATCGGAGCCCGAGTTCATTTGTTCGCAATCATCCTTCTTGACACCCCCCCCCCCCCCCCCTTGGAAAAAACAAAAACAAATCACATACAAAACAAAAACAAAAACAAAACGAAACATTTAAAAATAAAGATATTACTTATATGGTTGTACAACCTGTCATTTTTTGTCCAATGTGTTATCGATATAAATTTATATCAAGGTATTTTTTCAAGTACTGTATATTATTTGCCTTTAAACATTGGACAATTTTCCTTTTGATTTAATTTGCTTTTTTGAAAAGTTTTAGTTTTGTTCAACATGCTACTACTGTGTTATGTTTATGTCCTGCTCTGTCTTTGATGATAATTCTTATATAAACTTGTTTTAGTGGATACATTTCACAATACTGCAGCTTTGCAATAATATGCTAGTTCACATGCTTAGCACCCCCCCCCCCCCCCCAGTTTAACAAATCGCCCTCGAATCAATATTATTCACCTTATCTTCTCTTTCTTAATACACACTGACATTTTTCCTCATGTACATGTAGGCTAGTAGCTCAACAATGAAGCACAAGCTTGTCACAGTACACCCCCCCCCCCCCCCCACACAATGCACATGTCACTCTTCATAGCATTACACAAACTCAAAGAGAAGCTTACTACATTTGTAAATAAATTTACATTGTACACATAAATCACAACTGGAAAAAAAGAGAAAAGAAAGAGGAGAGGAGTAGGGAGATTTATCAACTGTTACAGGCAAATCTTATATTAAATTTTATGGAATCGAAAAAAACAAAATTTAATAGTTAAGTTCAACATTTATTTTCCAAAAATAATTCAAAAGTTCACAAAATCTTTGAACAATAAAACTATAATGTTTTATTGCAGAAACTGACAAAGCATTGGCAAGTTACAAATTTTCACACAAAATACATGTATTAGTACCAGTAGCAATGAATGTGATAGTTACTATATGTAAGTGCATATTGCCAGTGGTCACATTGCTACATAAGCCCCCATAGCCCGGCAAAATGCTACAGACAGTAAACTCTCATTATAAATTTAAGAACTCTATTACATGTATAAGACAGTTTTATCAAACAATATTTTTCCCACCAGACTCAAATGCTCCTTTCTCTGTGTTCCTTTTTTTTATGCTGGTCCAATATGAGATTCTTGATAAGTAAGCAAATTTTATGAGTCTAATCAATATCATTTAAGAAATTTAAGAAATTTATGAATATGATGGACTTGCTAATTTCAATCACAAATGATCCTTTCACTCCACTGAATAATATTTGACAATGTCTGCAAAGTAACCCATAATAAGGAGAGAAAACGAAGTCATTGTACCCATCACTATGTTGTTTGTTTTATGATTATCACAGATGCATGTAACTGTATCTCCATCAAGTATCTTTGGTTTAATTAATGAAAATAAAATTGCAAGAGTAACTTTGGCATATGGATGTAAATACATGGATTCAGTGTTGTCTGCAAGGGGCTTGGGTTTGATCGGGGTACTGAGTTCTTGTCTGTAGGTATCACGTGCTGGATCCTCATTTGAACACTCGGCAATGTGAAGATTGGAACCATCAACCTGTTTAAGGGCAGAGTGTGGTTGAGCAGTATCTCGTGGTATTGGGGGCTTGCACTGTTTGACATTCTGAAATGAGAAGGGAGGGGAAAAGTTAATCAAAAGCAGACAGTTACAATAAAAAAATAAATATCAAGTAACAGAGTCTGATGATGGAAAATGCATGAAAAGTTTTCAACTCTGTTTCTTTATATATATATATATATCAAATTAATCTTACATTTGCACAGATTTTGCAAGACAGTTGACTGCTAATCATTAGATCAACATTGGTTCAATCATTCTTTGTTACCTTAGTTCACAATCATAAAAGTTAAGAATATAATTTCGGCCCAACAAATTTACCTATGATATTAGGAGACATCAAAAAAAAAATGCATAAAATGAGAATTGCCTGTACCATTCACGTAAATCTAAACAAGATTCAAATAAAAATAAATAAAATAAAAAAAAAACAGCTATAAATGCATATAATATAATGTATTATTTGTATCTAAACCCTGCATGTTGTTGGTGCCATAATGTTGCATGAACATTAGTTACCTTTATAAGATGTTGGGGAAAGTTGAACAGTGTTGGCACAGCATGATCTGAGCGGAGCCGAGTTGTCGGACCAGTACGATCGAAGCATTCCTCTGCAAAGTGGTCGGAGCATATGGACGAATACTGACCAGGTGTCCAGTTGTCTCTTCTCATGTTCACGATCCATCTCTTTAGGAGAGAACTATCACCTCTTGGAAATCTGAAAGTGGAAAAATAAAAACATAAGATCACAATTAATTTCTAGGAATTAATCCTAATTGAAAAGAATCTCTTTGGAAATACAAACTACATTGTAAGAAAAATCAGAAATGTTTGATAAAGAAATAAAAGAATTGTTTAATAATTTAATTTAATCAATACATTACTTTTTAAGTTAAAGGGCAATCCAACCTTGGTAATAATATGATTTGTGTGAACGCAGAAAAATAAGAAAAATAGGATGGTGAAAGTTTGAAAGAAATCGGACAAGGACTAAGAAAGTTATGGATGTTTGAAAAATGAGATCACTACATCTATGCAAATCTCAAATTGTGACATTTTTGTGGACAACTCTCCTGTTTGTCGTACACAAAAATATCATTAATTTGCAGTTTTATTTGAGGCGCTTTTACCCTCGGGGCAGTAATATATTGGAGATAGCATATTGTTAATGTAGGTCCTCATAAAAGAAAAAGATCCTACTGAGTAGGCCCCAATACATTTTGTTATTCATTATTGCTTGTCCGATTTCGTTCAAACTTTCACCAATCTGCTTCTCTGATTTTTCCTCTTTCTTTTAAAGCAACTTGCTATTAATTAAGGTTGAATTTCCCTTTAACATCAGAATTCAGGTCAACCTCACTAACACAATTACACCACATATTACTCATACTTCTAAGAAAATCGACAATTAACGCGTTAACGACAGTCATGTCAGTTCAGGGAAGTCATGCCATGGAAGTGAAGAAGAGTGAAGACGTAGACTGAACTTCTGAAGCGAAGTCTTCACAATCACAGACACAGCTCACTCTGTCTTCACTGTGAGTATTAATTACTAACTTAGATTTACCTATTAGGCCTTAGAGTTACATGTCATGACTGAGTTAGAATTTCTCTCTAAAGTCTAAGTCTAACTTTACTGTCAATAAATAACTGTCACAAAGTTTCACTGTCATGACCTGATGACCATGCTGATGACTGAGTGTCAGTCATGTCAGTGTCACAATTTTTACTGTTCTTAAAATGGTTAAATTAGCTGCTTAGATCTCTTTAACTATTCTGTAGGAATGTCAGAAAGGTATGAAATGGTAATATTCATTAATTTAATTAAACAAGTTATTTATCTTTACTCAATGAGCGATTTTCATAAGACCACATCATGAAAACTGCAGCGAGTAATTAAAATAAAACGGTAAAATGAACAGATGGGACTACGTACTACAAAAAGCCAAGTATCACGAAGAGAGTCGAAATTGTCAAAACATCATAAATTATAACTTATTACTGAATTAATCAGATCAACTAACCTGTGGAAAGTTTTCCCGCATCCTTTCTTCTGACGGTTAGTACAGTTATATGCCGTGCAAAACGGCATGGCAATGAAAATTACTCAAAAGTTCATGAATAGAATCTACATGTTAAATGAATTATTGCGCTTGACGATCGCTATTGAGGGACTAACCAAGATGGCGGATATCACGTGACCACGTACGAGCGACGGCGATAGTTTCGCACCCGCACAAGCCTTCTACGTCTTTTGGAGTTCTGTGCTTACTTCAGTACGCCAAGCGAATAATAATGATACATTTATTTCGCCGTAGAGGGCAGTCTTCATTTATTCAATTACCGAAAGCAAACAGAAAAATGAAATCAGAACAAGTATTTCATTATCAATTTGTAAGGAAGAAAAACGGAAAAACAAAATCTGAAAAGGTGTTTAATTTTCAATTTTTTAGAACAAATAATGAAAAAACAAAAATAGAAATCAGAAAAAGGTGATAAATTTCTCATTTCTGCAGATAAAATGGAAATTTTTTTTTTAAGAAAACAGTAAAACCAAAAAAGTTGGTTTATCATATTATCGTTTTTCAAGTTTTTAACCTTAAATAAATATTAACAAACGACCGTTTTTCTGTTTGTAAAACAGAAAATTGAAACGGTTTTTACTCAATATTCTGTTTTTCCTTTTTCCGTTTCGGAAGGGGAAAAATGAATTGTCTCAATGTACCTTGATTTCAGAATCCATTTTTTAAGAATTCTAAATTTGATACGCTTATGAGTAAAATAACGGTGAAAACAAGGCGGTCGACCTTCTCTACACGCAGACTGGTGTATTGTGTAAGCCCGTTTTATCAAAGACTTTAAATAGTATCAAGACAGATTACTCTGACCTACTTCCGTAGTACATTTTGGAGGCATACTTTGCTGTGTTAAAAACAGACTCGGAAAAATACGCTCTCCATAGGTATAACACGTGAAAATATGTATCACTTTTTCTTGATATTTCATATCTTACTCTATCTTTTTCAAGTCTGATTTTGGCACGAGAAAAAGGATGGATAGTTGAAAAAACATTTCTTGAACCTTTTTCGTCAATAAATTCCGATATGAATCCCTTGGATCATGCCTGCTTTTTGACAGAGTCACCTGCCATATGGTTAACACGTGAAAACATGGATTTTAAAAATGATTATAGTTCCTCTAGTATTACCTTGAATTTAGTGCAAATGTGGCTTACATGTAATTTGAGACTCTGAAAAGGCTTAATGAAGGCTCAAAAGGTGCAAGGGACCCGCATAAATCCCCGGGAATATGCATGCTTTTGGCCTTCCATCTCCCATAGGTTAACACGCAAAAACGGGAATTTTTGAATGATTATAATTCCCGCAGAATTAAATCAAAATTTTGAAAAATGTGCCTTGAATAAAATTTAAAGCTCTGAAAATGTATAATTAAGACTCAACTAGTTGAATAGACCCCGCATAAATCCCCGGGAATATGCATGCTTTTTACCCCAAAAAAGTCTCTCCTGCCATAGGTTTACACGCGAAAACAAGGAATTTTAGGATGATTATAATTCCCATAATTTTTATTTGAAAATATAAAAAACGTGATTTACATAAAATTTAAAGCTCTGAAAAGGTATAATTAAGTCTTGATGAGTCCAGTAAACCCCCCATAAATCCCGGGAATATGCATGCTTTTGACTGACCAAAAACGTCTCGCCTGCCATAGGTTAACACGCAAAAGCAAGGAATTTTAGGGTGATTATAATTCCCATAATTTTTCTTTGAAAATGTAAAAAATGTGATTTGCATGAAATTTGAAGCTCTAATAAGGTATAATGAAGGCTTGGTGAGTCCAGTAAACCCCCCATAAATCCCCGGGAATGTGCATGCTTTTGGCCTTCCAGCTCCCCATAGGCTAACACATGAAAACGGGGGGTTTGAAATGATTTTAATTCCCCTAGTATTTATTTGAAATTATGAAAAATGTGATTTACATGAAATTTAAAGCCCTGAAAGGGTATAATTGAGGATCGATGAGTCCAATAAACCCCCCATAAATCCCCGGGAATATGAATGCTTTTGGCCTTCCAGCTCCCATTGGTTAACACATAAAAACAGGGGTTTTGAAATGATTTTAATTCCCCTAGTATTTATTTGAAATTAGGAAAAATGTGATTTACATGAAATTTAAAGCTATGGAAGGGTATAATTGAGGCTCGGTGAGTCCAATAAACCCCGCATAAATCCCCGGGAATATGCATGCTTTCGACCAAAAAATAATTTGCCATACTACACGTGCATTCCAATTTGTTATCGATGACCTAATGTAAATGGGCGTGTACCGATCACGTGAGTGACGACATCCAATTAGATCGTGCACTAGCAGACGACCATGTAGCAGACGTACGTCCGCCCGAAAGCAAACCCAGCCTAGCCGGTTAGAAGAAAATCTAACTAAATTCCAGTTCACTACTATATTTCTAATGTACCAGAGGCAAAATTCAACGTGTTAAATTCATAAATTCGTATAATCAATGTTCTATCACCGCATTACGCCTAGCCTAATGACTGATGTTTATGCAAGCAGCATGGAATAGCCGAGCAGAATAGGTGCATGGACATGATAGGTGTCTAGCACTATCTAGGCTTGGTCTACCCCTCTGCGATCCCGATCGAGGTGGTGGCGTTGCCGTTGGCTTTGCCCTGTTATGGATATGAGTCTGACACTGACTATGACAAGGGCGAATGCGGGATGTAGTACGGTTGGGGCACAAAATTGATGCAGGGCTGTCAAAGGAGGGGTGTAGGGTATCAGATATTATTAGTCCAGTTTTTTTTAATTTTGTTCCAGTTGCTCTATTTTGTTTTTGTTGGGTTTTTTTTTTCTTTTTCTTTTTTTTGCTTTTTTTTTTTGTTTTTAATCATGTAAATCACTTGCAATTGTTGTGATTTTTGTTGATTTCCTAATAAAAACACAAATTAAAAAAATAAGAGATCATTATTTTTTCCTCAATTCTAGTGGAGTCATTTTTTACAGATCTGTTGTAAGAGAGAAAAGAGAGTATGAGAAAAATGAGGGGGGAGAGAAAGAGAGATGGGGGCAAAAGTAATGGGATATTCCTACAAAGACAGAATAGGACTGGTAATAAATAAATTATATCATAAGCTGCTATATTGTTGGTTACTAGTTAATTCAATTCAAAACACGCAGGCCATCCCCCTTTTCGTACAATCGGTAAAGGCCCTATTGCGTTGGTGATGGCTTCGGAGCAAGCCCCTATACTGTTTTCTTCGCCCGTCGTCTCACATTTCTACAGCGGAATATTACAAATAACTTACCATAAGTTGGTTATATTGGTTGGTTATATTCTTTCTGTGCGGGTGGGGGGGGGGGGGGGTACACATTTCCTTTCATATTATGTCATATTTTGTTTTGGCTGGCACATAGGGGCATGTACATTCCTGGATAATCTTGGATACGCCACTTTTAATGTAATCTTTATATTTATATAAGGAATTGCTCGCACGCAATCTCATTTTATTAAAGCCTTTTTCTGTCTTGAATTTAAAAAGAATAAGGCCAATAAAATTACATTGTAGGTCTATAATCCCTATAACTTCCATAAATCATATCAAATGAACTATTCTGATTTAATAGAAAAATAAAGATAGCACATTATTATTTTTAAATAACTTTTCTCGAACTTCCTGTCAAATATCGCAGTGTTTGCTCATATAGAGCTTAATATCAGGGAACATGTTTGGACCCCCCCCCCCCAATCATCACATAAATATTAATAGAAATGTCATAGCAAATAACTTTAACAAAAATACAAACATCTAATCCGAAGCCCCCCCCCCCCCCCTCCCAACTCTCTCCCTCTCCTCCCTGGTGCAGTTAGAGTTGATTCCTATCTGTTTTGGGACATAAGTTTGTATTTCAAGGGACAATATCAAGATTATGCCCTTTAGTTAGGGCTTTACCAAACGGCAAAAGCGCTGTCCAGAAAAAGAAGGAAAAAAAATAAAGAAAGTAAAAAAATAAAAACATCTTGATTAAGACTATAACCTTTCCCTCTGGGCCAATCGACATGTACCACAATATATACGCGTGCTTTATTTCGGCACTGAGCACTCTTCGTATTTAAACTCTTTGGTTTTATGCACTAGCACACAAAATAAAACCCTTGCCTCATTACACTCAAACATATTAGATGGACATTTCGTAACAAATATGTATCATGTCCGAATCTACAGTTTTAGAACCATATAGAGCAATAGTTCAATAATAGACCGTTTCACAAATGTTTCAAATTTTATGCATACTTCTCTCACAAAGGTTGTTCATGACATCCAGAGAGCTGCCGAGGTTTGCCCGACGTAGCAACAACTAATGTATGTAAACTAGAGTCCACATATTCAAATGCAATTGTTAGATACAGGTTCACGGAATGAGTCGTTACCAGGTCTCAAGGAAAGAAGCATCCAAAAATTTGACTATATTTGTGAAAAGGTCTATTACGTAATTTTCAAAGGCCTGTATATTGGCGTCATGCACTATCACACACAATTGCTTCATTTCACGCAAACAACATTGGATGGAAATTACGTAACAAATAGTATCATGTCCGAATCTACAGTTTTAGAACCCTGGAGCAATAGTTCAATCATTACGTAATTTTCATAGCTCACTTGCATTTTCCTGCATACTGTTCATGTACTGCTGCACAAACACACGCATCAAAGCTTCTTTGGATTGTTAATTGTATTCTACAAAAGTACAAATGTACAGTTATACGAAATACAGGTGTTCTAACTTGTGCAATGGTTTAAGTCAGAGAATAGCATAGGAAGTGTAGATTCGTTATTCCCAATCTACTCGGCTACGCCTCGTAGATTCGTAATATCTACACTTCCTCGGCTATTCTCCTTTACAGAGTGCTCAGTGCCGAAATAAAGAACGCGTATATATTGTAGTACATGTCGATCGGCCCAGAGGGAAAGGTCTTAATCAGGATGTTTGTATTTTTGTATTTTCTTTATTTTTTCTCCTTTTTCTGGACAGCGATTTTGCCTTTTGGTTAAAGCCGTAACTAAAGGGCATAATCTTGATATTGTCCCTTCAAATACAAACTTATGTCCCCAAACAGATAGGAATCAACTCTAACTGCAACAAGGAGGAGAGGGAGAGATATACCAAGTTATACGTGTCATAACGCGTTATACCTTGTTTTACGTGTCATACCGTGTTATTCCGCGATATACGTGTCTTAGCGCGTTATAACCGTGAACAACGCAGTGTAAACGCGGTATGGCTCAGTCTGAAAGCTAAAACGCGTCATACCGCGTTATAATCGCATTTTACCATGTTTTATTACGTTATACGTGTTATACCGACATATAGCCTGTCATTCCCGTTATACCGCATTTTATGGTATAACTCGTTGTTCACGGTTATAACAAAGATGTGTTATAACTGTGAAAAACGCGATATTAACGCTGTATAACTCGGTGTAACACGTAAAACGCGTTATACCGTGTTATACTGAGAAATACCCCGTCATATGCGTTTTACGTGATTTACCTCGCTATACCGCGTTATACTGCGTTATGCGACTTATACCGGGATATAACAAGTTATACGTGTCATACCGACAAATAGCCTGTCATTCCCGTTATACCGCATTTTATGGTATACCGCGTTGTTCACGGTTATAACACAGATGTGTTATAACTGTGAACAACGCGATATTAACGCGTTCCGTGTTATACTGAGAAATATGAAATATGAATTTGAAATTTTTGGGGAAAAAGCTGCAGGTCCGGGGGGGGGGGGGGGTCATCATTTTTTGCGAAAAACCAAAATGCGTTAAATATGGCCAATTCGGCCTGAGTTCATGTTTTTGGACGGAGTGAATGATAAAATTCTCATTCAGTGATAAGAAAATTTAGATGGAGTGGTATAGGAATAGCCTCATTCAGTGATAAAATATGCCATATGAATTTGACAATTTTTAAAGAAAATAGCTGCAGGTCCGGGGTCATCATTTTTGGCGAAAACGCCAAATATCTTAAATCTATCCAAATTGGCCCGAGTTCTTGTTTTTCAATGGAGTGGTATAGGAATAGACTCATTCAGTGAGAAAATATGAAATATGAATTTGAAATTTTTTGGGAAAAAAGCTACAGGTCCGGCATCATTTTTTGCGAAAAGCTCAGATGTGTTAAATCTGGCCAATTCTGCCTGAGTTCATGATTTTAGATTCAGTGGAATAGCGATGAAGTATGAATTTGAAATTTTTTGAGAAAAGAGCTGCAGGTCCGGGGTCATCATTTTTTGCGAAAAGCACAGATGTGTTAAATCTGGCCAATTCTACCTGAGTTCATGTTTTTAGATTCAGTGGCATATAGGAATAGCCTACTTCAGCGATGAAATATGAAATATGAATTATAACGCGGTGTAACACGTAAAACGCGCATACCGTTTTATACTGAGAAATACCCCGTCATATGCGTTTTACGTGATTTACCTCGCTATACCGTGTTATACTGCGTTATGCGACTTATACCGGGATATAACAAGTTATACGTGTCATACCGACAAATAGCCTGTCATTCCCGTTATACAGCATTTTATGGTATAACGCGTTGTTCACAGTTATAACACAGATGTGTTATAACTGTGAACAACGCGATATTAACGCGTAAAACGCGTTATACCGTGTTATACTGAGAAATATGAAATATGAATTTGAAATTTTGGGGAAAAAAGCTGCAGGTCCGGGGGGTCATCATTTTTTGCGGAAAACCAAAATGCGTTAAATATGGCCAATTCGGCCTCAGTTCATGTTTTTAGATGGAGTGGAATGATAAAATCCTCATTCAGTGATAAAATATGCCATATGAATTTGACAATTTTTAACGAAAATAGCTGTAGGTCCGGGGTTATCATTTTTGCGAAAACGGCAAATGTCTTAAATCTATCCAAATTGGCCCGAGTTCTTGTTTTTCAATGGAGTGGAATAGGAATAACTTACTTTAGCGATGAAATATGAATTTGAACAAAAAAAAATTCAATAAAAAGCTGCAAGTCCTGGGTCATCATTTTGGGCGAAAAACCCAAATGTGTTAAAAGAGCTGCAGGTCCGGGGTCATCATTTTTGCGAAAAGCACAGATGTGTTAAATATGACCAATGCAGCCTGAGTTCATATTTTTACATTCAGTGGAATGGCGATGAAATATGAATTTGAAATTTTTTGGGAAAAAAGCTACAGGTCCGGCAGCATTTTTTGCGAAAAGCTCAGATGTGTTAAATCTGGCCAATTCTGCCTGAGTTCATGATTTTAGATTCAGTGGCATAGGAATAGCCTACTTCAGCGATGAAATATGAAATATGAATTATAACGCGGTATAACTTGGTGTAACGCGTAAAACGCGTTATACCGTGTTACACTGAGAAATATGAAATATGAATTTGAAATTTGTGGGGAAAAAAGCTGCAAGTCCTGTGTCATCATTTTGGGCGAAAAACCCAAATGTGTTAAATTTGGCCAATGCGGCCTGAGTTCATATTTTTACATTCAGTGGAATAGCGATGAAATATGAATTTGAAATTTTTTGAGAAAAGAGCTGCAGGTCCGGGGTCATCATTTTTTACGAAAAGCACAGATGTGTTAAATCTGGCCAATTCTACCTGAGTTCATGTTTTTAGATTCAGTGGCATATAGGAATAGCCTACTTCAGCGATGAAATATGAAATATGAATTATAACGCGGTGTAACACGTAAAACGCGCATACCGTTTTATACTGAGAAATACCCCGTCATATGCGTTTTACGTGATTTACCTCGCTATACCGTGTTATACTGCGTTATGCGACTTATACCGGGATATAACAAGTTATACGTGTCATACCGACAAATAGCCTGTCATTCCCGTTATACAGCATTTATGGTATAACGCGTTGTTCACAGTTATAACACAGATGTGTTATAACTGTGAACAACGCGATATTTACGCGTAAAACGCGTTATACCGTGTTATACTGAGAAATATGAAATATGAATTTGAAATTTTGGGGAAAAAAGCTGCAGGTCCGGGGGGTCATCATTTTTTGCGGAAAACCAAAATGCGTTATATATGGCCAATTCGGCCTCAGTTCATGTTTTTAGATGGAGTGGAATGATAAAATCCTCATTCAGTGATAAAATATGCCATATGAATTTGACAATTTTTAACGAAAATAGCTGCAGGTCCGGGGTCATCATTTTTGGCAAAAACGGCAAATGTCTTAAATCTATCCAAATTGGCCCGAGTTCTTGTTTTTCAATGGAGTGGAATAGGAATAACTTACTTTAGCGATGAAATATGATTTTGAACAAAAAAAAAATCAATAAAAAGCTGCAAGTCCTGGGTCATCATTTTGGGCGAAAAACCCAAATGTGTTAAAAGAGCTGCAGGTCCGGGGTCATCATTTTTTGCGAAAAGCACAGATGTGTTAAATATGACCAATGCAGCCTGAGTTCATATTTTTACATTCAGTCGAATGGCGATGAAATATGAATTTGAAATTTTTTGGGAAAAAAGCTACAGGTCCAGCAGCATTTTTTGCGAAAAGCTCAGATGTGTTAAATCTGGCCAATTCTGCCTGAGTTCATGATTTTAGATTCAGTGGCATAGGAATAGCCTACTTCAGCGATGAAATATGAAATATGAATTATAACGCGGTATAACTTGGTGTAACGCGTAAAACGCGTTATACCGTGTTACACTGAGAAATATGAAATATGAATTTGAAATTTGTGGGGAAAAAAGCTGCAAGTCCTGTGTCATCATTTTGGGCGAAAAACCCAAATGTGTTAAATTTGGCCAATGCGGCCTGAGTTCATATTTTTACATTCAGTGGAATAGCGATGAAATATGAATTTGAAATTTTTTGAGAAAAGAGCTGCAGGTCCGGGGTCATCATTTTTTACGAAAAGCACAGATGTGTTAAATCTGGCCAATTCTACCTGAGTTCATGTTTTTAGATTCAGTGGCATATAGGAATAGCCTACTTCAGCGATGAAATATGAAATATGAATTATAACGCGGTGTAACACGTAAAACGCGCATACCATTTTATACTGAGAAATACCCCGTCATATGCGTTTTACGTGATTTACCTCGCTATACCGTGTTATACTGCGTTATGCGACTTATACCGGGATATAACAAGTTATACGTGTCATACCGACAAATAGCCTGTCATTCCCGTTATACAGCATTTTATGGTATAACGCGTTGTTCACAGTTATAACACAGATGTGTTATAACTGTGAACAACGCGATATTTACGCGTAAAACGCGTTATACCGTGTTATACTGAGAAATATGAAATATGAATTTGAAATTTTGGGGGAAAAAAGCTGCAGGTCCGGGGGGTCATCATTTTTTGCGAAAAACCAAAATGCGTTAAATATGGCCAATTCGGCCTGAGTTCATGTTTTTAGATGGAGTGGAATGATAAAATCCTCATTCAGTGATAAAATATGCCATATGAATTTGACATTTTTAACGAAAATAGCTGTGCAGTCCGGGGTCATCATTTTTGGCAAAAACGGCAAATGTCTTAAATCTATCCAAATTGGCCCGAGTTCTTGTTTTTCAATGGAGTGGAATAGGAATAACTTACTTTAGCGATGAAATATGATTTTGAACAAAAAAAAATTCAATAAAAAGCTGCAAGTCCTGGGTCATCATTTTGGGCGAAAAACCCAAATGTGTTAAAAGAGCTGCAGGTCCGGGGTCATCATTTTTTGCGAAAAGCACAGATGTGTTAAATATGACCAATGCAGCCTGAGTTCATATTTTTACATTCAGTCGAATGGCGATGAAATATGAATTTGAAATTTTTTGGGAAAAAAGCTACAGGTCCAGCAGCATTTTTTGCGAAAAGCTCAGATGTGTTAAATCTGGCCAATTCTGCCTGAGTTCATGATTTTAGATTCAGTGGCATAGGAATAGCCTACTTCAGCGATGAAATATGAAATATGAATTATAACGCGGTATAACTTGGTGTAACGCGTAAAACGCGTTATACCGTGTTATACTGAGAAATATGAAATATGAATTTGAAATTTTTGGGGAAAAAAGCTGCAAGTCCTGTGTCATCATTTTGGGCGAAAAACCCAAATGTGTTAAATTTGGCCAATGCGGCCTGAGTTCATATTTTTACATTCAGTGGAATAGCGATGAAATATGAATTTGAAATTTTTTGAGAAAAGAGCTGCAGGTCCGGGGTCATCATTTTTTGCGAAAAGCACAGATGTGTTAAATATGACCAATGCAGCCTGAGTTCATATTTTTACATTCAGTGGAATGGCGATGAAATATGAATTTGAAATTTTTTGAGAAAAAAGCTGCAGGTCCGGGGTCATCATTTTTTGCGAAAAGCACAGATGTGTTAAATCTGGCCAATTCTGCCTGAGTTCATGATTTTAGATTCAGTGGCATATAGGAATAGCCTACTTCGGCGATGAAATATGAATTATAACGCGGTATAACTCGGTGTAACACGTAAAACGCGCATACCGTTTTATACTGAGAAATACCCCGTCATATGCGTTTTACGTGATTTACCTCGCTATACCGCGTTATACTGCGTTATACGACTTATACCGGGATATAACAAGTTATACGTGTCATACCGACAAATAGCCTGTCATTCCCGTTATACCGCATTTTATGGTATAACGCGTTGTTCACGGTTATAACACAGATGTGTTACAAATGTGAACAACGCGATATTAACGCCTAAAACGCGTTATACCGTGTTATACTGAGAATTATGAAATATGAATTTGAAATTTTTGGGGGAAAAAAGCTGCAGGTCCGGGGGGTCATCATTTTTTGTGAAAAACCAAAATGCGTTAAATATGGCCAATTCGGCCTGAGTTCATGTTTTTAGATGGAGTGGAATGATAAAATCCTCATTCAGTGATAAAATATGCCTTCATGAATTTGACAATTTTTAACGAAAATAGCTGCAGGTCTGGGGTCATCATTTTTGGCGAAAACGGCAAATGTATTAAATCTATTCAAATTGGCCCGAGTTCTTGTTTTTCAATGTAATGGATTAGGAATAACTTACTTTAGCGATGAAATATGAATTTGAAAAAAAAAATTCAATAAAAAGCTGCAAGTCCTGGGTCATCATTTTGGGCGAAAAACCCAAATGTGTTAAAAGAGCTGCAGGTCCGGGGTCATCATTTTTGCGAAAAGCACAGATGTGTTAAATATGACCCATGCAGCCTGAGTTCATATTTTTACATTCAGTGGAATGGCGATGAAATATGAATTTGAAATTTTTTGGGAAAAAGGCTACAGGTCCGGCATCATTTTTTGCGAAAAGCTCAGATGTGTTAAATCTGGCCAATTCTGCCTGAGTTCATGATTTTAGATTCAGTGGCATAGGAATAGCCTACTTCAGCGATGAAATATGAAATATGAATTATAAGCGCGTATAACTTGGTGTAACGCGTAAAAACGCGTTATACGTGTCTTATACTGAGAAATATGAAATATGAATTTGAAATTTTTGGGGAAAAAAGCTGCAAGTCCTGTGTCATCATTTTGGGCGAAAAACCCAAATGTGTTAAATTTGGCCAATGCGGCCTGAGTTCATATTTTTACATTCAGTGGAATAGCGATGAAATATGAATTTGAAATTTTTTGAGAAAAGAGCTGCAGGTCCGGGGTCATCATTTTTTGCGAAAAGCACAGATGTGTTAAATCTGGCCAATTCTGCCTGAGTTCATGATTTTAGATTCAGTGGCATATAGGAATAGCCTACTTCAGCGATCAAATATGAAATATGAATTATAACGCGGTGTAACACGTAAAACGCGCATACCGTTTTATACTGAGAAATACCCCGTCATATGCGTTTTACGTGATTTACCTCGCTATACCGTGTTATACTGCGTTATGCGACTTATACCGGGATATAACAAGTTATACGTGTCATACCGAC